>CM046393.1:22535110-23135110 GCA_025413875.1 Rhododendron molle
CCAGTTAATTGACATCATTTTTTCCGTAGATTTATACATTTTTCGTCTTCCGTCTCTATTTTCTATTGGACACAATACATATGCACATTGATAGAGCGAGATACTATGGTGTTTATCAACCGAGACTAAAACCGACATCTTCGGGTCTCAAATTCATATATTCATCTTTGATTTCATCTCTATTTTATTTTGAAGCAGAGCTTCTTCAAGGATCCAAACGAAAGTCTTAGAGTGGATAGATGCAATCACTACTCTCGAAATCATGAGAATTCATATACGAAAGTTGGTCGTAGATCTTTATGTAACCAACACAAATTAGAATCGGAGCACTCTAATGACTACGATCGATTCTTATCCTATAATGAGCATAAATTAAATTAAAGCCCTTCACTATTAGAATGTGCCATAGGAAATTCCCAACTAGTGTCTAGTATATAAGTTAATCATGGCTTCTTCGTCTTCTGCCATGTGATACTCCTGTCCAAATGCTTTTAACAAAAAAGTACGGTTCATTGACTTAAGTTTCTTCATCTCGCTGACATTAATTGACCTAAAGCCCTTCGCCTCTCGCTACTTACGCCTAAAGACCTAAAGCCTCTTTTCTGCCTCTCGCCACTGGCCTCGATTCGACCTAAAAGCCTCTACTTCTCGGTTATGGTCTAATTGACCCAAAAGCCTCTTCGGCTTCTGCCACGCCTAATTGACCTAAAAGCCTTCGTTTCTAAGCTTCTTCCTAATACTCTTCTGCTCGGCTGCCTAATTCGACCTAAAAGCCTCTTCGTCTTCTGCCAGTCTAATTCAATGACCTAAAGCCTCTTCTGCCTCTCTGCCACCGCCTAATTGACCTTAAAAGCATCTTTTCGCTCTTCTGCCACGTTCATCTGATCTAAAAGCCTCCTTCGTCCTTCTGCCACGGCCTAATTCGACCTTGCAAAAGCCTCTTCGCCTCTCGTCTTCGGCCACTGGGGTCTAAATCACGAAGCCTCTTCGCCTTCCCAAGAACTGCCTGTAACTAATCTAAAGCCACGGCCTAAAATTGACTTAAAAGGCCTTCCTTCGTCTTCTGCCTACGGTTGCCTACTTGACCTAAAAGCCTCTTCGCCTCTCATCCGGTTATGGTCTAATTGACCTAAAAGCCTTCTAGTCTCTCTCTCGGGCTACGGTCTATCTGACCTAAAAGCCTCTTCGTTTCTCGGCTACGTATCTAAATGACCTAAACCCCTCTTCGCTTCTGGCTTCGCCACGGTCTAATTCGACCTAAAAGCCATCTTCGCAATTTCAATGCCGCGGCGACCTGACCTAAAGCCTTCGTCTCTCGGCCACTACCTAGGTTCATCTGACTTAAAAGCCTCTTCGGCTCTCGGGCCTACGGTCTACTTGACCTAAAAGCTTCTTCGTCTCTCGGGCTACTTGCCGAATTGACTCTAAAAAGCCTTCTTCGCCTCTCCGCCACGGCCTAAATTTGACCCAAAAGCCTCTTCGCCTCTCGGCTATGGTCTAATTGACCAAAAGCCTTTTTAGTCTTCTCGGCTACTTCGCCTAAAAAGACCTAAAAGCATCTTTCGCCTCTCGGCTACTTGGTGATAATTGACCTTAAAAAGCTCTTCACCGCTACGCGACCGCTGACCTAAAAGCCTCTTTCGCCTCTGGCTACGGTTCTAAATTGACCTAAAAGCCTTTTCGTCTCTCGGCCTACGGTCTAAGCTCAATTCGATCCTAAAAGCCTCTTCGCTCTCTGGCTGACTTGGTCTAATTTGACCTTAAAAGCCTCTTCGCGCTCTCTCGGCCACGGCTTCACTTGACCTAAAAGCCTCTTTTCGCCTCTCGGCCACGGTCTATCTGACCTAAAGCCTCTTCGCTCCTCCGACAACGGTCTAATCCGACCTAAAAGCCTCTTCGTTTCCCGGGCTACGGTCTAATCGACCTAAAAGCCCTTCGTCTTTTGGGCTACGGGCTATAGTCTAACTGACCTAAAAGCCCTCTTTCGCTTCGAGTTATGGTCTATCTGACTGAAGCCATTCTTCGGCTCGCTTACGCTTAATTCGACCTAAAAGCCTTCTTCGCTCTCTGCCACGTCTAAATTGACCTAAAAGCTTCCTTCGCCTTCTCTGCCACGGTTCTAATTGACCTAAAAAGCCTCTTCGCCTCTCTTCGTGCTATGGTCTATCTGACCTAAAATCCTATTCGCCTCTGCCATCGTTTCGCTACCGTCTAATTCGACCTAAAAGCCTTCTTCGCTTCGGCTTACGGCTCATTTGACCTAAAGTCTCTTCAGGTCTTCTGCCATGGTCTAACTGACCTAAACCCTAAAAGCCTTCTTCTTGCTCTTCTCCTCGCTAGAACGGTCTAAATCACCTAAAAGCTTCTCTTCGGGTTTTCGGCTACGGTCTCAATGACCTAAAAGCCTCTTTCTCGCCTCTCGGGCCTACTGGCCTAATTGACCTAAAAGTCTCTCCGTCTCTCGGGCTACAATTTAATTGACCTAAAAGCCTCTTCGCCTCCTCTGCCATGGTCTAAATCGACCTTAAAAGCCTCTCTTTTCTCGCCTTCTCGGCTACGGTTCTTCAATTGACCTAAAAGCCTCTTCGCCTCTTGTCCGGCTATGGTCTAATTGACCTTAAAAGCCTCTTCGCCTCTCTGGCTATGGTCTAATTGACCTAAAAGCATCTTCGCTTCTTTCGGCTACGGTTCATTTGACCTAAAAGCCTACTCGCCTCCTCGCCTACGGGTTCGTCTGCTTACCTAAAAGCCTTCTTCGTCATTTCTTCAAAGTCCTAATGGACAATTGACCCAAAAGTCTTCGCCTTCGGCTACGGTCTAATTGACCTCAAAGCCTTAACTGGTGCAACAAGCTTCTGACCTAAAGCATCTTTCTGCCGCTACTTCGGCCTAATTGACCTAAAAGCCTCTTCTTCTCTCTGGGGCTTTGGTCTAATTGACCTAAAAGCCTCTTCTGCCTCTGGATTATGGTTCAATCTTGACCTTAAAAGCCTATTAGCCTTCTGCCACGGCTCTAATTCAATATCCTTAAAGTTCATTCGCTTTCTCGGCTACGGGTTCAATTGTCCTAAAACTTTCGTTTCGCTGGCTACTGGCCTAACTGACCAAAAGCATTCGCCTCTTCGGCTATGGTCTAATTCTCGACCTAAAAGCCTCTTTTCGCCTTCTCGGGCCACGGGCTTCACTAATTGACCTTAAAAGCCTCTTCGTCTCTCTGGCTAATGTCTAATTGACCTAAAAGCCTCTTCGCCTCTCAAGCTATGGCCTAATTGACCTAAAAGCCTTTAGCCTCGGCTACGGCCCAAATGACCTGGAAGCCTTCTTCGCCTTCTGGTCTACTTGGCCAAATGACCTAAAAGCTTCTTCGTCTCTCGGCTTCACGGGTCTAATCTGACCTGTGCCTCCTTCTCTGCCTCTGCAGACGGGTCACGGCCTAATTGACCTTAAAACCCTTCTTTCAAGCTATTTCATCTGGCCACGGGTCTAATTGACCTAAAGCCTCTAGTCTGCCTTCTCTGCCACTACGGTCTAACCGGACTTAAAAGCCTCTTCGTTTCTCTGGCTACGTTTTAATTGACCTAAAAGGCTCTTTCGTCTTCCTGCCACGGTCTAAGTCGACCTAAAAGCCTCTTGGGCCTCTCAAGCACGGGCTAATCGACCTAAAAGCGCTCTTCGCTTTCTAAGTTACTCGGGTTCCACCTGACCTAAAAGCCTCTTCTTCTCAGTTACGGGCGTCTAATCTGACTTTAAAAGCCTCTTTCGTTCTTCAGCTACCGTTGGTCTAATCTGACCTAAATGCCTCTTTCGTCTCTCGTGCTCACTTGGTCTAATTGACCTAAAAGCCTCTTCCTCTCTCGGGCTATGGTCTAATTCGACCTAAAAGCCTCTTCGCCTCGGCTCACGACCTAATTGACCTAAAAGCCTGTTCGCCTCTCGCTCGGGCTATGGTCTAATTGACCTTAAAAGCCTCTTAGTTTCTCGTGTCTCGGGCTACGGTTGAATTGACCTAAAAGCATCTTCGCCTCTCAGAGACTACTGGGGTTCTAGTGGCCTAAAAAAGCCTACTTCCGCTCTCGGAGCTACGGTCTAATTTACCTGTAAAGCCTCTTTAGTCCTCTCGGGCTACGGTCTATCTGACCTAAAAGCCTCTTCGCTTCTCGGGCTACACGGTCTAATTAACCTAAAGGCCTTTTCGTCTCTCACTCACGGCTAATTGACCTAAAAGCTTCTTCATCTCGAACTACGGTTTGCATCAATTGACACCTCAAAAGCCTCTTTTCGCCTCTCTGCTCACAGCTTCAAATTGACCTAAAGCCTCTTAGTCTCTCGCGGCTACGGTCTAATTGACCAAAAGCCTATTCGGCATTTCTAAGGCATTACGGCTCAATTGACCTAAAAGCTTGTCTTCGTCTCTCGGACTACACTGGCCTAATTGACCCTAAAAAGCCTTCTTTAGTCTCTGCTACGGCAAATCACGGTCTAATTGACCTAAAAGCCTCTCTATCTTTTGTCTCTGGGGACTACTTCGGTCTTCAAATCACCTCAAGCCTCTTACGCTTCTCTCGCCACGGAGCTCCAAAATTGACCTAAGCCGGGCCTAAAAATCTTAAATGCATAAGCCTCTGATCTGAATTGACATAAAGCCCTTCGCCTCTCTCGAACTCACGGTCTAATTGATTCACTAAAGCCTCTTCGCTTTTCTGCCAGGGCTGCAGTCTAATTGACCTAAAAGCCTCTTCGCCTTCTCCTCGCCACCTTTCTGGCCTAAGCTTGACTTCTAAAGAGCCTTCTTCGTCTCTCTGCCACTGGTCTCATCTGACCTAAAAGCCTCTTCGTCTCTCGCTCTACGGTCTCAATTGACCTAAAAGCCTTCGTCTCTCGCGGTCTATCTGACCTAAAAGCCTCTTCGCCTCTCTCGAACTTTGGTCTAATTGACCTAAAAGCCTATTTCGCCTCACTGCGGGCTATGGTCTGACATTGACCTAAAAGCCGCTTTTCGCCTTCTGGCTCACTACGGCTTCACCCAGTGCGATTGACCTGTAAAAGCGTTTCTCTTCGTTCTCAGCTACGGTCTGATTGACCTAAATGCCTCTTCGTTTCTCGAGCTACGGTCTATCTGACCTAAAAGCCTCTTCGCTCTCAGGCTAGGTCTAATTGACCTAAAGCCTCTTCGTTTCTGCTACGGTTCAATTGACCTAAAGCCTCTTCGTCTCTCGGCCACGGTCTAATTGACCTAAAAGCCTCTTCGCCTCTCGGCTACGGTCTAATTGACCTAAAAAGCCTCTTTCGTCTCTGCCGACTCTGATTCAACTGACCTAAAAGCTCTTCGCCTCTCGACGGTCTAATTCGACCTAAAAGCCTATTCGCTCTCGGCTACGGTCTAATTGACCTAAAAGCATCTTCGCCTCTCGCCACGGTCTAATTGACCTAAAAGCCTCTTCGCTCTCAGGCTACGGTCCAATTGACCTAAAAGCCTCTTTCGTCTCTCCGGCCTACGGTCTGATTGACCTAAAAGCCTCTTCGTCTCTGCCATGGTCTAATTGACCTAAAAGCATCCTCGCTTGGGCCATGGTCTAATTGACCTAAAAGCATATTCGTCTCTCTCGCTACGGTCTAATTGACCTAAAAGCATCTTCGTCTCTCGGCTACGGTCTGATTGACCTAAAAGCCTTTTCGCCTCTCGGGCTATGGTCTCATCTGACCTAAAAGCCTTTCGCGTCTCTGCCACGGTCTAATTGACCTAAAGTCTCTTCCCTCGGGCTATGGTCTAATTGACCTAAAAGCCTTCATCTCTTCGGCTACGGTCTAATTGACCTAAAAGCCTCTTCGCCTCTCGGCCACGATCTAATCGACCTAAAAGCCTCTTCGTCTCAGGGGCTACGGCTAGCTGACCTAAAAGCCTCTTCGTTCTCGGGCTACAACTGCGGTCAAATTGACCTAAAAGCCTCTTAGTCTCTCTACGGTCTAATTGACCTAAAAGCCTTTTCGTCTCTCTGACTATGGTCTAATTGACCTAAAAGCCTTTTAGTCTCTCGGCTCTGGTCTAATTGACCTAAAAGCCTTTCGTCTCTGCCACGGTCTAATTGACCTAAAAGCCTCTTCGCCTCTCGGCTACGGTCTAATTGACCTAAAAGCCTCTTTATCTCGGGCCACGGTCTAATTGACCTAAAGCCTTTAGTCTCTGCCACGGTCTAATTGACCTAAAAGCCTCTGTCGATCTCTCTCGGGCTACGGTCTAATTGACCTAAAGCCTTTCTCGGCACGGTCTATGGTTCAAAGACTCTCTCAGACTACTGGTCTAATTGACCTAAAAGCCTCTTCGTCTCTGGCTACGGTCTAATTGACACTAAAAGCATCTTCGTCTTTCGGTCTACGGTCTAATTGACCTAAAAGCCTCTTGATCTTTTGGGCTACGGTCTAATTGACCTAAAACCCCTTCGTCTCTCGAACTCTGGTCACAAAAGACTAAAGCCTCTTAAATCTCTCGGAGCCACGGTCTAATTGACCTAAAAGCCTCTTCGTCTTCGGCTACGGTCTAATTGACCTAAAGCCTCTTCGTTTCTGCCACTGGTCTAATTGACCTAAAAGCCTCTTCGTCTCTCGGCTACGGTTCTAATTGACCTAAAAGGCTCTTCGTCTCTAGGGCTCTACGTTCTAATTGACCTAAAGCCTCTTCGTCTCTCGCCACGGTCTAATTGACCTAAAGCCTCTTAGTCTCTCGGCTACGGTCTAATTGACCTAAAAGCCTTATAGTCTTCTCGAGCCACGGTCTAATTGACCTAAATGCCTTTTCGTCTTCTCGGGCCACGGTCTAATTGACCTAAAAGCCTCTTCGTCTCTGCCATGGTCTAATTGACCTAAAAGCATCTTCGCCTCGGCCACGGTCTAATTGACCTAAAAGTCTACTCGTCAAATCTCGGCTACGGTCTAATTTACCTAAAAGCCTCTTCGTCTCTGGGCCAGTAGACGAAATGACCCGAAAGCCTCTTCGCCTTCTGCCACTGGTCTAATTGACCTAAAAGCCTCTTCGTCTCTCGGACTATGGTCTAATTGACCTAAAAGCCTTTTAGTCTCTCGGGCTACGGTCTAATTGACCTAAAAGCATCTTCGTCTTTCGGTCTACGATCTAATTGACCTAAAAGCCTATTCGTCTCTCGGGCTACGGTCTAATTGTCCTAAAAGCCTCTTCGTCTCTCGGGCTACGGTCTAATTGACCAAAAAACATTCGTCTCTCGGGCTATGGTCTAATTGACCTAAAAGCCTTTTAGTCTCTCGGGCTACGGTCTAATTGACCTAAAAGCCTCTTCGTCTCTCGGGCTACGGTCTAAATGACCTGAAACCCTCTTCGTTTCTCGGTCTACGGTCTAATTGACCTAAAAGCCTCTTAGTCTCTCGGGCTACGGTCTAATTGACCTAAAAGCCTCTTCGTCTCTCGGGCTACGGTCTAATTGACTTAAAAGCCTCTTCGTCTCTCGGGCTACGGTCTACTTGACCTAAAAGCCTCTTCGTCTCTCGGGCTACGGTCTAAATTACCTAAAAGCCTCTTCGTCTCTCGGGCTACGGTCTAATTGACCCAAAAGCCTCTTCGTCTCTCGGGCTATGGTCTAATTGACCAAAAAGCCTTTTAGTCTCTCGGGCTACGGTCTAAAAGACCTAAAAGCATCTTCGTCTCTCGGGCTACGGTCTAATTGACCTAAAAGCCTCTTCGTCTCTGGGGCTACGTTTTAATTGACCTAAAAGCCTCTTCGTCTCTTGGGCTACGGTCTAATTGACCTAAAAGCCTTTTAGTCTCTCGGGCTACGGTCTAATTGACCTAAAAGCCTCTTCGTCTCTCGGGCTACGGTCTAATTGACTTAAAAGCCTCTTCGTCTCTCGGGCTACGGTCTACTTGACCTAAAAGCCTCTTCGTCTCTCGGGCTATGGTCTAATTGACCTAAAAGCCTTTTAGTCTCTCGGGCTACGGTCTAATTGACCTAAAAGCCTCTTCGTCTCTCGGGCTACGATCTAAATGACCTGAAACCCTCTTCGTTTCTCGGTCTACGGTCTAATTGACCTAAAAGCCTCTTAGTCTCTCGGGCTACGGTCTAATTGACCTAAAAGCCTCTTAAGCTCTCGCGCGGTCTAATTGACTTAAAAGCCTCTTCGTCTCTCGGGCTACGGTCTACTTGACCTAAAAGCCTCTTCGTCTCTCGGGCTACGGTCTAAATTATCTAAAAGCCTCTTCGTCTCTCCGGCTACGGTCTAATTGACCCAAAATCCTCTTCGTCTCTCGGGCTATGGTCTAATTGACCAAAAAGCCTTTTAGTCTCTCGGGCTACGGTCTAAAAGACCTAAAAGCATCTTCGTCTCTCGGGCTACGGTCTAATTGACCTAAAAGCCTCTTCGTCTCTCGGGCTACGGTCTAATTGACCTAAAAGCCTCTTCGTCTCTCGGGCTACGGTCTAATTGACCTAAAAGCCTTTTAGTCTCTCGGGCTACGGTCTAATTGACCTAAAAGCCTCTTCGTCTCTCGGGCTACGGTCTAATTGACTTAAAAGCCTCTTCGTCTCTCGGGCTACGGTCTACTTGACCTAAAAGCCTCTTCGTCTCTCGGGCTACGGTCTAAATCACCTAAAAGCCTCTTCGTCTCTCCGGCAACGGTCTAACCGACCTAAAAGCCTCTTAGTCTCTCGGGTTATGGTCTAATTGACCTAAAAGCCTCTTCGTCTCTCGGGCTACGCTCTAATTGACCTAAAAGCCTCTTCGTCTCTCGGGCTATGGTCTAAATGACCTAAAAGCCTCTTCGTCTCTCGGGCTACGGTCTAATTGACCTAAAAGCCTCTTCGTCTCTCGGGCTATGGTCTAATTGACCTAAAATCCTATTCGTCTCTCGGGCTATGGTCTAATTGACCTAAAAGCATCTTCGTCTTTCGGGCTACGGTCTAATTGACCTAAAAGCCTCTTCGTCTCTCGGGCTACGGTCTAATTGACCTAAAAGCCTCTTCGTCTCTCGGGCTACGGTCTAAATCACCTAAAAGCCTCTTCGTCTCTCCGGCAACGGTCTAACCGACCTAAAAGCCTCTTAGTCTCTCGGGTTATGGTCTAATTGACCTAAAAGCCTCTTCGTCTCTCGGGCTACGCTCTAATTGACCTAAAAGCCTCTTAGTCTCTCGGGCTACGGTCTAAATGACCTAAAAGCCTCTTCGTCTCTCGGGCTACGGTCTAATTGACCTAAAAGCCTCTTCGTCTCTCGGGCTATGGTCTAATTGACCTAAAATCCTATTCGTCTCTCGGGCTATGGTCTAATTGACCTAAAAGCATCTTCGTCTTTCGGGCTACGGTCTAATTGACCTAAAAGCCTACTCGTCTCTCGGGCTACGGTCTAGTTTACCTAAAAGCCTCTTCGTCTCTCAGGCTACGGACTAATTGACCCAAAAGCCTCTTCGGCTCTCGGGCTACGGTCTAATTGACCTAAAAGCCTTTTAGTCTCTCGGGCTACGGTCTAATTGACCTAAAAGCCTCTTCGTCTCTCGGACTATGGTCTAATTGACCTAAAAGCCTTTTAGTCTCTCGGGCTACGGTCTAATTGACCTAAAAGCCTATTCGTCTCTCGGGCTACGGTCTAATTGTCCTAAAAACCTCTTCGTCTCTCGGGCTACGGTCTAATTGACCAAAAAGCATTCGTCTCTCGGGCTATGGTCTAATTGACCTAAAAGCCTTTTAGTCTCTCGGGCTACGGTCTAATTGACCTAAAAGCCTCTTCGTCTCTCGGGCTACGGTCTAATTGACCAAAAAGCATTCGTCTCTCGGGCTATGGTCTAATTGACCTAAAAGCCTTTTAGTCTCTCGGGCTACGGTCTAATTGACCTAAAAGCCTCTTCGTCTCTCGGGCTACGGTCTAAATGACCTAAAACCCTCTTCGTTTCTCGGTCTACGGTCTAATTGACCTAAAAGCCTCTTAGTCTCTCGGGCTACGGTCTAATTGACCTAAAACCCTCTTCGTCTCTCGGGCTACGGTCTAAAAGACCTAAAAGCCTCTTCGTCTCTCGGGCTACGGTCTAATTGACCTAAAAGCCTCTTCGTCTCTGGGGCTACGTTTTAATTGACCTAAAAGGCTCTTCGTCTCTCGGGCTACGGTCTAATTGACCTAAAAGCCTTTTAGTCTCTCGGGCTACGGTCTAATTGACCTAAAAGCCTCTTCGTCTCTCAGGCTAGGGTCTAATTGACCTAAATGCCTCTTCGTCTCTCAGGCTACGGTCTAATTGACCTAAAAGCCTCTTCGTCTCTCGGGCTATGGTCTAATTGACCTAAAAGCCTCTTCGTCTCTCGGGCTACGGTCTAATTGACCTAAAAGCCTCTTCGTCTCTCGGGCTATGGTCTAATTGACCTAAAATCCTATTCGTCTCTCGGGCTATGGTCTAATTGACCTAAAAGCATCTTCGTCTTTCGGGCTACGGTCTAATTGACCTAAAAGCCTACTCGTCTCTCGGGCTACGGTCTAATTTACCTAAAAGCCTCTTCGTCTCTCGGGCTACGGACTAATTGACCCAAAAGCCTCTTCGGCTCTCGGGCTACGGTCTAATTGACCTAAAAGCCTTTTAGTCTCTCGGGCTACGGTCTAATTGACCTAAAAGCCTCTTCGTCTCTCGGACTATGGTCTAATTGACCTAAAAGCCTTTTAGTCTCTCGGGCTACGGTCTAATTGACCTAAAAGCCTATTCGTCTCTCGGGCTACGGTCTAATTGACCAAAAAGCCTATTCGTCTCTCGGGCTACGGTCTAATTGACTTAAAAGCCTATTCGTCTCTCGGACTACGGTCTAATTGACCTAAAAGCCTTTTAGTCTCTCGGGCTACGGTCTAATTGACCTAAAAGCCTCTTTGTCTGTAGGGCTACGGTCTAAATCACCTCAAAGCCTCTTCGTCTCTCCAGCTACGGTCTAATGGACCTAAAAGCCTCTTCGTCTCTCGGGCTACGGTCTAATTGACATGAAAGCCCCTTCGTCTCCCGGGCTACGGTCTAATTGACCTAAAAGCCTCTTCGTCTCTAGGGCTACGGTCTAAATCACCTAAAAGCCTCTTAAATCTCTCCTGCTGCAGTGCAATCGGCCTAAGAGTTTTTCGTCTCTCGGCTACTGGTCTAATTGACCTGAAAGCCTCTTCGTCTCGCGGGCTGGTCTGATTGACCTAAAAGCCTCTTCGTCTCTGGCGGGCTACGTCTAATTGACCTAAAAGCCTCTTCATCTTTCGGGTTACGGTCTAATTGACCCAGCTTTGCCTATTCGCCACTCGGGCTATGGTCTGAATTGACCTAAAAGCCTGTTCGCCTCTCTCGCCCTACGGTCTAATTGACCTAAAAGCGTTTTTAGTCTCTGCTCACGGTCTGATGCATTGACCTAAAAGCCTGTCGTCTCTCGGACTACGGTCTATCCAATTGACCTAAAAGCCTTTTAATCACTCGGCTACTGTGTCTAATTTACCTAAAAGACTCTTCGTCTCTAGGGCTACGGTCTAAATCACCTAAAAGCCTCTTCGTCTCTCCAGCTACGGTCTAATCGACCTAAAAGCCTCTTAAATCTCTTGGGCTACGGTTCTAATTGACATGAAAGCCCGCCAAATTCGCTCTCAAGCCTGTAATTGACCTAAAAGCCTCTTAAATAAAATTTCTGATCTACGGTAATTGATCTAAAAGCCTTTTAGTCTCTCGGGCTACGGTCTAATTGACCTAAAAGCATCTTCGTCTTTCGGGCTACGATCTAATTGACCTAAAAGCCTATTCGTCTCTCGGGCTACGGTCTAATTGACCTAAAAGCCTCTTCGTCTCTCGGGCTACGGTCTAATTGACCTAAAAGCCTCTTCGTCTCTCGGGCTATCGTCTAATTGACCTAAAAGCCTTTTAGTCTCTCGGGCTACGGTCTAATTGACATAAAAGCCTCTTCGTCTCTCGGGCTACGGTCTAAATTACCTGAAAGACTCTTCGTCTCTCGGGCTATGGTCTAATTGTCCTAAAGCCTCTTCGTCTCTCGGGCTATGGTCTAATTGACCTAAAAGCCTTTTAGTCTCTCGGGCTACGGTCTAATTGACCTAAAGCCTCTTCGTCTCTAGGGCTACCATCTAAATCACCTAAAAGCCTCTTCGTCTCTCCGGCTACGGTCTAATCGACCTAAAAGCCTCTTCGTCTAAGCCACTTACCTAATTGCTAAAAGCCTCTTCGCCTCCCCGGCTACGGTCTAATCGTCCTATAAGGCTCTTCGTCTCTAGGGCTCTGGTCTAATTGACCTAAAAGCCTCTTTCGTCTCTCGGGCACGGTCTAACTGACCTAAAAGCCTATTCGTCTCTCGGGCTACGGTCTAATTGACCTAAAAGCCTGTTCGTCTCTCGGACTATGGTCTAATTGACCTAAAAGCCTTTTAGTCTGTAACGCTGGCTACGCTCTAATTGACCTAAAGCCTCTTCGTCTCTTGGGCTACGGTCTAAATCACCTAAAAGCCTATTCGTCTTCTAAGTGCAGTGCAATGGGCCTAAAGCGCATGCAGCCAAGGCTCACGGTCTAATCGACCTAAAAGCCTCTTCGTCTGTCGGGCTACGGTCTAATTGACATGAAAGCCCCTTCGTCTCCCGGGCTACGGTCTAATTGACCTAAAAGCCTCTTCGTCTCTCGGGCTACAGTCTAATTGACCTAAAAGCGTTTTAGTCTCTCGGGCTACGGTCTAATTGACCCAAAAGCCTTTTAGTCTCTCGGGCTACGATCTAATTGACCTAAAAGCATCTTCGTTTTTCGGGCTACGATCTAATTGACCTAAAATCCTATTCGTCTCTCGGGCTACGGTCTAATTGACCTAAAAGCATCTTCGTTTTTCGGGCTACGATCTAATTGAACTAAAATCCTATTCGTCTCTCAGGCTACGATCTAATTGACCTAAAAGCCTCTTCATCTCTCGGGCTACGGTCTAATAGACACAAGCCTCTTAGTCTCTCGGGCTATAGTCTAATTGACCTAAAGCCTCTTGCGTCTCTCGCTACGGTCTAATTGACCTAAAAGCCTCTTCTTCTCTTGGGGTCACGGTCTAATTGACCTAAAAGCCTATTCGTCACTGACTACGTCTAATTGACCTAAGCATCTTCGCTTTTCTGCCATTTGGCCTAATTGACTTAAAAGCCTCTTCGTCTCTCGGGCTACGGTCTAACTTACCTAAAAGCCTCTTCGTCTCTCAGGCTACAGACTAATTGACCTAAAAGCCTCTTCGTCTCTCGGGCTACGGTCTAATTGACCTAAAAGCCTTTTAGTCTCTCGGGCTACGGTCTAATTGACCTAAAAGCCTCTTCGTCTCTCGGACTATGGTCTAATTGACCTAAAAGCCTTTCAGTCTTTCGGGCTACGATTTAATTGACCTAAATGCCTATTCGTCTCTCGGGTTATGGTCTAATTGACCTAAAAGCCTATTCGTCTCTCGGGCTACGGTCTAATTGACCTAAAAGCCTATTCGTCTCTCGGACTACAGTCTAATTGACCTAAAAGCCTTTTAGTCTCTCGGGCTACGGTCTAATTGACCTAAAAGCCTCTTTGTCTCTAGGGCTACGGTCTAAATCACCTCAAAGCCTCTCCGTCTCTCGGGCTACGGTCTAATTGACATGAAAGCCCCTTCGTCTCCCGGGCTACGGTCTAATTGACCTAAAAGCCTCTTCGTCTCTAGGGCTACGGTCTAAATCACCTAAAAGCCTCTTCGTCTCTCCTGCTACGGTCTAATCGACCTAAGAGCCTTTTCGTCTCTCGGGCTACGGTCTAATTGACCTGAAAGCCTCTTCGTCTCCCGGGTTACGGTCTGATTGACCTAAAAGCCTCTTCGTCTCTCGGGCTACGGTCTAATTGACCTAAAAGCCTCTTCATCTCTCGGGCAACGGTCTAATTGACCCAAAAGCCTATTCGTCACTCGGGCTATGGTCTAATTGACCTAAAAGCCTATTCGTCTCTCGGCCTACGGTCTAATTGACCTAAAAGCGTTTTAGTCTCTCGGGCTACGGTCTAATTGACCTAAAAGCCTATTCGTCTCTCGGACTACGGTCTAATTGACCTAAAAGCCTTTTAATCTCTCGGGCTACGGTCTAATTGACCTAAAAGACTCTTCGTCTCTAGGGCTACGGTCTAAATCACCTAAAAGCCTCTTCGTCTCTCCAGCTACGGTCTAATCGACCTAAAAGCCTCTTCGTCTCTTGGGCTACGGTCTAATTGACATGAAAGCCCCTTCGTCTCCCGGGCTACAGTCTAATTGACCTAAAAGCCTCTTCGTCTCTCGGGCTACGGTCTAATTGACCTAAAAGCGTTTTAGTCTCTCGGGCTACGGTCTAATTGACCTAAAAGCATCTTCGTCTTTCGGGCTACGATCTAATTGACCTAAAATCCTATTCGTCTCTCGGGCTACGATTTAATTGACCTAAAAGCCTCTTCGTCTCTCGGGCTACGGTCTAATTGACCTAAAAGCCTCTTACTTTCTCAGAATTGTCGTCTAATTGACCTAAAAAGCCTCTTAGTCTCGGACTATGATCTAATTGACCTAAAAGCCTCTTTTGTCTCTCAGACTCGGTCTAAATTACGAAGACTCTTCGTCTCTCAGACTCACGATTCTAATTGTCTAAAGCCTCTTCCGTCTCTGCCATAATTACAATTGACCTAAAAGCCTTTTAGTCTCTCGGGCTACGGTCTAATTGACCTAAAGCCTCTTCGTCTCTAGGGCTACCGTCTAAATCACCTAAAAGCCTCTTCGTCTCTCCGGCTACGGTCTAATCGACCTAAAAGCCTCTTCGTCTCTCGGGCTACGGTCTAATTGACCTGAAAGCCTCTTCGTCTCCCGGGCTACGGTCTAATAGACCTAAAAGGCTCTTCGTCTCTCGGGCTACGGTGTAATTGACCTAAAAGCCTCTTCATCTCTCGGGCTACGGTCTAATTGACCTAAAAGCCTATTCGTCTCTCGGGCTACGGTCTAATTGACCTAAAAGCCTATTCGTCTCTCGGACTACGGTCTAATTGACCTAAAAGCCTTTTAGTCTCTCGGGCTACGGTCTAATTGACCTAAAAGCCTCTTCGTCTCTAGGGCTACGGTCAAAATCACCTAAAAGCCTCTTCGTCTCTCCAGCTACGGTCTAATCGACCTAAAAGCCTCTTAAATCCGCAATCGACTACTTCTGACATTGACATGAAAGCCTCCTTCGTCTCAGATTCACGGTGCTAATTGACCTAAAAGCCTCTTCGTCTCTCGGGCTACAGTCTAATTGACCTATAAGCCTTTTAGTCTCTCGGGCTACGGTCTAATTGACCTAAAAGCCTCTTCGTCTCTCGGCTACGGTCTAAATGACCTGAAACCCACTTCGTTTCTCGGTCTACGGTCTAATTGACCTAAAAGCCTCTTAGTCTCTCGGGCTACGGTCTAATTGACCTAAAACCCTCTTCGTCTCTCGGGCTACGGTCTAATAGACCTGAAAGCCTCTTCGTCTCCCGGGCTACGGTCTAATTGACCTAAAAGCCTCCTTGTCTCTCGGGCTACGGTCTAATTGACCTAAAAGCCTCTTCATCTCTCGGGCTACGGTCTAATTGACCTAAAAGCCTATTCGTCACTCGGGCTACGGTCTAATTGACCTAAAAGCATCTTCGTCTTTCGGGCTACGGTCTAATTGACTTAAAAGCCTATTCGCCTCTCGTCTAACTTACCTAAAAGCCTCTTCGCTCTCAGGCTACAGACCAATTGACCTAAAAGCCTCTTCGCCTCTCGGGCTACGGTCAATTGACACTAAAGCCTTTTTGGCCTCTCGGCTACGTCAATTGACCTAAAAGCCTCTTTCGTCTCTCGGCTACGGTCTAATTGACCAAAAGCCTTTTAGTCTCTCGGGCTCTGGTCTAATTGACCTAAAAGCCTCTTCGTCTCTCGAACTATGGTCTAATTGACCTAAAAGCCTTTTAGTCTTTCGGGCTACGTCTAACTGACCTAAAGTCTCTTTGTCTCTCGTTCTCACGGTCTAATTGACCTAAAGCCTCTTAGTCCCTCTGCTACGGTCTAATTGACCTAAAAAGCCTATTCGTTTCTCAGGGTCACGGTCTAATTGACCTAAAAGCATCTTCTTCTTTTTCGGTCTACGATCTAATTGACCTAAAATCCTATTCGTCTCTCCGGGTTACGATCTAATTGACCTAAAAGCCTCTTCATCTCTCGGAGCTCTGGTCTGTAGACCTGAAAGCCTCTTCTTACTCTCGGGCTCACGGGTCTAATTGACCTAAAGCCTCCTCGTCTCTCGCGCTGGTCTAATTGACCTAAAAGCCTCTTCATCTCTCAGCCACGGTCTAATTGACCTAAAAGCCTGTCGTCACTCAGACTCTGACGGCCCAATTGACCTAAAGCATCTTAGTCTTTCAAGACTCTACGGTCTAATTGACTTAAAAGCCTATTCGTCTCTCGGGCTACGGTCTAACTTACCTAAAAGCCTCTTCGTCTCTCAGGCTACAGACCAATTGACCTAAAAGCCTCTTCGTCTCTCGGGCTACGGTCTAATTGACCTAAAAGCCTTTTAGTCTCTCGGGCTACGGTCTAATTGACCTAAAAGCCTCTTCGTCTCTCGGGTTACGGTCTAATTGACCAAAAAGCCTTTTAGTCTCTCGGGCTACAGTCTAATTGACCTAAAAGCCTCTTCGTCTCTCGAACTATGGTCTAATTGACCTAAAAGCCTTTTAGTCTCTGGTACTACGGTCTAAATGACCTAAAAGTCTCTTTGTCTCTCGTTCTACGGTCTAATTGACCTAAAAGCCTCTTCGTCCCTCGGGCTACGGTCTAATTGACCTAAAAGCCTATTCGTCTCTCGGGCTACGGTCTAATTGACCTAAAAGCATCTTCGTTTTTCGGGCTACGATCTAATTGACCTAAAATCCTATTCGTCTCTCAGGCTACGATCTAATTGACCTAAAAGCCTCTTCATCTCTCGGGCTACGGTCTAATTGACCTAAAAGCCTATTCGTCACTCGGGCTACGGTCTAATTGACCTAAAAGCATCTTCGCCTTTCGGGCTACGGTCTAATTGACTTAAAAGCCTATTCGTCTCTCGGGCTACGGTCTAACTTACCTAAAAGCCTCTTCGTCTCTCAGGCTACAGACTAATTGACCTAAAAGCCTCTTCGTTTCTCGGGCTACGGTCTAATTGACCTAAAAGCCTTTTAGTCTCTCGGGCTACAGTCTAATTGACCTAAAAGCCTCTTCATCTCTCGGCCGACAGTCTAATTGACCAAAAAGCCTATTCGTCTCTCGGGCTACGGTCTAATTGACCTAAAAGCCTCTTCGTCTCTCGGGCTACGGTCTAATTGACCTAAAAGCCTCTTCGTCTCTCGGGCTACGGTCTAAATGACCTAAAAGCCTCTTCGTCTCTCAAGCTACGGTCTAAGCGATCTAAAAGCCTCTTAAGCTCTCGGGCTATGGTCTAATTAACCTAAAAGCCTCCTCGTCTCTCGGGCTACGATTTAATTGACCTAAAAGCCTCTTAGTCTCTCGGGCTACGGTCTAAATGACCTAAAAGTCTCTACGTCTCTCGTGCTACGGTCTAATTGACCTAAAAGCCCCTTCGTCCCTCGGGCTACGGTCTAATTGACCTAAAAGCCTATTCGTGTCTCGGGCTATGGTCTAATTGACCTAAAAGCATCTTCGTCTCCCGGGCTACGATCTAATTGACCTAAAAGCCTATTCGTCTCTCGGGCTACGGTCTAATTGACCTAAAAGCCTCTTCATCTCTCGGGCTACGGTCTAATTGACCTAAAAGCCTTTTAGTCTCTCGGGCTACGGTTTAATTGACCTAAATGCCTCTTCGTCTCTCGGGCTACGGTCTCATTGACCTAAAAGCATTTTAGTCTCTCAGGCTACGGTCTAATTGACCTAAAAGCCTTTTAGTCTCTCGGGCTACGGTCTAATTGACCTAAAAGCCTCTTCGTCTCTCGGGTTACGGTCTAATTGACCAAAAAGCCTTTTAGTCTCTCGGGCTACAGTCTAATTGACCTAAAAGCCTCTTCGTCTCTCGAACTATGGTCTAATTGACCTAAAAGCCTTTTAGTCTCTGGTACTACGGTCTAAATGACCTAAAAGTCTCTTTGTCTCTCGTTCTACGGTCTAATTGACCTAAAAGCCTCTTCGTCCCTCGGGCTACGGTCTAATTGACCTAAAAGCCTATTCGTCTCTCGGGCTACGGTCTAATTGACCTAAAAGCATCTTCGTTTTTCGGGCTACGATCTAATTGACCTAAAATCCTATTCGTCTCTCAGGCTACGATCTAATTGACCTAAAAGCCTCTTCATCTCTCGGGCTACGGTCTAATAGACCTGAAAGCCTCTTCGTCTCCCGGGCTACGGTCTAATTGACCTAAAAGCCTCCTCGTCTCTCGCGCTACGGTCTAATTGACCTAAAAGCCTCTTCATCTCTCGGGCTACGGTCTAATTGACCTAAAAGCCTATTCGTCACTCGAGACTATGATCTAATTGTCCTAAACGCTTCTTCGTCTCTCGGGCTACGGTCTAATTGACTTAAAAGCCTATTCGTCTCTCGGGCTACGGTCTAACTTACCTAAAAGCCTCTTCGTCTCTCAGGCTACAGACCAATTGACCTAAAAGCCTCTTCGTCTCTGCCACGGTCTAATTGACCTAAAAGCCTTTTAGTCTCTCTGCCACTGGTCTAATTGACCTAAAAGCCTCTTAATCTCTCGGGCTATGATCTAATTGACCAAAAAGCCTTTTAGTCTCTCGGGCTACAGTCTAATTGACCTAAAAGCCTCTTCGTCTCTCGAACTATGGTCTAATTGACCTAAAAGCCTTTACGTCTCTCTACTACGGTCTAAATGACCTAAAGTCTCTTTGTCTCTCGTTCTCTACGGTCTAATTGACCTAAAAGCCTCTTAGTCCCTCGGGGGTCACGGTCTAATTGACCTAAAAGCCTATTCGTCTCTCGGGCTACGGTCTAATTGACCTAAAAGCATCTTCGTTTTTCGGGCTACGATCTAATTGACCTAAAATCCTATTCGTCTCTCAGGCTACGATCTAATTGACCTAAAAGCCTCTTCATCTCTCGGGCTACGGTCTAATTGACCTAAAAGCCTATTCGTCACTCGGGCTACGGTCTAATTGACCTAAAAGCATCTTCGCCTTTCGGGCTACGGTCTAATTGACTTAAAAGCCTATTCGTCTCTCGGGCTACGGTCTAACTTACCTAAAAGCCTCTTCGTCTCTCAGGCTACAGACTAATTGACCTAAAAGCCTCTTCGTTTCTCGGGCTACGGTCTAATTGACCTAAAAGCCTTTTAGTCTCTCGGGCTACAGTCTAATTGACCTAAAAGCCTCTTCGTCTCTCGGGCTACGGTCTAATTGACCTAAAAGCCTATTCGTCTCTCGGGCTATGGTCTAATTGACCTAAAAGCATCTTCGTCTTTCGGGCTACGGTCTAATTGACCAAAAAGCCTATTCGTCTCTCGGGCTACGGTCTAAAAGACCTAAAAGCCTCGTCGTCTCTCGAGCTACGGTTTAAGCGATCTAAAAGCCTCTTAAGCTCTCGGGCTATGGTCTAATTGAGCTAAAAGCCTCTTCGTCTCTCGGGCTACGCTCTAATTGATCTAAAAGCCTCTTAGTCTCTCGGGCTACGGTCTAAATGACCTAAAAGCCTCTTCGTCTCTCGGGCTACGGTCTAATTGACCTAAAAGCCTCTTCGTCTCTCGGGCTACGGTCTAATTGACCTAAAAGCCTATTCGTCTCTCGGGCTATGGTCTAATTGACCTAAAAGCATCTTCGTCTTTCGGGCTACGGTCTAATTGACCTAAAAGCCTATTCGTCTCTCGGGCTACGGTCTAATTGACCTAAAAGCCTCTTCGTCTCTCGGGCTACGGTCTAATTGACCTAAAAGCCTTTTAGTCTCTCGGGCTACGGTCTAATTGACCTAAATGCCTCTTCGTCTCTCGGGCTACGGTCTCATTGACCTAAAAGCATTTTAGTCTCTCGGGCTACGGTCTAATTGACCAAAAAGCCTATTCGTCTCTCGGGCTATGGTCTAATTGACCTAAAAGCCTTTTAGTCTCTCGGGCTGCGGTCTAATTGATCTAAAAGCATTTTCATCTTTCGGGCTACGATCAAACTGACCTAAAAGCCTATTCGTCTCTCGGGCTACGGTCTAATTGACCTAAAAGCCTCTTCATCTCTCGGGCTACGGTCTAATTGACCTAAAAGCCTTTTAGTCTCTCGGGCTACGGTCTAATTGACCTAAAGCCTCTTCGTCTCTAGGGCTACCGTCTAAATCACCTAAAGCCTCTTCGTCTCTAGGGCTACGGTCTAAATCACCTAAAAGCCTCTTCGTCTCTCCAGCTACGGCAGTGACACAGAAAGCCTCTTCGTCTCTCGCTCACAGTCTAATTGACCTAAAAGGCTCTTCGTCTCTCGGGCTACGGTGTAATTGACCTAAAAGCCTCTTCATCTCTCGGGCTACGGTCTAATTGACCTAAAAGCCTATTCGTCTCTCGGGCTACGGTCTAATTGACCTAAAAGCCTATTCGTCTCTCGGACTACGGTCTAATTGACCTAAAAGCCTTTTAGTCTCTCGGGCTACGGTCTAATTGACCTAAAAGCCTCTTCGTCTCTAGGGCTACGGTCTAAATCACCTAAAAGCCTCTTCGTCTCTCCAGCTACGGTCTAATCGACCTAAAAGCCTCTTCGTCTGTCGGGCTACGGTCTAATTGACATGAAAGCCCCTTCGTCTCCCGGGCTACGGTCTAATTGACCTAAAAGCCTCTTCGTCTCTCGGGCTACAGTCTAATTGACCTAAAAGCCTTTTAGTCTCTCGGGCTACGGTCTAATTGACCTAAAAGCCTTTTAGTCTCTCGGGCTACGGTCTAATTGACCTAAAAGCATCTTCGTCTTTCGGGCTACGATCTAATTGACCTAAAAGCCTCTTCGTCTCTCGGGCTACGGTCTAATTGACCTAAAAGCCTCTTCGTCTCTCGGGCTACGGTCTAATTGACCTAAAAGCCTCTTCGTCTCCCGGGCTACGGTCTAATTGACCTAAAAGCCTCTTCGTCTCTCGGGCTACGGTCTAATTGACCTAAAAGCCTCTTCGTCTCTCGGGCTACGGTCTAATTGACCTAAAAGCCTATTCGTCTCTCGGGCTACGGTCTAATTGACCTAAAAGCATCTTCGTCTTTCGGGCTACGGTCTAATTGACCTAAAAGCCTCTTCGTCTCTCGGGCTACGGTCTAATTGACCTAAAAGCCTCTTCGTCTCCCGGGCTACGGTCTAATTGACCTAAAAGCCTCTTCGTCTCTCGGGCTACGGTCTAATTGACCTAAAAGCCTTTTAGTCTCTCGAGCTATGGTCTAATTGACCTTAAAGCCTCTTCGTCTCTCGGGTTCACGGTCCTAATTGACCAAAAGCCTTTTAGTCTCGAGACTCTGATCTAATTGACCTAAAAGCCTCTTCGTCTCTCGGACTATGGTCTAATTGACCTAAAAGCCTTTTAGTCTCTCGTACTACGGTCTAAATGACCTAAAAGTCTCTTCGTGTCTCGTGCTACGGTCTAATTGACCTAAAAGCCTCTTCGTCCCTCGGGCTACGGTCTAATTGACCTAAATACCTATTCGTCTCTCGGGCTACGGTCTAATTGACCTAAAAGCATCTTCGTTTTTCGGGCTACGATCTAATTGACCTAAAATCCTATTCGTCTCTCAGGCTACGATCTAATTGACCTAAAAGCCTCTTCATCTCTCGGGCTACGGTCTAATAGACCTGAAAGCCTCTTCGTCTCCCGGGCTACGGTCTAATTGACCTAAAAGCCTCCTCGTCTCTCGCGCTACGGTCTAATTGACCTAAAAGCCTCTTCATCTCTCGGGCTATGGTCTAATTGACCTAAAAGCCTATTAATTTCTCTCGGGTCACGGTCTAATTCACATAAAAGCATATTCGCCTTTCTGGCTACGGTCTAATTGACTTAAAAGCCTCTTCGTCTCTCGGGCTACGGTCTAACTTACCTAAAAGCCTCTTCGTCTCTCAGGCTACAGACTAATTGACCTAAAAGCCTCTTCGTCTCTCGGACTACGGTCTAATTGACCTAAAAGCCTTTTAGTCTCTCGGGCTACGGTCTAATTGACCTAAAAGCCTCTTTATCTCTCGGCCTACAGTCTAATTGACCAAAAAGCCTATTCGTCTCTCGAGGCTGCAGTCTAATTGACCTAAAGCCTCTTAAACTCTCTCAGGCTCTGGTCTAATTGACCTAAAAGCCTATTCGTCACTCGGGCCTAGGCTCTAATTGACCTAAAAGCATCTTACTTTCTCGGGCTACGGTCTAATTGACCTTAAAGCCTATTCGTCTCTCAGACTACGGTCTAACTTACCTAAAAGCCTCTTCGTCTCAGACTGAGACCAATTGACCTAAAGCCTCTTGTCTCTCAGACTCACGGTCTAATTGACACTAAAAGCCTTTTAGTCTCTCGACTCTACGGTCTAATTGACCTAAAGCCTCTTCGTCTTCGGGTTACGGTCTAATTGACCAAAAAGCCTTTTAGTCTCTCGACTACGATCTAATTGACCTAAAGCCTCTTCGTCTCTCTGGACTATGGTCTAATTGACCTAAAGCCTTTTAGTCTCTCGTACTACGGTCTAATTGACCTAAAAGCCTCTTCGTCTCTCGTGCTACGGTCTAATTGACCTAAAAGCCTCTTCGTCTCTCGGGCTACGGTCTAATTGACCTAAAAGCCTTTTAGTCTCTCGGGCTACGGTCTAATTGACCTAAAAGCATCTTCGTTTTTCGGGCTACGATCTAATTGACCTAAAATCCTATTCGTCTCTCAGGCTACGATCTAATTGACCTAAAAGCCTCTTCATCTCTCGGGCTACGGTCTAATAGACCTGAAAGCCTCTTCGTCTCCCGGGCTACGGTCTAATTGACCTAAAAGCCTCCTCGTCTCTCGCGCTACGGTCTAATTGACCTAAAAGCCTCTTCATCTCTCGGGCTACGGTCTAATTGACCTAAAAGCCTATTCGTCACTCGGGCTACGGTCTAATTGACCTAAAAGCATCTTCGTCTTTCGGGCTACGGTCTAATTGACTTAAAAGCCTATTCGTCTCTCGGGCTACGGTCTAACTTACCTAAAAGCCTCTTCGTCTCTCAGGCTACAGACTAATTGACCTAAAAGCCTCTTCGTCTCTCGGGCTACGGTCTAATTGACCTAAAAGCCTTTTAGTCTCTCGGGCTACAGTCTAATTGACCTAAAAGCCTCTTCATCTCTCGGCCTACAGTCTAATTGACCAAAAAGCCTATTCGTCTCTCGGGCTACGGTCTAATTGACCTAAAAGCCTCTTCGTCTCTCGGGCTACGGTCTAATTGACCTAAAAGCCTCTTCGTCTCTCAGGCTACGGTCTAAATGACCTAAAAGCCTCTTCGTCTCTCGAGCTACGGTCTAGGCGATCTAAAAGCCTCTTAAGCTCTCGGGCTATGGTCTAATTGACCTTAAAGCCTCCTCGTCTCTCGGGCTACGATTTAATTGACCTAAAAGCCTCTTAGTCTCTCGGGCTACGGTCTAAATGACCTAAAAGTCTCTACGTCTTTCGTGCTACGGTCTAATTGACCTAAAAGCCCCTTCGTCCCTCGGGCTACGGTCTAATTGACCTAAAAGCCTATTCGTCTCTCGGGCTACGGTCTAATTGACCTAAAAGCATCTTCGTCTCCCGGGCTACGATCTAATTGACCTAAAAGCCTATTCGTCTCTCGAGCTACGGTCTAATTGACCTAAAAGCCTCTTCATCTCTCGGGCTACGGTCTAATTGACCTAAAAGCCTTTTAGTCTCTCAGACTCTGGTCTACTCGTGCTACCTCCCATTCCGCCTCCAACTGGTCGATCCAGACTTAATCAATTTGCGAGGCTGCGGGGAATCCCAAATGATAGCGCTCAGTCCAATCGTTACTGAGTTCCATCCATACAGCCATTTTGTCTTCCATTTCCCAGCCTACAGCTAGCATGTTGACTTCGGGTTCCACAGGGGCAATTACAACAGGCTTAGGGTTGTACCCTGGGGTTGTATGGTCAGTGGTGTAACGCCCCGAATTTTGGGTACGTTAAATAAACATTTTATTGAATAAACTTAAAGAGAGTCTAGCTCATTATTACAACATAATTCTCACGAGTACTTTTATTCAACAAAGGAGGGGATAAACTAAGGTTAACTATTGCTTCGCCTCTTCTTCCATCCTTGCAAGCTCATCGGCCCGAAGGCCTCCAAAGTGTACTGTTCATGCTGATCATCTACAAAGTCCGACACATTATACCACGCCCAAAGATAATATGTCGTGGTCACCACAAAGGTAACACCGTGAGCTACAAAAGCTCAATAGAATAATCCAACCCGCTTAACCCATAACTTACAACAAATAGTCATATAAATAATCACATCTACTCATTTAACAACATAATTAACAATGATACATCCGCATTCACTATCTTGCTTACGTTGGTGTCATGCCTTTCTTGGTTTCTCCTACGCGACTCATCGTATTGTGTCACCATTTCATTTTAAGAAAATCATTTGTCATTCAACGGCTACCAAGTCCGGCCATGTTACAAAATCTTGCATTGGCTCCTCTCGCGGATAACCAAGCCCAATTACCAATGAAGCTACCACGTCCGCCTCCATTAGCAATCTACACAATGGGCTACCAAGTCCGACCTCATTGCGGTTTTTGCAAGTCCACACAAAGGGCTACCAAGTCCGGCCACCTTGCTGGTTTTCACAACTCACATAAGGCTACCAAGTCCGGCCATTATGTAGTCTCAAAAATCCTTTATCCATATCAACCACTCCTTAAGTGTCATGTTTCTACTTTCCGGTTTTCGTGTCTCGTAATCATGCATAGACTCCGCGGCGGGACGAATCACTTTAAAGAAATCTTGAAATTAAACTAGCAAGATCATCCAACTCTATATTACCTAATCGTACTCAAATTATTACTTAAAGCCACTTATGTTTTATCAGCAACAAGTAATGCAACAAGTATACATACATGTTCATAATCATTCTCAAGACAATAATATATTACAAAAACCTATTCTTTCTTCCTTTGTGGGAAAACAACATATGTTTATTGACGTAGAGATTCATTATTTGGCATGCTCATTCTTCTTTAGTATTTTAGTAAACAAGTTTTACTAACTAGCTTTGATACCTTAACCGTTTAACTCATGGTTGTATACTTAAGGTAAGTATAATCCAAGCAAGTACATAGCATGTCCATAATCATTACTTAAAGCATAACGCCACATGTGCGGATGCCCTTGGGGTGGTAATCCACCATATGCTTTGATACTTTACCACAAGTAATACAAGCAAGTACATAGTAGGTCCATAACCATTACTTAAAGCATAACGCCACATGTGCGGACGCCCTTGGGGTGGTAATCCACCATATGCTTTGTTATAATATCACAAGCAATGGAATATAAGCTTATAGTTAAGTTAAAAGATCAACATGCGATTACTTTTACACGAAGTTATATCTTAAGTTGATTCTAATCATGCTTAATCATCCAATGGCAATATTAAGTTCACTAACTATCATGCATCCAATGTTTTAAGAAAATAAACTATCATTATCATGCTTTCATTATAACGACTTAGCTAGGTTAAAACTACGACAAGAAGTAGTGTCTAACATATATTTAGGATTATGGATGATTACACTATATTCAATTCGACATGCATACAATTATAGTTAGGATAAGTAGGTTCGAAGAATTCTACCGTTCTTCTTGGCGGTAGGGTGGCTACGGGAATTTCGTCGGAGTAACGGCTTACGGTGGGCTTCCGGTAGCTTCGAAAGAGAAAGGTTTCTCTCAAAACTAAATCTTGACTATACTACTAAACTCTTATGGATCGAAGGGTGGTGGAGTGGTGGTTTAGTGGCGGCTTAGGATGAGTTTCTTGAAGAACAAGGGAAGAACTTCAAGAACACTCAAGAACAAGGCAAGAACAAGCAAGAACACTAAGCTTTCTAGAGAGAGAAGTTGAATGGTGAAGGTGTGAGTTGAAAGGCATGGAATGGATGCTATTTATAGGCAAAATGGAGCTTCCCCCCTCACTCCACTTGGCCGGCCCTCCCTCTCTCTCTTCCCCATAAATTTGCTCCATGGACTAGTCTTATCAAGCAATAGTATGCCAATTGAGTGCCACTTGGTGAAATAGTGTCAAAGTACAACCATGTGTCTAAATTCAACCAACATACACCTCACTCTCCCTCTCTCCCTATTCGGCCTCTCTCTCACTCTCCTCTCCCATGGATTTGTCTCATAGTCTAGTCTTGTCAAGCCAAAGTACAACACAAGTGCAACTTGGTCAAATAGTATCAAAGTACTACAACTTGCCATGGTACAACACACATACACTTCACCTTTCCCTCTCCCTTCATTCGGCCATGTCTCTCTCTCTCTTCCCCATGGATTTGTTCCATGGTCTTGTCTTGTCAAGCCAAAGTACAACACAAGTGCAACTTGGTCCAATAGTATCAAAGTACATTGCACATGACCAAGTACAACCCACATGCACTCACTCTCCCTCTCCCTCTCCATTCGGCCTTCTCTCTCTCTCTCTCTTGGTCAAAGTACCTCTTATGTACATATACATATGTATATCTATATGCACATTTATGGAAAGAACAAGGAAGGTAAGGACAAGATGCACACATGGCTTATGATTATTCTTTTTGTAGGATGAAGTACACATGACTAGTCTTGTCATCCTATTTGGCAATCCTAACATCTATTGTCCAATGGATAAAGATTACCCTAGCATGTAATAACCAATGGTCCAAGGAAAGTCATTATGAAGTACAATGTTTGCTTTTGACTAGACTATTCCAACTACTAGTCAAACTTGGTCTTCTTCCTAACAACTATTGTCCAATGGTCAAAGGTCTCCCTAGCATGTAATAACCAATGGATAAAGACTACCCTAGTATCTATTGTCCAATGGATAAAGATTACCCTAGTATCTATTGTCCAATGGGTAAAGATTACCCTAGCCTTTATCGTCCAATGGATAAAGACAAAAAGGGTAAAATGGTCCATCTAGGGTTAGGACCACCTAATTAGGTTAAATGGTCATTAGGTTATTCTAACTAATTGGTTAAAGACTAACGATACTTAATCTAGGCTTTTATTGCTCGAGTGGTATTTTGGGTTTATTAGTAGGAAATCGCCTACTAACGGAATATTAAAGCCCGGCGGTGCCAAACGCCAAGGCAAGGCGTGAGCGTGGCCAAGGCAGCCTGGTGGCAAAGCGGTGGCGAAGCGGTGTCCAAAACAGCCCGGTGGCCAAACAGTGGCTAAGGCAGCCTGGTAGCTAGGCAGTGGCCAAGCGGTGGCCAGAGCAGCCCAGTGGCCAAGCAGTGGCCAAGCGGTGGCGCGTGAGCTAAGGCAAGGCCGAGCAAGCGACCCAAAGAACGCCAAGGCAAAAGCAAGCGCGACCGATGCCAAGCGAGAACCCGATGGCGGCGAGGCGAGCAAGACATTCTTACCTAACTATGCTTGCTAAGTAGGATTTCAATGAGAAATATAATTCTTAGGATTTTACCACAATCACCAAGTAATTATACAAGGGTCTTAATAGGCAGGGTCGTCTTTAGAAAATGATCTTATCGACCGAGGTGATAGAATCTAATTATGACCGATTATTAGAATTAAAAAGGAAAGTATTAATACGATAAAGAATTTCTTAGATAACAACGAAATTTTTTATTCAGTAAAAATCCGAGTTGTTACAACCTATCCCCCTTAAACAATTTCGTCCTCGAAATTTGGCAAATGCTCAGATCCGAACAAGTGCGGGTAGTTGGCCTTCATGGTTTCTTCTCTCTCCCAGGTGGTCTCTCCAGTTCCACGGTTTTCCCACAAGACTCGTACTAGTTTGATGGTCTTGTTTCGGATTGTCTTCTCACTTCGGTCTTGTATCTCTATCGGTTCTTCTTCATACGTCGCGTCTTCCTCGATGGTGATGTCTTCCCAGTTGAGAACATGTGTGGGCAATGCAAGATACTTGCGTAGCATTGAAACGTGAAACACGTTATGCACTCTGTCTAACTGCGGCGGCAGTGCTAAACGATACGCAACCTTCCCGATTTTCTCCACAATGTCAAAAGGTCCGATGTAGCGTGGGGATAGTTTTCCCTTCTTCCCAAATCTGATAACTCCTTTCTTTGGTCTGATCTTCAGGAATACGTGGTCTCCTACTGCAAAGGTTAACGGTCGGCTCCTTTTATCTGCATAACTCTTCTGTCGGCTTTGCGCAGTTTGGATCCTTTGCCTGATGAGCTTGACCTTTTCTGTGGTATCCCGTACTATGTCAGGTCCAATCAATCCAGTTTCCCCAACATCCGTCCAACAAACAGGAGATCGACAGGGTCGACCGTATAGAGCTTCGTAGGGTGCCATCCCAATACTTGCTTGATAGCTATTGTTGTAGGCAAACTCCACCAATGGCAAGTGTTGCTCCCAGTTTCCAGAAAAATCCAAGGCACAGGCCCTTAACATGTCTTCCAATGTCTGTATTGTCCGCTCAGTTTGTCCATCCGTTTGCGGGTGAAAGGCCGTACTGAGCCTTACGTCAGTCCCTATTGCCTTCTGTAATCCTTTCCAAAAGTGTGACACGAAACGTGGGTCTCTGTCAGATACTATCGAGACAGGTACTCCATGCAGGCATACAATCTCTCGGATATACAACAAACTTAGCTGCTCCACATTCTTGGTCATCTTGACAGGCAAGAAATGCGCAGTTTTGGTGAGTCGGTCCACGATCACCCAGATAGCGGTGTTAGACTTAGCAGATCTTGGTAGTCCGGTCACATAATCCATAGAGATGTGCTCCCACTTCCATGTCGGAATCGGTAAAGGTTGAAGATCTCCTCCAGGTCGCTGATGTTCAGCTTTGACTTGTTGACATACCAGGCACATAGATACAAATTGAGCTACGTCCTTCTTCATTCCTTCCCACCAGTATGTCCTTCGCAAGTCATGATACATCTTTGTACCGCCAGGGTGTACTGCGAAGTTCGAATGGTGAGCCTCTCGGAGCACTGCTTCTCGCAGGGTTCCAATATTAGGCACAAACACCTTCCCCTTGAACTTCAGGCTGTTGTCCTTCTCGATCGTCCATCCAGGTAATGCCCTTCCTTCTCGGATTCGATACCGGATGAATTCGCAGTCTTGCTCGGAGGTTTGGGCGAGCAAGATTTCTCTGTGAAGTGCTGGTTCTGCAACGAGAGCATACAAACGTGCGTTCCCATCCTTTGAGGATGGTCGTAGGTTGAACTCGTTGAGAGTGTCCACCATCTCCCATTCCTTGATGGCGGTCTTGACCTTCTGTGCTCTGTCCTTCCGACTAAGAGCGTCAGCCACCACATTGGCCTTACCGGGGTGGTACTGAAGTGTAAACTTGTAATCCTCGAGATATTCCATCCAGCGGCGCTGTCTCAGATTCATTCTGAGTGAAAAGGTACTTGAGGCTTTTATGGTCGGTAAAGACTTCGAATTGTTCCCCCCACAGATAGTAACGCCAGGTTTTGAGGGCAAATACTACAGCAGCCAATTCCAAGTCATGGGTAGGGTAGTTCTTCTCATGCGGTCGGAGTTGTCGGGATCCGTAAGCTACAACTTTTCCATTCTGCATCAGTACGCATCCTAGATCGTCTCTTGATGCATCGCAGTAAACTGTATAATCTACACCCCGCTCAGGGATGATGAGTATCGGTGCACTGGTCAGCCTTTTCTTCAATTCCTGAAAGGATCTCTCACAACCCTCATTCCAATCCAGTTTTACTCCTTTCTGAGTCAGTCTCGTCATTGGTTTAGCAAGTGTTGAGAAGTCGGGTATGAATCTTCGGTAATACCCAGCCAATCCTAGAAAACTTCGGATTTGAATACGGAGGTTGGTTGTTTCCAGTTCAACACGGCCTCCACCTTGCCTTCATCCACCGCGATTCCGTCCTTAGATACTACATGTCCTAAAAACTTAACCACCTCCAGCCAAAATTCGCATTTACTTGCCTTGGCGTAGAGTTGGTTATCTCGGAGTACTTGTAGTACAATTCGCAGATGTTCTTCGTGCTCCTCCTTATTAGCAGAGTATATCAAGATGTCATCAATGAACACCACTACAAATCTGTCCAAGTAGGGTTGGAAAACTTTGTTCATGAGACACATGAATACCGCCGGAGCGTTGGTCAGTCCGAACGGCATCACCACAAACTCGTAGTGTCCGTATCTGGTGCGGAAGGCTGTCTTGTCAATATCCTCGTCTTGGATTCTCAATTGATGGTAACTTGATCTGAGATCGATCTTAGAGAAACAAGTAGCTCCTCTTAGTTGGTCAAACAGGTCATCGATCCTGGGCAAGGGGTATCGGTTCTTAATTGTGACTTGATTCAGCTTCCTATAGTCGATACATAAACGAAGCGTTCCTTCTTTCTTCTTCCCGAACAATGCAGGCGCTCCCCATGGTGACGTACTTGGCCTGATATACCCTTTCTCCAATAGTTCTTGCAATTGGGTCTTGAGTTCCTTTAACTCTGCTGGGGCCATACGGTACGGTGCCGTCGAGATTGGGGCTGTTCCTGGTTGGAGCTCTATAGAGAAGTCTATCTCTCTTTGAGGAGGTAAGCCAGGAAGTTCCTCGGGAAACACATCGGCGTATTCGCAAACGATGTGGGGTAATCCCAGTTCCTTCCTATCGGTTTCTTCCATTTGGAGACTAGCTAGCCATCCCAGTAGTTGATTCGGCCACCTAGATCTTTTCGTCGTCGAACTTGTTGTCTGTCTATCCCCCTTAAAACGGAAACGAGTTCCCTCTGGGGTGTAAGCTGTCACTGTCTTCTGATGACAGTCTATGACTGCTCTGTGCGCAGATAACCAATCCATTCCTAGGATTATATCGAAATCCGCCATTTCGATTACCCGAAGGTCGCAAGTTAGTCGCAAGTTGGCTACTTCTAGCTCACACCCTCTACTCACTAGACTAACAGTTATACTTCCCCCCAATGGTGATGCTACCCTCGTACTCAAGCTTAGGGGTTCTGTTTCTAGTGCTAAAGTAGTTACGCAGGCAGTAGATATGAATGAATGCGATGCACCAGAGTCAAACAAGGCTAGCACGCAGGTACTATATAATAGTAGCGTACCTTGGATCACAGAGGGATCCGGCTCCTGTTCCTCAGTCTGTAGTGCAAAGATCCGCCCTCCAGTGTTTTGTTGAGTGTTCATGGGCTGCTTCCCTTTGTTCAGCCCATTTGGTTGCGAGATTGGCCCTCCATGGTTCTGTTTTCCAAATCCAGCCTGCCCATTTGGTAGCGTCTTTTGGTTTCCGAAGTTCCCATTCCTCTCCCTCTGAGGTTGCGGGCATTGGCGACTGTAGTGGCCCATCTTCTGACACTTGTAGCACTTTATTGCCGACAGATCTCGAGTGCCCCTCTGTGGTTGGTCGCGTCCTGGGGTAGCAGTTTTCCACGCTTGGTTGTTTTGGGTCGGGGTAAAGGTCTTAGCGGGGTAGGGTCCTCGATTGTTATTGGATGCTTGGGTACGGATTGGTCCTCCGGTATTGCCCGTTGCCTTCCTCCAGCGGTTCTTGAAGTCTGCTTCTTCACTCTCCAACCGAAGAGCACACTGAACGATGCCGGAATAGGTGGGAAAGTGCGCTACCACGACCCTTCGAGCAGTTGTCAGTCCCCACTCGAATCTTCTCGCTTTCTTATCCTCAGTTGCTACCGCGTTTGGGGCGTAGCGAGACAGCTCCTCGAACTTTGCCGCATATTGAGTGACAGACATGGTTCCTTGCTTCAGGTTCATGAATTCTTGCTCCTTGGCCAGGCGAATGGGCGTGGGAAAGTACTTGTCAAGGAATAGGGTTTCAAACTCATCGAATGTCATGGTGGCTACGGTATGAGTTGTTTCCATCAACTCCCACCAATAACGGGCCTCTCCCTTTAGTTGGTACGTGGCCAAGGCCACGCGATCCCCATTCCGGGTGATCTCCAAGGTGTCCAGGATCACCTTGGTTTCCTTCAGCCAAGATTCGACCACAGTGGGGTTAGGGTCTCCGCTGAAGGTTGGGGGTCGGCGTTTGCAGAACTCGTTCATCGCTCGGGTTCGGGTCATCGGTTCATCATTGCGGTTTTGGTTTCGGTGGTTGGCATTCAAAGCAGTCACAAAAGCTTGCATGATTTGGGCTATGCAAGGGTTAGTGTTAGAGGTTTCTCCATTCTCAAATCCCAGTCCACCGCGTCGGTTCACCATCTACGAGTCGAAATTTTAAGGGAGGTTTAGTTACTAGAATTAGTACGCAATGAATAAGACAACTAGATTTTTGATTAACACATAAAATTAGGTTACATGCCTAACGGCATCATCAGAAAAAAAAAAAAAAAAAGCGGGTAATAATGGCTATGGTGCCATTGCTATTCTTCGAGCCGCCATCGATCGGCGAATGCTTGGAGAGCACGGCGTTCGTATTCCTTTCCGAACGCCGCGAGTGCTACGGCCACCGCGGGAATCCAGTACCAGAAGGTAGTGAGGCGATCGTTCCTGTCGAACCACCGCGGTATGGCTATAGTAAGCACGGCCCAGAAGAGGATGAAGGTGAAGGGCAGTAACTGTATGGCTCGAATCATCGAGGTGAGCTCGATTCGCTCCATCTCTCGAAATTGGGCGTCCTCCGGAAATCCTCGTCGGTAGATCGCTGCCATGGCTCGGTTTGATTGGATAGTGGTTTGGAGGGTTTAAGATGGTGAGAGAGAGATGAAGAGATGGAGAGATGGGGTGAAGAAAATGGAAAGAGGAGGGGGTATTTATAGAGCCGGGAGAGGGGTATGGAGGAGGGAAAAATTAAATTTGAATTTTTGGGGGAAGATTGAGGGTGACGGTTTGCCGAGTCCCCCCCTTTCTTGGGTTATAGCCGACACTTGGCGCTCTCATCAAACTAAAATAAAATGTCTAATGGTAGTGTGCTACAGTATCCGTGTCGAGGAAAATTTTATAGACAAAAAGATTTCTACCATTTAGCAACTTGCGTCAACTAAAATAATTGTCCTTTGTAATAAGGGTTTCGTTTTCCAAAGTAAACTATTGACTAGCACACAACAGTATCCTTTGTTTTAAGAAAATAAGCTTTTCATAGATAAGCAAAAGAGCACAAGCATAGAGTTCTATTACAAAACAGAAGATAACCCTTTCCTACCACAAAACAAGTAAACATAAGATGGGGTTTCCTAATACCATTGTAGCGATCTCACACATGATCCTAACATGTTTATTAATACAATACTATTTCTTTCTAAGGCATATTGATTCCAAACTTCTCCCTCAGCCACATCTTGTGGTTCTTTTCGGCCTCGGTTTCATTCATCTGAAACAGCTCCTGCTCCTTTTTTAAGTATTTCCTCCTGCGTTAGCACGGGTGGTGCCTCTAACAGTTCGGGGTAGCATGGGAAGAGTTTCATCATGACAGCCTCCCAATCTATGTTGGTCTCCATGTCAGACACCGGGAAGCTAAATGGCTGCTCGAAGTTCTGCACAGGTGGTGCAGGGGCTTGGGTAGGAGGTAGGTTCTCGGGGTTTTGAACTAGTAGGGGTACCTCCCAAATGATGGGGACTTCATAGAGTTCCATGTCATCCACATGTGGGAGTGTTGGTCCGGTGTACTCGGGTGACAGTAGTGATCGGTAGATGGCCCTAGTTTCCGGGGCGAAAGGTGGGCAACCTCTTTGTGGTACTCTTGACATCTATATAAATGGGAAAGTTCTATATTAGACTTAATGATACGAAGGGTAACTATAAGCATGCACATAAACAGTAATTTCACATAGGAAAGAAATACATATTTTCATTACTTAATCGGATCCAGTACAACATAAATGGCTAGAATTAGCCTAGGCTTACTACTACCTTGCGAGTTCAACTACTACCAACCTTCTTATTACACAAGCTTCTTAATGAGCCTAAAAGGTGTTCGGGAATTGGGCCTTATATGGGCCTATGTCGGTCTCAACGGGTGGCGGAGGTATATCGCCGGTGTCAAAGGCTATGTCCATGATGTCGGGCGCAACCCTTAGCCATCCAGGCTCTTCTTCGTTATCAGATTCACTCTCTTCGTCAGATTCTTCATTCCCCCAGATCACCATTGGTTCTTCTTCCTCGGGATCTTCTTCGGGATCTTCTTCGGGATCCTCATTCGCGGGAGGTGCTATTGGGACCGGAACGGGAATGGCTTCAGCTTCGTTCCCTACAACTACAAGTTCCTCATGGAAAAGGGGTGCGATTTGGACGAGGACAGGTATTGCTTCTTCGTTTCCCACCTCTTCTTCATCAGGGAGTGGCAAGGCACCATGCTCTTGATAGTAGTCATAAACGTAGGGAAAGGCGTAAGGGAAGTATGGGTCTCTTGCTAACATGTTGGTCATCGTCCTCAGGGTATCTCTAAGTTGGCGGGCTTCGGCTAGTAGGTTGTCTCGATAGTTACTCATCTACAAGGAAAAGTTTTAGCCTTGATTAGTAGTGTTTTAAGTCAAGTTTTACTAATGTTAAAGAAACATCGACATTTCTATGTTCTACATTCGATTCTTGATTTAAGTCATCATCCAATTGTTCGGGAATTCCCAGCTCGGTGGTACTGCCAATTTCCACACCTTGCTTCAATCCGAAGATTGTTTTGTCAGAATTCCACCCAATTTGGGACGGTAAACTTAAATTCAAGTCTCGTTTGTGCAACGGTCCCGCTTATCTTAACACTAATCTTAAAGGCTACCCATTCTACCCATGGCCGAGGTTTTGAACCTAAAGCTCTGATACCATGTTGTAACGCCCCGAATTTTGGGTACGTTAAATAAACATTTTTATTGAATAAACTTAAAGAGAGTCTAGCTCATTATTACAACATAATTCTCACAGGAGTACTTTTATTCAACAAAGGAGGGGATAAACTAAGGTTAACTACTGCTCCGCCTCTTCTTCCATCCTTGCAAGCTCCTCGGCTCCGAAGGCCTCCAAAGTGTACTGTTCATGCTGCTCATCTATAAAGTCGACATATTATACCAGCGTTCAAGATAATATGTCGTGGTCACCACAAAGGTAACACCGTGAGCTACAAAAGCTCAATAGAATAATCCAACCCGCTTAACCCATACCTTACAACAAATAGTCATATAAATAATCACATCTACTCATTTAACAACATAATTAACAATGATACATCCGCATTCACTATCTTGCTTACGTTGGTGTCATGCCTTTCTTGGTTTCTCCTACGCGACTCATCGTATTGTGTCACCATTTCATTTTAAGAAAATCATTTGTCATTCAACGGGCTACCAAGTCCGCCACGTTACAAAATCTTGCATTGGCTCCTCTCCGCGGATAACCAAGCCCAATTACCAATGAAGCTACCACGTCCGGCTCCAATGGCAATCTACACAATGGGCTACCAAGTCCGGCCTCATTGTGGTTTTCGCAAGTCCACACAAAGGGCTACCAAGTCCGCCACCTTGCGGGTTTTCACAACTCACATAAGGCTACCAAGTCCGCCATTATGTAGTCTCAAAATCCTTTTTATCCATATCAACCACTCCTTAAGTGTCATGTTTCTACTTTCCGGTTTTCGTGTCTCGTAATCATGCATAGACTCCGCGGCGGGACGAATCACTTTAAAGAAATCTTGAAATTAAACTAGCAAGATCATCCAACTCTATATTACCTAATCGTACTCAAATTATTACTTAAAGCCACTTATGTTTTATCAGCAACAAGTAATGCAACAAGTATACATACATGTTCATAATCATTCTCAAGACAATAATATATTACAAAAACCTATTCTTTCTTCCTTTGTGGGAAAACAACATATGTTTATTGACGTAGAGATTCATTATTTGGCATGCTCATTCTTCTTTAGTATTTTAGTAAACAAGTTTTACTAACTAGCTTTGATACCTTAACCGTTTAACTCATGGTTGTATACTTAAGGTAAGTATAATCCAAGCAAGTACATAGCATGTCCATAATCATTACTTAAAGCATAACGCCACATGTGCGGACGCCAGGGTGGTAATCCACCATATGCTTTGATACTTTACCACAAGTAATACAAGCAAGTACATAGTAGGTCCATAACCATTACTTAAAGCATAACGCCACATGTGCGGACGCCCTTGGGGTGGTAATCCACCATATGCTTTGTTATAATATCACAAGCAATGGAATATAAGCTTATAGTTAAGTTAAAAGATCAACATGCGATTACTTTTACACGAAGTTATATCTTAAGTTGATTCTAATCATGCTTAATCATCCAATGGCAATATTAAGTTCACTAACTATCATGCATCCAATGTTTTAAGAAAATAAACTATCATTATCATGCTTTCATTATAACGACTTAGCTAGGTTAAAACTACGACAAGAAGTAGTGTCTAACATATATTTAGGATTATGGATGATTACACTATATTCAATTCGACATGCATACAATTATAGTTAGGATAAGTAGGTTCGAAGAATTCTACCGTTCTTCTTGGCGGTAGGGTGGCTACGGGAATTTTGTCGGAGTAACGGCTTACGGTGGACTTCTGGTAGCTTCGAAAGAGAAAGGTTTCTCTCGAAACTAAGTCTTGACTATACTACTAAACTCTTATGGATCGAAGGGTGGTGGAGTGGTGGTTTAGTGGCGGCTTAGGATGAGTTTCTTGAAGAACAAGGGAAGAACTTCAAGAACACTCAAGAACAAGGCAAGAACAAGCAAGAACACTAAGCTTTCTAGAGAGAGAAGTTGAATGGTGAAGGTGTGAGTTGAAAGGCATGGAATGGATGCTATTTATAGGCAAAATGGAGCTTCCCCCCTCACTCCACTTGGCCGGCTCTCCCTCTCTCTCTTCCCCATAAATTTGCTCCATGGACTAGTCTTATCAAGCAATAGTATGCCAACTTAGTGCCACTTGGTGAAATAGTGTCAAAGTACAACCATGTGTCTAAATTCAACCAACATACACCTCACTCTCCCTCTCTCCCTATTCGGCTCTCTCTCACTCTCCTCTCCCATGGATTTGTCTCATAGTCTAGTCTTGTCAAGCCAAAGTACAACACAAGTGCAACTTGGTCAAATAGTATCAAAGTACTACAACTTGCCATGGTACAACACACATACACTTCACCTTTCCCTCTCCCTTCATTCGGCCATGTCTCTCTCTCTTCCCCATGGATTTGTTCCATGGTCTTGTCTTGTCAAGCCAAAGTACAACACAAGTGCAACTTGGTCCAATAGTATCAAAGTACATTGCACATGACCAAGTACAACCCACATGCACTCACTCTCCCTCTCCCTCTCCATTCGGCCTTCTCTCTCTCTCTCTCTTGGTCAAAGTACCTCTTATGTACATATACATATGTATATCTATATGCACATTTATGGAAAGAACAAGGAAGGTAAGGACAAGATGCACACATGGCTTATGATTATTCTTTTTGTAGGATGAAGTACACATGACTAGTCTTGTCATCCTATTTGGCAATCCTAACATCTATTGTCCAATGGATAAAGATTACCCTAGCATGTAATAACCAATGGTCCAAGGAAAGTCATTATGAAGTACAATGTTTGCTTTTGACTAGACTATTCCAACTACTAGTCAAACTTGGTCTTCTTCCTAACAACTATTGTCCAATGGTCAAAGGTCTTCCTAGCATGTAATAACCAATGGATAAAGACTACCCTAGTATCTATTGTCCAATGGATAAAGATTACCCTAGTATCTATTGTCCAATGGGTAAAGATTACCCTAGCCTTTATCGTCCAATGGATAAAGACAAAAAGGGTAAAATGGTCCATCTAGGGTTAGGACCACCTAATTAGGTTAAATGGTCATTAGGTTATTCTAACTAATTGGTTAAAGACTAACGATACTTAATCTAGGCTTTTATTGCTCGAGTGGTATTTTGGGTTTATTAGTAGGAAATCGCCTACTAACGGAATATTAAAGCCGGCGGTGCCAAACGCCAAGGCAGGCGTGAGCGTGGCCAAGGCGACCTGGTAGCAAAGCGGTGGCGGTGGCCAAAGCAGACCGGTGGCCAAACAGTGGCTAAGGCAGTAGCTGGCAAAGCGGCGAGCGGTGGCAGAGCGACCAGCTGGCCAAGGCTGGCTACATGAGCTAAGGCAAGGCGAGCAAGGCGAAAAAGAACGCCAAGGCAAAAGCAAGGCGCGACCCGATGCCAAGGCGAACCCGATGGCGAGTGTCGGTTAAAACCTAACTATGCTTGCTAAGTAGGATTTCAACGAGAAATATAATTCTTAGGATTTTACCACAATCACCAAGTAATTATACAAGGGTCTTAATAGGCAGGCTCGTCTTTAGAAAATGATCTTATCGACCGAGGTGATAGAATCTAATTATGACCGATTATTAGAATTAAAAAGGAAAGTATTAATACGATAAAGAATTTCTTAGATAACAACGAAATTTTTTATTCAGTAAAAATCCGAGTTGTTACATAGTCTCTCGGGCTACGGTCTAATTGACCTAAATGCCTCTTCGTCTCTCGGGCTACGGTCTAACTGACCTAAAAGCCTTTTAGTCTCTCGGGCTACGGTCTAATTGACCAAAAAGCCTATTCGTCTCTCGGGCTATGGTCTAATTGACCTAAAAGCCTTTTAGTCTCTCGGGCTGCGGTCTAATTGATCTAAAAGCATCTTCATCTTTCGGGCTACGATCTAACTGACCTAAAAGCCTATTCGTCTCTCGGGCTACGGTCTAATTGACCTAAAAGCCTCTTCGTCTCTCGGGCTACGGTCTAATTGACCTAAAAGCCTCTTCGTCTCTCGGGCTACGGTCTAATTGACCTAAAAGCCTTTTAGTCTCTCGGGCTACGGTCTAATTGACCTAAAAGCCTCTTCGTCTCTCGGACTATGGTCTAATTGACCTAAAAGCCTTTTAGTCTCTCGGGCTACGGTCTAATTGACCTAAAAGCATCTTCGTCTTTCGGTCTACGATCTAATTGACCTAAAAGCCTATTCGTCTCTCGGGCTACGGTCTAATTGACCTAAAAGCCTCTTCGTCTCTCAGGCTATGGTCTAATTGACCAAAAAGCCTTTTAGTCTCTCGGGCTACGGTCTAATTGACCTAAAAGCCTCTTCGTCTCTCGGGCTACGGTCTAAATCACCTAAAAGCCTCTTCGTCTCTCCGGCAACGGTCTAACCGACCTAAAAGCCTCTTAGTCTCTCGGGTTATGGTCTAATTGACCTAAAAGCCTCTTCGTCTCTCGGGCTACGGTCTAATTGACCTAAAAGCCTCTTCGTCTCTCGGGCTACGGTCTAAATGACCTAAAAGCCTCTTCGTCTCTCGAGCTACGGTCTAAGCGATCTAAAAGCCTCTTAAGCTCTCGGGCTATGGTCTAATTGACCTAAAAGCCTCTTCGTCTCTCGGGCTACGCTCTAATTGACCTAAAAGCCTCTTAGTCTCTCGGGCTACGGTCTAAATGACCTAAAAGCCTCTTCGTCTCTCGGGCTACGGTCTAATTGACCTAAAAGCCTCTTCGTCTCTCAGGCTACGGTCTAATTGACCTAAAAGCCTTTTAGTCTCTCGGGCTGCGGTCTAATTGATCTAAAAGCATTTTCATCTTTCGGGCTACGATCTAACTGACCTAAAAGCCTATTCGTCGCTCGGGCTACGGTCTAATTGACCTAAAAGCCTCTTCATCTCTCGGGCTACGGTCTAATTGACCTAAAAGCCTTTTAGTCTCTCGGGCTACGGTCTAATTGACCTAAATGCCTCTTCGTCTCTCGGGCTACGGTCTAAATGACCTAAAAGCCTCTTCGTCTCTCGAGCTACGGTCTAAGCGATCTAAAAGCCTCTTAAGCTCTCGGGCTATGGTCAAATTGACCAAAAAGCCTCTTCGTCGCTCGGGCTACGCTCTAATTTACCTAAATTCCTCTTAGTCTCTCGGGCTACGGTCTAAATGACCTAAAATCCTCTTCGTCTCTCGGGCTACGGTCTAATTGACCTAAAAGCCTCTTCGTCTCTCGGGCTACGGTCTAATTGACCAAAAAGCCTCTTCGTCTCTCGGGCTACGGTCTAATTGACCTAAAAGCCTTTTAGTCTCCCGGGCTACGATCTAATTGACCTAAAAGCCTCTTCGTCTCTTGGGCTACGGTCTAATTCACCTAAAAGCCTTTTAGTCTCTCGGGCTACTGTCAAATTGACCTAAAAACCTCTTCGTCTCTCGGGCTACGGTCTAATTGACCAAAAAGCCTTTTAGTCTCTCGGGCTACGGTCTAATTGACCTAAAAGCCTCTTCGTCTCTCGGACTATGGTCTAATTGACCTAAAAGCCTTTTAGTCTCTCGGGCTACGGTCTAATTGACCTAAAAGCATCTTCGTCTTTCGGTCTACGATCTAATTGACCTAAAAGCCTATTCGTCTCTCGGGCTACGGTCTAATTGACCTAAAAGCCTCTCCGTCTCTCGGTCTGTGGTCTAATTGACCTAAAAGCCTCTTCGTCTCTCGGGCTACGGTCTAATTGACCTAAAAGCCTTTTAGTCTCTCGGGCTACGGTCTAATTGACCTAAAAGCCTCTTCGTCTCTCGGGCTACGGTCTAAATTACCTAAAAGCCTCTTCGTCTCTCGGGCTACGGTCTAATTGACCTAAAAGCCTCTTCGTCTCTCGGGCTATGGTCTAATTGACCTAAAAGCCTTCTAGTCTCTCGGGCTGTGGACTAATTGACCTAAAAGCCTATTCGTCTCTAGGGCTACGGTCTAAATCACCTAAAAGCCTCTTTGTCTCTCCGGCAACGGTCTAACCGACCAAAAAGCCTCTTAGTCTCTCGGGCTATGGTCTAATTGACCTAAAAGCCTCTTAGTCTCTCGGGCTTTGGTCTAACCGAGGTAAAGGCTTCTTCGTCTCTCGGGCTACGGTCTAACCGATCTAATTGACCTAAAAGCCTATTCGTCTCTCGGGCTATGATCTGATTGACCTAAAAGCCTCTTCGTCTCTCGGGCTACGGTCTAATTGACCTAAAACCCTTTTCGTCTCTCGGGCTACGCTCTAAATGACCTTAAACCCTCTACGTCTCTCGGGCTACGCTCTAAATGTCCTTAAACCCTTTTCGTCTCTCGGGCTACGGTCTAACCGACCTAAAACCCTCTTAGTTTCTCGGGCAACGGTTTAACAGACCTAAAACCTTCTTAATTTCTCAGGCTACAGTCTAATTGACCTAAAAGCCTCTTCGCCTCTTGGGCTACGGTCCAAATGACCTAAAAGCCTATTCGTTTCTCGAGCTACGGTCTAAACGACCTAGAAGCCTCTTTGTCTCTCGGGCTATGGTCTAACTGACCTAAAAGCCCCTCCGTCTCTCGGGCTACGGTCTAATTGACCTAAAAGCCTCTTCGTCTCTCGGGCTGCGGTCTAATTGACCTAAAAGCCTCTTCATCTCTCGGGCTACGGTCTAACGACCTAAAGGCCTCTTCGTCTCTCAGGCTATGGTCTAATTGACCTAAAAGCCTTTTCGTCTCTTGGGCTACGGTCTAATTGGCCTAAAAGCCTATTAATCCCTCGGGCATTGGTCTAACCGAGGTAAAAGCCTCTTCGTCTCTCGGGCTACGTTGTAAATGACCTAAAAGCCTCTTCGTCTCTCGGGCTACGGTCTAATTGACCTAAAAGCCTCTTCGTCTCTCAGGCTACGGTCTAAATTACCTGAAAGCCTCTTCGTCTCTCGGGATACGGTCTAACCGACTTTAAAGCCCCTTAGTCTCTCGGGCTATGGTCTAATTGACCTAAAAGCCGCTTAGTATCTCGGGCTACGGTCTAATTGATCTAAAAGCCACTTCGTCTCTCGGGCTACGGTCTAAATGACCTAAAATCCTTTCCGTCTCTCAGCCAACGGTCGAACCGACCTAAAAGCCTCTTAGTCTCTCGGGCAAAGGTCTAATTGACCAAAAAGTCTATTCGTCTCTCGGGCTACGGTCTAAATGACATAAAAGTCTCTTAGTCTCTCGGGCTACGGTCTAATTGACCTAAAACCCTCTTCGTCTCTCGGGATACAGTCTAAATGACCTAAAAGCCTCTTCGTCTCTCGGACTACGGTCTAACCGACCTAAAAGCCTCTTAGTTTCCCGGGCAATGGTTTGACCGACCTAAAAACTTCTTAATTTCTCAGGCTACGGTCTAATTGTCCTAAAAGCCTCTTCGTCTCTCAGGCTACGGTCCAAATGACCTAAAAGCCTCTTCGTCTCTCGAGCTACGGTCTAAACGACCTAGAAGCCTCTTTGTCTCTCGGGCTACGGTCTAACGGACCTAAAAGCCCCTTCGTCTCTCGGGCTACGGTCTAATTGACCTAAAAGCCTCTTCGTCTCTCGGGCTACGGTCTAATTGACCTAAAAGCCTCTTCGTCTCTCGGGCTACGGTCTAAACGACCCAAAGGCCTCTTTAATCTCTCGGGCTATGGTCTAATTGACCTAAAAGCCTTTTCGTCTCTCGGGCTACGGTCTAATTCACCTAAAAGCCTCTTAGTCTCTCGGGCTTTGGTCTAACCAAGGTAAAAGCCTCTTCGTCTCTCGGGCTGCGTTTTAAATGTCCTAAAAGCCTCTTCGTTTCTAAGACCGCTCTAATTGACCTAAAAGTCTCTTCGTCTCTGGGGCTGATTGACCTAAAAGCCTCTTCGGCTCTCGAGCTACGGTCTAATTGACCTAAAAGCCTCTTCGCCTCTCGCTATGGTCTAATTGACCTAAAAGCCTCTTCGCCTCTCGGCCCACGGTCCAATTGACCTAAAAGCTTCTTCGTCTCTGCTATGGTCTAAATTTCCTAAAATCCTTTTCGTCTCTCGGCTACGGTCTAACCGACTTTAAAACCTCTTAGTCTCTCGGCTATGGTCTAATTGACCTTAAAGCCTCTTAGTCTCTCAGCTAAGGTCTAATTGATCTAAAAGCCTCTTCGTCTCGGCTACAGTCCAAATGACCTAAAATCCTCTTCGTCTCTCGCGCTCTAAAAGACCTAAAAGCCTCTTAGTCTCTCGAGCTAAGGTCTAATTGACCAAAAGCCTATTCGTCTCGGGCTACTGTCTAATTGATCTAAAAGCCACTTCGTCTCTCGGGCTACGGTCTAATTGACCTAAAAGCCTCTTCGTCTCTCGGGCTACGGTCTAAATGACCTAAAAGCCTCTTCGTCTCTCGGGCTACGGTCTAATTGACCTAAAAGCCACTTCGTCTCTCGGGCTACGGTCTAATTGACCTAAAAGCCACTTCGTCTCTCGGGCCTATGGTCTAAACGACCTAAAGGCCTCTTCGTCTTCTCCGGCTATGGTCTAATTGACCTAAAGCCTTTTCGCTCTCGGGCCACGGTCTAATTGACCTAAAAGCCTCTTAGTCTCTCGGCTTTGGTCTAACCGAGGTAAAAGCCTCTTCGTCTCTGGCCTACGTTGTAAATGACCTAAAAGCCTTTTCGTCTCTGCTAGGGTCTAATTGACCTAAAAGCCTCTTCGTCTCTCGGGCTATGGTCTAATTGACCTAAAATCCTCTCTGTCTCTCGGGCTATGGTCTAAGTTGACCTAAAAGCCCCTTCGCCTCTCTGCTATGGTCTAATTGACCTAAAAGCCTATTCGTCTCTCGAGCCTACGGTCTAATTGACCTAAAGCCTCTTCGTCTCTCTGCTATGGTCTAAACGACCTAAAGGCCTCTTCGTCTCTCGGGCTATGGTCTAATTGACCTAAAAGCCTTTTCGTCTCTCGGGCTACGGTCTAATTGACCTTAAAGCCTCTTAGTCTCTCGGGCTTTGGTCTAACCGAGGTAAAGGCTTCTTCGTCTCTCGGGCTTCGTTGTAAATGACCTAAAAGCCTCTTCGCCTCTCAGGCTAAGATCAAATTGACCAAAAGCCTCTTCGCCTCTCGGCCTACGATCTAATTCACCTAAAAGCCTCTTAGTCTCTCGGGCTTTGGTCTAACCAAGGTAAAGCCTCTTCGTCTCTCGGCTGCGTTTTAAATGTCCTAAAAGCCTCTTCGTCTCTCGAGCTCGGTCTAATTGACCTAAAAGTCTCTTCGTCTCTCGGGCTACGGTCTAATTGACCTGAAAGCCTCTTCGGCTCTCGAGCTACGGTCTAATTGACCTAAAAGCCTCTTCGTCTCTCGGGCTACGGTCTAATTGACCTAAAAGCCTCTTCGTCTCTCGGGCTACGGTCCAATTGACCTAAAAGCTTCTTCGTCTCAAGTGCTATGGTCTAAATTACCTAAAATCCTTTTCGTCTCTCGGGCTACGGTCTAACCGACTTTAAAACCTCTTAGTCTCTCGGGCTATGGTCTAATTGACCTTAAAGCCTCTTAGTCTCTCGGGCTACGGTCTAATTGATCTAAAAGCCTCTTCGTATCTCGGGGCTACGGTCCAAATGACCTAAAATCCTCTTCGTCTCTCGGCCAACGGTCTAACCGACCTAAAAGCCTCTTAGTCTCTCGAGCTAAGGTCTAATTGACCAAAAAGCCTATTCGTCTCTCGGGCTACGGTCTAATTGATCTAAAAGCCACTTCGTCCCTCAAGGCTCTGGTCTAATTGACCTAAAAGCCTCTTCGTCTTACGGTCTAGCTGACCTAAAAGCCTCTTAGTGTCTCGGCCACGGTCTAATTGACCTAAAGCCACTTCGTCTCTCGTGCTACGGGTCTAATTGACCTAAAGCCACTTCGTCTCTCAGGGTACGGTCTAATTGACCTAAAGGCCTCTTCGTCTCTCGGGCTATGATCTAATTGACCTAAAGCCTTTTCGTCTCTCTGCTACGGTCTAATTGACCTAAAAGCCTCTTAGTCTCTCGGCTTTGGTCTAACCGAGGTACAAGCCTCTTCGTCTCTCAGCTTCGTTGTAAATGACCTAAAAGCCTTTTCGTCTCTCGGGCTAGGGTCTAATTGACCTAAAAGCCTCTTCGTCTCTCGGGCTATGGTCTAATTGACCTAAAATCCTCTCTGTCTCTCGGGCTATGGTCTAACTGACCTAAAAGCCCCTTCGTCTCTCGGGCTATGGTCTAATTGACCTAAAAGCCTCTTCGTCTCTCGGGCTACGGTCTAATTGACCTAAAAGCCTCTTCGTCTCTCGGGCTACGGTCTAAACGACCTAAAGGCCTCTTCGTCTCTCGGGCTATGGTCTAATTGACCTAAAAGCCTTTTCGTCTCTCGAGCTACGGTCTAAGCGATCAAAAAGCCTCTTAAGCTCTCGGGCTATGGTCTAATTGACCTAAAAGCCTCTTTGTCTCTCGGCCTACGCTCTAATTGACATAAAAGCCTCTTAGTCTCTCGGGCTACGGTATAAATGACCTAAAATCCTCTTCGTCTCTCGAGCTATGGTCTAATTGACCAAAAAGCCTCTTCGTCTCTCGGGCTACGGTCTAATTGACCTAAAAGCCTTTTAGTCTCTCGGGCTACGATCTAATTGACCTAAAAGCCTCTTCGTTTCTCGGGCTACGGTCTAATTGATCTAAAAGCCACTTCGTCCCTCGGGCTACGGTCTAATTAACCTAAAAGCCTCTTTGTCTCTCGGACTACGGTCTAAACGACCTAACAGCCTCTTCGTCTCTCGGGCTACGGTCTAACCGACCAAAAAGCCTCTTAGTCTCTCGGGCTATGGTCTAATTGACCTAAAAGCCTGTTCGTCTCTCGGGCTATGGTCCAAATGACCTAAAAGCCTCTTCGTCTTTCGGGCTACAGTCTAATTGACCTAAAAGCCTTTTCGTCTCTCGGGCTACGGTCCAAAGGACCTAAAAGCCTCTTCATCTCTCGGCCTACGGTCTAATTGACCTAAAAGCCTTTTCGTCTCTCGGGCTACGGTCTAATTGACCTAAAAGCCTCTCAGTCTCTCGGGCTTTGGTCTAACCGAGTTAAAAGCCTCTTCGTCTCTCGGGCTACGTTGTAAATGACCTAAAAGCCTCTTCGTCTCTCGGGCTACGGTCAAATTGACCTAAAAGCCTCTTCGTCTCTCGGGCTACGGTCTAAATGACCTAAAATCCTCTTCGTCTCTCGGCCAACGGTCTAACCGACCTAAAAGCCTCTTAGTCTCTCGAGCTCAGGTCTAATTGACCAAAAAGCCTATTCGATTATCGGGCTACGGTCTAATTGATCTAAAAGCCACTTCGTCCCTCAAGCTACGGTCTAATTGACCTAAAAGCCTCTTCGTCTCTCGGGCTACGGTCTAAACGACCCAAAGGCCTCTTTAATCTCTCGGGCTATGGTCTAATTGACCTAAAAGCCTTTTCGTCTCTCGGGCTACGGTCTAATTCACCTAAAAGCCTCTTAGTCTCTCGGGCTTTGGTCTAACCAAGGTAAAAGCCTCTTCGTCTCTCGGGCTGCGTTTTAAATGTCCTAAAAGCCTCTTCGTCTCTCGGGCTACGGTCTAATTGACCTAAAAGTCTCTTCGTCTCTCGGGCTACGGTCTAATTGACCTGAAAGCCTCTTCGGCTCTCGAGCTACGGTCTAATTGACCTAAAAGCCTCTTCGTCTCTCGGGCTATGGTCTAATTGACCTAAAAGCCTCTTCGTCTCTCGGGCTACGGTCCAATTGACCTAAAAGCTTCTTCGTCTCAAGTGCTATGGTCTAAATTTCCTAAAATCCTTTTCGTCTCTCGGGCTACGGTCTAACCGACTTTAAAACCTCTTAGTCTCTCGGGCTATGGTCTAATTGACCTTAAAGCCTCTTAGTCTCTCAGGCTAAGGTCTAATTGATCTAAAAGCCTCTTCGTATCTCGGGCTACAGTCCAAATGACCTAAAATCCTCTTCGTCTCTCGGCCAACGGTCTAACCGACCTAAAAGCCTCTTAGTCTCTCGAGCTAAGGTCTAATTGACCAAAAAGCCTATTCGTCTCTCGGGCTACGGTCTAATTGATCTAAAAGCCACTTCGTCCCTCGGGCTACGGTCTAATTGACCTAAAAGCCTCTTCGTCTCTCGGGTTACGGTCTAGCTGACCTAAAAGCCTCTTCGTGTCTCGGGCTACGGTCTAATTGACCTAAAAGCCACTTCGTCTCTCGTGCTACGGTCTAATTGACCTAAAAGCCACTTCGTCTCTCGGGCTACGGTCTAAACGACCTAAAGGCCTCTTCGTCTCTCGGGCTATGGTCTAATTGACCTAAAAGCCTTTTTCGTCTCTCAGACTACGGTCTAATTGACCTAAAAGCCTCTTAGTCTCTCGGGCTTTGGTCTAACCGAGGTAAAAGCCTCTTCGTCTCTCGGGCTACGTTGTAAATGACCTAAAAGCCTTTTCGTCTCTCGGGCTAGGGTCTAATTGACCTAAAAGCCTCTTCGTCTCTCGGGCTATGGTCTAATTGACCTAAAATCCTCTCTGTCTCTCGGGCTATGGTCTAACTGACCTAAAAGCCCCTTCGTCTCTCGGGCTATGGTCTAATTGACCTAAAAGCCTATTCGTCTCTCGGGCTACGGTCTAATTGACCTAAAAGCCTCTTCGTCTCTCGGGCTATGGTCTAAACGACCTAAAGGCCTCTTCGTCTCTCGGGCTATGGTCTAATTGACCTAAAAGCCTTTTCGTCTCTCGGGCTACGGTCTAATTGACCTTAAAGCCTCTTAGTCTCTCGGGCTTTGGTCTAACCGAGGTAAAAGCTTCTTCGTCTCTCGGGCTACGTTGTAAATGACCTAAAAGCCTCTTCGTCTCTCGGGCTAAGATCAAATTGACCAAAAAGCCTCTTCGTCTCTCGGGCTACGGTCTAATTCACCTAAAAGCCTCTTAGTCTCTCGGGCTTTGGTCTAACCAAGGTAAAAGCCTCTTCGTCTCTCGGGCTGCGTTTTAAATGTCCTAAAAGCCTCTTCGTCTCTCGGGCTACGGTCTAATTGACCTAAAAGTCTCTTCGTCTCTCGGGCTACGGTCTAATTGACCTGAAAGCCTCTTCGGCTCTCGAGCTACGGTCTAATTGACCTAAAAGCCTCTTCGTCTCTCGGGCTACGGTCTAATTGACCTAAAAGCCTCTTCGTCTCTCGGGCTACGGTCCAATTGACCTAAAAGCTTCTTCGTCTCAAGTGCTATGGTCTAAATTACCTAAAATCCTTTTCGTCTCTCGGGCTACGGTCTAACCGACTTTAAAACCTCTTAGTCTCTCGGGCTATGGTCTAATTGACCTTAAAGCCTCTTAGTCTCTCGGGCTACGGTCTAATTGATCTAAAAGCCTCTTCGTATCTCGGGCTACGGTCCAAATGACCTAAAATCCTCTTCGTCTCTCGGCCAACGGTCTAACCGACCTAAAAGCCTCTTAGTCTCTCGAGCTAAGGTCTAATTGACCAAAAAGCCTATTCGTCTCTCGGGCTACGGTCTAATTGATCTAAAAGCCACTTCGTCCCTCGGGCTACGGTCTAATTGACCTAAAAGCCTCTTCGTCTTACGGTCTAGCTGACCTAAAAGCCTCTTCGTGTCTCGGGCTACGGTCTAATTGACCTAAAAGCCACTTCGTCTCTCGTGCTACGGTCTAATTGACCTAAAAGCCACTTCGTCTCTCGGGCTACGGTCTAAACGACCTAAAGGCCTCTTCGTCTCTCGGGCTATGGTCTAATTGACCTAAAAGCCTTTTCGTCTCTCGGGCTACGGTCTAATTGACCTAAAAGCCTCTTAGTCTCTCGGGCTTTGGTCTAACCGAGGTACAAGCCTCTTCGTCTCTCGGGCTACGTTGTAAATGACCTAAAAGCCTTTTCGTCTCTCGGGCTAGGGTCTAATTGACCTAAAAGCCTCTTCGTCTCTCGGGCTATGGTCTAATTGACCTAAAATCCTCTCTGTCTCTCGGGCTATGGTCTAACTGACCTAAAAGCCCCTTCGTCTCTCGGGCTATGGTCTAATTGACCTAAAAGCCTCTTCGTCTCTCGGGCTACGGTCTAATTGACCTAAAAGCCTCTTCGTCTCTCGGGCTACGGTCTAATTGACCTAAAAGCCTCTTCGTCTCTCGGGCTACGGTCTAATTGACCTAAAAGCCTCTTCGTCTCTCGAGCTACGGTCTAAGCGATCTAAAAGCCTCTACAGCTCTCGGGCTATGGTCTAATTGACCTTAAAGCCTCTTCGTCTCTCGGGCAACGCTCTAATTGACCTACAAGCCTCTTAGTCTCTCGGGCTACGGTCTAAATGACCTTAAAGCCTCTTCGTCTCTCAGGCTAGGGTCTAATTGACCAAAAAGCCTCTTCGTCTCTCGGGCTACGGTCTAATTGACCTAAAAGCCTTTTAGTCTCTCGGGCTACGATCTAATTGACCTAAAAGCCTCTTCGTTTCTCGGGCTACGGTCTAATTGATCTAAAAGCCACTTCGTCCCTCGGGCTACGGTCTAATTGACCTAAAAGCCTCTTCGTCACTCGGGCTACGGTCTAGTTGACCTAAAAGCCGCTTCGTGTCTCGGGCTACGGTCTAATTGACCTAAAAACCTTTTCGTCTCTCGGGCTACGGTCTAATTGACCTAAAAGCCTCTTAGTCTCTCGGGCTTTGGTCTAACCGAGGTAAAAGCCTCTTCGTCTCTCGGGCTACGTTGTAAATGACCTAAAAGCCTTTTCGTCTCTCGGGCTAGGGTCTAAACGACCTAAAGGCCTCTTCGTCTCTCGGGCTATGGTCTAATTGACCTAAAAGCCTTTTCGTCTCTCGGGCTACGGTCTAATTGACCTAAAAGCCTCTCAGTCTCTCGGGCTTTGGTCTAACCGAGTTAAAAGCCTCTTCGTCTCTCGGGCTACGTTGTAAATGACCTAAAAGCCTCTTCGTCTCTCGGGCTACGGTCAAATTGACCTAAAAGCCTCTTCGTCTCTCGGGCTACGGTCTAAATGACCTAAAATCCTCTTCGTCTCTCGGCCAACGGTCTAACCGACCTAAAAGCCTCTTAGTCTCTCGAGCTCAGGTCTAATTGACCAAAAAGCCTATTCGATTCTCGGGCTACGGTCTAATTGATCTAAAAGCCACTTCGTCCCTCAGGCTACGGTCTAATTGACCAAAAAGCCTATTCGTTTCTCGGGCTACGGTCTAGTTGACCTAAAAGCCTCTTCGTGTCTCGGGCTACGGTCTAATTGACCTAAAAGCCACTTCGTCTCTCGAGCTACGGTCTAATTGACCTAAAATCCTCTTCGTCTCTCGGGCTACGGTCTAATTGGCCTAAAAGCCTCTTCGTCTCTCGGGCTACGGTCTAATTGACCTAAAAGCCTCTTTGTCTCTCGGGCTACGGTCTAATTGACCTAAAAGCCTCTTCGTCTCTCGGGCTATGGTCAAAATGACCTAAAACCCTCTTCGTCTCTCGGGCTACGGTCTAATTGACCTAAAAGTCTCTTCGTCTCTCGGGCTACGGTCTAATTGACCTAAAAGCCTCTTCGTCTCTCGGGCTACGGTCTAAATGACCTAAAAGCCTCTTCGTCTCTCGGCCAACGGTCTAACCGACCTAAAAGCCTCTTAGTCTCTCGAGCTCAGGTCTAATTGACCAAAAAGCCTATTCGATTATCGGGCTACGGTCTAATTGATCTAAAAGCCACTTCGTCCCTCAGGCTACGGTCTAATTGACCAAAAAGCCTATTCGTTTCTCGGGCTACGGTCTAGTTGACCTAAAAGCCTCTTCGTGTCTCGATTTGGTCTAATTGACCTAAAAGCAACTTCGTCTCTCGGGCTACGGTCTAATTGACCTAAAAGCCTCTTCGTCTCTCGGGCTACGGTCTAAATTTCCTAAAAGCCTCTTCGTCTCTCGGGCTACTGTCTAATTGACCGAAAAGCCTCTTGGTGTCTCAGGGTCACGGTCTAATGGACCTAAAAGCCTCTTCGTCTCTCGGGCTATGGTCTAAATGACCTAAAACCCTCTTCGTCTCTCGGGCTACGGTCTAATTGACCTAAAAGTCTCTTCGTCTCCCGGGCTACGGTCTAATTGACCTAAAAGCCTCTTCGTCTCTCGGGCTACGGTCTAAATGACCTAAAAGCCTCTTCGTCTCTCGGGCTACGGTCTAACCGACCCAAAAGCCTCTTAGTTTCTCAGGCAATGGTTTAACCGACCTAAAAGCTTCTTAATTTCTAAGGCTACGGTCTAATTGACCTAAAAACCTCTTAGTCTCTCGAGCTAAGGTCTAATTGACCAAAAAGCCTATTCGTCTCTCGGGCTACGGTCTAATTGATCTAAAAGCCACTTCGTCCCTCGGGCTACGGTCTAATTGACCTAAAAGCCTCTTCGTCTCTCGGGTTACGGTCTAGCTGACCTAAAAGCCTCTTCGTGTCTCGGGCTACGGTCTAATTGACCTAAAAGCCACTTCGTCTCTCGTGCTACGGTCTAATTGACCTAAAAGCCACTTCGTCTCTCGGGCTACGGTCTAAACGACCTAAAGGCCTCTTCGTCTCTCGGGCTATGGTCTAATTGACCTAAAAGCCTTTTCGTCTCTCGGGCTACGGTCTAATTGACCTAAAAGCCTCTTAGTCTCTCGGGCTTTGGTCTAACCGAGGTAAAAGCCTCTTCGTCTCTCGGGCTACGTTGTAAATGACCTAAAAGCCTTTTCGTCTCTCGGGCTAGGGTCTAATTGATCTAAAAGCCTCTTCGTCTCTCGGGTTATGGTCTAATTGACCTAAAATCCTCTCTGTCTTTCGGGCTATGGTCTAACTGACCTAAAAGCCCCTTCGTCTCTCGGGCTATGGTCTAATTGACCTAAAAGCCTCTTCGTCTCTCGGGCTACGGTCTAATTGACCTAAAAGCCTCTTCGTCTCTCGGGCTACGGTCTAAATGACCTAAAGGCCTCTTCGTCTCTCGGGCTATGGTCTAATTGACCTAAAAGCCTTTTCGTCTCTCGGGCTACGGTCTAATTGACATAAAAGCCTCTTAGTCTCTCGGGCTTTGGTCTAACCGAGGTAAAAGCTTTTTCGTCTCTCGGGCTACGTTGTAAATGACCTAAAAGCCTCTTCGTCTCTCGGGCTAGGGTCAAATTGACCTAAAAGCCTCTTCGTCTCTCGCGCTACGGTCTAAATGACCTAAAATCCTCTTCGTCTCTCGGCCAACGGTCTAACAGACCTAAAAGCCTCTTAGTCTCTCGAGCTTAGGTCTAATTGACCAAAAATCCTATTCGTTTCTCGAGCTACGGTCTAATTGATCTAAAAGCCACTTCGTCCCTCGGGCTACGGTCTAATTGACCTAAAAGCCTCTTCGTCACTTGGGCTACGGTCTAGTTGACCTAAAAGCCTCTTCGTGTCTCGGGCTACGGTCTAATTGACCTAAAAGCCTTTTCGTCTCTCGGGCTACGGTCTAATTGACCTAAAAGCCTCTTAGTCTCTCGGGCTTTGGTCTAACCGAGGTAAAAGCCTCTTCGTCTCTCGGGCTACGTTGTAAATGACCTAAAAGCCTTTTCGTCTCTCGGGCTAGGGTCTAAACGACCTAAAGGCCTCTTCGTCTCTCGGGCTATGGTCTAATTGACCTAAAAGCCTTTTCGTCTCTCGGGCTACGGTCTAATTGACCTAAAAGCCTCTTAGTCTCTCGGGCTTTGGTCTAACCGGGGTAAAAGCCTATTCGTCTCTCGGGCTACGTTGTAAATGACCTAAAAGCCTCTTCGTCTCTCGGGCTAGGGTCAAATTGACCTAAAAGCCTCTTCGTCTCTCGGGCTACGGTCTAAATGACCTAAAATCCTCTTCGTCTCTCGGCCAACGGTCTAACCGACCTAAAAGCCTCTTAGTCTCTCGAGCTCAAGTCTAATTGACCCAAAAGCCTATTCGTTTCTCGGGCTATGGTCTAATTGATCTAAAAGCCACTTCGTCCCTCGGGCTACGGTCTAATTGACCTAAAAGCCTCTTCGTCACTCGGGCTACGGTCTAGTTGACCTAAAAGCCTCTTCGTGTGTCGGGCTACGGTCTAATTGACCTAAAAGCCACTTCGCCTCTCGGGCTACGGTCTAATTGACCTAAAAGCCTCTTCGTCTCTCGGGCTACGGTCTAATTGACCTAAAAGCTTCTTCGTCTCTCGGGCTACGGTCTAATTGACCTAAAAGCCTCTTTGTCTCTCGGGCTACGGTCTAATTGACCTAAAAGCCTCTTCGTCTCTCGGGCTATGGTCTAAATGACCTAAAACCCTCTTCGTCTCTCGGGCTACGGTCTAATTGACCTAAAAGTCTCTTCGTCTCTCGGGCTACGGTCTAATTGACCTAAAAGCCTCTTCGTCTCTCGGGCTACGGTCTAAATGACCTAAAAGCCTCTTCGTCTCTCGGGCTTCGGTCTAACCTACCTAAAAGCCTCTTAGTTTCTCGGGCTACGGTCTAATTGACCTAAAAGTCTCTTCGTCTCTCGGGCTACGGTCTAATTGACCTAAAAGCCTCTTCGTCTCTCGGGATACGGTCTAAATGACCTAAAAGCCTTTTCGTCTCTCGGGCTGCGGTCTAACCGACCCAAAAGCCTCTTAGTTTCTCAGGCAATGGTTTAACCGACCTAAAAGCTTCTTAATTTCTAAGGCTACGGTCTAATTGACCTAAAAGCCTCTTCGTCTCTCGGGCTACGGTCCAAATGACCTAAAAGCCTCTTCGTCTCTCGAGCTACGGTCTAAACGACCTAGAAGCCTCTTTGTCTCTCGGGCTATGGTCTAACTGACCTAAAAGCCCCTTCGTCTCTCGGGCTACGGTCTAATTGACCTAAAAGCCTCTTCGTCTCTCGGGCTACGGTCTAATTGACCTAAAAGCCACTTCGTCTCTCGGGCTACGGTCTAATTGACCTAAAAGCCTCTTCGTCTCTCGGGCTACGGTCTAATTGACCAAAAAGCCTCTTCGTCTCTCGGGCTACGGTCTAATTGACCTAAAAGCCTCTTTGTCTCTCGGGCTATGGTCTAATTGACCTAAAAGCCTCTTCGTCTCTCGGGCTATGGTCTAAATGACCTAAAACCCTCTTCGTCTCTCGGGCTACGATCTAATTGACCTAAAAGTCTCTTCGTCTCTCGGGCTACGGTCTAATTGACCTAAAAGCCTCTTCATCTCTCGGGCTACGGTCTAAATGACCTAAAAGCCTCTTCGTCTCTCGGGCTACGGTCTAATCGAACTAAAAGCCTCTTAGTTTCTCGGGCTACGGTCTAATTGACCTAAAAGTCTCTTCGTCTCTCGGGCTACGGTCTAATTGACCTAAAAGCCTCTTCGTCTCTCGGGATACGGTCTAAATGACCTAAAAGCCTCTTCGTCTGTCGGGCTACGGTCTAACCGACCCAAAAGCCTCTTAGTTTCTCGGGCAATGGTTTAACCGACCTAAAAGCTTCTTAATTTCTCAGGCTACGGTCTAATTGACCTAAAAGCCTCTTCGTCTCTCGGGCTACGGTCCAAATGACCTAAAAGCCTCTTCGTCTCTCGAGCAACGGTCTAAACGACCTAGAAGCTTCTTTGTCTCTCGGGCTATGGTCTAACTGACCTAGAAGCCCCTTCGTCTCTCGGGCTACGGTCTAATTGACCTAAAAGCCTCTTCGTCTCTCGGGCTACAATCTAATTGACCTAAAAGCCTCTTTGTCTCTCGGGCTACGGTCTAATTGACCTAAAAGCCTCTTTGTCTCTCGGGCTATGGTCTAATTGACCTAAAACCCTCTTCGTCTCTCGGGCTACGGTCTAAATGACCTAAAACCCTCTTCGTCTCTCGGGCTACGGTCTAATTGACCTAAAAGTCTCTTCGTCTCTCGGGCTACGGTCTAATTGACCTAAAAGCCTCTTCGTCTCTCGGGCTACGGTCTAACCGACCTAAAAGCCTCTTCGTCTCTCGGGCTACGGTCTAACCGACCTAAAAGCCTCTTAGTTTCTCGGGCTACGGTCTAACCGACTTAAAAGCTTCTTAATTTCTTAGGATACGGTCTAACCGACCTAAAAGCCTCTTAGTTTCTCGGGCTATGGTCTAATTGACCTAAAAACCTCTTCGTCTCTCGGTCTACGGTCTAATTGACCTAAAAGCCTCTTAATTTTTTGGGCTACGGTCTAACCGACCTAAAAGCCTCTTAATTTCTTATGCTGCGGTCTAACCGCCCTAAAAGCCTCTTAGTTTCTCAAGCTACGGTCTTACCCTCCTAAAGTCTCTTCGTTTCTCTGGCTATGGTCTAACCGACCTGGGAGCCTTTTTTTTTTTAGTTTTTCAAGCTGTGGTTCGTCCTCCGAGACTGCGCTCTATCTAACACTTTGTCCTCCTGGATTCGCACTCTATCTGCACTTCATCCTCCAGGATTGCAATTTGTCTCACACTTTGTCCCCTGGACTTCGCTTTGTCTCGCAATTTATCCATCGGGATTCGCTTTACTTGCATTGTCCCAATCGAAGTACGCTGGTTTGATCCCTACAACGGGGTACGTAGGCAGCTGCTTGAGCGCGACCACCTTTATTTCATTCTTGCATTTAACTTAAAAATTTTGGAGTGATGGATTGGGATGTCTAATCTTTAACGTCACTTATACCAAGCAATGGTACCTAAGTTCCGTTAAAGAGGGACTACTATAGACACCCCAAGCTGGACCCCTGAATAATCTTTAAGTTTCCCCGATGATGAAATAAAGAAAAATATACCTTCGAGGCTTGGATTTTTGCTCCTTTTCTACTCCTTCTCTAACCTCAAGAAAACCCCTTTTCAACAATGTTGGGTGGCCCTCGGTTCAATTGCAAAAGAGAAAGATGCATTTGCTTTGTCAAAAACAACTTTTTCCATGACACACTAAGGGTAAAATGGGCACATATTTTAATGTATAAAATGGCTTTGAGTGAAACCAATTGGGTTAGAAAGAGGACTCGACGAGCTTTCCAACGCTTTGAACCGCGTCCAAATCCGAGTTCGGGAGTGCCCGGGGCGCCCTCATGAAGTTCGGTGTGCTGTGCTGATTCACATAGCGCGCGGCACTTCAAAAGGGCGCTCGACACTTTAGAAAATTCAAAAAATCTCTCTCTCGCACGGGACTCCACTATGTCGCACGGCACCTTGAGAAAAAGTTCTGACAATCGCAGAAAGCTGTCGGCCACGCCTGCAGGAGGAGCGTCTGTGCCAGAAAATGAGTTTTATTCGGCCCAGAAGTCACCTCCCCTCCTTTAGTGATCATCCTTGGCTCTCTTGCCTATAAATACACCCCCTCTCTAGTTGAGAAGGAACCCTTCAACTCCAAGTAAAGTTACTATGCCATTTTTTTGGCTCTCACTCTCTCTCTCTAAAATACTCCCTTTTGATTATCTCTCTACAACTTCTTACACCCATCACCACTATACACATCTCTCTCTCTACACCCACTTGCTCTCAAGTCTCTCAAGCTCAATCCAAATCAACTTTCATTCCTCTACCTTCAAGCACATCCAAGTTTCGATCAAAAGGTATAAATCCATTTCCTTGGGCTAAACTACATTTAGGCTTGAGGGGAGCCGATCGAGGCCCTTCTCGGTCTTTATATACCGAGTTTGGGTCTCAAATGAACTTTACATTCAAAGTCTTTTTTTTCTTTTCTTTTTCTTTTCTTTTTTTTGCTTTTTCTTTTCATATTTCGGCTAGTATTGCTTAAAGATCGTGCGGGTACATTCTAGATTCAAGTTTTATGTTAAAAGTCCTTTTTTTACTTCATAAGATCTTTCAACATTCCAAAAAGCTTTTAACATTATTTTACATGATAAGATGAACAAATGGGTCTCATAAATCATTTTTCAAATATTTGAAAAATATAACAAACTATTTTGCGGACCTATGGTTTGTTTTGTCATATAAAAACAAACTGATTCTGGAATGTGTAGACAGGTGTACCGCACGGTGTGTTGGTTGTGCCGTGCGATGCATTCGGGCAAGACACGCCGCACGGTACATTGATGCATCGCATGGCGTATCATGTTTAAGCGCACGGCATTTAATTAGCTATTGTTTTCTTGCTCAAACTGTCTGGATCATGGTTACCCTTCATCGGGCTTGCTTTTGTTGTTACGATATCTGTCATTAGCATTATCAGAATAGGAACACATCTACAAGCCATATTATATCTCATAAATAAGGTTTTCTTGATCATCCCGAGTGACCGAATGCCTAAAAAAAAAGTTATTTTATGTTCTTGGCTTGAAGAAATAGTATTGTTTTAAGATGATCTGGTCACTGTGCATTTTCTGATGTTTCTGAATAACGTCGCACGTGATACACAATGTGCCAAGCAATGTTCTGAATGCTGATGACAGTCTGGTAGCAAGACAGGTCCCCCGCGCGGCATACCATAGGGCCGTGTGCGACATTATGGTATGCTGTGATGGAGATGGTTGTAGTCCTGACAGTTTGCATAGCTTTTCTTTTACTGCATCATCTTTATCATCACTGTACAGTTCGCACCACGAGCACACCATTGTGTTGTATTATCTCCCATGTCCCTTTCCCGTACATGTTTTCAAGTTAAGTTTTTCAAATGGTATTATATCCCCCATTTAAAATGCTTAGTAGAGACCGGTTTTACCAGGCGAGCGGGGTGCTTTTTCAACAAAACCTTCCCCGCTCGTAACGTGGCTCCCGGATCCAAAATCTCAATGTTTTTGTTAGATCAAAAGCCTTCCTTTTTCAAACAAACTCTCGGTTTCTCGGATCATCCATCTCAAAAATCCGGGTGGCGACTCTTCGAGTTAGCGCTTTTCGGGCGCGGGAGCCCACATACAGTTTGCACCACAAGCACGCCAATGTGATATATTTAATCCCGTGTCCCTTTCCCGTACATGTTTTAAAGTTTAAATTTTCAAATGATATTAAATTCTCCATTTAAACTGCTTAGTAGAGACCGACTTTACCGGGCGAGCGGGGTGCTTTTTCAACAAAACCTTCCCCGTCCGTAACGTGGCTCCCGGATCCATAATCTCAATGTTTTCACTAGATCAAAAGCCTTTCTTTTTCAAATCAAACTCTCGATTTCTCGGATCATCCATCTCAAAAATTTGGGTGGCGACTCTTCGAGCGCGCTTTTGGGCGCGGGAGCCCACAGTGGCGACTTTGCTGCGGACTTTTATTCAATACTTTATTTTAAAAAAAAGAATAAAAAGTATTGAATAATTAAGAGGGCCAAGTTTGGAAGACATTTTTTTGGGGGGATTTAAAATCATTTGAGAATCTTAACTTTTTTTTTACACTATGCAGCGCACAAGGCTCGCTAGTGTGTTTCGGCTATCTTGTCCGGTTTACCGGTGACAAGCTCTCCCGGGATGCCTAGCAACCCTCGACTATGATGGGCCATCGTGCTGTTCGACCATTGTCTTGCAACACACTTGACATGGGGTAGTACATTTTGGCTCTAGTCCGAGGAACCCATCTGAGACCAAAACCGGCCTTCTGCACTTGTACATAACCGTAGAACCTTCCCAACTAGGACAGGAACCCGTGGCTAGAACTTATGTGATATATCCTGTTTACGTGCATATACTTTCTGTACATACATATCATCCATTCATCATTGCTGTAGACACCCCAATCTGGGCTTCCAGGTTAGTTTACTTACGGTTTTTGTTTCCCCGATGATGAAACGGATCAAGAACACTTCGGGAATGTCGAGTGTTTGAGGTTTGAGTGTTTGAAGAACCCTTGAACAACCTAACCTAGCCAAAAACTACATCAAAAAGCCAAAAACCAATTGTCGCGCGAGGGTTTAGAACCATCGCGTGAGGGTCAAGCTACCAAGTGTGGTCAACAGTCAAACTGTTGACCGTTGACCATCACGTGCCAGGGAGAACCCTCGCGCAACAATTCCAAACCATCGCGCGATGGTTCTCTCCTGCCCTTTTCACCTTTTTCAGCTGGGCAGCTTAATCACCAAGTAATCTTCAGCCAGACCTCGTGGACTGGCTGGGCTTCTCTCCTTGCAAGCTTTCCATAAAAGGCAATTTGGCCACCAAGCCAAGTTAACCTTGACTTGGTTGGTTCTTTCTCCTCCATACACCATTTCTACCACTTTCCCTATAAATACCCCCCCCCCCCCCCCCATATGCTTCCATTTAAAGGGTTCATTGTCTCTCTTTTAGAGTGTACAAGAATTCCACTTTCAAAGGGCATTACTTTGTACTCTTTTAAGCTAATAAAAGAGATACAAAGTCAATCCAAGAACATCGCTTGTTCTTTCTCCTTCATTACTCAAAGCAACATAAACACCTCAAGCAACCTCAATTCAACTCAAAGCTCAAACGCATTTCAAACCCCAAGAACCAAAGGTATAGCTTACCTTTGTTCTCGCTTCTCTGCTACGATCTCTCGAGAAATTTGGCAGGCCAAGGCCGTAATCAATACCGATCCTGGCCCTAAAGTCAGCAGTTACAAGAAGCAAAGTGGCTAAGGCAAACCCTCGCGCGATGGTTCCCCATACTCGCGCGACACTTTGTGTCAGTGCGAGAATGAACCTCGTGGGGAAGGGTATCCTGATTTTTATGTCTTTTTTTCATATAGATCACTCTGCAAGTATGATAAAAACCAATTTACTGCTTTTTCTTAGCTTAAATTGCAAATTCAAAATGTCAAAATGCATTTCTGTTCTGTTGGAACATCCCTGGGATCATTCTGGACCTGTCCCAGAACCCAGGATGAGCAAAACCAAACACTGGAAGGTTGACCCGAACCCTCGCGCAATAGTTCTAAACCCTCGCGCAATAGTTCTAAACCCTTGCGCCACAGTTTGAAACCATCGCGCGACGATTTGTCCCCGATCAGATCAGTAGCTAGCCATGCATGGTTAACTAGGTTTTAGGCTTCTGTTTTGTCCCCTCACTGTTTAAGGGGTGTTTTAGTAATTTTGTGGCTCTATAGCCTTTTAGAATTGTTTTAAACTGTATATTTAAACTGCTCTATTTGCAGTAGACACTGGTGTGCACTGGTCCTTCCAGAGCCCGAAAGGTTTGAGAATAAGAGCCGTGGGTTGTGGGCTCACCAGAAACCCACAATGATGCTGCTCATCCTATACTAACTGCTCATCCATGCTATCTATCACATCTTGCAAACTTGTTACAGTTTTAATCCCCGATTAACTGTTCCCCCGCCCTAATTGGCTAAATTTGGTTAATAAAAGAAGAATCAGAATGTTTTCAAAATGCCTTAAGTAGAGACCGATCTCCGAATTGGGCGAGAGGGGTGCCTTAAAACCCTTTCCCCTCTCGTAACCTGGCTCCCGAACCCAGATATGGTTATGACGGACTGGTTTCCTTCACTTTTTCAAATCAAACAGCGCAGCAGGTGATTCAAAATACGGTTCCTTGGGTGTTGGACCTTCAAACCCGAGTGGTGACTCTGTATTTTTCCGAGCGCCTGCTTCTCCGCTCGCGCTCCCTTGATTACGGGCCCTCGCTTTGGAATCCGAAAATTCCAGGGCATGCTGCCCACAGTGGCGACTCTGCTGGGGATCAATCGAACCAATATTAATCCATACTTAGAGTTTAATACACTTGTGAACAATTCCTTAAAAGTCTGTCAAAACGGTGAGCTTCGCGCTGCCGAAGGTTGGAATGGTGATTTAACAGGACCTCGTGTCCGGCCAATCTAATCTGGGACTTTTTCAATTGTTCACTTGTGTAGTTTCCTCTAAAGATGGACTAAATAAAGTGAGCCAAATTTGAAAAGGCATTTTGTGATTTTGTGATTCTTTTTCTTCTTAATCGATTTCTAGCATTTCATTTGCATCGATGTGGGATAAGGCTCGTTGGATCGTTTTGGCAATCCGGCACGGTTTACCGGAGACCGGGGACCCCGAATGACTAACAACCTTCGACGATGATGGGTCATGCTACCGTTGCTCTGCGAATCGCGGGCAACGGGAGGTATATCTGTGGCCCTAATCCGAGAAACCTGTTACGAACCAAAACCGGCCTTTGCATATACAAAGCATTAGAACTTTCCAAACTAAGACAGGTACCTGCAGGGTAGGATCTATCTGCATCTAACCCCATATACTGTCTACGTGTTACTACTTTCCCTATCGCATGCACTGTACATACATGTCATTTTGCATAGGAGCATGCTTAGGGCAGTTCTTTCTTTCGAGTTTTTCTTACGCTATCTAAGACGTTGTTGGACCCAATGAGGAGTCGTTCATTCTGTCGAATGTTCATTATCAATTGCAAAGTCCTTAGTTCAATGAGACTTTGAGAAATCAAAATTTGCTAAATCCTCAGCTCATGCCTAATTGAGGATTCAACCGACAATTAGGAACAACAAAGTATTGATGCTGTGTCATTGGCGCCACCCAGGTTGAAGTGCGTTGTCACTATACACCACGTTGTTCAAGGTTAAGGTGCCATGTCATCAATGCCGAGTTGTTTCTAATTCAAAGTTAAATCTTCAAAAGGGACTAGACGAAGATTTAGTCTATTTTGTCATCTTTTAGGATCTGTCGATCTACATGGGGACACATCGCCAAAAAGAATTCTGAGGATTCCAACAACGTCTGAAATTCGTGAGGCAAACTCGTCTCTGGAACTGTTAATACATACATGTCATTTTGCGTAGGAGCATGTTTAGGGTGGCTTCTAGGTTGTCTCTCGCTATCGAGCCTGTCTTATGCTTATTTGGACGCTGCTAGACCCGATGAAGAGTCGTGCATCTTGATGGTGCATGTTGTAAATTTTCAAAGTCCTTAGGTCAGCGAGACTTCGAGAAATCAAATCTTATTAAATCCTTGGCTCATGCCCGGTTGAGGATTCAACCGAAAACAAGGAACCACAAAGTGTTGATGTCGTGATATTGATGTCATTTTGGTTATCGTGCGCAGCACGTACACCGCCCCGGCTAACGCGCGTTGTCGCTGAAGCCACCCCGGTAACGCTGTCACGCCATCAATACCGAGTTATTCCAAGTTCAAAGTTGAATCTTCAAAAAGGGACTAGTCAAAGACTTAGTCTGTTTTGTCATCTCTTAGGATCAGCTTGATCTATTTAAAGGATACACCCTCGAAAAGAAATCTGAGGATTTTGGCAGCATCTGAACATCATGAGACAGACTCGTCTCTAGTTCTAGAGTCTAGGGTTGACACCGATAGCGATGTGTGCATTGCATTCCAATTGCTATAGGAACACCACTGAGCTTTCACTTATTTTACTGTCTAGTTCATAGCCATTGCGCCGAGCAAAAGAGTACCGAAAGGAAGAGCCAAACCTACTTGGGAACGCCTCCAGAACCCGATTCAAAGGCTTGTCAGGCTAAAATCCCAATCAATCACAACGGAAGACTCTCCACATTCTTTGCTGGCTGCTCTACAGTCAGGGTCACCACCGGTTATACAGGAAGGGCAACCAGCATCCCCATCTTCTGCATCGAGCACTTCTGAATCACCTACCATGTCAAGTCAGCCAGAGGTTCAACCACTTTCTCTGGAAGACATGCTCATGAACCTCCAGAACAGTATCACTGCGATGCAGCCAAAGGCCATTCAAACCGATGCTAACATCACCCGTCTCAATGACCTTATCAACACTCGTCTTCCACCTCCACTCAAAGAGGAAGGCGTGAACGATGAGGACGACCAGGAGCAGCCTGTCATGGTCCCAGATCCGAATCACGAGGGGCGTCTCATTGTTCAGCCCAACCCTAGGGAGGTTCACGCACCTGTTGCAAACCCAAATTCGGAAGATGGCAGGCCTACTTTGAATCCTGATATGGCAGCTCTTATGGCCAAGATGGTTAAGCTGGAGGAAGTAGTCTCCAAAACTGAAAAGATCAACGCAGGAGGAATTGACTTGGATCGTCTCTGCCTGTATCCTAATGCTAAACTGCCAGACAAATTCAAAATGCCTGACTTGGTCAAGTTCGATGGGAGCGGTGATCCCAAGACTCATCTCTATGGCTATCATGCTGCCATGAAGCTACTCAAAGTAGAAAGTGAGGCCATGTCTCAGCTCTTCCCTCAAACTCTCTCTGGGCCTGCCTTTCATTGGTTTCTGTCGCTCGACATCTCCAAAAGAAGAACTTGGGAGGATATTGGGGCTGCGTTTATTTCGCAGTACAACTACAACTCTCAGCTCAAGATGACTACTCGGGAGTTAGAATCCACGAAGATGGAAGCTAAGGAGTCTTTTGCAGACTTTGTCAAGCGGTGGAGAGCCAAAGCCGCTCTAATGACTGAGCGCCCCAGCGAGAGAGACCAACTCCGCATCATTTCCCGCAATCTCCAGCCAGACTATGCTAGGCACCTGGTGCTTGCTCAAGCGTCCGCCAACTTTGAAACCTTCTTTGACGCTGGCCTGGCCATCGAGGATGCGCTGCAAAGTGGGATTTTGCCAAGAGGGGAATCCTCTTCTTCCAATCCCCAGAAATCAAAGTCGAGGGCTTATTCTGGAAATAGTAGTGCACTGTTTGGCACTAGCAACAACGCCAGTACGGCTACAAGTGGGGATAACGCTGCTGCTTCCCCTAATCATACAGCCGACATTAATCAGGTTCAAAACGCCCAAAGCTACCGGGCCCGAACCCAACCTCGGAGTTTCTCTGCATTTGAGGCATCTCTGTCCGCAGTGATGGGGAAACTTGTCAAGTCTGGGCATCTCAAACCTTTGACCCCAACTTCCCCACCCAAAGTCTTACCTGCTGGTTATAATCCTGACCTCTTCTGTGGCTTCCACCAAATGCCTGGCCATCACACTGACAAGTGCTATCGTCTCCGACATGAGATTCAAGATCTTATTGATGATGGCACGGTTCAAGTTCCGCCAAAGCCCAACATTGTTACCAACTCTTTGCCTCAACACGGGTCTGACCCTCTGGTTGGTCAGGTATCTATCACCTCCACTCAAATCACTCGAATCAACCCAAGCTCTACCATATTCAACCCTAGCCACTACATCGTCCCAGCACATCAACCCAAACCCATCGTATCCATTCCGTCTGAGCCGGAGGTTAACATGATGGCAGTAGGTTGGGCAATTAAGGTTTTCACTGCCGACATCTGGTTTGATAGTGATGAAGGGCTTACACAGGAGAAGACTGACTAGCTAAGGTCCCTTGATCAAAGGAGCATCAAGTAGGTTTGGTCGAGAAGCCAAAGGAGGCCGAAGTGCTGTCGCTTGGGCCTGACACCCGCTGAATCCTACCTCTTTTTGTGGAAGCTATGGGTAGCTTCTTAACAGTTGCATTTTCAAAACCGCGTCTAGTTTGCATTGGCGATATGTCTAAGTCTGACACAGAGTCTTTTGCGTTTGTCTAAAGTCTAGCTCTGAGTCAGAGTTCGTGCTTCTTGGCCCTCCACGTCATAGCTTTCATTTCAAGTCTTGAGTCTGCTGTACTTGGCAAACCCCGTGGGTTTTTATGATATGCTTTATCTTGCTTCTAAGTACTTCGCTGGCTTTTACATAAACTATGTTGACCCTGACGACGAAGGGATAGATTTCGATGGGATCATTCCCAAGGAAATGTGTTCCCTTGCCAAAAGGGAAGACGAAAGGCATGCTCAGCCTATTAAAAGAAGAAGTAATTTTAACAAACTTGAAAGACAAGGATAACCTCCCAATGGTTCCATTGGTTCAAAGCTATTCCCAGAGGAGCATTGCGCCCGGTCAAACAGGCTCAAGAATTCATCGACGTCTTGGCGTGGTCTCACAAAAGACGCACCTGGCGTTGATCCTGAGAAAAAGAAGTATCAAATCCCCCTGCTACCGGGTGCCAAGCTAGAAAATAGAGGCTCAGAAGGCTTCAAGCCTCATTCCATGTTCAAAAACAGCAACGGTGACGTTCTGTCAAGTACAAATGAGAAAGTATAAACATGGCCCGGAGCGAGGCATTTCCAACTGAAGTGCGCTGGACCTTGCATTATCAAAGCCATTTTCTCTGGGGCTGCGACCAACGATTTTCGACCTCAATGGCAACAAATTCAATACCTTGGTCAACCTGGATCAATTCAAAAGCTACTTTACCCTGAGAGAAGCTCGTTGGGCTGAAAACCCCAAGAGTGGGCAGTTCCAAGCAAAAGTTAGAGCAGCCTGCTAGCTCGAAAACCTATGAAGGGGGTCTAGGCAAAAGTAATAGGCAATATTTGAAAGCTCGCTAGACCGAAGACCCGACTGGGCAGTACTAGGCAAAAGTTAGAGCGCAAAAGGAGAGGTAAACACACGAGTGAACCTTAGCCTGAACTACGTTTTGACCTGATTCCCTAGCTTGGGATACGTAGGCAATCTCTTTTCGAGACTCGGTCACAAATCTATCAATGGGATCCATGGTTGATATTTTGGTACATATCAAAGGTCGAAGAAGATCGAAGATCAAGCTGCATTGGAGGAATCAGAAGGGGGGAAACCTTTATCTTTCAATTTTATTGCAAACTACTTCTTCAATTTACAAGCTGAGCATAAAGTCTTAAAAATATTTGAAGCATCAAAAACAGAACGAAATGCTAGAAGCCTAAATGGCTCACAGTTTATTCTAAGTTCAGCGAGGTCTGGTATGAGCAGCTGCAGCCTCGCGTGCGTGCTTTTTCAACTCCAGCGGTAGCCTGCTACTGTTGTTCCAGGGGCTTTTGCCAAGTCTTGTCATACCATGCAAGTCATATGAAGTTAATGTGACTGCACGGGGGTGTCGGTTTCAGTCCGGGCATATATGAGTCATCTTTTGCGTCTTATGTCCATCTTTGCGATATTTTTCCAGTTTTTCAATCAATTGTCATGTCGAGATGCTTTTCTCAATTCTGTTTGTACAAGTCTTTGTACCTTTTGCACTTTCGTAAGTGTCAGTTTCATCTGTTCAGGAATGTTGTGAGTTTTGGCACATTAATGCCCAAATTTCATTATGTTCTGTGTGCCTAAGGGTTCGCATTGTACCCTGGGGCTCTTTCCTCCTTTTTTGTTCGAGCTAGGCGAGTCTGTATATATGTGCGCGCATCTGTGTGTCGATCCAAAGTGCTTGTCAATGCAAATTAGATATTAGTGGTTAGTTTTTGCATTCTCTTCAACACTTGCAAAAGAGAGTCAACAAACTGGAAAACGCAATTGTTTCATTGCTACCCTATCTCCTGTAATCCACAAGCTGTGGAATCTCATGAATAGCAAGGGCACGTCAGTCCAAGGCCAAGCAAAGCATATCTGTTTGGCACGTCTGCCTAAGCATCAAAGAGAGGGCACACAAGCCCAAATCTGTCAACTGGGGCATGTCAACCCGTTCAATGTCTCTCTATCTGGGTGCGCATCTCAGAAGTAACAGACAATACAATAATGAGGCTCAGTGGTAGTCCTTAGGCGACGTTGTCCTCCTAGGAGCCGCCTTTAGTTTGCATCTGCATTTTCAATTTCGTATACATCATCGCATATTGTGTATATTAAATGTTGAAGCAGGAAGATGGCCAGCATGGTTGCCGTCATATGATTTGTTTGCCGAAGGATGCGATGCAATCTCCTGCGGTTTTGTTATCGTTGGTTAGTGGATGCGATGGAAATCTCCCTAACTCTCGATTTGGTTTGCCGAAGGATGCGATGCAATCTCCTGCGGTTTTGTTATCGTTGGTTAGAGGATGCGATGGAAATCTCCCTAACTCTCGATTTGGTCTGCCGAAGGATGCGATGCGATCTCCTGCAATTTTGTTATCATTGGTCAGCGGATGCGATGGAAATCTCTCCTGTCCAATTCTCGGTTCGTAAACCAAAGGATGCTATCCTGCGGAGCCGTTTCAACGACAGCTGGTCCTGTCAAAGTTCCCCAGCGGTTTTGTAACGCCCCGAATTTTGGGTACGTTAAATAACATTTTATTGAACAACAAAAGAGAGTCTGGCTCTTTATTACATCATAAACTCCCAAAGGGTTCTTATATTACACAAAAGGGATGGATATCTAAGGTTATCTACAGCTCCTTCTCTTCTTCCATCCTAGCAAGTTCCCCAGCTCCAAAGGTCTCCAAGGTATACAGCTCCCCTTGTTCATCTAACAAGTCTGACACATTATACCAGCGTCGCCACCAGTATAATATGTTAGGGTCACATAAAGCAACACCATGAGCTTGAAAGCTCAATAGAATAATCCAAAAATCCACTAACCCTTAACTTACAAATAGCAAGTCATGCATATATCATAAAGAGTCATAACAGCACATGCATTAATATAACAATAACAACAACAATGACACATCCGCATTCGCTATCTATCATTGGTGTCATGTTTTCGTGTGTTTCTCCTACGTGACTCATCGTTTTGTGTCTCATCTATCAATTCCAAAAATCACACGCACACACCAATGAGCTACCAAGTCCGGCTCATTGGCCACAATGGCTACCAAGTCCGGCACATTGTGAACGCACATAACCAATAAGCTACCAAGTCCGGCTTATAGGCCACAATGACTACCAAGTCCGGCCACGTTATCAAATCTTGCATTGGCTCCTCTCCGCGGATAACCAAGCCCAATCAATCAATGAAGCTACCACGTCCGGCTCCGTTAACAATCTACACAATGGGCTACCAAGTCCGGCACATTATGAACGCACAAAATCAATAAGCTACCAAATCCGGCTTATTGGCCACAATGGCTACCAAGTCCGGCCACGTTATCAAATCTTGCATTGGCTCCTCTCCGCGGATAACCAAGCCCAATCAATCAATGAAGCTACCACGTCCGGCTCCGTTAACAATCTACACAATGGGCTACCAAGTCCGGCACATTATGAACGCACAAAATCAATAAGCTACCAAGTCCGGCTTATTGGCCACAATGGCTACCAAGTCCGGCACATTGTCACATACTCATCTCCAAATGAAGCTACCAAGTCCGGCTCCATTGGCCATGCATACCAACGTAAGGCTACCACATCCGGCCACGTTATCACATCAACTCTTGCATTGGCTCCTCTCCGCGGATAACCAAGCCCACCTCACCAATGAAACTACTAAGTCCGGCTCCATTAGCAACGCACACCAATGTAAGGCTACCAAGTCCGGCCATTACGTAGTTTCCAAAATCCTTTTTATCCATATCAACCACTCCCTAAGTGTCATGTTTCTACTTTCTCGATTTTTGTGTCTCGTAATCATGCATAGACTCCGCGGCGGGACGAATCACTTTAAAGTAATCTTGGAACCAAACAAGTAAGATCATCCAACTCTATTTAGTCATGCTTGTTCATTCCGCAAGTAAAGCAATCAACATGACATCAAGCTTATATCCTTTGAAAGGTCAAAATACAAATACTTGGTTTTGAAACAACACTTTATCCTTAAGCGAAAACGTTTAATCCTCTTTTCAAGACAACATATGTTTATTGACGAGTTGGCTACCCTCAATACCTGAGGTCTTGCCAGGCTACCCCTGAGGTCCTGCTTGGTCACCCCCACAATTCTAGGTCCATCAGGCTGCCTTCAAGGTCCTGCTAGGCTACCCTCAATACCTGAGGTCCCGCCAGGCTACCCCTGAGGTCCTGCTTGGTCACCCTCACAATTCTAGGTCCATCAGGCTGCCATCAGGGTCCTGCTAGGCTACCCTCAATACCTGAGGTCCCGCCAGGCTACCCCTGAGGTCCTGCTTGGTCACCCCCACAATTCTAGGTCCATCAAGCTGCCCTCAAGGTCCTGCTAGGCTACCCTCACTACCTGAGGTCCTGCCAGGCTACCCCTGAGGTCCTGCTTGGTCACCCTAGCTACACCGGGTCTTTCAGGTTACCCTCAAGGTCCTACCAAGCTACCCTCAATCACACGAGGTCCAGTTAGGCTACCCCCCAAGGTCCTACCAAGCCCACAACCTTTCATTTGTTTCCTTTTCCGTTAACCAGAACAACATCTACATAATTTCTCTAAGTCCACAACTCATCCATTGTAACGACCCTGATTTTTGGTCAGTAAAAATTTCGCTAAAAATTTGAATTTTATTTTAATACTTGGATTTTATTTTTAACATCCAAAAATCGGTCGTTATTGACTTCTAAAAATTTTATTGTTATATTTGAAAATTCTTTATTTGTTTTATAAATCCTTTTTAGCGATTAATAATCCGTCGTAATTAGGTTTAATGACTTAGGAGATTGGTATTCATCGCCCGGGCATTAAGGTCATTTTCTAAAGACGAGTACGCCTATTAAGACCTTGGTATAATTACTTGGCAATTGTAGTAAATCCTAGAATTACATTTCTCGATTGGAAATCCTACATGGCAACAGATTAGTTAGCAACCCAAACTACCGTTTGGCTTAGTTACATTTCCCTAACTTAGAGTGTTGCATCGATGCCGAAGTGGTTAGTAGAAAATTTTTGGTCTTTGCCTTGACCGTTGACTTGACTGCCTTGCTTTGGCTTGGTTAGGCCTGCCCAGGCATCGGGTCGCGCCTTACTTTTGCCTTGGCTACGCCTGCCTTGCCTTGGCGTCGGCTCGCTGACGGGCCTGCCTTGCCTTGGCGTCGGCTCGCTGACGGGCCTGCCTTGCCTTGGCGTCGGGTCACTGTCGGGCCTGCCTCGCCTAGGCGTCGGGTCGCTGTCGGGTTGCTCTGCCTTGGCTGCCATCGGGTTCTGCCTTGGCGTTTGGTCGCGCCTTGCTTTTACCTTGGCGTTGCTGGGCTGCCTTGCTCTGGCCTTGCCTTGGCGTTGCTGGGCTGCCATGCTCTGGCCACTGCTTGGCTAGCGGGCCACCTTGGCCACCGCTTGGCCACTGCTTGGCTAGCGGGCCGCCTTGGCCACCGCTTTGCTAGCGGGCCGCCTTGGCCACCGCTTTGCTAGCGGGCCGCCTTGGCCACCGCTTTGCTAGCGGGCTGCCTTGGCCACCGCTTTGCTAGCGGGCCGCCTTGGCCACTGCTTGGCCACCGGGCTGCCTTGGCCACCGCTTGGCCACCGCTTTGCTAGCGGGCTGCCTTGGCCACTGCTTGGCCACCGGGCTGCCTTGGCCACCGCTTGGCCACCGCTTTGCTAGCGGGCTGCCTTGGCCACCGCTTGGCCACCGCTTGGCCACCGCTTTGCTAGCGGGCTACCTTGGCCACGCTCACGACTTGCCTTGGCATTTGGCACCGTCAGGCTTTAATATTCCGTTATTAGGCGATTTCCTACTAAATACAACCAAAATACCACTCGAGCAATGAAAGCCTAGATTAAGTATCGTTAATAGCCTAATGCCCACTTAGCCTAATCAATTCTTCTTAAACCTAGGTGAACCCTTTGAACCTTCCTATATGAACCTTGTGAACCCCTATGGAACCCTTTGGGCCTTTGACTTTACCCATTGGTCAATAAAAGTTAGGACAACTTTTATCCATTGGACAATAACCGTTAGGGGGGGGCCAACCATGAGAGAGTAACACTTGGAGCAAGAAGAAGAGAGGAAGAGGGGCCAACCATGGGAGCTTACCACTTTGAGCAAGAAGAAGAGAGGAAGAGGGGCCAACCATGAGGGAACAACACATGGAGAGATTGTAACAACCCTGATTTTTTGTCAATAAAAATTTTGCTAAAAATTTGAATTTTATTTTAATACTTGGATTTCATTTTTAACATCCAAAAAATCGGTCGTTATTGACTTATAAAAATTTTGTTGTTATATTTGAAAATTCTTTATTTGTTTTATAAATCCCTTTTAGCAATTAATAATCCGTCGTAATTAGGTTTAATGACTTAGGAGATTGGTCTTCATCGCCCGGGCTGTAACGACCCTGATTTTTTGTCAATAAAAATTTTGCAAAAAATTTGAATTTTATTTTAATACTTGGGTTTCATTTTAACATCTAAAAATCGGTCGTTATCGACCTATAAAATTTTGTTATTTTCCCTTTTTGCGATTAATAATCCATCATAATTAGGTTTATGACTTAGGAGATTGGAATTCATCGCCCGGGCATTAAGGTCATTTTCTAAAGACGAGTATGCTTATTAAGACCTTGGTATAGTTACTTGGTAATTGTAGTAAAATCCTAGAATTTATTTTCTCGGCTGGAAATCCTACATGGAAACCGATTAGCTAGCAACCCTAACTACCGTTTGGCTTAGTTACATTTTCCTAACCTAGAGCGTTGCATCGATGCCAAAGTGGTTAATTTTTAGTCTTCGCCTTAACCGTTGACTTGACTGCCTTGCTTTGGCTTGGCTAGGTCGCTTAGCGTCGGCTCATTGTCGAAGCTCGCCTCGCCGCGTCGGGTCATCACAAGCTCGTCGCTTGGCGTCGTCGCCGTCCGCTTTGCTCGCCTTGGCTGCCATCGGGTTCTCCCTTGGCGTCGGGTCGCGCTTTGCTTTTGCCTTTGGCCATCGGCGCTGGCTATCGCTGGCAGCCCGCTGGCTAATAGGTCGCTTTGGCCATCGTTGGCCACCAGTCGCTGGCCACCGCTACCAGGCCACCTTGGCCATCGCTATTAGCAGTCGCCTTGGCCGCCTTGTCTTGACTACGCTTTGGCCATCGCTTTGCTAGGCAGGTCGCTTTGGCCACCGCTTTGCCACCAGGCCACCTTGGCCACTGCTTGGCTAGCAGGCCACCTTGGCCATCGTTTTGCTAGCGGGCTGCCGCTTGGCCACCGCTTTGCTAGCGGGCTGCCTTGGCCACAATCACGCCTTGCCTTGGCGTTTGGCACCGTCGGGCTTTAATATTCTGTTATTAGGCGATTTCCTACTAAATAAAACCCAAAATACCCCTCGAGCAATGAAAGCCTAGATTAAGTATCGTTAGCCTTTAACCGATTAGTTAGAATAGCCTAATGCCCATTTAGCCTAATCACTTCTCCCTAACCCTAGATGGACCATTTTACCCTTTTTGTCTTTATCCATTCGATAATAAAAGCTAGGGTAATATTTATCCGTTGAACAATAGCATTAGGATTTCCTTTACCCGTTGGTCAATAGGTAAACCTTGGTTAATCTCCCTAAGTACGAGATTAGATTAGCTTAGTGCTTAATTACAAATATTAGACTTTCTAGCATTAACCGTTGGATAATAACCGTTAGGAGTTTTATTTACCATTGGACGATAGACTAGAATCCTAGCCATTATTACCCATTGGTTATTAACCATTAGAGAAACTATTATCCACTGGATAATAGTTAGTCTTGACAATCATGTACTTGTTTGATTTAAATATTAGATTTGGCATGTGTTATAATCCATTAAACTAAGATTAGTTCATTAGTATATTAGGTTAGTACTTAGTACTTTGGATGAAGTAGAATACTTAATTAGATATTGTCATGTGGTATATCTAGCCTAGATTTTTTGTACTTACTTGTATATATTATATGTGTACTTGTATGTGTATATATATGTATATATATATATATATAATATTGAATTGTGCATGTGTACATTAGAATATTTTAATTAGAAAATCTAATTTACTTGAAAATATGGATTTTCTTAAGGACCCATAGCACATATATATATAATAGTATATTAGTATACTTTCTAGGGTATACAAGTAGGAGAGAGAGAGAGAGAGAGAGAGAATGCCGAGAGGGAGAGAGAGAGAGAACCCGAGAGAGAGAGAGAGAGAACCCGAGAGAGAGAGAGAGAGAGAAAAGGAGAGAGAGGGAGAGAAGTGATGTTTTGCTTGATCTTTGTCTACCAAATCCTAGATATGTGTTTGTAAGTACTTGTACTAAGTGAAAGAAGAAGAGAGGAGAAGAGAGGAGAGAGATTTGAAGTACAAACCAAATCCTTATACTTTCCATAGTCATCCACCAACCTTATATATATATAGATATATATATATATATATATATATATATATATATATATATATATATATATATATATATATATATATATATATATATATATATATATATATATATATATATATATATATATATATATATATATATATATATATATATATATATATATATATATATATATATATATATATATATATATATATATATATATGAACCTTTTGGACCTTCTACTTTCGGTGGAAAAGTAAACAGGACTTCAGCAGGGGAATAAACAGTGTCACCATGTGGATGAATAGTACCGTTGTCGGCTGGATGAACAGTAAAAAAGTGAACAGTAGTTTTTACTATTCATAATTTTAATAGGCTGGTAAAAGATGTGCCAGCTGTTGAGCAGGTTTGTGACTAGGACTGGCGTTGAAGTGGCTAGTTGTTGGGATGTATCAGTAGTTTTAATCAAGATGGTTAGTATTCCATCATATTATCGAGGTTATGTAATTCTTCAGAGGACAAATTATTCCAATAATCATCATCATCAATATCTGGAGTGGTAGCAGGTGAATCTTGTTGAGCATCGGCAAGTCGATCTTGATATGCCTTCACTAATATTTTATTTTGAGTATGATAGATGAATGGAACTTCTTGAATAGGTTCAACAGAGCGAATCTTCTGGATTGAATCTTCACAAATCAAATAGTTTAATTTGGGGTCTGTATAAACCTGGAGGTCATCACTGAGATCAATCTCTCCAAGTTTAGTGGCAATTAAGTAAGCCCTGTAATGGCGTATTTGACTGCGGATTGATTTTGAATAGGGCCAGGGCTCCTCATCTCCAACAAGGTGAATAGGTAGATGGACCCTACTGAATGGCCAGTTGACTGAGATATGCATGATGTGTTGGGCTGGAATAATGTTACCAGTCCAAGTCCATTCAGGCATTTTACTTTTGACCAGAACTTGGCATCGCAAATCTCCATATTTAGCAAATAGGTTTAAAATGGAGACAGAAAGTTTTCTACCAAAATTATCAGTCGGATCAGAAAAAATAACTTGTCTTAATAGTCCATGATCCAATAGGGTCATTGGAGTGATTTCAATTAATTTTTTATTATATTCAACATTAATATTTTTGAAATGCTGCATATCTATGCAGGCACGTGGAATACTATATATTAAATTGCAGGGACAATCAAATCTGTGCAATGGATAGTTTGAGCAAATAGGATTAGTTTTTGGGCAAATAACCCTATCTTGGTCTTTATTGTAAAGAGTTTCCCAAGATATTTCCAAACCAGGAGTAGATTTGGTAGATAAATCAGTAAGTAATTGGAATAAAAATTCTTGAAAATAGTGGCCGTCCCTTTTAGCCATGTTTTGAATATCTTTAACCAAATCAACAGGAAAATCCTGTGGGAAAACAATTTGATTTTTTAATGAGACAGGAATCTTAGGAAGACCCTGTAAGAGATTAGAGAAATAGTTCCTCATAGAGGCAATATGCTTAGCATGATCCCTACATCTAGGGTCTCTGGGGTTAATCACAAGAAGCTCACGATCACTCGCGGGTCTATGCTCACTTTTCTGTTCTCTCAATGAGAAACACTCCTTTTTAGCATTTTTGAAATCATGATGCATGATATGTAGTTTAGCCTGTGTTTTAATATTTTCTTCAAGTAGGTTTGAATATTTAACAGATAAATGATGCAACTCAGAGGCCATTGAGGCATAAGCATTATCATTATTTTTTAGCAGTGAATTTTGTTCACAAAAATAATAATTCAAGCAATTCAGGCTTTCAATAAATTGTTTACTATGACGATTTTCCCCACACAAGTTCCATAGAGCATCTAGGAGACACTGTTGGGTTTCGTCTATATTTTGCAAATGGTTTAATTTATTAAATCGAAGACTAGATCCTTCAGGAAGGACTGGCAAACTGGTTGAGCCAAATTTCAGGCTGTTGTACGTCATCTGTAGACAAAGCAGAATGGTTAATAGAGTATTTTTGTAATTGCAACAAATCATTTTGATTAGGTGCAGAAAGTAATTCAAAATTTATTTGTTGACCAGAGAAGGTAGAAGTGATTTTATCAAAATTAACTGTAAATGGGTAGAGTAGATAAATAAAAGGCATTCCTAAAATGACTTTATCAGTTATATTTTTTACTAAAACAAATGATGTTTTAAAACATACTTCATTTTGGCAAATATTAACTGTAGGTAATTTGTGACTAATTATCATTTTACTGCCATTAGCAGAACTTAACTTTTCAGTTGATTTTTGATAATATTGACTAGGTATTAATTCTTCTTGAATACAATTTAAATCTGCTCCAGTATCAATTAAAGCAGTAATATTTAACACAAAATCATCAATTAACAATTTGACTTGTGCATGCCATTTTTGGACAAAAATTTGGTTAACTAAATTTAATCGAAGAGCATCCTGGGTATCAAGGGATGGTAACTCAGGATTACCTTTGTCAACAGATTCATCAGAGGATTGACTGCTTAATCTGACATATTTTTTATTTCTTTGTTTCCATTTTGGAAACTGTGATTTTAACAAATTGACCTCATTTTTTAATATCTCAATATCTAATTGCAAATCTTGCAGAGTAATTTCTTTAGTAGTTTTTTCAAACCTTTCCAAGGTTGTATGCAGATTTACAATAGGTTTATTATAAATAGGTTTTTGACTTTGTTGAGAAAAAACTTGTTTTAATTTTTTAATATATTGTTGTTTTAATACAATATCATCAACTTTACTAATGAGATCAATGAGCAATTCTTCTTCAGATAATTCTTTAGTAAGCACGTTTATTTTCCTATAACAATTATCAGTACATCCTATCTTAATTTGATCACTATCAGAATCATCACTAATAGAATGATATTCTGAAGATTTAGTAGTTTCACTATCTTCTGAATCATCTAAATTTGACATTTTGAAAATATTTAAAATTTTTTGTTTATCATCATCAGATATGAATAGTTGACTAATTTTTTGTTTAACTTTGCATTCGGACTTATAATGTCCCTTTTTACCACAGTTAAAGCAGGTAATGGTGGTTTGATCAGTCTTTTTGTTTTTATCAGCAGTTTTCTTTTTATCAGAAAAATTAGTCTTTTTATTAGAAGATTTAGGTTTATCATAAAACTTATCTTTAGAAGGTCCAGGTTTAATCTTTTGATCCTGCTTTTTCTTTTCAATCTTTTTCTTTCTGCGAGATGGTGCTACAGGAGGTAGACCATATTGTTCACAGAAGTTACCAAGCTCATATTTAGCTTTATCTTTATCCTTTTGACTCTGTTTAGCAATTTTCATATCAATACACATTCTTAATCCTTCTTTTTGAATAGTACTAACTATATCACCATAGGTTAATCTATCATATTCAATAGTTCCAGTAGGTTGACTAAGAACATCTCTAATTTTATGGGCAAATAAGCTGGGTAAACCATTAATAAATTTTTCTTTCCAAAAAGATTTAGTACAATCATCTCTTATCATGACTCTAGAGATGAATACATCTTTGTACCATCTAAAGTCACTCAGAGTTGGACAATGTAAATTGCTTAACTGGTCATGAATCCTAGAGGTAATATTACTAGGCTGACCAACAAAATGTTTAATAATAGTGTAAATCAGGGTATTGACTCCGTCTAGGATAACCCTATTTACAGTTCCCATTTCATGATCGAAAATGGGCATTCCATTATTATCAGTTTGAACAGCATGTTTAATTTCTTGTCTGTTAGTACTAGTGAGGTACTTATACCACCAGGCCTTTAGCATTCCAGTAAAACCAGAGGTTAACAAATCAACAATTTGTGCTTGATCAAGATCAGTATTACTAAGGTAACTATTAGCAGCCATAGACATATGGTTTAATTTTTCTAAAATTTGATGTTCACTTAGACCATCAATATTCCATTCATACAATTTACTAGAAGAAACAGAAAATTGATTAGCAAGATTATTTTCTTCAAATTGTAAATCAGGAGGAGTAGGTCTAGAATACCAATTTTTGGTAAGACTAGTTGGATTAGTAGTTGGGTAAACCAAACGTTTAATGTTACCTGGATTACCTGGTTGACTAGTAAATTGTGCTTGGAGGTTAGAGATCTCATCATCAGTGGACGAGGGTTGACTAGAATCATCATCTGCTTGGGTTAATACAGCTACTTGAGTTTTAACGGGTTCTGTCTTAACAATTAATTTTTGCAACATATCTTCAATTTTTTGAATATTTTTATCAGGATTTAATTTAATTTGTGACCGTTTTTTAGGTAACAATATCAAAGGTTTTTCAATAATTTTGCTAGATGATGGTATATAATTGGTCTCACCTTCATTCATCTTAGTTTCAATTTTATCTAATTGGTCACCAATGACTTTTAAACACTGATTAGTATAATTAACTTGCTCAATAATTTGTTTGCAATCAGATCTATCACTAGGCAGTTTAAAAGGAGAAGCAGTTATACTTGATCCTTTATAATCAAGAATAATTGGTTCTAGGGGTGGATGACCAGAATTTACAACAGTATTATCAGATTTTTTCCATTTAGATTTAGTAATAACTTTTAATTCAGTGTGATTAATTGTTTTACTAGTCTTTTTACTAGGTTTATGAAACTTTAAATAACTGGAGAAAGGAAGTTCAACATCCTTTTCTTTCATAAACTGTTTCCATTTAATAATTAACTCTTCATCTGAGAGATCTTTTTTAATAGAAGAAAGTGGTTTAATGTCTTTAATAATATTATTTTTTCTATTAATATTTCTGACCTCTATTATTAAATTTTTTAACAAAGTTTGTTTATCAATTTGTTTACTAGGTGATTTTACAGATCCTATTTTCCTTAGGGAAGGAAGTGAGTAATTATTATATTTATTATATGAGTAAGAGCTTTCAGCATAATTATCATGTCTATATTTACTACTTTCAAAAATAGATTTATTAGAAGAAATAGACTTGGTATCATCATTATCATGAACAAATTCATGATCTTGTTCATCAGAATTTACTATGTCAAAATTGTCGAATGAATCATCATAATTATCATAAACAGGTTGATTATCATAATCAAATTCATCATAAGAAACAACACGATAATCAGAATAATAATCCATAATTAAATAATTAGAGCCTTTGGAGTGAATCGAGGGTCTGGTGGATGAACTTATACCTGAATAAGAGAGAGAGTAATAATCAAAACATCAGTTTAATAGATAAAGATCAGAGAGGAAAACTGATCCGAGACTTATATATAAATTAATCTTTCTATTTAAACTTAATTTTGAAATTCATTTGTCACTTCTATATAGACCTATAACATGTTAAAAACGGATCCTCATAAATCCACTTCTTAAATGTTGTTCATCTGTCACCTGTATAGACCTATATCTTGTTTAAACAAACGGATCCTAAAATCTTCATTACCTTACTGCTGTTTCTATTTTACTACCCGTTTTGGCTGCTTCCAACACTCTTCTACCCTAGACGCCTCCCTGGCTAAAGCGGGACTTACCATGGCTGGATCTGACCATTAGGGTCATACTTTCAGAACAGCAGTTTGGTAACAAAAATCAGGCTTTAGTTTGTAAACCTAGATCATCTACGGATGGCATACTACCAACATCAAATTGGTGAAAGTCAGGCTTTAGTTTAAAACCTAGATCATCTACAGTCGTTCCATTTGTTTTTCAAAACTTAGAAAATAAATAGATTAATGAAGATATAAGAAACATTTCCATTTTCTTTTACAAACAAGAATAAACTACCCAGTAATTACTCATCCACACATCTCCGACTCCTTCAGACACAATCCATCCACCACCCCAAATGGTATCAGAGCCAAGTCGGGAGTAGTGAGCTAGGGGTGGTGGATGGGTTGTGTCTGAAGGAGTCGGAGATGTGTGGATGAGTAATTACTGGGTAGTTTATTCCTGTTTGTAAAAGAAAATGGAAATGTTTCTTATATCTTCATTAATCTATTTATTTTTTGAGTTTTGAGAAACAAATGGAACGACTGTAGATGATCTAGGTTTTAAACTAAAGCCTGACTTTCACCAATTTGATGTTGGTAGTATGCCATCCGTAGATGATCTAGGTTTACAAACTAAAGCCTGGTTTTTGTTATCAAACTGCTGTTTTGAAAGTACAACCCTAATGGTCAGATCCAGCCATGGTAAGTCCCGCTTTAGCCAGGGAGGCGTCTAGGGCAGAAGAGTGTTGGAAGCAGCCAAAACGGGTAGTAAAATAGAAACAGCAGTAAGGTAGTGAAGATTTTAGGATCCGTTTGTTTAAACAAGATATAGGTCTATACAGGTGACAGATGAACAACATTTAAAAAGTGGATTTATGAGGATCCGTTTTTAACATGTTATAGGTCTATATAGAAGTGAAAAATGAATTTCAAAATTAAGTTTAAATAGAAAGATTAATTTATATATAAGTCTCGGATCAGTTTCTTTTAGGAAAAGGAATAGACTATCCAGGTATCATTCATCCACCGGTCTCTCTCTTATTCAGGTATAAGTTCATCCACCAGACCCTCGATTCACTCCAAAGGCTCTAATTATTTAATTATGGATTATTATTCTGATTATCGTGTTGTTTCTTATGATGAATTTGATTATGATAATCAACCTGTTTATGATGATCATGAGTCATTTGACAATTCTGACATAGTAAACTTTGATGAACAAGATCATGAATTTGATCATGATAATTATGATACTAAGTCTATTTCTTCTAATAAATCTATTTTTGAAAGTAATAAATATAGATATTTTTATGATAATCATGTTGAAAGTTCTTATTCTTATAATAAATATAATAATTACTCTCTTCCTTCCCTAAGGGAAATAGGATCTGTAAAATCACCTAGTAAACAAATTGATAAACAAACTTTGTTAAAAAATATAATAATAGAGGTCAGAAATATTAATAGAAAAAATAATATTATTAAAGACATTAAACCACTTTCTTCTATTAAAAAAGATCTCTCAGATGAAGAGTTAATTATTAAATGGAAACAGTATAAGAAAGAAAAGGATGTTGAACTTCCTTTCTCCAGTTATTTAAAGTTTCATAAACCTAGTAAAAAGACTAGTAAAACAATTAATCACACTGAATTAAAATTTATTACTAAATCTAAATGGAAAAAATCTGATAATACTGTTGTAAATTCTGGTCATCCACCCCTAGAACCAATTATTCTTGATTATAAAGGATCAAGTATAACTGCTTCTCCTTTTAAATTGCCTAGTGATAGATCTGATTGCAAACAAATTATTGAGCAAGTTAATTATACTAATCAGTGTTTAAAAGTCATTGGTGACCAATTAGATAAAATTGAAACTAAGATGAATGAAGGTGAGACCAATTATATACCATCATCTAGCAAAATTATTGAAAAACCTTTGATATTGTTACCTGAAAAACGGTCACAAATTAAATTAAATCCTGATAAAAATATTCAAAAAATTGAAGATATGTTGCAAAAATTAATTGTTAAGATAGAACCCGTTAAAACTCAAGTAGCTGTATTAACCCAAGCAGATGATGATTCTAGTCAACCCTCGTCCACTGATGATGAGATCTCTAACCTCCAAGCACAATTTACTAGTCAACCAGGTAATCCAGGTAACATTAAACGTTTGGTTTACCTAACTACTAATCCAACTAGTCTTACCAAAAATTGGTATTCTAGACCTACTCCTCCTGATTTACAATTTGAAGAAAATAATCTTGCTAATCAATTTTCTGTTTCTTCTAGTAAATTGTATGAATGGAATATTGATGGTCTAAGTGAACATCAAATTTTAGAAAAATTAAACCATATGTCTATGGCTGCTAATAGTTACCTTAGTAATACTGATCTTGATCAAGCACAAATTGTTGATTTGTTAACCTCTGGTTTTACTGGAATGCTAAAGGCCTGGTGGGATAAGTACCTCACTAGTACTAAAGACAAGAAATTAAACATGCTGTTCAAACTGATAATAATGGAATGCCCATTATCGATCATGAAATGGGAACTGTAGATAGGGTTATCCTAGACGGAGTCAATACCCTGATTTACACTATTATTAAACATTTTGTTGGTCAGCCTAGTAATATTATCTCTAGGATTCATGACCAGTTAAGCAATTTACATTGTCCAACTCTGAGTGACTTTAGATGGTACAAAGATGTATTCATCTCTAGAGTCATGATAAGAGATGATTGTACTAAATCTTTTTGGAAAGAAAAATTTATTAATGGTTTACCCAGCTTATTTGCCCATAAAATTAGAGATGTTCTTAGTCAACCTACTGGAACTATTGAATATGATAGATTAACCTATGGTGATATAGTTAGTACTATTCAAAAAGAAGGATTAAGAATGTGTATTGATATGAAAATTGCTAAACAGAGTCAAAAGGATAAAGATAAAGCTAAATATGAGCTTGGTAACTTCTGTGAACAATATGGTCTACCTCCTGTAGCACCATCTCGCAGAAAGAAAAAGATTGAAAAGAAAAAGCAGGATCAAAAGATTAAACCTGGACCTTCTAAAGATAAGTTTTATGATAAACCTAAATCTTCTAATAAAAAGACTAATTTTTCTGATAAAAAGAAAACTGATTCTCCTGATAAAAAGAAAACTGGTCCAACCAACGTTACCTGTTTTAACTGTGGTAAAAAGGGACATTATAAATCCCAATGCAAGGTTAAGGAAAAAATTAGTCAACTATTCATATCTGATGATGATAAACAAAAAATTTTAAATATTTTCAAAATGTCAAATTTAGATGATTCAGAAGATAGTGAAACTACTAAATCTTCAGAATATCATTCTATTAGTGATAATTCTGATAGTGATCAAATTAAGATAGGATGTACTGATAATTGTTGTAGGAAAATAAATGTGCTTACTAAAGAGTTATCTGAAGAAGAATTGCTCATTGATCTCATTAGTAAAGTTGATGATATTGTATTAAAACAACAATATATTAAAAAATTAAAGCAAGTTTTTACTCAACAAAGTCAAAAACCTGTTTATAATAAACCTATTGTAAATCTGCATACAACCTTGGAAAGGTTTGAAAAAACTACTAAAGAAATCACTTTGCAGGATTTGCAATTAGATATTGAAATATTAAAAAATGAAGTCAATTTGTTAAAATCGCAGTTTCCAAAATGGAAACAAAGAAATAAAAAATATGTTAGATTAAGCAGTCAATCCTCTGATGAATCTGTTGACAAAGATAATCCTGAGTTGCCATCTCTTGATACCCAGGATGATCTTCGATTAAATTTAGTTAACCAAATTTTTGTTCAAAAATGGCATGCACAAGTCAAATTGTTAATTGATGATTTTGTGTTAAATATTACTGCTTTAATTGATACTGGAGCAGATTTAAATTGTATTCAAGAAGAATTAATACCTAGTCAATATTATCAAAAATCAACTGAAAAGTTAAGTTCTGCTAATGGCAGTAAAATGATAATTAGTCACAAATTACCTACAGTTAATATTTGTCAAAATGAAGTATGTTTTAAAACATCATTGGTTTTAGTAAAAAATCTAACTGATAAAGTCATTTTAGGAATGCCTTTCATTTATCTACTCTACCCATTTACAGTTAATTTTGATAAAATCACTTCTACCTTCTCTGGTCAACAAATAAATTTTGAATTACTTTCTGCACCTAATCAAAATGATTTGTTGCAATTACAAAAATACTCTATTAACCATTCTGCTTTGTCTACAGATGACGTACAACAGCCTGAAATTTGGCTCAACCAGTTTGCCAGTCCTTCCTGAAGGATCTAGTCTTCGATTTAATAAATTAAACCATTTGCAAAATATAGACGAAACCCAACAGTGTCTCCTAGATGCTCTATGGAACTTGTGTGGGGAAAATCGTCATAGTAAACAATTTATTGAAAGCCTGAATTGCTTGAATTATTATTTTTGTGAACAAAATTCACTGCTAAAAAATAATGATAATGCTTATGCCTCAATGGCCTCTGAGTTGCATCATTTATCTGTTAAATATTCAAACCTACTTGAAGAAAATATTAAAACACAGGCTAAACTACATATCATGCATCATGATTTCAAAAATGCTAAAAAGGAGTGTTTCTCATTGAGAGAACAGAAAAGTGAGCATAGATCCGCGAGTGATCGTGAGCTTCTTGTGATTAACCCCAGAGACCCTAGATGTAGGGATCATGCTAAGCATATTGCCTCTATGAGGAACTATTTCTCTAATCTCTTACAGGGTCTTCCTAAGATTCCTGTCTCATTAAAAAATCAAATTGTTTTCCCACAGGATTTTCCTGTTGATTTGGTTAAAGATATTCAAAACATGGCTAAAAGGGACGGCCACTATTTTCAGGAATTTTTATTCCAATTACTTACTGATTTATCTACCAAATCTACTCCTGGTTTGGAAATATCTTGGGAAACTCTTTACAATAAAGACCAAGATAGGGTTATTTGCCCAAAAACTAATCCTATTTGCTCAAACTATCCATTGCACAGATTTGATTGTCCCTGCAATTTAATATATAGTATTCCACGTGCCTGCATAGATATGCAGCATTTTAAAAATATTAATGTTGAATATAATAAAAAATTAATTGAAATCACTCCAATGACCCTATTGGATCATGGACTATTAAGACAAGTTATTTTTTCTGATCCGAAGCAGACTGATAATTTTGGTAGAAAACTTTCTGTCTCCATTTTAAACCTATTTGCTAAATATGGAGATTTGCGATGCCAAGTTCTGGTCAAAAGTAAAATGCCTGAATGGACTTGGACTGGTAACATTATTCCAGCCCAACACATCATGCATATCTCAGTCAACTGGCCATTCAGTAGGGTCCATCTACCTATTCACCTTGTTGGAGATGAGGAGCCCTGGCCCTGTTCAAAATCAATCCGCAGTCAAATACGCCATTACAGGGCTTACTCAATTGCCACTAAACTTGGAGAGATTGATCTCAGTGATGACCTCCATGTTTATACAGACCCCAAATTAAACTATTTGATTTGTGAAGATTCAATCCAGAAGATTCGCTCTGTTGAACCTATTCAAGAAGTTCCATTCATCTATCATACTCAAAATAAAATATTAGTGAAGGCATATCAAGATCGACTTGCCGATGCTCAACAAGATTCACCTGCTACCACTCCAGATATTGATGATGATGATTATTGGAATAATTTGTCCTCTGAAGAATTACATAACCTCGATAATATGATGGAATACTAACCATCTTGATTAAAACTACTGATACATCCCAACAACTGGCCACTTCAACGCCAGTCCCAGTCACAAACCTGCTCAACAGCTGGCACATCTTTTACCAGCCTATTAAAATTATGAATAGTAAAAACTACTGTTCACTTTTTTACTGTTCATCCAGCTAATCAACTACTGTTCACACAGTACTGCTCAACACTGTTCAATCACCTGCTAAAGTCCTGTTTACTTTTCCACCGAAAGTAGAAGGTCCAAAAGGTTCACAATGAACCCCTGATAATTGTATTGCCCCTCATCCTTCATCTATAAAAGGATAGAGTTGGCTCTGGAAAACATATCCCGAATTAGACCAGGATCTAATTCTCTCTCTTCTCTCTCTCTTCTCTCTAAAATGTTAAACTTCTGAATTGAAGTTCTCTCTCTCTCTCCCCGATCACGGAGGTTCTCCTCCTCCTCCTGTTAAACCAGAAGTATGTTACCCGTAATGTTCACTGATGAGTTGATCCTCTCTGATCTTTATCTATTAAACTGATGTTTTGATATTTTGTTCATAATTCTCCATGGTTGGCTCAGCCACCTAATTTATGTTTTGATTGTTCATGGTCGGCCCAGCCGCCTTACTAACTGTTTAATTTTCTGTTAATGGTCGGCTCAGCCGCCTGAATTACTCTGATTATGTCTTGTTCACTTGCTATGTCCTCCTTCTATATATATATATATATATAGTTATATATATATTATACTATGGTACCAAAGAGAGAGAGAGAGAGGAGAGAGAGAGAGGCCGGATGAGAGAGGGAGAAAGAGAGTGATGTGTGTGCTAGTGGACTTACCTTGATTGACCATGCTTAGATCACCCTTGTCCTATTTTGCTATGCTTTCAAGTGAAAGCATAACCATGGCAAGCAAGATCTTGTACTCTTGTACAAATCCCATTTCTTTATTTGAATAAAATCTCCATTTCTTGTTCAACCCTCCATAAACCAATCACAAGTACCACATCATAGCCATGCATGCCTAGTTTTAGGTTGTTTCTTCCAAGCAAGCAAGATTTGCTTGAAATAAAAAAATGAGACAATGGGAGAGAGAGAGAGGGCCAGCTAGAATGAGAGGGAGGGAGTGCTTGCCTATAAATACCAAGCCCCATTGAGCTTTGAACTCACACCTCAAACCATTCTCCAACTTCTTTCTTGAAAGCATAGCTTGTTCTTGCTTGTTCTTGCTTACCTTCTTCTAAGTTCTTCAAGAAGCTTTCCATCCCCGCCACTAAACCACCATACGACCACCACCTCGATCCAAAAGTAGAAGTAGTTGTAGTTAGGATCTAGTTTCGAGAGAAACCTTTCTCTTTCGAGGCTATCGGAAGCTTATCGTAAGACGTTACGCCGTTCGAGTGCCGACATTCTTTCCGTCGTATTTCCGTAGTCTTTTTCTACCGCCAAGAAGAAAGGTAGATTTTCCCGACCTACTCTTCCTAAAATATAGATAAGATGTGTGTTGAGCTTTTCGAACTATTTTCGCTAAAGGAAATAAAGCTAGTTGTATGAATTAGCTTGTAGAACTTTCTTACTAAAAGTATGTAGTTTACTTTGATCTTGAGAATAATTGAATGCATGGTTTATAGAATCTTCTTATACCTTTAACTCTACGTAGATTTTCCCTATCTACTCCCCTAAGTATATCGTAAGTTATGTGCATAATTGAAATGAACGTAGAGTTCTTCGAACCTACTTATCCTAAGTATAGCTGTATGCATGTTTGAATTAAATGTAGACTTTCTTAACTACTTCCTCTAAATATATCGTATTGTATGAGCATGAAGCCATAGGTGTAGTATGATTTGTTTTACGTAGTTTACTTTGATCTTATGACTACTTGATTGCTCGATCTCGTGATAGTTGCTTGTTCATGTATGAACCCGTCAATAAACATATGTTGTTTTGAAATTTCCACAAAGGAAGAAAGAACGGATTTTGGTAATATATTATTGTCTTGAGGATGATTATGAGCATGTTTGTATATTTACTTGCATTACTTGTTGTTGATAAAGCATAAGTGGCTTTCCACTCCAAGGGCGTCCGTACATGTGGCGTTATGCTTTAAGTAATAATTTGAGTACGATTAGGTAATATAGAATTGGATGATCTTGCTAGTTTGGTTTCAAGATTACTTTAAAGTGATTTGTCCCGCCACGAAGTCTATGCATGATTACGAGACATGAAAATCGAGAAAGTAGAAACACGACACCTAGGGTGTGTTAAAGACAAGGTGTGTTTTGAAAACGCAATGCGGTCGGACTTGCCCATTGTGGGAATGTGGTTGATATGGATAAAAAGGATTTTTGAAACTACATAATGGCCGGACTTGGTAGCCTTATGTGAGTTGTGAAAACCCGCAAGGTGACCGGACTTGGTAGCCCTTTGTGTGGACTTGTGAAAACCACAATGAGGCCGGACTTGGTAGCCCATTGTGTAGATTGCTAACCGAGCCGGACGTGGTAGCTTCATTGGTAATTGGGCTTGGTTATCCACGGAGAGGAGCCAATGCAAGATTTGATAACGTGGCCGGACTTGGTAGCCCGTTGGTAACAAAGATTGAGAAAAATGATTTTCAAAATGTTAATTTGGAAGTGAAAAGGATTTCGGAAACGTTGATGAACATGATGACACGGTCTACGACGAGTCGCGTAGGAGAAACTCAGATATCACCGACACCAACAATGGAATAGTGTATGTGGACGTGTCATTGTTAATGCCTTGTTAAATATGCATATGTTATTCCGCTGTTTGTGCCAGAGTTGTATGTTGCTCTCATACTTCGATATTGGTAAGTTATGGGTTAGTGGGTATAGGATTATTTTGCTGAGCTCTTGTAGCTCACGGTGTTACCTTTGGTGACCCTGACATATTATATCGGTGGCGACGCTGGTATAATGTGTCAGATTTTGTAGATGATCAAGATGAACAGTACCCCTTGGAGGCTTTTGGAACTGAGGAGCTGGCTAGGATGAAGCTACAGGCGGAGCTGTAGTTAGGAACCCTAAAACCCCTTCATTTGTATAAATATTGAACCCTAGTGGGAGTTATGATGTAATAATGAGCCAGACTCCATTTGATTTTATCAATGAATCGTTTATTTAACGTACCCAAAATTTGGGGCGTTACAACTTGGTATCAGAGCTCTAGACTCAACACTCGGCCATGGGTAGAATGGGTAGCCTATAAGATAAGTTTGACCGTTGCACAAACGAGACATGAGTTTAAGTTTACCGTCCCAAATTGGGTGGAATTCTGACAAAACAATTTTCGGATTGAAGCAAGGTGTGGAAATTGGCAGTACCACCGAGCTGGGAATTCCCGAACAATTGGATGATGACTTAAATCAAGAATCAAATGTGGAACCTAGAAATTCCAAAGTTTCCTTAGCGCTAGAAAAACCTTGCCTTAAAAGTTACTCAGTGAGGTTAACACTTCTCCTTTGTAGATGGATCACCTAACCGACCTGATAATTGAAGCTCACCAACTCGAGGTCACCCTAGAAACTATGACCATCCAACTATAGAAATTTCAATTCCTTAAGCATTAGCAGACTTGCCTTCGTAGTTGAACTCCATGCTTCGGATTGTATCTCTCTTTTATCTATAAAAAGCTTGTTTCCTTCAAAAGAGTACTGTTGCGTACTATCTTTTAGTAAATGAAACCCTTATTACCAAGGACAATTATTTTAGTTGACGCAAGTTGCTAAATGATAGTAATCTTTTTGCTTATCTATAAAAATTTTCTTTGTTACGGGTGCTGTGGCACACTATCGTTAGATAATTTATTATTATTATTTTGGTTCGAAGTCATTTTTGGATAAATATTTTCCCACACCTCCTAAGGAACGAGAGCGGAACCTAGCACCTAGAGCCGGGCCTACCCGATTCGGCGCGGCCAAAAACCGCACCCTCCATCCTCCAATTATCAAAATTTCAAACTCCCAATTATCAAATTTCAACCTTTAAATTCAAAATTTAAATCATTTCCCTCCTCCACTCACCCTCACCCGGCCGTATATATGCCCCACCACCACTTCCCATTTCTTCATCCCATCTCTTCACCTTTTCTCTTTGTCTCTCTCACCATCTCCACTCCCAAATCACTATCCAATCAAACCAAGCCATGGCGATCTGGCGACGAGGATTCCCGGAGGACGCCGCGTTCCGAGAAATCGAGCGAACCGAGCTCACCCTAACGACCCAAGCGCTACGGTTGCAACCCTTCATCTTCATCCTGTTTTGTGTCGTGCTGACAATGGGCATGCCACGGTGGTTCGGTAGAAACAACCGTCTCCGCACCTTCTGGTGTTGTGTTCTCGCTGTGACCATCGCACTCGAGGTGTTCGTAAGGGCATACGAACGTCGTTTGATCCAAGCCTTCAATGATAGGTGGTAGGGCGAGGCACGTCAATGGCACCATAGCCATTATTATCTGCTTTTCCTTACTTTTTCTTGTACCTAATGATGCCTTTAGGCATGTAATATGTTGATCTTATGTTATCTTAAGAAATTTAATTGCTTGCCTGCAATAATCTGTCGTGTTCATTATACATTTGCACCCGAAACAAACCCCCTAAGTTCGAGTAACACCACCATCTCGAGAGAGTATAGTTATTAGTCTAAGTGTGTAGCGAGTGCGGACTAGAAATAGCCAACCTACGCCTAACCTGCGACTTAAGAGTGACTTGCTTCTTTTAAGGGGGATAGATGACGATTCAAGGACCAGTATAGCGACTTTGTCAAATCCGTAGACACGCACCAATTTCGAGGACGAAATTATTTTAAGGGGGATAGGTTGTAACGACCCTGATTTTTGGTCAATAAAAATTTCGCAAAAAATTTGAATTTTATTTTAATACTTGGGTTTCATTTTAACATAGAAAAATCAGTCGTTATCGACTTATAAAATTTTGTTATTTTCCCTTTTTGCGTTTAATAATCCGTCATAATTAGGTTTATGATGTAGGAGATTGGAATTCATCGCCCGGGCATTAAGGTCATTTTCTAAAGACGAGTATGCCTATTAAGACCTTGGTATAGTTACTTGGTAATTGTAGTAAAATCCTAGAATTTATTTTCTCGGCTGGAAATCCTACATGGCAACCGATTAGCTAGCAACCCTAACTACCGTTTGGCTTAGTTACATTTTCCTAACCTAGAGCGTTGCATTGATGCCAAAGTGGTTAATTTTTAGTCTTCGCCTTAACCGTTGACTTGACTGCCTTGCTTTGGCTTGGCTAGGCTGCCTTAGCGTCGGCTCATTGTCCGCTTCGCTAAGCGTCGGATCATCGCTCAAAGCCTCACCTGCTTGCGTCGGGCATTGCCGCGCTGCCTTAGCGTCGGCTCATTGTCGCTACCGCTTTGCTCGCTTGGCTGCCATCGGGTTCTGCCTTGGCGTCGGGTCGCGCCTTGCTTTTGCCTTGGCCACTGGGCTGCTTTGGCCATCGCTTGGCCACTGCTTGGCTAATAGGCTGCCTTGGCCACTGTTTGGCCACCAGGCTGCTTTGGCCACCGCTTTGCCACCAGGCCACCTTGGCCACTGCTTGGCTAGCAGGCCGCCTTGGCCACCGTTTTGCTAATGGGCCGCCTTGGCCACTGCTTTGCCACCGGGCTGCTTTGGCCACCGCTTTGCCACCAGGCCACCTTGGCCACCGCTTGGCCACTGCTTGGCTAGCAGGCCGCCTTGGCCACCGTTTTGCTAGCGGGCTGCCGCTTGGCCACCGCTTTGCTAGCGGGCTGCCTTGGCCACAATCACGCCTTTCCTTGGCGTTTGGCACCGTCGGGCTTTAATATTTCGTTATTAGGCGATTTCCTACTAAATAAAACCCAAAATACCCCTCGAGCAATGAAAGCCTAGATTAAGTATCGTTAGCCTTTAACCTATTAGTTAGAATAGGCTAATGCCCATTTAGCCTAATCACTTCTCCCTAACCCTAGATGGACCATTTTACCCTTTTTGTCTTTATCCATTGGACGATAAAAGCTAGGGTAATATTTATCCGTTGGACAATAGCGTTAGGATTTCCTTTACCCGTTGGTCAATAGGTAAACCTTGGTTAATCTTCCTAAGTACGAGATTAGATTAGCTTAGTGCTTAATTACAAATATTAGACTTTCTAGCATTAACCGTTGGATAATAACCGTTAGGAGTTTTATTAACCATTGGACGATAGACTAGAATCCTAGCCATTATTACCCATTGGTTATTAACCATTAGAGAAACTATTATACATTGGATAATAGTTAGTCTTGACAATCATGTACTTGTTTGATTTAAATATTAGATTTGGCATGTGTGATAATCCATTAAACTAAGATTAGTTCATTAGTGTATTAGGTTAGTACTTAGTACTTTGGATGAAGTAGAATACTTAATTAGATATTGTCATGTGGTATATCTAGCCTAGATTGTGTGTACTTACTTGTATATATTATATGTGTACTTGTATGTATATATATATGTATATATATATATAATATTGAATTGTGCATGTGTGTATTAGAATATTTTAATTAGAAAATCTAATTTACTTGAAAATATGGATTTTCTTAAGGACCCATAGTACATATATATATAATAGTATATTAGTATACTTTCTAGGGTATACAAGTAGGAGAGAGAGAGAGAGAGAGAATGCCGAGAGGGAGAGAGAGAGAGAACCCGAGAGAGAGAGAGAGAGAACCCGAGAGAGAGAGAGGGAGAGAGAGAGAGAGAAAAGGAGAGAGAGGGAGAGAAGTGATGTTTTGCTTGATCTTTGTCTACCAAATCCTAGATATGTGTTTGTAAGTACTTGTACTAAGTGAAAGAAGAAGAGAGGAGAAGAGAGGAGAGAGATTTGAAGTACAAACCAAATCCTTATACTTTCCTTAGTCATCCACCAACCTTGTCCTTATATATATATATAGTTATATATATATATTATACTATGGTACCAAAGAGAGAGGGAGAGAGAGGAGAGAGAGGCCGGATGAGAGAGGGAGAGAGAGAGTGATGTGTGTGCTAGTGGACTTACCTTGATTGACCATGCTTAGATCACCCTTGTCCTATTTTGCTATGCTTTCAAGTGAAAGCATAACCATGGCAAGCAAGATCTTGTACTCTTGTACAAATCCCATTTCTTTATTTTAATCAAATCTCCATTTCTTGTTCAACCCTCCATAAACCAATCACAAGTACCACATCATAGCCATGCATGCCTAGTTTTAGGTTGTTTCTTCCAAGCAAGCAAGATTTGCTTGAAATAAAAAAATGAGACAATGGGAGAGAGAGAGAGGGCCGGCTAGAATGAGAGGGAGGGAGTGCTTGCCTATAAATACCAAGCCCCATTGAGCTTTGAACTCACACCTCAAACCATTCTCCAACTTCTTTCTTGAAAGCATAGCTTGTTCTTGCTTGTTCTTGCTTACCTTCTTCTAAGTTCTTCAAGAAGCTTTCTATCCCCGCCACTAAACCACCATACGACCACCACCTCGATCCAAAAGTAGAAGTAGTTGTAGTTAGGATCTAGTTTCGAGAGAAACCTTTCTCTTTCGAGGCTATCGGAAGCTTATCATAAGACGTTACGCCGTTCGAGTGCCGACATTCTTTCCGTCGTATTTCCGTAGTCTTTTTCTACCACCAAGAAGAAAGGTAGATTTTCCCGACCTACTCTTCCTAAAATATAGATAAGATGTGTGTTGAGCTTTTCGAACTATTTTCGCTAAAGGAAATAAAGCTAGTTGTATGAATTAGCTTGTAGAACTTTCTTACTAAAAGTACGTAGTTTACTTTGATCTTGAGAATAATTGAATGCATGGTTTATAGAATCTTCTTATACCTCTAACTCTACGTAGATTTTCCCTATCTACTCCCCTAAGTATATCGTAAGTTATGTGCATAATTGAAATGAACGTAGAGTTCTTCGAACGTACTTATCCTAAGTATAGTTGTATGCATGTTTGAATTAAATGTAGACTTTCTTAACTACTTCCTCTAAATATATCATATTGTATGAGCATGAAGCCATAGGTGTAGTATGATTTGTTTTACGTAGTTTACTTTGATCTTATGACTACTTGATTGCTCGATCTCGTGATAGTTGCTTGTTCATGTATGAACTCGTCAATAAACATATGTTGTTTTGAAATTTCCACAAAGGAAGAAAGAACGGATTTTGGTAATATATTGTTGTCTTGAGGATGATTATGAGCATGTATGTATTTGCTTGCATTACTTGTTGTTGATAAAGCATAAGTGGCTTTCCACTCCAAGGGCGTCCGTACATGTGGCGTTATGCTTTAAGTAATAATTTGAGTACGATTAGGTAATATAGAATTGGATGATCTTGCTAGTTTGGTTTCAAGATTACTTTAAAGTGATTTGTCCCGCCGCGAAGTCTATGCATGATTACGAGACACGAAAATCGAGAAAGTAGAAACATGACACCTAGGGTGTGTTAAAGACAAGGTGTGTTTTGAAAACGCAATGCGGTCGGACTTGCCCATTGTGGGAATGTGGTTGATATGGATAAAAAGGATTTTTGAAACTACATAATGGCCGGACTTGGTAGCCTTATGTGAGTTGTGAAAACCCGCAAGGTGGCCGGACTTAGTAGCCCTTTGTGTGGACTTGCGAAAACCACAATGAGGCCGGACTTGGTAGCCCGTTGTGTAGATTGCTAACGGAGCCGGACGTGGTAGCTTCATTGGTAATTGGGCTTGGTTATTCGCTGAGAGGAGCCAATGCAAGATTTGATAACGTGGCCGGGCTTGGTAGCCCATTGGTAAAAAAGATTGAGAAAAATGATTTTCAAAATGTTGATTTGGAAGTGAAAAGGATTTCGGAAACGTTGATGAACATGATGACACGGTCTACGACGAGTCGCGTAGGAGAAACTCAGATATCACCGACACCAACAATGGAATAGTGTATGTGGACGTGTCATTGTTAATGCCTTGTTAAATATGCATATGTTATTCCGCTGTTTGTGCCAGAATTGGTATGCTGCTCTTATACTCTGATATTGGTAAGTTATGGGTTAGAGGGTATAGGATTATTTTGCTGAGCTCTTGTAGCTCACGGTGTTACCTTTGGTGACCCTGACATATTATATCGGTGGCGACACTGGTATAATGTGTCAGATTTTGTAGATGATCAAGATGAACAGTACCCCTTGGAGGCCTTTGGAACTGAGGAGCTGGCTAAGATGAAGCTGCAGGCGGAGCTGTAATTAGGAACCCTAAAACCCCTTCATTTGTATAAATATTGAACCCTAGTGGGAGTTATGATGTAATAATGAGCCAGACTCCATTTGATTTTATCAATGAATCGTTTATTTAACGTACCCAAAATTCGGGGCATTACAGAGATAGAGAGGGTGGGGGGCCGGCCATGGAGGGAGAGGAAAGGCCAGGTTTTTGCCTATAAATAGTCTCCTCACTTCTCATTCAACTCACACCTTCAAGCATTGCTCCATCTCTCTCTAAAACCCATTCTGTTTTGCCCAGGCAGCCTACTGTCCTCCGAAAATCTCCATTTTTTCTCCGGGCGAAAGTCATTTCTAGGAACAACGTCCTCCACAAAAGTCGTAGAACACTTCGAGAGCTTCAGTTTAGACCCAAGAACCACCCCAAACGGTCAAGAAATGACCAAGATATTGCCATCCGAAGTTCAGTGAAATTCTCGGATTTCCAGTCCAGACAGCTTACTGTCACCTCGTTATCACCATTTTTCTCCGGGCGAAAGTCGTTTTTAGGAACAACATCCTTCACGAAAGTTGTAGAAAACTTCGAGATCTTCGTTTTAGACTCAAGAACGATCCTATTCGGCCAAGTATTGACCGAGTTACTGCCATCCAAATTTGGCCCAGATTTGGAAGTTTTACCGCCCGTAGAATTTTTCAACTAGCTTATTCGGCCCCGACTAGTTTCGGATCAAGGTAGATTCTCCTTTACTTGTTAATCCTAAGTATACGTAGAATGTCCTTACTCTTCAATCTTAAGTATATGAAGTTCTCTACTTACTTTAAAGGTTTGAAATGCATGAAAGAAAAACAATGTTTGTTTTCATAAAGTACCAACTTAGTTTGAAAGGATTATACTTTGATCTTGAATTGATTACGAGCTTTAAGGCATGTTTTGCTAACAGTAGTTGTGAATATTTGAAAGCATGAGTAAAGATTTCTTCGAGAGCATCCGTACGTGTAACATTATGCTTTAGTAATAATTTGAGTACGATTAGGTAAGGTAGAGTTGGATGATCTTGCTAAGATTACAATGAATGATTTATGATTGTCTACATGAGAAATCCTACCGCGGAGTCTATGCATGATAACAAGACACAACAATCGAGAAAGCTAGAAACATGACACCTAAGGTGTGGTTGATATGGATAAAAAGGATTTAAAGACAAGGGTGTTTTGAAATCGCAATGTGGCTGGACTTGGTAGCCCATTGTCGGTGTGTGTTGCCAATGGGACCAGACGTGGTAGTCTCATTGGAGGTGATTTAAATGTTGTGAAAACCTCGATGTGGCCGGACGTGGTAGCTCATCGTGAAGATTGCCAAGGTGGCCGGACGTGGTAGCCTCATTGGTAATGTGGCTTGGTTATCCGCAGAGAGGAGCCAATGCAAGGTTTTGTGTGCCAATGGGAACCCGGCGCGGCGGAACCATTGTGAAGATACTCGGGAACCTGGCGCGGTGGAACCGAGGTTGGGTGTGTTAACGGTGATTTTCAAAATGTTGATTTGGAAGTGAAAAGAATTTCAGAAATGTTGATGAATATGAGACACGTTCTACGATGAGTCGGGTGGGAGAAACACATACAATGCAGACACCAACGTTAGACTAAGGAATGCGGATGTGTCCTTGTTAATGCCATGTTAAACATGTATGTATTCCGCTGCTTGTGCAAGAGTTTGGTATGCTACTCTTTACTCTGATATTGGTAAGTTACGGGTTAGTGGGTATAGGATTATTCTGCTGAGCTCTTGTAGCTCATGGTGTTACCGTTGGTGACCCTGACATATTATATCGGTGGCGACGCTGGTATAATGTGTCAGATTTTGTAGATAATCCAGATGAACAGTACACCTTGAAGGCCTATGGAGTTAAAAAGCTGGCTAGGATGGAGGGGCATGCGGAGCTGTAGTTAGGAACCCTAGATCCTTCCTTGTGTAAGTATTGGTCTCGAATGGGAGTTATGATGTAATAAAGAGGCAGACTCTCTTTTGATATTCAATAAAATGTTTATTTAACGTACCCAAAAATCAAGGGCGTTACAGAGTGGTAAGAGCTCTAGGCTCAACACTCGGCCATGGGTAGAATGGGTAGCCTATAAGATAAGTTTGACTGTTGCACAAACGAGAATTGAGTTTAAGTTTACCGTCCCAAATTGGGTGGAATTTCTACAAAACAATCTTCGGATTGAAGCAAGATGTGGAAATTGGCAGTACCATCGAGCTGGGAATTCCCGAACAATTGGATGATGACTTAAATCCAGAATCGAATGTGGAACCTAGAAATTCCAAAGTTTCCTTAGCGCTAGAAAAATTGTCTTAAACCGTTACTAATTGAGGTTTTAAAAATCTTTCTTTGTAGAAGCTAGTCAACCTGTTAGTTAGAACTGCATGAAGTGATTGAGAGAGATTTATAGGAATTGTTTTACCCTAGAGTGGAGTACTAGCAGTGTAGGTTAGAACCTAATAACCTATAGAACCTCTCTGTAGGAGTATATAGAATTGTTTCAACTTGTATTAGGAAGAACCTTAGGTCGCTCTTTGCCATTGTAGTAGAATTCTATGCTTATTATTGTATCTCTCTTTTATCTATAAAAAGCTTGTTTCCTTCAAAAGAGTACTGTTGCGTACTATTCTTTAGTAAATGAAACCCTTATTACAAAGGATAATTATTTTAATAGACTAAAACCTTCCCCTTTCGATTTCAATTCGTAGATGGTGAATGGACGCAACGGATTAGGACATGAGACCGAAGAGTCCTCGAATGCGAACCCCAACCTAACCCAGATCATGCAAGCGTTTGTGGCCGCTTTGAACGCCAACCGCCGAAACCAAAACCGCGATGATGAACCCATGAACCGAACCCGAGCGATGAACGAGTTTTGCAAGCGCCGACCCCCAACTTTCCATGGAGATACCAACCCCACCGTGGCTGAGACATGGCTAAAGGAAATCAAGGTGATCCTTGACACCCTGGGAATTACCCAAGACGGAGATCGTGTGGCCTTAACCACTTACCAACTAAAGGGAGAAGCTCGCTATTGGTGGGACCAGATGGAAGCAACCCATACCGTGGCCAGAATGACCTTTGCCGAGTTTGAAACCTTGTTTCTTGACAAATACTTCCCTACGCCTCTTCGCCTGGCCAAGGAACAAGAGTTCATGAATCTGAAACAAGGACCCAATATGCGGCCAAGTTTGAGGAGTTATCCCGCTACGCCCCAAACGCAGTAGCAACTGAGGATAAGAAGGCAAGAAGATTCGAGTGGGGGCTGACAACCGCTCGAAGGGCTGTGGTGGCACAAGACTTTACCACCTATACTGGCGTCGTAAAATGTGCTCTTCGACTAGAGAGTGAGGAGGCGGACTTCAAGACCCGCTGGAGGAAGGCAACTGGCAACACCGGCGAACCAATTCGGACCCAACACCCCAACAACAACCGTGGACCCTACCCCACCAAACCCTCTAAACCGCCTCAAGACAACCAACTTTGGGAAACTGCTACACTAGGACGTGACGAACCACAGAGAGGTGGACGGGACTTAGCGACAGTTCAGTGCTACAACTGTCAGGCTATGGGCCACTACAGGCACCAATGCCCGCAATCTCAAAAGGAGGAGAATGGGAGCCTTGGACCAACCAATTTTGAGAAACAAAGTGGTCGAGACCTAGCCACAGTTAAGTGTTACAACTGTCAGGCCATGGGCCACTATAGCCGCCAATGCCCACAACCTCAAAGGAAGGGGAACGGGAGCTTTAGACTGACCAATTTTTGGAAGCAAAACCTGGAGGCCCATCGTAGCGGCAAAATGGGCAAAACAGAGGAAAGCAGCCCATGGGAAACCAGCAAAGCACTGGAGGGCGTATATTTGCACTGCAGACTGAGGAACAGGAGCAAGATCCCTCTGTGATCCAAGGTACGCCACTATAGTACCTATGTACAAGTTTTGTTTGACTATGGAGCATCGCATTTATATCCATTGCTTGCGTAACTGCTCTAGCACTAGAAACAGAACCCCAAATTACGAGTACGAAAGTAACATCGCCGTTGGAGGGAAGCATGATGATTCAATAAGGACATGTTAAGGAAACGTCTGCAGGATACGGGCCCGCATAATGATTTGGTAGAAGTTTTGTATTTGGCGTTGGTGATTACAATAGAAACGTTATCAGAGGTCGACAACGAGGCGAGTTGTTCTACGGCTGAAGCAACTTTAACCCCGTTTTGTTAAGCAAGTGATGAGGCTTAATTCGATTAACAAAATATGTAGAGGATTGCGATGGATGCCTGAAACGCTGACGTACTACATCGAAATACTTCTAGGACCTGCCGGAGCCTTAGAACTGAGGTCGAGTGGTACCAAACCGATTTGTAGGTTGCCAATTATTGCATCCTGTTTAGGCCACGAGTAATTGAGGGTGACTTGCTTCTACTTTTAAGGGGGATAGACGACGATTCCGAAACCAGTATAACGACTATGCCTAACCCGTAACCACCCACCAATTTCGAGGACGAAATTATTTTAAGGGGGATAGGTTGTAACGACCCTGATTTTTGGTCAATAAAAATTTCGCTAAAAATTTGAATTTTATTTTAATACTTGGATTTTATTTTTAACATCCAAAAATCGGTCGTTATTGACTTCTAAAAATTTTATTGTTATATTTGAAAATTCTTTATTTGTTTTATAAATCCTTTTTAGCGATTAATAATCCGTCGTAATTAGGTTTAATGACTTAGGAGATTGGTATTCATCGCCCGGGCATTAAGGTCATTTTCTAAAGACGAGTATGCCTATTAAGACCTTGGTATAATTACTTGGCAATTGTAGTAAATCCTAGAATTATATTTCTCGACTGGAAATCCTACATGGCAACCGATTAGTTAGCAACCCTAACTACCGTTTGGCTTAGTTACATTTCCCTAACTTAGACTGTTGCATCGATGCCGAAGTGGTTAGTAGAAAATTTTTGGTCTTTGCCTTGACCGTTGACTTGACTGCCTTGCTTTGGCTTGGTTAGGCCTGCCTCGCCTAGGCATCGGGTCGCTGACGGGCCTGCCTTGCCTTGGCGTCGGCTATCTGTCGGGCCTGCCTTGCCTTGGCGTCGGCTCGTTGACGGGCCTGCCTTGCCTTGGCATCGGGTCACTGTCAGGCCTGCCTCGCCTAGGCGTCGGGTCGCTGTCGGGTTGCTCTGCCTTGGCTGCCATCGGATTCTGCTTTCGCGTTTGGTCGCGCCTTGCTTTTACCTTTGCGTTGCTGGGCTGCCTTGCTCTGGCCTTGCCTTGGCGTTCTTTGGTCGCCATGCTCGCCTTTAGCAGCTAGCGGGCCACCTTGGCCATCACTTGGCCACTGCTTGGCCACCGCTTTGCTAGCAGGCTACCTTGGCCACCGCTTTGGTAGCGGGCTGCCTTGGCCACCGCTTTGGTAGCGGGCTGCCTTGGCCACCGCTTTGCTAGCGGGCTGCCTTGGCCACTGCTTGGCCACCGGGCTGCCTTGGCCACCGCTTTGCTAGCGGGCTGCCTTGGCCACTGCTTGACCACCGGGCTGCCTTGGCCACCGCTTGGCCACCGCTTTGCTAGCGGGCTGCCTTGGCCACCGCTTTGCCAGCGGGCTGCCTTGGCCACCGCTTTGCTAGCGGGCTACCTTGGCCACGCTCACGCCTTGCCTTGGCGTTTGGCACCGTCAGGCTTTCATATTCCGTTATTAGGCGATTTCCTACTAAATACAACCAAAATACCACTCGAGCAATGAAAGCCTAGATTAAGTATCGTTAATAGCCTAATGCCCACTTAGCCTAATCAGTTCTTCTTAAACCTAGGTGAACCCTTTGAACCTTCCTATATGAACCTTGTGAACCCCTATGGAACCCTTTGGACCTTTGACTTTACCCATTGGTCAATAAAAGTTAGGAAAACTTTTATCCATTGGACAATAACCGCTAGGGGGGGCCAACCATTAGAGAGTAACACTTAGAGCAAGAAGAAGAGAGGAAGAGGGGCCAACCATGGGAGCTTAACACTTGGAGCAAGAAGAAGAGAGGAAGAGGGGCCAACCATGAGGGAACAACACATGGAGAGATAGAGAGGGAGGGGGGCCGGCCATGGAGGGAGAGGAAAGGCCAGGTTTTTGCCTATAAATAGCCTCCTCACTTCTCATTCAACTCACACCTTCAAGCATTGCTCCATCTCTCTCTAAAACCCATTCTGTTTTGCCCAGGCAGCCTACTGTCCTCCGAAAAACTCCATTTTTTCTCCAGGCAAAAGTCATTTGTAGGAACAACGTCCTCCACGAAAGTCGTAGAACACTTTGAGAGCTTCAGTTTAGATCCAAGAACCACCCCAAACGGTCAAGAAATGACCAAGATATTGCCATCCGAAGTTCAGTGAAATTCTCGGATTTCTAGTCCAGACAGCTTACTGTCACCTCTTTATCACCATTTTTCTCCGGGCGAAAGTCGTTTTTAGGAACAACGTCCTTCACGAAAGTTGTAGAAAACTTTGAGATCTTCATTTTAGACTCAAGAACAATCCTATTCGGCCAAGTATTGACCGAGTTACTGCCATCCAAGGTTCGGTCCAGATTTGGAAGTTTTACCGCCCGTAGAATTTTTCAACTAGCTTATTCGGCCCCGACTAGTTTCGGATCAAGGTAGATTCTCCTTTACTTGTTAATCCTAAGTATACGTAGAATGTCCTTACTCTTCAATCTTAAGTATATGAAGTTCTCTACTTACTTTAAAGGTTTGAAATGCATGAAAGAAAAACAATGTTTGTTTTCATAAAGTACCAACTTAGTTTGAAAGGATTATACTTTGATCTTGAATTGATTACAAGCTTTAAGGCATGTTTTGCTAACAATACTTGTGAATATTTGAAAGCATGAGTAAAGATTTCTTCGAGAGCATCCGTAAGTGTAACATTATGCTTTAGTAATAATTTGAGTACGATTAGGTAAGGTAGAGTTGGATGATCTTGCTAAGATTACAATGAATGATTTATGATTGTCTACATGAGAAATCCTACCGCGGAGTCTATGCATGATAACGAGACACAACAATCGAGAAAGCTAGAAACATGACACCTAGGGTGTGGTTGATATGGATAAAAAGGATTTAAAGACAAGGGTGTTTTGAAATCGCAATGTGGCCGGACTTGGTAGCCCATTGTGCGGTGTGTGTTGCCAATGGGACCGGACGTGGTAGTCTCATTGGAGGTGATTAAATGTTGTGAAAACCTCGATGTGGCCGGATGTGGTAGCTCATCGTGAAGATTGCCAAGGTGGCCGGACGTGGTAGCCTCATTGGTAATGTGGCTTGGTTATCCGCGGAGAGGAGCCAATGCAAGGTTTTGTGTGCCAATGGGAACCCAGCGCGGCGGAACCATTGTGAGGATACTCGAGAACCCGGCGCGGCGGAACCGAGGTTGGGTGTGTTAAAGGTGATTTTCAAAATGTTGATTTGGAAGTGAAAAGAATTTCAGAAATGTTGATGAATATGAGACACGTTCTACGATGAGTCGCGTGGGAGAAACACATACAATGCAGACACCAACGTTAGACTAAGGAATGCGGATGTGTCATTGTTAATGCCATGTTAAACATGTATGTATTCCGCTGCTTGTGCAAGAGTTTGGTATGCTACTCTTTACTCTGATATTGGTAAGTTATGGTTTAGTGGGTATAGGATTATTCTGCTGAGCTCTTGTAGCTCATGGTGTTACCGTTGGTGACCCTGACATATTATATCGGTGGCGACGTTGGTATAATGTGTCAGATTTTGTAGATAATCCAGATGAACAGTACACCTTGAAGGCCTATGGAGTTGAAAAGCTGGCTAGGATGGAGGGGCATGCGGAGCTGTAGTTAGGAACCCTAGATCCTTCCTTGTGTAAGTATTGGTCTCCAATGGGAGTTATGATGTAATAAAGAGGCAGACTCTCTTTTGATATTCAATAAAATGTTTATTTAACATACCCAAAAATCAGGGGCATTACATCCATTGTCCCTAATGTCCTTTCTACGTTCTCGGTTCAATCGGCAAACAATCATTTCAAATGACGAGCAAACAGATCATAATATAACCACAGACACACGTTAACTGAACCACCGTACACTCATCTCCATTAAGCTTAAGTTCAAAACTAACCTCACAATAATCTTGATTCATTTTCATAATAGAGTAATCGCAGGTGGATAAACAATAACTATAGTTCATGCAGAATCAATGAAACATAACATTATCGATAATTCAAAAGACAAAAGAATTCCACATAAGGTATTCGAATTTGTCCTCTTTACTTTTGGGTTTCATTAGGATTTCGCATATAGGTTCATTTTAGTAATTTTTATTATTTGAGGATTGAACAGTTATTTTGTAAACCATAGGTTGTTATTGTAGTATAATCTAGTTAATTAAGCTTAAGGTTAAATTTTGTAACATAGAAGCCCGAGTGCAAAATTTCTAAGTTTACTCGGTTAAAGTTTAAGAAGAGTTGAAGTTGGGTATCTTAAAGCACCTTACTCGACAAAGTTTTTTTTTTTTTTGAACGTACATCATTGTTTACTCGACAAAGTTTACTCGACAAAGTTGATTTGCATCTGTTTTCATTTCCTAAATAATTAGAGTATCACTCACAACTATACACCATTTTTTAAACTTATTCTTCACTAATACTAGAACCTACTATTTTTTTACTTTAATTTGTGAAATGTCTACCACTTTATGAAATCTATTTGATACATAAATACCCGAATATATAATAGTTATACAATATACACTAATCTACACAACAGCATTTGCACTGGTTATACCATTTTATTATTTTTTTTTTACATATGTACATACGTACATATCTACTACTCATGGCATTTAGATAACTAATATAATAATCTAGATCAGTTCAAGAATTCCTTTCCACCAATCAATTTATCAATAATGTAATACTTACAGTAGGCAAAATGGGGCATAACATATTAAAATCAATATCGACTAGATCTGGGTTTTTTTTTTTTTTGGGTCCAGAAACCAAGTTCACGAACATGAACACAGGGGTGGCGACCGCAGGGTAAGTAATGGGTCGCATGCGCGTCACTTACGAGCCGTTTCGAAACAGTTATTCACATTATCGCGAGTTTCTTTACGTGGGCTCACTGAAAGTCACATTAATATCTAAAATACATCCAATATACTTAGAGTTAAGGGGTAAAGAAAAATCTACCTTAATCCTTGGAATTTTATTTAGGACGGATGAAAATGGTGGGTTTGGAAGCGGGGATTGGTGACGGCAATGGTAGGACTTTTCTTCCTTCTCTTTCCTTTTCCATTACCCCTCTCTCTCTCACTCTCAGCAAGGAACAAAAGAAAAGAAGAAAAGGAAATAAGGCTATGGGTTAATTCCCCTCTCTCTCTCTCTCACTGTGCCGAAATATGAGGGAGGGATATATCAAAGAGGTTAGGATTTGCATAAGGGATATTAACCCATGAAAAATTATGTGCTGTCTACGGGAATTTAGGAGAAAAATGGGGGGATTTGTTTTGGTAAGGAAATGGGTGGTGGAGTACTCACGTGGGAGTTGGTTTTTTGTAGAGAAATTGGAGGGAGGTGGGGAACTGATATTGAGGAGTAGTGGAGGAAGGTGATATGCAAGTTTGGAGGATAAGGATGGAGGTGGTAGAGTGTGAGAGGGAAGTGGAGGTTTAGTTCCAACAGGATTCTAGTTAGGGTTTAGATAGAAAAAGTAAGAGATGAATATATATCTCTAAAGTATAATATATTTCGAATACGATTTTCTAAGTAATATCAATTATAGACATAATAATGTATTTTAATTAATTAATCTAACTAATTATTAATTAGTATTTAAAATTTCAAATTTGTATATAAAAAAAAGGCAAAAATCCGGATCGTTACAGATAGACCCTATTTTGCAACAAGGAGAACTTAGTGCACGTCCAGTTCTTGGCTGCTTTGGTAAACTTGGAGACTATAGTGGACTTTGACTGGGGGACTCCTGCTTTAGCTACGTTGTATGGGCACTTGAGTGCTTGTTCTCGAGGCATTAGCCTCTCATTGGGTGGACATCACCGCGTTCTTGAGGTACATGTTTCAGTTTTCTTAGTTGTTCTTCTATTGCTTTGATTTCTGCAACTTATGTTTGTTTTTTTGTTTTTGCCTGTAGCTCTGGGCTTTTGAGCACTTGTTGCAATTTCCTCTTTCGACTAGGCATGTAGAGCCTAAATTTGTTCTGCGAGCAGCCCGCTGGCTAAAGGGAGTTTGAAAGACGCGGTCGCCTGCTACGAATCTGTTGGCTTGGAGGCGAGTTTTGGACCGCTTGATAATAGATCAGGTAGGATGCATCCTACTTCTTTCGTCTTCGTGCTATCTTTTCATGTTGTTTTTTGCTGATGCTATTTTCCATATAACAGGTGCGCTTTGATCCGTGGGACACCTTGCTTGAGGATGCTCCTTTAGGGTTGACTTCGGCTCAGGCTTTAGACAGCTAGCATTTTCTCTTGGAGGGCCCCTTCTTGAGAGCTTGGTATCTCAGGGAGAGAGTAGCGAACCAGTACTTCCCACGCTCTGAGGTGTTGCAGCTTATTCCTCTTCCTCCTCCAACTGGCATGAGATCTACTCATCTTTTGACAGGAGAGGGCCTGCTTCTTGCTCTTGAGAGACGGTTAGCCACAGATTTTCTTCAGGCGGGAGATTACTCAGCCTTTCGTTTGGCTTTGCTGACCCTACCTACAGCTACCACTGCTGTCGCTCCTCCTGTTTGGCCACAGGCCCCCAGCTTTATCTCTTTCCATAATGCCAATGGAGAAGAGGAATGTCTGACGCTGACCCCGTGTGCTACTCAGCTCTACGTGCTTCCCCTCGAAGTTCAGCAGGTAATATTGCAAATTCTGCTTTAGTTTCCTTCAGCATTCTTCCCCTGCTTTTGTGTATGTGACCATTTCCTCTGTAGGTGCCTGTGGACATATTTCAGGAATGGCTACATGCATTTCAGAGTGCAGAGGCCTTGGTTCGACGGCAACAGAGCCGGATAGTCGCGGTACATATCCTCTTATTACTTTTCTTTCCCTCCCATATCCTTTGCGAGCCTGAATGTCCATATTCTGTTCTTTGCAGCTTGAAGCGGAGCGGGTGCCAACGGTGTCTGTTACTCAGAGTGCTGGCATTAGTGAAGGTGGGAGTACTAGAGTTGGTGAAGGAGATGCTGGAGCTGGTGATGGAGATGCTGATGATGGGGGTGAAGGACAGAGGATCAGTGTTCCAGTTCCTGAGCGTTTTCGTCTGTCTTCTTCTCGGCATGCGCCCAAGAGGGGTCACGGATAGTAGCTTGCCCTTTTCTTTGTACCTGTATTCGTTAGTTTCTGAAACAGATAATGATATGTATTTTTATGAAGCAACATCGGCATGTTTGGCAAGATATTATGATTGGCACTTTGTCTCGAGATACTTCAGATATGCAATGGTTAAAGCAATTTTGTGACAGATTAAAACACGGGTCGAGGAATGGATTGCTCGGCCGAGGATTCCATTCTTCGGCCATTACTTCCATTTCCTTTTGTTTTAACTAAGTGGCATTTCTTATGCTTGAATTGGATTCATTCCTTTTATTTACTTTCGCCATTTCCACAATCTCTTTGCCATGTTTTGGGACTCTTGGGATATCTTGTCCCTTATGTTGATGACTTTTTGAGTCAGAGGGGATGAGCGATGATTCTCGTGATCTTTTGTTTTCGTCAATTCCTTTGAAAAATGACTAACTCATCTTTTACGAGCTCAATACGCAGGGTTAGCTATGCCTATCTTTGAATACAAATTTGTTGATGTTTTTCCTTCTCTCCAAATGTTTGGGCCGCATCTCAATGTGAGATTGCCTACGTATCCCAATCAGGGAATCAGGCCTTTTACGTTGTTCCAAAGTCACCACTTTTGAGGTTGGGTTTTCACTCTTTTCTTTTTTTTTCTTTTCACATGCTCTATGTAACGCCCCGAATTTTGGGTACGTTAAATAAACATTTTTATTGAATAAATTAAGGAGAGTCTAGCTCATTATTACAACATATATAATTCTCACAAGAGTACTTTTATTCAACAAAAGAGGGAATAATCTAAGGTTAACTACTGCTCCGCCTCTTCCTCCATCCTTGCCAGCTCCTCGGCTCCGAAGGCCTCCAAGGTGTACTGTTCATGCTGCTCATCTATAAAATCTGACACATTATACCAGCGTCGCCCCCAGTATAATATGTCAGGGTCACCAAAAAGGTAACACCGTGAGCTACAGAAGCTCAATAGAATAATCCAACCCGCTAACCCATAACTTATAACACGAAGGTACATAGGTAGTTACACATGCTCATTCAACAACATAAATTAACAATGACACATCCGCATTCATTATTTTGCCTACGTTGGTGTCATGCCTTTCTTTGTCTCTCCTACGCAACTCATCGTAAATCGTGTCACCATTTCCAAATCAACATTTTGAAAATCATTTCTCATTCCTTGTTACCAACGGGCTACCAAGTCCAGCCACGTTATCAAATCTTGTATTGGCTCCTCTCTGCGGATAACCAAGCCCAATTACCAATGAAGCTACCACGTCCGGCTCCGTTAGCAATCTACACAATGGGCTACCAAGTCCGGCCTCATTGTGGTTTTCGCAAGTCCACACAAAGGGCTACCAAGTCCGGCCACCTTGCGGGTTTTCACAACTCACATAAGGCTACCAAGTCCGGCCATTATGTAGTTTCAAAAATCCTTTTTATCCATATCAACCACTCCCTAAGTGTCATGTTTCTACTTTTCGCTTCTCGTGCCTCGTAAGCATGCATAGACTCCGCGGCGGGACGAATCACTTTAAAGTAATCTTGAAACTAAACTAGCAAGATCATCCAACTCTATTTAATCATGCTTGTTTACAACCATAAGTAAGGTAAGCAATCATGCGATCAAGTTCACAATCCTTGAAAAGGTCAAAATATGAATACTTCGTTTTAAAACAACACTTTATCTTTAAACGAAATCGTAACCACATATGTTTATTGACGAGTTAATCAAGTTGGGAAGATTCTATAAACCATGCACTCAATTATTCTCAAGATCAAAGTAAACTACGTAAAATAAAAGCATACGATCAACTTATCCAAGTATACTACATATTTTTCTATGATGCTCATAAATTATACTTAAGATAAGTAGGTTCGAAGAACTCTACACTAACATAAAATCACGTATACTTAGGAAGAGTAGATCGGAAAAATCTACCTTTCTTCTTGGCGGTAGGAAGACTACGAAAAGATCGACGGGAAGAAAGTCGGTAAACGAACGGAGTAACGGCTTATGATAAGCTTCCGATAGCTTCGAAAGAGAAAGGTTTCTCTCGAAACTAGATCGTAACCTATACTACTACTACTTTAGGATCGAGGTGGTGGTCGTATGGTGGTTTAGTGGCGAAGATGGAAAGGAAACTCAAGAACAAGCCAAGAACATCAAGAACAAGTTATGCTTTCAAGAAAGAAGTTGGAGAATGGAAAGGTGTGAGTTCAAATGAAGAAGTGGCTTGCTATTTATAGGCCAAGAATTCCCTCTCTCTCTCCCTAGCCGAATTTCCCTCTCTCTCTCTATATCTTATTTTTTTTTATTTCATCCAATCTTGCTTCCTTGCAAGAAACAACCTAAAAACTAGGCATGCAAGGCTAGGATGTGTCCTTTGGATTGATTTTGTAATACCCGTCCCGGATATTAGAATATTTAATTTATCTTTTAATTGAATTATATGCTTTCGGAGTTGATTTGCATATAATGGAAGTTCGAGGATCTTGTATGTGATTTAGGTGTGGAGCATAAGTTAGCTTGGCTTCACTTGTATTGGATAATTTTTCCTTGAGTCATTACTAAATATCTTGGGAGATATTTCTTTCCCAATCTCATTGCTTTTCTACATGAGAGAGGGAGAGAGAGAGAGATCAGCCGTGAAAAAGAAGAAGAGGGGAGAAAGAGGAAGAAGAAGGAGAAACTAGAGTTAGGTTGTTTCAAGCTTAATTAGGTAATTTACATCTCTTTAAGTGTTGAATTTCCTATTTCTCATGCTAGGTTTCTTGTTCTGCATCTTATATGCACTAAATTGAAGTCATGGGAGAGGGTTTTTGAGGTTAAAGTTGAGAATTATTCCAAGAAATTCGTGCATCTTATGATTATGCAAAACTGTGTTTGAACCAAGTTGCATCTGTCCTGTTTTTGACGAATTTATTCAAGGTACCTAGAAATCTTCTAAATTCTTGAAATAAATCATGAACGTTTGTCTGTGAGTCTATTGCATCGTGTAAAATATTTAGAAAATAACTCGAAGTATTCTGGCCTACAAAATTCGTGGACTGAACTGGTGTCTGGTTCGCGTCTGTGCTGGCAGCACAGACACGTGTTGGAAAAACGGACATAACTTCTTGCTCGGGTATCGTTTTTATGCACTGTTTCTTGATTCTGAAACTAGACTTACATATCTTTCTGAATATGTATGGGTTGTGCCGTGAATCTTTCTAGGTTATAGCAGTTTTCGAGTTAAAGTTCAGGTTTTGGTAAATCTGGAAATCTGGGCAGATTTTGGAGCTATGTTTTCATCAATTTTATCATAGTTGAGTGTGCTAAATGACTATGGGATCTCATGAGTCTTAAACATTGATTAGTTGGTAAAGTTTTTGTGTTGGAATCATTGAAAATTATTGAGTAGGTAATTTTTAATGGGTTTTCGATCGTAGACTGTTCTGCTGAAACTGTGAGCTCTGTTGTAGTTGTGTAACTTCGTTTGAGCGTATCTTGGTCATCCGGAATCTATTTGGGACAAAATTTATATCGATATTGGTGTACTGGAAGTGTTCTTTCTAATGGTGATGATTTCATGATCCAATTATTAACCTATTAAATGTTATGATCATTCTAAGACAGATTGGTTGTGGAATATGTTATCTTTTGGTGAATTGGACGGTGTTTGAGTTTCACATTTATTGTGAGACACTTCTAGGTATTAACATGAACATGTTTGTATCCGTTAGACATTGTTTAGCTTCTTGTTAGCTTTATAACCTTGTGTCGAGTATTTGTTGAATTCGTAGCTAATATGAGTTAACTTGTGGCTAGGTAAAGAGTCGGTTCGGGAGGTGCCGAAACCTTAGTTTGGCATACTTCGGTCGACACGAAGGTGAGTGTGTTTGATATGGATATGTTCAATGGTATATTACATGGAGGTGTTTGTGTATCATGCTATTTGAAATTTAGCTAACGGTATGCATACTTGTGGGATGTTGATTATACCGAAGGTTTGTGTGTGAGGCACACCATGTCGTAAGCCATGCCGCCTAATTAACGGTAGTTGGGAGCGTGGTGTGTGGGACACCACTCCTGGGGTATATGGGATTGTGGTAGACGTGCCACAGCATGTGTTGTATTTATATGTGTGTTGTTCAAATTGAATACTTGTGCTAAGTTATGTGAGTCACATTCATGTGAGATGTCCTTCGGGTATTGTAGTATGTTAGTGAATGTATTCTATATCTCACACACTCTGGTTTTCTTTTTGGATTGCCAGGCCACAGGTGGTCGTAGAGTTGGTCCACTACCGGTCGACGTTTTGGGAACACTTGGATTAGTATCGAGTGTTAGTGTTTGTAGTCGAATTGGTTGTAATGGGTCAAACTCTGATTTTTGCTAAACTCATTTTGTGACTAATGTTGTCAAGTATTTTTTTTTGACTTCAAGTTTGTAAATATGTTGGGTTTCATTTGTACAATGCAAGTTGTAATTATCGTAGACACCTTGTTAATATTAATGTTAAGTCTTCCGCTGGAATGGTTCTCTGTTTTCATATATGGTTTGTCGTTTAGTTGTTGTTCTTCTGTGTGGAATGCCACGTGGCCGTGTCGGTTCGGGCCCACTTCGGGTGTCGTTCCGGGGCGGGGCGTGACAGATTTATGGAAGACTATGCAAGCAAATGGGATTTGATTCAAGTATAAAATTAGGGTTTGTACAAGAAGGACTAGATTTGATTGTCCTTGGCCATGCTTTCACTTTGAAAGCATATCAAAGAAGGACAAGATGAGCTAAGCTAGGTCAATCAACTTGCACACACATCACACTCTCTCCCTCCCTCTCCATCCGATCTCTCTCTCTCTCTCTCTCTTCTAATTTCTCTCTCTCGGGCTCTCTCTCCAAATCTCTCTCTCTCTCTCTCTCTCTCTCTCTCTTGTACTATATATATATACACACACACTAGGATGAATACATATATAATAATATAGATATGGGTACTTTGGGTACTACATGATCTAGGGTTTTTCTAGTAAATTGATTTTCCAATTAAAATATACAATTACACACATGGTACTATTCCATTATAATATATACATATAGATACAAGTATATATATATATATATAGCCATGTACTTCACAATATAACCTAGATTGCCCAAAATCTAATATCTAATATACTAATCTTAGTCTTTCAGAGAACTAAGTACTAAAATATTAACCTACTGTACTAATCCTATTTTAATCAAATAACACACATGGCAAATCTAGTCTTTGTATATAATAATAAGAGAATCCCATGGGAAATTAAATAATAACCCTTGTACTTTTGGCAAGACTAAGCTATTGTCCATTGGTTAATAAATCTCCTAACATTTGTGGTCCAATGGGTAAAAGAAATAAAGTACTATACAAGATTTTCTAATTAAACAATGCAATTAGGCACATGTTCCATATTAAAATACTAGATAATAGGTACTTAGAAAATCCAATATTTTAAGTCTTTGGTACAAGTACAACCTATATTTTAATCATAAAATCTTATGGGAAAATCTAGAATTTCATAAACTATTAAATCCTAGTACTTTTGAAAGATTTACTCTATTATCCAATGGATAATAAAATCCCTAACTTTTATGGACCAAAAGATAATGCAATAAAGTAATTTATAATTATAATCTTCCAAGTAAACAAGATTTTCTTATTAAAATAAGGAAACATGCACATGGTACTTTACAATTATTATTATTATATATATATATCTATTTATATATATACAAGTACACATAAATATATCTATAGTATGTACTTTGAAATCCTACCAGATATGTCAAAATCTAATATCCATTAAATTAATCCAAGTCTTCCAAAGTACAAGTCCTATCCTAGTGTACTAAATCTATTTTAATGGATTTAACACACATGGGAAATCTAATATTTTATCAAATCTAGTACTTGGTGGGCAAGTAAAGCTATTATCCAATGGATAATAGTTTTCCTAGCGGTTAATGACCAATGGGTAAAGATGGCTAGGATTCTAATCTATCGTCCAATGGGTAATAATTCTCCTAGCTGTTATTATCCAATGGTTAATACTAGAAAGTCTAATACTTGCAATTAAGCACTAAACTAATCTAATCTCGTACTTAGGGAGATTAACCAAGGTTTTCCTATTATCCAATGGGTAAAGATAACCCTAATGCTATTGTCCAATGGTCGATGGCTAAAAGGTTCAAACGGTTCAAAGGGTTAATCAAGGGTTAGGGAGAAGTGATTAGGCTAAATGGGCATTAGGCTATTCTAACTAATCGGTTAAAGACTAACGATACTTAATCTAGGCTTTCATTGCTCGAGTGGTATTTTTGGTTCGATTTAGTAGGAAATCGCCTAATAACGGAATTTTAAAGCCCAACGGTGCCAAACGCCAAGGCAAGGCGTGAGTGTGGCCAAGGCAGCCTGGTGGCAAAGCGGTGGCCAAAGCAGCCCGGTGGCCAAACAGTGGACAAGGCAGCCCGGTGGCAAAGCAGTGACCAAGCGGTGGCCAAGGCGGCCCGCTGGCAAAGCAGTGGCCAAGGCGGCCCGTTAGCAAAACGGTGGCCAAGGCGGCCCGCTAGCTGCTGGTACAAAGCGCCCGTTAATAGCGATGGCTAAGGCAACCCGGGCAGCGATGGCCAAGCGGCCAGCCAGCGGTCAGCAACGCCAGGCAAAAGCAAGGCGACCGCGCAAGGCAAAAGCAAGCGCGACCGACGCCAAGGCGTAACCCGATGGCGCCCAAGGCGAGCAACCCGATAGGACCCGACGCCTGGCGGCAGACCAAACGCGACCCGACGCTAAGCAGCCTAGCTAAGCCAAAGTGAAAGCTGTCAAGTCAACGGTCAAGGCAAAGGCCAAAAATTTTCTGCTAACCACTTTGTCATTGATGCAACGCTCTAGGTTAGGAAAAAGTAACTAAGCCAAACGGTAGTTAGGGTTGCTAACTAATCGGTTGCCATGTAGGATTCCTAGTCGAGAAATATAATTCTAGGATTTTACTACAATTACCAAGTTACTATACCTAGGTCTTAATAGGCATACTCGTCTTTAGAAAATGACCTTAATGCCCGGGCGATGAATTCCAATCTCCTAAGTCATAAACCTAATTATGACGGATTATTAATCGCTAAAAGGGATTTATAAAATAAATAAAGAATTTTCAAATATAATAACAAAATTTTTTAAGTCAATAACGATCGATTTTTGGATGATAAAAATGAAATCCAAGTATTAAAATAAAATTCAAACTTTTTAGCGAAATTTTTATTGACCAAAAATCAGGGTCGTTACACTCTAAATTTTTGCTTAGGTTACCTGATGGAGGTTAAGTCCCTAGCGAGCTCTTTAACTTTTGCCTAGGCTACATTCTTGCGTTTTCTTGCCCTAGCAGGCTTTGTTCTTACTTTTGCTTGGGTTGCTTGGTTACCCAACGAGCATCTTCTTACAAGAAGTTTTATGTACCTTAGAGAGATATTTTTATGAATCTCCTCTTATGTTTGTACTTTCATGATGAGCAAGCTAACCTGTAACGACCCTGATTTTTGGTCAATAAAAATTTCGCTAAAAATTTGAATTTTATTTTAATACTTGGATTTTATTTTTAACATCCAAAAATCGGTCGTTATTGACTTATAAAAATTTTGTTGTTATATTTGAAAATTCTTTATTTGTTTTATAAATCCCTTTTTGCGATTTATAATCCGTCGTAATTAGGTTTAATGACTTAGGAGATTGGTATTCATCGCCCGGGCATTAAGGTCATTTTCTAAAAGACGAGTATGCCTATTAAGACCTTGGTATAATTTCTTGGCAATTGTAGTAAAATCCTAGAATTATATTTCTCGACTGGAAATCCTACATGGCAACCGATTAGTTAGCAACCCTAACTACCGTTTGGCTTAGTTACATTTCCCTAACCTAGAGTGTTGCATCGATGCCGAAGTGGTTAGTAGAAATTTTTGGTCTTTGCCTTGACCGTCGGCTTGACCGCCCTGCCTTGGCTAGTCGCTTAGGCATCAGTCGTTAGCCTCGCCGCCCAGGCATCGGGTCTCTGTCGGGCCTGCCTCGCCTTGGCGTCGGCTCGCTAACGGGCCTGCCTTGCCTTGGCATCGGCTCGCTATCGGGCCTGCCTTGCCTTGGCGTCGACTCGCTGTCGCGCCTGCCTTGGCTTGGCGTCGGCTTGCTGTCGCGACTGCCTTGCCTTGGCATCGGCTCGCTGTCGCGCCTGCCTTGCCTTGGCGTCGGCTCGCTGTCGCGCCTGCCTCGCCTATGCGTCGGGTCACTGTCGGGTTGCTCTGCCCTGGCTGCCATCGGGTTCTGCCTTGGCGTCTGGTCACGCCTTGCTTTTGCCTTGGCGTTGCTGGGCTGCCTTGGCGACCATCGGGTTCTGCCTTGGCGACCATCAGGTTCTGCCTTGGCATCGGGTCGCGCCTTGCTTTTGCCTTGGCGTTGCTGGGCCGCTTTGCTCACGCCCTACTTTAAACACCGCTTGGCCACTACTTGGCTACCGGGCTGCCTTGGCCACTGTTTGGCCACCGGGCCGCTTTGGCCACCGCTGCCTTCGCTTACCGGCCGCTTTTGGCTGCCACTGTCGCTGGCGCCGCTGCCATCGCTACCACCAGTCGCTTTTGGCCTTTACCAGTCGCTTGTACGCTTATCGCTGCCACCAGTCGCTTTGGCCATCGTTACCAGTCGCTGGCGCCGCCACATCGCTAAGCCACCGGCCGCTTTGGCCATTGTTTGGCCACCAGTCGCTGCTGGCGCCGCAGCCACACCGGTCGCCATGACCACGTTGTGCCACTGGTCGCTTTGGCCGCCGCTTGGCCACTGCTTGGCCACCGGGCTGCCTTGGCCACTATTTGGCCACCGGGCTACTTTGGCCACCGCTTTACTACCAGGCTGCTTTGGCCACCGCTTGGCTATTGCTTGGCCACCAGGCTGCCTTGGCCACTGTTTGGCCACCAGGCTACTTTGGCCACCGCTTGGCCACTGCTTGGCCATCGGGCTACTTTGGCCACCGCTTGGTCACCGCTGTGCCACCAGGCTACCTTGGCCATGCTCACGCCTTGCCTTGGCGTTTGATACCGTTGGGCTTTAATATTCCGTTATTAGGCGATTTCCTACTAAATCAAACCAAAATACCACTCGAGCAATGAAAGCCTAGATTAAGTATCGTTAGTCTTTAACCAATTAGTTAGATTCCTAGTAGACTGCTAACCTAATCACTTGGATCCCAATTCTAATTAGGTTACCCTAACCCTAGATGGACCATTTTACCCTTTTTGTCTTTATCCATTGGACGATAAAAGCTAGGGTAATATTTATCCGTTGGACGATAGCGTTGGGATTTCCTTTACCCGTTGGTCAATAGGTAAACCTTGGTTAATCTTCCTAAGTACGAGATTAGATTAGTTTAGTGCTTAAATGCAAAGTATTATACTTTTTGGTATTAACCGTTGGATAATAACCATTAGGAGATTCTTTACCCATTGGGCGATAGACTAGAATCCTAGCCATCATTACCCATTGGTTATTGACGCTAGGAAAACCATTATCCAATGGATAATAGTTAGTCTTGACAATCATGTACTTGTTTGATTTAAATATTAGATTTGGCCATGTGTTAAAATCCATTAAATTAAGATTAGTCCATTAGTATATTAGGTTAGTACATGGTACTTTGGATGAAGTAGAATACTTAATTAGATATTAGATTTGGTCAATATCTAGCCTAGATTGTAAGTACATACTTATATATATATGTGTGTGTACTTGTATGTATATGTATATATTATTGTATATAACATGTGTGTATATAGATTATTATATTTAGAAAATCTAATTTACTTGAAAACTTAGATTTTATTAAAGACCCATAGTACATATATATGTATTAGTATATATGTAGTCTTTCATAGTACATACAAGTGGGAGAGAGAGAGAGAGAGGGAGAGAGGGAGAGAAAGAAAGGAGGAGAGAGATCCGAGAGAGAGAGAGAGAGAAAGAGAAGGAAAAGAGAGGGAAAGATGTGATGTATTGCTTGATTTTTGTCTACCAAATCCTAGATATATGTATATGTTAGTACTTGTACTAGATGAAAGAAGTAGAAAGGAGAAGATAGGAGAGAGATTTGAGGTACAAATCTCTTACAAAGTCAAACCCTTACTCTTCCTTTGTCATCCACCAATCTTGTCTTTATATATATATATATATATATATATCTATATATATGTAAATAGTACAATGTACCACGAGGAGAGAGAGAGAGAGAGAGAGAGAGAGGAGGAAAGAGAGAGAGATTCGGATGGAGAGAGAGAGGGAGAGAGTGATGTGTGTGCAAGTGATTGACATGCTTTGGTCATCCTTGTCCTAGTTTGTGTATACTTTCAAGTGAAAGCATAACCAATGCCATCCAATCTTGTCGTTCTTTGTACAAACCCTAATTTTATACTTGAAACAAATCCACTTGCTTGGCCAATCTTCCAAAATCCAATCCAAAGGACACATCCTAGCCTTGCATGCCTAGTTTTTAGGTTAATTCTTGCAAGGAAGCAAGATTTGCTTGAATTAAAAATTGAGAGAAAGAGAGAGAGAGAGGGCCGGCCATAGGAGGAGAGAGAGGGAGGCCTTTGCCTATAAATACTCACCTCATTCTTCATTTGAACTCACACCTCTTCATTCTCCAAGTTCTCTCCTTGAAAGAATAAGAATTCTTAGTGTTCTTGAGTAGTTGTAGCTTGTTCTTGAGCTTTCTTTCCATCTCCGCCACTAAACCACCATACGACCACCACCTCGATCCTAAAGTAGTAGTAGTATAAGTCACGATCTAGTTTCGAGAGAAACCTTTCTCTTTTGAAGCTATCGGAAGCTTATCGTAGGACATTACTCCGTTCGTTTGCCGACTTTCTTTCCGTCGATCTTTTCGTAGTCTTCCTACCGCCAAGAAGAAAGGTAGATTTTCCTATACTTCCTAACCTTAAGTATATGTAGATTTTCCCGATCTACTCTTCCTAAAATATAGATAAGATGTGTGTTGAGCTTTTCGAACTATTTTCGCTAAAGGAAATAAAGTTAGTTGTATGAATTAGCTTGTAGAACTTTCTTACTAAAAGTACGTAGTTTACTGTGATCTTGAGAATAATTGAATGCATGGTTTATAGAATCTTCCCAACTTGATTAACTCGTCAATTATGTTGTTACGATTTCGTTTAAAAATAAAGTGTTGTTTCAAAACGGAGTATTCGTATTTGACCTTTTCAAGGATTGTGAACTTGATCGCATGATTGCTTACCTTACATGTGGTTGTAAACAAGCATGATTAAATAGAGTTGGATGATCTTGCTAGATTACTTTAAAGTGATTCATCCCGCCGCGGAGTCTATGCATGATTACGAGACACGAGAACCGAAAAGTAGAAACATGACACTTAGGGAGTGGTTGATATGGATAAAAGGATTTTTGAAACTACGTAATGGCCGGACTTGGTAGCCTTATGTGAGTTGTGAAAACCAGCAAGGTGGCCGGACTTGGTAGCCCTTTGTGTGGACTTGCGAAAACCGCAATGAGGCCGGACTTGGTAGCCCATTGTGTAGATTGCTAACGGAGCCGGACGTGGTAGCTTCATTGGTAATTGGGCTTGGTTATCCACGGAGAGGAGCCAATGCAAGATTTGATAACGTGGCCGGACTTGGTAGCCCGTTGGTAACAAAGAATGAGAAATGATTTTCGAAATGAAATGGTGACACAGTTTACGATGAGTCGCGTAGGAGAAACACACAGAAACATGACACCAACGTAAGCCGTATAATGAATGCGGATGTGTCATTGTTAATTATGTTGTTGAATGAGCATGTGTAATTATTTATGTGACTCTTCGTTGTAAGTTAAGGGTTAGTGGGTTTTGGATTATTCTATTGAGCTTCTGTAGCTCACGGTGTTACCTTGTTGGTGACCCTGACATATTATCTTTAGGCGGCTGGTATAATGTGTCAGATTTTATAGATGAGCAGCAGGAACAGTACACCTTGGAGGCCTTCGGAGCCGAGAAGCTTGCAAGGATGGAGGAAGAGGCGGAGCAGTAGTTAACCATAGATTATCCCCTCTTTTGTTGAATAAAAGTACTCTTGTGAGACTTATGTTGTAATAATGAGCTAGACTCTCCTTAATTTATTCAATAAAAATGTTTATTTAACGTACCCAAAATTCGGGGCGTTACATAACCCTAAGTGTTCTCACGGAGATAGCGTATTCTTTCTAAGTCTTGGCAAAAACTTAGCTTTAAGTAATCAAGGCTCGTCCCTTTTTTCCCTTTTGTTCATTAATATAAAGAATTAGATTCCTAAAATTTTCCTTCCTTTGGCAAAGAGACCGCAGCACATAGCGATTGCATTTCAAGGATCAAATCATTCAACAAACACAATAATGGAAAGATAAAATGAGAGTTTTTAGTTGCAGACAAATGCCCAAACAGGGGCCCAAAACATGTCCTAGCTTGATTTTTAGGAAGCAAAAGTAATGCTTTTGCCATGTCATGCAATTACTGCAGCATCTCAGGGGTTACCCATTTTCTTGCTTTTCTCAGTTTTATACTCTTCTTCATCCTCTTCTTTGCCAAACAAAATCTTTAGGTCAAACTCAGCCAGCACCTCAATCCAATCTTTGGGAGGAATGGGAGGAGAATTTGTTGGCTCTTCTTCCATATCACTATCAGTCCATTCTTGATCAAAGAAGATTTGCATTCCAGGATACCTTTGTTTGGTAGTTTCATCTTCCCATGTTTCTGCGAAACCGCAAAATGGGAAGTCTTCTCCTTCTCTTACGAACCAACCATTGAGTGTTTTTGGGACCATGAGTTTCTCTTCTTTGATCCTACTTCCTCTGGCCTTAGCTTTTTCCATGCTTCTTCTTTTCTATCTCGGTTTCTGTCGAGGTGTAGCCAAGACCAAAGGCGTATTGATTATGCGGGGGATCAATCATTTGTGGGATGCCTTGTGACCTTTTGCCTAAACCCAATCCAGGACAGTAGTTCTGCTTTTTCATCATTTGTATGGCAAGGGTGCTGATGTAGAAGCTTCTTTCGGCTTCTTTCGGCCATCAAAGTTTGTACAACAGTTACTTCCTCAAGGTTGAATCTAGTAAGAAAGGTTTCTTCAGTCCCTACTTCTTGCACAGGTGTGTCAGTGGGTTTGAATTGATGAATCTCCTAAGATGGTGATGACATTTCCATCTGCTGCAAACCTGACTTTTTGAAGTGGAAGTATCGCCCTAGTGTCATGTAGCCATGGCCTTCCTAGCAAGAGATTGAAGGTGGCTGGTATATCCATTACATGGAATTCTACATCTCTCTTGATCTTTTCTACTTCTAGTGGTAGGGTGACACACCCAACCACACTCCTTTTTGAATTGTCATATCCCCTTACACCTTCGCTTGAAGGGCGTATATTAGTGGTACCTACTCCTAACTTGTCGAAAGTTCTTTAAGGGCACACATTCAGAGCGGACCCATTATCCACCAAGACTAGTGGGATCCATTTAGTGAGACATTTGAGAGAAATATAGAGAGGCTTGTTGTGTGCAAGACCTTCAAGAGGCAGGTCTTTGTCGGTGAAAACTATTGTTGGCTTCAGGACTTTGGATGTCGTTATGAAGCCTACCAAATCTTCAGGGGTGATGTCGATGGGAACTTTAGCTTTCCCCAGAGTTTTGAAGAAGGAATTGCGATGTTCGTAAGAGGACATAAGCAATCCCCAGATAGAGATATCAGCTTGGATTTTCTTCAATTGTCTTAACACTCTGTCTTCCTCAGGTTCAATCCTTTGACTTTCCTCTTCTTCTTCTTCCATTACTCGTGTTAAGGTTGAACTATCTCCACTTAGTTTGGGAGGTTTGTATACTTTTCCACTTCTGCTGAGTTGACCTATCTCCTCTTCTTGAGTGTTCCAGGGGTCAGCAAGTTCAATTCTCCCAACTTCCCAATCATTTGGCAGGGCTTAGCCCATTTCCAGCCACCAATCTTCATCGTCAATTGCATAAATACGAGGGGAATCATCTTCAGGAAAGGTTAAGGATGGTTTGGTTTGACTATTCGGGATGATGTACTGGGTGGGATTATATGTGGAGTTATTGGAGAGGCTTATAAGATTGATGTTTCGAGGTGGTGGTTCAGCATTGTGATTAGGGAGTGGATTGGTTTGTACAATGGGCTTGGGTGCTTTTATGGCTTGGCTATCAATGAAATCTTGGATGTCGTGACGAAGATGCTTGCAGCAGTCTGTCTCATGCCCATGGTGCTGGTGGTAAGCGTATTGTTTATTGGCATCATAGCTTGGGCCATAAGGTGGCTGAGGAGGTGGGTTATTCAGGAGCTTGAGATGCCCTTGACGGCTTCAAATGGCTAAGGCTTGGGATGGGGTCATATAGAGAGGGTCAAAATTTGCGGCGAGGGCAATTTGAGCTTCTAGATGAGCTAGTTTGAAAAGGGTCTTATGGTAAAGCTGAGTTAAGGGTGTTGACGGAGGCATGAGATGTACGGGTTGGGATGGCTTTCTTGGGTGGAGGAGTTTCTTCTTTCCCAATGAGGCCTAGCTTGATCCCTTCTTCAATTTGCAGCCCAGTAGCATGCAAGCGTTTGAAATTAGTGACAGCCTGAGTGTAAATGTGCGTGAGGTATTTGTGCTGCAGATTCTTGACAACTATTCTCACTTGATCTTCCTCAGAGGGGCGGTTCTTCATTTTGGCAGCCTTTTCCCTCCATCTTGGTCATTTCCAAATCTCGAGTGGTTAGTTCAACTTGGACATTGTATGCATATTGCTTGATAAAAGCGTTGGCGATTTATGGCCAAGTGTGATAATGTTCGAACTCTAGAGTGAGAAACCAATCGAGAGCACTTCCAGGGAGAGTTCTTTGAAATAGTTGAGTGATGAGCTCATCATTCAAGCCCATCGGCTTCAAGGTGTTAATGACATGGCAGACATGGCTAGTGGGGTTGCCAGTTCCATTGAACTTCTCAATGTTTGGCATCTTGAACTTCTCGGGTAGTTGAGAATCTAGAAAGAGGCAAAGTCCTTCAAAGTCCAGAACTTGACCTCCCTGTGAACGGGCCAGAGCGTGTTTAATCTCCTTGACTTGTTTGGCCAATTCGGGATTCTCTGCCACTACAACTTCATGAGGATTTCTGGCTTCTTCCTCGTCTTTTTTGTCTTCAGCGTCTCTTGCTGCCTTTTCGGCTAGTAGATAGGCAATTTGGGCTCGGAGCTCAGCGATAGTAGTGTTGTCATCTGCCATTCTTGGGATAGAAGCGGAAGGATTGCTTGGTGAAGCTTGGGATCGGGTAGATAATTAGATCTGCTGAGAAGATGACCGCAAAGTCTCAGGAAGTGATTGTGACCGTTGCAGTGAAGGTGTTTTGACAGGTGAGGATGACAGGCGACATGGCTGTAAATATCTCTGTTTGGCATAGCTTCGGGTGTTGTAAAAGTATAAAACTAGCTGAGGTTGCTTCTTTGATCTACCTATCATGCCTGCTTTGTAAAAGAAAATGCCTGCAAGTTAGTACTTGGCTGTATAGGGTTAGGATTTGGGTTAAAAACCCCAACCCTTCTGCACGGAAAGAGACGTTACAACAATGAATAATACAATGTGTGAGGAAGAACTTGTACAAGTAGATGCAAATAGGTTCCTAGCCTGTAGGTTCCTGTCTTAGTTTAATAGGTTCTGTGGTTTTCTAACACATGTAAGGTTTTGGTAGTCTCAGGGTGCACCGTTGTCAAAGGGCACCAGTCCTTTCACCAGCCCATCATAGGCGGTGATTGGGTGATTTCCGTTTTGATATACCATTAGGTACAAGTGACTGTAGAGTTTGCTGGAACCCCTAACATAGCCCGTGTCATGCCAGGGTATTAGATGAACTCAACGAGGTTTGCTTGCTCGATGCATATGATAAATGAATTAAATAAGGCATGCATTGGTCTTATGTTGAACTTTCTGGTTATGGCTCTCATCTCCCTAGCAAAGTTGCCAAAAAACTGTAGACACCTCTCTAGGGCGGGGCACCGCCATACAGATTGATCATTGTGTGCTCGTTTGGTTGCTTGTTTCATAAACCAAGATCATGGACATTCCCATGGCTAGGAACATCGCCACACGATAACGGTTATCATCAAAACAGAGCCGCCACCTAGTTTATTAAAACTAGGAAAATAGATACAAATTCTGGATACGGAAGCCAAAAGTACAGTGAGGGGAATGTGTTAGGCACCCCTCTCTGCCTAGTCATGAGACTGACCCATAGTTGTTCAACATAAGACATATACATGCTTTATTTAATTCTAACACATTGTCTGTTTTTAGCCTTTAAGCAGTTAATGGTGAGCCAGGATTGTAATCAAAACATGCATCAGAAAGCAAAACGAAACGAAGCTGTCCCAGGAAATCGATTACTCGGTCGGTGAATGGATGTCATGGCCGAGCAATCACGCTGGATTAATGTACCGGCCGAGGTTTCGGAGCCCCGGTCGACGTTCTTCCTCACACCAGACAGAAAAGTTAGCAAATAATCAAAACGCTACAATTAATCATAAAAACAGTAAATAAATTGAACCGGAGGCCCCTGGGCCTCACCACCTTGATCCCTTAGTAGCTTGATTGCTTCGGATTGAGGATGATTGACTGATTGCTTTTTGAAAAATCCTAGGGTTAGGGTTTGAACTCCGAGGTTTGATCATTGGATTGATGGCTGCCTTCGGGAGGTTAGGGCTTTTGAAGAGGATGTTTGAGGGAGTATTTCTGCAGAGTTTCGTGGTTTGAGAGGGTGTGAAAGCATATGAATTTCATGGTTTTTCGAGGTATTTATTTTGGAACCCCAAAGGCCCTTTATATAGGCAATTGGTGACTCACTCCGGCCAATCAAAATGCACGATTACAATTGCAATGCAATGCAAACTCTTCGTGATAATCTCTGAACGTAGCTCGAACGCATCGGGGAGGTAGCGTAGTTGGATCAAACAATCAACAGAACGTTCCAGAGTCTGGAAAATAGACAATCTGGCAACCGAGCAATGGATCTGGCGACCTAGGAAAGGATGTTGTGGCCGAAGGATAGATCTTGCGGCCAAGGGATTGATCTCTCAGGGAGATTTTCAGGCAACAGGTTGCTCGGGTGAAGAAATGATGTTAAGGCCGTGAGATCAATGTTACGACCGACAGATGGATTCTCCTAGGATTCTGTATTTCTATTTGAAAGGCTATATGGCTCTGGATTGGGTCCTCTAAGTGGCTAAAAGTTCTTACCAAAAGTTCTAAGGTTCACAAGAAGTCAATCAGCAATCACTATATCCATTTCATCATCGGGATGGTCCTAAGGTGGGACTTGAAATAATCGTTAGGCCAAATTGGAGTGTCTACAAATCCACTAAGATGAACACCTAAATAACTCCTCTAAATAGGATGCCTATTTAATTTCTTTATTTTATTTTCGTTACAGATCATGAAAGGACTTGCGCCGCTTGATGCAAGGTCTAGAAGAGAAAGAAAATGAGATCCAAAAGAGCTTTGAAGTTGGATTCCTCTTGCTCATCACTACAAGATAAATGACTTTTCCCAGCATTTATCAAAACCCGCAGTAATAGATACTAATACACATGCAGCAGTCCTTCTCCCTCTGAAAAGCCCTAGCCCTAAACGTTTTCCCTCACGCCTTCGCTCTTCTTCTTCTTCTCTCTCCCTTCTTCTCTCTCTCTCTCTCCATATCTAGCCCCCTCTCCTCAGACTCCTCCCCATCTTCTCGCACACTCCCCTTCCTCACTCTCTCGTTCGTCCACACCCACCACCACTGACCTACATCGAGTTCTCTCAACGACGATCAATGCCGTAAACGTTGACCGTCACCACGAACCACCACACTGTACCACCAAAGTTCCTCTATCTCTCTCTCTCAGTTGCTCAGTCGTTGTGTGTGTATGTGTCTCAGATTAGGGCTTTGATTAAGAATCCATCACCACGAACGACAACCACCACAAACGATGACCATCAACCACCGAACTGTACCACCGAGGTTCCTCTCACTCTCTCGATCAATCGCTCTGTGTGTATCAGATTAGGGCTTTGATTAGATCCTAAATTCGTAATCATCCTATATTGAACATTGCAGATTCAGCTACAATCGTACACCAGTTCTGCCCTATAAATTGTACAGGCAATGTAACGCCCCTGATTTTTGGGTACGTTAAATAAACATTTTATTCATAAAACCAAATTGAGTCTGGCTCATTATTACATCATAACTCCCACTAAGGTTCAATATTTATACAAATGAAGGAGTTCTAGGGTTCCTAACTACAGCTCCGCCTGTTGCTTCATTCTAGCCAGCTCCTCAGTTCGAAAAGCCTCCAAGGTGTATTGTTCATCTTGATCATCTACAAAATCTGACACATTATACCAGCGTCGCCACCGATATAATATGTCAGGGTCACCAAAGGTAACACCACGAGCTACAAGAGCTCAGCAGAATAATCCTATACCCACTAACCCATAACTTACCAATATCAGAGTATAAGAGTAGTGTGGGCTACCACAGCCCCGGGTGGTTTCGGGGCGGCCCGAAAAGAAACGCCACGTTTTTTAATCAAGTTGAAAAATTTGAAGAGTCACCACCCGGATTTATGGTTCGCCACCCGAGAAACCGTTTTGATTGAAAATGATTGATTTGAATTGAAAACCAGAGATTTGAAAAAGGGTTCGGAAGACATGTTACGAGGGGGGAAGAGTTTTATGGCACCCCCCTCGCCCGATTTGAAATCGATCTCTAGTAAACATTTGTGGGATTTTTCGAAAACATTTTGTTTCATTAAAGCAAGTAGCAGATATCCAGAAGTATATCAAGTAAAGGTGGATATATGTACATGTGTACATGATGTAGAGATGCCATGATGCGGAATGAAGGAATATGAGAATTAGGACAATGCTACTAGAATCACTCCCAAGCGCTCAATAGTGGTTTCGAGCACTCGGGACCTCTTTCTCCTGCAAAATAGAACTTAGTGCTTTTGAATAGTAGGCAAAATATACGAACACCTGTGAGATGGATTAAGATAACATTCAGGCAGGTTTTCTCAGCATCGAACTCAAACAAACATGAACAGGTCTTGTATATCCAAGTACAGCTTCCTTACAAACTAAAAATAAAGCTAACTAGGCCCTGGAAACTAGCACATATGTACAAATGCCAAAATATAGCAGTGCATGCATGTGCAAAGTGTACAAGGTGCAATAAAATGATGAAGCAAGTAAACAGAATGAACTGTCACTGGAATCACTCCCGAGCGCTTGGGAGTGATCTGGAGCGCTCGGGAGTGCCGTTAGCACCTCTTGCAAATTTTGTTAGACATATTCACATGCTAGTACTGCCAACAAAATCACAAAGAGATCAAAGTGCATGCATGCTCAGCCAAAGGCTTAAACAACTAAGACCTGGTCTTAGCCATTCAAACCTGGCTTCCTCGCAACTGTAAAGAAACCTAACTGGACTCTGGAAGGACCAGTACACACCAAGTGTCTACTGAAAAACAAAAAATGAAAAACATAACGAACAAAAATACGGTTTTAGTGGCAGCATCACTCCTGAGCGCTTATGAATGGTCTCGAGCGCTGGGGAGTGAACATAGTGCCCAGAAAAGATTTTGTTTCTTTGTGTTCCTCTTGCTCTTGTTATTAAACCAAGATCAAATGGACTTATAACCAGTATGAGGAACTGATACAAGCCCTAGATCTCCCTCAGAAGTGGAAAAACAGTAGACTTTAAGTATAAAATGAGATTTTATACCTATGCTCGACTTGGACTTAGCTTCTTGGACTGACTTTGGAGCTTGAAAATGGTTAGAAACAGCGAGGAAAGGAGTTTTAGATGTATCAAAAGACTTGAAAATATTTTTGTGGTTTTCTTGGAAAAATACTTTGATAAGATGATGGATTTTAGAAAGAGTTTGAGAGAGAGTTTGAGAGACTGAAATTTTTAGAAGATAGTAGAAAGAGAGAGTAAAATTTCGTGTCCTTTTGCATGTAGAAGATGGGGGTATATATAGGGGAGGGGAGAAAATGTTTGAATTTTGAAAAGAAAATCAAAATAAAATGGGAAAATGTTTTGGGGGGAGAAAAGGCATCATGAGATGCTCTGCTGGCTCAGGCATGCTTGAGACATGCAGGTTTGAACGTTGAAAGATCTGAAAAGCCTAAAAAGCCATGGTCAAAGGTCAAGCTCAACATGCATTGGCCTGTCAGCACTCCCAAGCGCTCTAGAGTGGTCTCGAGCGCTTGGGAGTGTCTGCCCAACTTCAAAAGGGTGCCACGGACACTCCAGAACTCGGTTTTGGGTGTTTTTCGAAGCATTGAAAAGCTCATTAAGTCCTCCTTCTAACCCAATTGGTTTCATTCAAAGTTATTTTATATGCTAAAATGTGTGCCAATTTTACCCTCAGGGTGTCGGAAAAAAGAGGATTTTGGTTTTGAAAAAGTCCATGAAGCATCGTCCAAGTTCGTCCAAGGCCTGTTTTGATTCCGTTTCATCATCGGGGAGCCTCAAGGCCACAAATTAAGGATAATTAATAGGTCCAAATTGGGGTGTCTACAGTTGCCCCTCTTTGGGCGATCTGGATGCGAGTGCTGTCCAAAGATTGAGATAGCCCAATTCGAGCCCAATCAAATCCTTAATTCAAAACACAAATGCGAGTGAAAACGCCAACATTAAATGCATGAAGTCGCGTCCTGTCGGACTGCCTACGTACCCTTTTCTGCAGGGATCAGACCAGCGTAGTTCTTCGGGGCGAATGCAAACATTTGTGATGCATGCAAGAAAAGGTATTGACAAGACATTGATGTATGAACCTATTGTGCGGTTTGGCAGACAATGCAAAGATAAAAACATAAAAATCCACCTGTTGCTCGGTTTGGTAGATAAAACAAGGATAAAAGAAAGAATCCACCTATTGCTCGGTTTGGTAGATAAAACAAGGATAGAAAGTGTAAGATCCACCTGTTGCTCGGTTTGGCGGACAATACAAGGATAGGAAGTGTAAGATCCACCTGTTGCTCAGTTTGGCAGACAATGCAAGGATAGGTAGCGTAAAATCCACCTGTTGCTCGGTTTGGCAGACAATGCAACGATAGGAAGCGTAAAATCCACCTGTTGCTCGGTTTGGCAGACGATGAAAGGATAAAGGAAGGAACGAATCCACTTGTTGCTCGGTTTGGCGGACAATGCAAGGATAGGAAGCGTAAAATCCACCTGTTGCTCGGTTTGGCGGATAAAACAAGGATAGGAAGGGTAAAATGCACCTGTTGCTCGGTTTGGCAGACGATGAAAGGATAAAGGAAGGAATGAATCCACCTGTTGCTCGATTTGGCGGATAAAACAAGGATAGGAACGAAGGTGATGTAGTCAGACTGTTTTGATCGACCTCGACATAAAGAACTAAATTTAATCGTGAATTAAATGCGGGTGATCGACTAAAGTTTGTGATCAAATGCTCTGTTTTGACTTGAACCGAAAACAGGACTGAGATTGATTTTGTAAAAAGGAAGAGGAAGCTAAGAAATTCTTGAAAGCGCGAAATACACGGGACGATGGAGTGTTGGCCCGAAGGCTGAGGATAAATCTCAGCGCTCAGAACCACTCCCAAGCGCTCGGGAGTGGTCTCGAGCGCTCGAGACCACGATTGGGGTCCACTGCTCTGTTCATCTTCTTCGACTGATTTGGGGTTTAAACCCATTCCTCAGCGCTCGAGAACCAGAGCGAACCGTACACACTCCAACTCTCTAGCTCGTTCTTACTCTCTCTCTCAGGCAAACTCTCTCTCTCTCACTCGACTGATCTCCCTCTCCACTCAAACGATCCCTCTCTCTCTATCTCAGACGATCCCTCTTTCTCAAAACGGACCGAGCTCGAGATCTCGAGATCTCCACAATTTTTCGATGGGTGGTTGTGTGCCGGGAGGTAGGAATCAAAAGGAAGACGAAGGTTTGGGGGGGAAGAAGACTAGAGGATGGCTAGCGGAGGTGATGGAGAGTTGCCCCACCGCGAGGAGGCGGAGGTGGTGGTGGCTACGACGGCGATGGAGGTGGACAGCGACAGCACTGTCACGCCAGCTCAGGAGAGAGTTATTGGTGAGGATTCGATGGCAGTGAGCGGTGCTAGTGAGGGCCTAGTGGCAGTGGAGAGCAGTAGCGGAGTTTTAGTGGCGGTAGGAAACATGGGTGACAGCGAAGTTGTGCGAGGAGACAGCAGCGAGCTGGCCACAAGCAGCAGGGATGCGCTAGGTGGCGGAGGAGATGGTACGAGCAGCGGGGGAGGTGCCACGGGCACTCCCCATACTCCTACGGTAGAAGAGCTGCTCGCGGCCGCCGAAAGGGCCAATGGTGAGCGAAGGGATGGTGGCGGTCATGAGGTAGTGACGGGTGGTCGTGTGGTTGCGACTCCGGTGCTGAGGGCGATGACCATGGAGCCGAGGGGAGGAGATAGTGGGATCGGTGCTTCGTACCCGGTCCCATTCGCGGAGGGAGACTTCTTGGATACCGCGAGGCCGCGAGACATACCGGACGCCCTTGGCCTCGATACCGAGATGACAGAGGTGCTGAGGGGAGCGGGGAGCGAGGACGACGGAGGATCAGACCTCGGCGCTTTTGTTAGGAGCGTTGCTCAGTGGTGCGGGGGTGACGGCGGTGGATACGGGAAGGTGATTGAGGTATGACTCAATGCTACTACTTTGAATTGCTTTGATTGATTGATTCATTTGAAAATGCACTGATTTGAATTGAATTGATCTCGACAACTTATAGCTTTAGGCTTACGAAGTTTTGGGCATGACCTTCCGACGCTGGCTGGACAACATCACCGGGATTACGGTATAAAGATCATCCTTCCTCTCTTTTCATGCCTTGTCCAAAAAATGAAATCCTTTGATTATTGATGCAAGACAAAACTGAATGCAGGTTCACTGGGATCCTTGGGCCAGGGTGGAGGCTGACTTCCTTCCCAGGAGCTGGGAGGTGACACGGAGCAGGGTCCTACTGGAGTGCCCACTGGGCTAGCAATGGTATATGGGGGATCGGGTGACACGGCAGTCACTCGGTTCTCCAGAGTTCATCGTGCCGGGGCCACTTCCTCCACGAGTGCAGAGGACTGAGACCTACACTCGGGCTGAGCTGGAGCAGTTCACGGTGCCAGAAACCGATTTGGAGAGATATCGTCGGCGCACACTGGACTATGTGACGTACAGGGATAGGTACTTGGCCACGAGCCTGGGTGTGGAGAGGGAGCTGGAGAGGCGGATAGCAGAGGTTGAGTCCAGGAGGGCTAGGGGTGAGGCTGGAGGTGAGGTCGGAGATGAGACCGGAGGGCGGGGCCGCGGCGGTCGTTCTTCACGCGGTAGGGGGCGAGGTGCTAGACGTCCTGCTGCTGGGAGAGGTGCTAGCTCTTCGGGCCGAGGTGAGGGCAACACAGGGGTTCCTGAGATGGCTGAGACTTCTACTCCACCCGGGTTACCGACGTTGGATTGGACGATAGGGGTGAGGGACCCTTCTGGAGCACGGGCGATGTTAGACATTCCACGCCTTCCTCAGCCGTCGATGCGGCTTCCTGCCCAGGTATAACACAACTTCGCCTCTCTCCATGCTTCAAATGCTTCTTGTCCATGCGCCCATTGTTTTGACCTTTGAACTATCGCACAAGTGCCACGAGAATGGGCAGAAAAGGCTATCATGCTGATGGTGGGGATGCGCAAGCTGTTGAAAGACTGCGCGAAAGGGAGGACCCTCTAGACTAGACCTGTTCCTGAGCCCGCTTTACCTGTTGCTGCTCAGGTACAAAAATGCATGCATATACATTTTATTGGATTTTAAATATGTATCAAATGAATGAATGCTCATGACATGCAGGTGCAGCCACGACGCTCGACCAGGACACAACCGCAGGGCACCGTGAGCCTCCCAGCTTCCACCAGTACGAGAGGCCGGGGTACGCAGAAAGCGTCACGATCCGCTTCCAAGGTGAGACAATTTGAGATAATTCCTAGGGCAGCGTCCCAGAGGAGGCCTGCTCCTGAGGAGTCAGAGGAAGATACAGAGGAGTCACTCGAGTCACGAGCCTTGGGGTCTACGGACTCGAGTACTGCCTCAGGCCCTTCTGACGACGACGACGATGACGACGACGACGATGTTGAGAGTTCTGGGTCCGAGGGACGCTAGCAGAAGAGGAGCCGTTGTGTCTGAGTCTCAGGTTTCGCTTTGCTAGCTTTTCTTTTGCATGGGCCTACGTGCCAACACAGTTGTAGTTTCCAGGCTTGCGTGCCTTGGTTTTGTTTGGGCCTGCGTGCCCTGGTAGATAGGATTGGGTGCGTGTTTGCCCCAGCTCACGTACTTCCTTCTACATTCACTGTAAACGCTGTATTTATTCATGAGAATCCTCACTTTTGTTCCTTCCATCAGTTCGCACTTCCTTTACAGAATTGTATTTTATGAAATATGTTTGTTTAGCTTTGAAAGAAAGTAAAAAGCATGCGAATCTCAACCGACAATCTCAAAGTATGAGCGAAAACTTAGTCATTGACACACCACGGCGAATTTTTGAGCGATTGACCGTGAAACTTGAATTTAAGGGCGTTTGACCGTAACCGAGTGCACTGTGCAGCTGACGCTAAGCGTCGTGACGTGCGAGAACCGTTAGAATTACCAAAATACCCTTGACACGAAGATCGAACTCCAATTACACTCGAAAATGATGATTTTGGGACAAATTGACGATGAAAACTTGAACTAAGAGTGTAAACACGCATTCGATTACCCGGTACAGTCACTAATGCACATCGTGACTTATACACATTGCTGGACTTAATGAAACACGCTTAATGAGGATTTCGACACGCCTGAGGGATGAAAATCTTTGAGATTTTGAGATTTTTTTTGAGAAACGTGCTTAAATACCTGCAAAATAGATGGACAAAACCGCCGTGTTCCCTTATGAACTTGCTAGGAACCTTCTGGACTAGGCGGCATGCAGTTAGCATGCTGAAATCAGACTGCGAGACTGAAACCCAGAATCTGCTGTAAATAGCAGAACTCTCGAGCGCTCGAGAGTGGTCTCGAGCGCTTGGGACTTCACTCCCGAGCGCTTGGGACTTCACTCCCGAGCGCTCGGGACTGCTGATGCCTGTTGATTTCTGCAGTCCCCTATTTGGTTGAAAAGTGACCTTCTATGGCAGCAAACAGTTGAAAGGTGATGCCAAAATCTATGGCTGGATTTGATTCGAAGAGGGTGCCCAAGAGGACGATGCCAAGTCTACGGCGAAAGACGATTGAACGATGTCCAAGAGGACAATGCCAAGTTTATGGCAGGAATGCCAAGTGGTCATGTTGACGGAATAGGAAGGCGACCATAAAAGGCCGAGGTTACAAAGTGAGACCCGCGTTTCGACATTTGACAACAACGATGATTTCTTTTTATTTTTTGAAAAACAAAGAACACGTTCGAGTATCTTTTCTGCTTTACTGTCTTTGGCCAACGGGCTGGTGTTCTCAGGCTTTAGGACCTGGGGCTGTAGCTTGATGGAAATTAGGTTCGAGTTGTATCCAAGGCTTGAGTTCGACTTTGATGAGAGCTTGAGTTTCAGGCATTCATGACGTAGTCTTGACGTTGGCCGAATGCTTGCAATAATTGATGGCATCGGGTTGTTGTGCCCCCTTGAGTGACAGACCTTAGTTCTGGTTCTTCCCTTGATTCCATTGATAGTTTTAGCAACTGGCTTTGTCATGAGCACAAGTACAGGCTCTTCTCTGTACTGGAATTTCTCTCACGAGTTAGGGCCTAAATGACCTTGTGTGAATTTGGACAAGGCCTGGATGACTCTTTATCAGAGGACTGACTCTCAATGATGACCTTGACTTGACGAGGAGCTTGATCTGGCCAGACGGGGAGTTTGGTTGTTTGGGGGTTCGCCGATTGAAATTGTCATGATAAAATCGAGTTTTGGTGATTTTCCCATTTGAGGTTTTGGAATTGTTTCAGACCCATCAAGTGATGCTCGTTCGAGGTTCTTTGATCTTGTTTTGTCAAAACACGAGGGTTTTACCATGAACCATGCCCCATATTGCTGATGATAACCCATGGATATTGAAAATGCCCCAGCTTGGATTTTTGCGGGATCGACAAAATGTCTTGCCCCTCTTTCTTGTTTTTCTCCTATTGCCTAGGATTTTTGTTATCAAGTTGAGTTTTTCAATCTGAAAGGACTTTACTCGGGTTGTAACGTGGTCAAGGTTTGGCTTAACAAAGAAAGGATAATAGGCTCAAACATTTTTCATTTTCCTTGGGTTTCAAAAGCTAGCAGCCATCTTGAACTTTTTTGTGCCCTTTTGCTTTTTGATTGGCGCCTTCTTTCGTTTGCTTTGCTTTGCATTTGTGCCGATGTGTTTGGCACTTTCGTTGATTTTGAGCTTTCTCTGTTTTCCTTCGAAATTTTGCATCACATTTTGCGCCAATGATAACCATGTGTTTGGCACTTTTGCACTTCGAATTTTGATGCATCGATGAATTTGACACTTTTGTCTTCCTCATTTCACCCCAGTGTGGGGGATAGCTGCCTAGCTGGGTCATTTCAAAGAAATCAATTTAAGCTCAAAGGGGTTATCAATGGATATATATCTTCAAGCGTTTGGAAAAGAAAAGAATGCCTTTCTTCATTTTGAATTGCACAACTCGATAACTAAATCCTAGATGCAATCTAGGAGACTTGTATGCTCTAACTTTTGCCTAGATCACATTTTGAGGTTTTGATCTAGCGAGCTTGTTCTCAAACAAAGGCATTGCTTCATGACGGCGTGAGGGAGTGGCCCCATGAAACTCTTCTTCTTGCAAGGGAAAAGTACCCCATGTTTTGATTCCTCAATTAATGGCGAAAAACAATTCCAAGTTAAGGGATTATCACAAAACGCGAGTTTATTATCACAATTTCAACACAAGAGGCTTGATGTTGATTTCAAAAGACAAGACTGACCCACAAAGGATTAACTGGAAAGATTTGGAATCGACTCGAATGAACATGACCGGGCCTTAGGATGAGGCTGCCTACGTATCCTTCTTGCAAAGGAATCAGGTCATAACGTAGTTCAAGACCACGAAACTGACTCTTTTTTAGGTTTTTTGGTTTTTTGTTTTTTGTTTTTTTTTTTTTTTTTTTCTCTCTCTCTCTTTTTTTTTTTTTTGAATTTAAAAGCATACAGACACGAAAGCACGAAGGACTGACGATACAAACTGACTCGAAATTGAAAGAGTCGACTTGACTTGAAACTCAAAAGCTTCCCAAACTCGTGAGAAGTTCCATTTATTCCCTACTGTGCTCAAAATCCTCTTCCAAATCTGTGGTCCGGCACTGCGATGATCCCGCTGTTGACCAAGTCTTGGATCGTGTGACGGAGACGGAAGCAGATGTTGGTAGCATGACCATGCATTTGGTGGAAGGCGCAATAGGCATCTGGGTTGTGAGAAGAGGAGAGCTTCTGAGGTAGGGGAGTTGGAGGGAGCGGCTTGATGAGGCCAACTTCGAGGAGCATCTCATAAACTGAGGACAAGGGTACAAGAAAACGGGAACGGATCCTCGGTGGGGTTTTGTGGCTGAGTTGAGGGTTCATGGGGGTGTTGATTGGACGTTTGGAGGAAGCTTTGCTTGCTTTGCAACTGCACGACGCTCTTTTGTTTTTGGGGTTGATCCCATCAATGCACACATCTTGCCCTTCAGCACCAGTTTCATGTGAGGATCCGATATTCTCATTTGAGTGAGCTCTGACATCATGGAATTCGGCTAAGTCTTTGAGCATGTCAGAGAGCTTCCCTTTTGGGCGCAGTTTGGCTCCGACTGTTGGAGGGTGGTAGGTTTGTGGAGTTTCTTTGATTCTGGCCTTACCAGCATTCCGTCCCAGATCCAGATTTGACACGGAGGAGGTGAAAAGGTCCATCAGCCCTTGCAATAGAATCGTCTGCTCATTCATTTTCTGATTCATTTCCTCTATAGCCTTTTTCAGTTCAATTCTGTTTGCCCTATCATTTTGAGGTGGTTGAAGGAGGTGGTATGGCTTTGAATAGGATGGTTGGCCCAGCACTGACAGTAAAGCAGAAAGTGAGCTCAGAATGTGCCGTTGTTATGATTTATTGAAAAGAAACGTATGTGAAAGAATTGTTGCTGATGTGTTGTCATTGTCGACTCAGGGATCACACTTTACGGATAGTTCCAGCAGCCACGGGTAGGTCGTTGTCAGGCAGGTTAAATTCCATACGTTGGGAATCAGAGCCAATCTCCTTATCTAAGACCATCCGAGACAGAGCAATAAGATTGATGGAAGATGCACCCAAGGATAGACTGAATAAAGGGGGAGCCGTTCGGGCACGGCGAACATCGGAGTTATCCCAAACTCCATGGATTTATGGTCTCCTAGACCTTGACTCAAGAAATGACAACCTATGAAGGATTGCCTTAGTCCTCAGAGATTCTTTTTAATGTGTATCCTTTGATTAGGCATGACAAGACTTGGGAGATATCGAGACAAATTAAGTCTTTAACTTTTTTCACCCGAAATTTCTGTTTTGGTCTCAAAAACCATTCGGCGCAAATGACATGATACCGTAACCGGAGTGGCGTAGGTGGCATGGCGCCATTAGCCTAAGCGGTGTAAGTGACTTCGCACTATAACCTGAGTGGTGTGGGTATCACGGCATTGTGCACCAGTTTCATGTGAGGATCCGATATTCTCATTTGAGTGAGCTCTGACATCATGGAATTCGGCTAAGTCTTTGAGCATGTCAGAGAGCCTCCCTTTTGGGCGCGGTTTGGCTCCGACTGTTGGAGGGTGGTAGGTTTGTGGAGTTTCTTTGATTCTAGCCTTACCAGCATTCCGTCCCAGATCCAGATTTGACATAGAGGAGGTGAAAAGGTCCATCAGCCCTTGCAATAGAATCGTCTGCTCATTCATTTTCTGATTCATTTCCTCTATAGCCTTTTTCAGTTCAACCAGTTCTGCCTGCCCTGTCATTTTGAGGTGGTTGAAGGAGGTGGTATGGCTTTGAATAGGATGGTTGGCCCAGCACTGACAGTAAAGCAGAAAGTGAGCTCAGAATGTGCCGTTGTTATGATTTATTGAAAAGAAACGTATGTGAAAGAATTGTTGCTGATGTGTTGTCATTGTCGACTCAAGGGATCACACTTTACGGATAGTTCCAGCAGCCACGGGTAGGTCGTTGTCAGGCAGGTTAAATTCCATACGTTGGGAATCAGAGCCAATCTCCTTATCTAAGACCATCCGAGACAGAGCAATAAGATTGATGGAAGATGCACCCAAGGATAGACTGAATAAAGGGGGAGCCGTTCGGGCACGACGAACATCGGAGTTATCCCAAACTCGATGGATTTATGGTCTCCTAGACCTTGACTCAAGAAATGACAACCTATGAAGGATTGCCTTAGTCCTCAGAGATTCTTTTTAATGTGTATCCTTTGATTAGGCATGACAAGACTTGGGAGATATCGAGACAAATTAAGTCTTTAACTTTTTTCACTCGAAATTTCTGTTTTGGTCTCAAAAACCATTCAGCGCAAATGACATGATACCGTAACCGGAGTGGCGTAGGTGGCATGGCGCCATTAGCCTAAGCGGTGTAAGTGACTTCGCACTATAACTTGAGTGGTGTGGGTATCACGACATTGTAGCCTAATTGTTTCGTTGAATTTCATCGAATCCTTGATTGAAAATTGTATTAAAGACTTAATGAATTTTGATATCTCCGAAACCTCACTGTTCCAAGGTCTAATTAATTTCGACAACGTGCCTTTTAAAAGGCACGACTCTTCATCGGTCCAGGCAATCCTAAACATGCCGCGCAAGCGAGTCTAAGAATTCTACCCAAAAGCAAATGGACAACATAAGGTGCGATGTGCGATGTGCAAGCGGGATAAGATTATGGTCTTTCGAAGGCTGCCTCAATCCTCAAAATTCCTTTTAAGGTGTATCCTTTGTTTGGAACGACAAATTCTAAGAGATGTCAAAAGAACTAAGTATTCAACTAGTCCTCATTCGAAGTTTCAATTTTGAACTTGGAATAGCTTAGTATAGACGACGTGAAACCACAACCAGAGTGGTGTCAGTGGCATGGTGCCATTAGCCAAAGTGGTGTAAGTAAAGTGACATCACGGCGTCGTTTCCTGTTATTCCTTATTCTCTGTTGAATTTTCGATTAGGCGTTAGTCAAAGACTTAGTATGTTTTGATTTCCCAAAGTCTCATTGTTCTAAGGACTCATATAGTTTTAAACAACGTACATCGGGGTGCACGACTCTTCATTGGGTCTTGGCAACCTTCTACAGACCGTGCGAGCGAGATTAAGAGCACATGACTTGAAATCGAATAGATCGACAGCACGATGGCATGAGATGCATGGTGAGATGCAGAAAGTAATGACATGTAGGTAAGATATAGCACATAGTCCTACCTTGCAGGTCCCTGTCCTAGCTTGGAAGGTTCTAATGCTTTCTACACATATATGAAGGCCAGTTTTTGGTTTAAAGGGGGTTCCCCGGACTAGTGTCAAGGTGTGCCTCCCGCTTATCGAAATGTACACTGGCGATAATGGTACAAGCAAAGCAAGTATGACTCATCATAGTCGAGGTTGCCGAGCATTAGGATTCCTTGTCACCGGCAAGCCGAGCAAGATTGCCAAAAACTTTAATTTGAACAAGATATATATACAAAAGATAGAAAATGAAACAAAATGTTTTTTTGAAAAATCCCACAAATATCTTTCAAGCTTGGCTCACTAATTTAATTAATGCTTAAGAAAATCGGGCCATTTTATCAACGTACCGATTTGTCTTAAGTATCAATTAAACACAATCCCCAGCAGAGTCGCCACTGTGGGCTACCACAGCCCCGGGTGGTTTCGGGGTGGCCCGAAAAGAAACACCATGTTTTTTAATCGAGTTGAAAAATTTGAAGAGTCGCCACCCGGATTTATGATTCGCCACCCGAGAAACCGTTTTGATTGAAAATGATTGATTTGAATTGAAAACCAGAGATTTGAAAAAGGGTTCGGAAGCCACGTTACGAGGGGGGAAGGGTTTTATGGCACCCCCCTCGCCCGATTTGAAATCGATCTCTACTAAACATTTGTGGGATTTTTCGAAAACATTTTGTTTCATTAAAGCAAGTAGCAGATATCCAGAAGTATATCAAGTAAAGGTGGATATGTACATGTGTACATGATGTAGAGATGCCATGATGCGGAATGAAGGAATATGAGAATTAGGACAATGCTACTGGAATCACTCCCAAGCGCTCAGGAGTGGTTTCGAGCGCTCGGAACCTCTTTCTCCTGCAAAACAGAACTTAGCGCTTTTGAATAGTAGGCAAAATACACGAACACCTGTGAGATGGATTAAGATAACATTCAGGCAGATTTCTCAGCATCGAACTCAAACAAACAAGAACAGGTCTTGTATATCTAAGTACAGCTTCCTTGCAAACTAAAAATAAAGCTAACTAGGCCCTGGAAACTAGCACGTATGTACAAATGCCAAAATATAGCAGTGCATGCATGTGCAAAGTGTACAAGGTGCAATAGAATGATGAAGCAAGTAAACAGAAGGAACTGGCACTGGAATCACTCCCGAGCGCTCGGGAGTGATCTGGAGCGCTCGGAAGTGCCGTCAGCACCTCCTGCAAATTTTGTTAGACATATTCACATGCTAGTACTGCCAACAAAATCACAGATCAAAGTGCATGCATGCTCAGCCAAAGGCTTAAACAACTAAGAACTGGTCTTAGCCATTCAAACCTGGCTTCCTCGCAACTGTAAAGAAACCTAACTGGACTCTGGAAGGACAAGTACACACCCAGTGTCTACTGAAAAATAGAAAATGAAATACATAACGAACAAAAATACGGTTTTAGTGGCAGCATCACTCCTGAGCGCTCAGGAATGGTCCCGAGCGCTCGGGAGTGAACACAGTGCCCAGAAAAGATTTTGTTGCTTTGTGTTCCTCTTGCTCTTGTTATTAAACCAAGATCAAATGGACTTATAACCAGTATGAGGAACTGATACAAGCCCTAGATCTCCCTCAGAAGTGGAAAAACAGTAGACTTTAAGTATAAAATGGGATTTTATACCTATGCTCGACTTGGACTTAGCTTCTTGGACTGACTTTGGAGCTTGAAAATGGTTAGAAAACAGCGAGGAAAGAAGTTTTAGATGTATCAAAGACTTGAAAATGTTTTTGTGGTTTTCTTGGAAAAAATACTTTGAGAAGATGATGGGTTTTAGAAAGAGTTTGAGAGACAGTTTGAGAGACTGAAATTTTTAGAAGATAGTAGAGAGAGTGAGTAAAATTTCGTGTCCTTTTGCATGTAGAAGATAAGAGTATATATAGGGGAGGGGAGAAAAAGTTTGAATTTTGAAAAGAAAATCAAAATAAAATGGGAAAATGTTTTGGGGGGAGAAAAGGCACCATGAGATGCTCTGCTGGCTCAGGCATGCTTGAAACATGCAGGTTTGAACGTTGAAAGATCTGAAAAGCCTAAAAAGCCATGGTCAAAGGTCAAGCTTAAAAAGCCATGGTCAAAGGTCAAGCTCAACATGCATTGGCCTGTCAGCACTCCCAAGCGCTCTAGAGTGGTCTCGAGCGCTTGGGAGTGGCACTCCCGAGCGCTCTAGAGTGGTCTCGAGCGCTTGGGAGTGTCTGCCCAACTTCAGAAGGGTGCCACGGACACTCCCGAACTTGGTTTTGGGTGTTTTTCGAAGCGTTGGAAAGCTCATTAAGTCCTCTTTCTAACCCAATTGGTTTCATTCAAAGTTATTTTATATGCTGAAATGTGTGCCAATTTTACCCTCAGGGTGTCGGAAAAAAGAGGATTTTGGTTTTGAAAAAGTCCATGAAGCATCATCCAAGTTCGTCCAAGGCCTGTTTTGATTCCGTTTCATCATCGGGGAGCCTCAAGGCCACAAATTAAGGATAATTAATAGGTCCAAATTGGGGTGTCTACAAGTAGCATACCAACTCTTGCACAGGCAGTGGAATAATACATACATGTTTAATAAGGCATGAACAATGACACATCCAAATTCCTTAGTCTAACGTTGGTGTCTGCATTGTATGTGTTTCTCCTACGCGACTCATCGTAGAACGTGTATCATTTTCATTTCCAAATCAACATTTTGAAAATCACATTTAACACACCCAACCTCGGTTCCGTTGTTCCGGGTTCCCGAGTATCCTCACAATGGTTCCGCCGCACCGGGTTCCCATTGGCACACACAAAAAAAACATTGAATTTGGCATTGGCTCCTCTCCACGGATGACCAATCCACAATTCAAAACCCTCGGTTCCGCTGCTCCGGGTTCCCGAGTATTCCCCACAATGATTCCGCTGGTCCAGGTTCTTATTGGGTTTTTCACAAATCTTTCTTTCACACACGTACACCACACAATGGGCAAGTCCGGCCACAGTGTGGTTTTCAAATATCACACACAATGGGCTACCATGTCTGGCCACATCGCGGTTTTCAAAATCCACACAAGGGCTTTCACGCCAGGTCCCTATTGAATGTATAGATTAATCATGTTACCAATGAAACTACCACGTCCGGTTTCATTGGTGACATACATACAATGGGCTACCAAGTCCGACCACATTGCTGCTTTCAAAATCTATGCACACAATGAGCTGCCACGTTTGGCCACATGAGGTTTTAAAACATACACACCCAGCCTCGGTTCCGTCGTTCCGGTCTCCTGAGTATCCTCACAATGGTTCTGCCGTCCCGGGTTCCCATTGGCACACATTTGCATTGGCTCCTCTCCGCGGATAACCAAGCCACACACCCAACCTCGGTTCCGCCGTTCCAATCTCCCGATTATCCTCACAATGGTTCTGTCGTCCCTGGTTCCCATTGGCACACAACACACACACACACACACATAATGCACCCACAAATGGTCATTATGTAGTTTCAAAAATATTTTTCCATGTGTTTACCACACCCTAGGTGTCATGTTTCTACTTTCTCGATTTTCGTGTCTCGTTTTCATGCTAGACTCCACAGTAGGACTTTTCACATAGACATACATAAATCATTCATTGTAATCTAAACTAGCAAGATCATGCAAGCAATCTTATAAACAAGCTCATCACCATCCTTATACAACCGCAAGTAATGCAAACAACATGTAGACAAGTTCATAACTCTCTAAAAGATCAAAAACGAATACTTCTAGTCGGGTTCATACTTCTAAAATCCATTCAATCCTCTTTTGTAGGAACTTTAAAACAACAAATGCTTATGCCAAACCGTTCTATCCTCTTTTGTGGGAAATTCAAAACAACATATGTTTATTGACGTAGAAATCGTTTATTCAACATGACATACTTTCAATAGCAAGATATGTTTATTAACTATCATGCATTCGACGTTCAAGCAACATACAAGATACTTAACGTTTAGAAAGTTTAAGACAAGTCTACGTTTAGTTTAACAACATAACTAGAGTTATATTAGGGAAAGTGAGTAGAGATTAATCTACACGATTTTTATCTATACTTAGAGTAGTAGATAGGGATATCTACATTTATCTCAATCAAACACATACGATATACTTAGAGATAGGGGTAAAAGAAGATTCTACCTTGATCCGAAACTAATCGGGGCCGAATAAGCTAGTTGGAAGTTCTATGGGCAATGAAGCTCACAATCTGGACCAAACTTTGGATGGCAGTAACTCGGTCAATATTTGGCCGAATATGATCGTTCTTGGGTCGAGATTGAAGCTCGAGAAGTACTCTACAACTTTCGGGAAGGAAGTTGCTCCTAGAAACTACTTTAGGTAGGAGAAAAATGGTGATAAAGGAAATGACAATAAGCTATCTGGAATTTGGAGTCCGAGATTTTTACTGAACTTCGGATGTCGATATCTTTGTCATTTCTTGACCGATTGGGGTGGTTCTTGGGTCTAATTTGAAGGTTTCGAAGTGCTCTACAACTTTCTCGAAAGGACTTAGTTCTAAAAACTACCTTAAGCAGGAGAAAAATGGAGATTTACGAAGGGCAGTAAGCTGACTGGAAACAGAAATGGTTTCTAGAGAGAGTTGGAGCAAAGGGTGAAGGTGTGAGTTGAATGGCAAGTATGGGGTGCTATTTATAGCCAAGGGTTAAGCTCCCTCCCTCCCTCTCTTGGCCAGCCCCCCTCTCTCCCAATCTTTCCCATGGATTGCTCCATTGAGTTGTCATTTCATGCTTTGAAAGCATGCCATGACTTGTCTTGTCCAATCTTTAGGCTTAAGGCTAATGAACTAGGTTATCATGAAGGGTTTTATGGCTTGTCTTGTCCTAGACTAAGCTTGCTTGTAAGAAAGTATAGAATCATTGGCTAGGTTGTGATAAGACTTGACTAGAAATGGGTTGGCATGTCATAAATAGGCTTAAGGCTAAAATGTACTTTGTTGGAGTGTACAACACACAAGTAACTCTCCCTCCCTCAAAAATTAACCCCCCCCCCCCCCCTCTCTCTCTTCCTCTCATTGTGTTGTCTTTTCATACTTGAAAGCATGCCAAGCATGCCAAGGTCTTGTCTTTTCCAATCTAGGCCATGCCTTTGGCAATCATGAAGGGTTTTAAGGTCTAGTCTTGTCCTAGGAATGGACACTACAAGAAAATACAAGTTCGCCGACTAAATTTTTAGTCGCCAAATGTCAGATTTTAGTCGCCCAAAGGTTTCAGCGACTAAATTTTTGGTCGCCAGGTTCGTCGTTGACACTTGGTCTGGGAAAGTTTTTCCCGACTAAAATTTTTGTCGGCGAAAAAAATAACTTATGCCGACAAAATTTTTGTCGGGGAAAATGAACAACTTTTCCCGACCAAATATTTTGTCGGCGAAAATAAATTTCGACCAAATATTTTGTGGGCGAATGTAAATTTTTTTCTGATTTTTTCATTTTTTTAATTTTTTTCGATTTTTCAAAAAAATTTATAATTTTATTTTTTATTTTTCCGACGAAATATTTTGGTGAATGTAAATTTTTTTCAAATTTTTCAGATTTTTTAAATTTTTTGGATTTTTCAAAAATTTTATAATTTTATTATTTTTATTTTTTCGACAAAATATTATTCGCCATAAATTTTTTCGATTTTTTCGGTATTTAAAAAGAATTTATAATTTGATAATTTTTATTTTTCCCGACCAAATATTTTGTCGGTGAATGTAAATTTTTTCAGATTTTTAATTTTTTTCGATTTTCAAAAAAATTTATAATTTTTATTTTTTATTATTTATTATTTAAATACCGCCAAATTCCGCCACGTGGCTAACTGCTCGAAATTCAGACCCTTACACTACCCAGACTCGAACCCGGGACCTCTGGGTTCCTTGACGCGCGCGCGAACCAACTGCGCTACCAGCTAACTTGTGATTGTAGGAAGAACAACTAATATTTATACTATGCTGCGCCCAGAATCAAGAATTTTTTTGCTCAGATCAAGCCTTTCCCGGTCATTTTTTTTGCCGATTCTTTTGCGAGGACCCTCAAAAATACGTTTTGAACATATTGAGCGGCTCGGATCATCATAATCCTATTTCCATCGTGTGGCTATAGTACATTTACACTATAAAACATTAGCTTTTTGTCGAAAACTGCTCCGATCAAGCCTTTCCCTGTCATTTTTTTTGCCGATTCTTTGCGAGGACCCTTAAAAAGTACGTTTTGAACACATTGAGCGGTTCGGATCATAATAATCCTATTTTCATCTTGTGGCTATAGTACATTACACTATGGAACATTAGCTTTTTGTCAAAAACTGCTCGGATCAAGCCCTTCCCGGTCATTGTTTTTGCCGATTCTTTGCGAGGACCTTTAAAAACACGTTTTGAACACATTGAGCGGTTCGGATCATCATAATCCTATTTCCATCGTGTGGCTATAGTACATTACACTGTAGAACATTAGTTTTTTGTCGAAAACTGCTCCGATCAAGCCTTTTCCGGTAATTTTTTTCCCCAATTCTTTACGAGGATTCTAAAAAACATGTTTTGAACACATTGAGCGACTCGGATCATCGTAATCGTGTTTCCATCGTGTGGCTATAATACATTACACTGTAATAGATGACCTTGGTTCATAACTAAGATCTTCTCTTATAGTCTAATATACTATAGCCACACGAGATGGAAATAGATTATGATGATCCGAACGCTAAATGTGTTTAAAACGTGTTCTTAAAGGTCCTCGTAAAGAATTGACAAAAAATGACGGGAAGGGCTTGATCCGAGCAATTTTTGATGAAACTTCTCAAAAACTGCTCAGATCGCCCTTTCCTGTATTTTTTGCCGATTCTTTGCGAGGACCCTTAAAAAAACGTTTTAAACACATTGAGCGGTTCGGATCATCATAATCCTATTTCCATCGTGTGGCTATAGTACATTTACACTATAGAACATTAGCTTTTTGTCGAAAACTGCTCCGATCAAAGCCTTCCCTGTCATTTTTGTTTGCCGATTCTTAGAGAGGACCCTTAAAAAGCACGTTTTGAACACATTGAACGGTTCGGATCATAATAATCCTATTTTCATCGTGTGGCTATAGTACATTACACTATGGAACATTAGCTTTTTGTCAGCTGCTCCGATCAAGCCCTTCCGGTCATTTTTTGCCGATTCTTTGCGAGGACCTTTAAAAACACGTTTTGAACACATTGAAGCGGTTCGGATCATCATAATCCTATTTCCATCATGTGGCTATAGTACATTACACTATAGAACATTAGTTTTTTGTCGAAAACTGCTCCGATCAAGCCTTTCCTGGTCATTTTTTTGCCGATTCTTTGCGAGGACCTTTAAAAACACGTTTTGAACACATTGAGCGGTTCGGATCATCATAATTTTTTTATTCCGATGGTTTTACACTCCCCATTTGAACACCTATTAATATCATTTTTTAACAAAGGCTTGATCCGAACAGGTTTTGATAAAAGAAAACACTTTCATAGCGTTTTTAGCAAAATTGCTCGGATCAAGCCCTTTCCGATCATAATTTTTTATTTCGGATTTTTTCAGATTTTTTTAATTTTTTGATTTTTCAAAATTTTTTATAATTTTTCATTTTTTTATTTTTATGACCAAATATTTTGTCGGCGAAAGTAAATTTTTTCAGATTTTTTTAATTTTTTTCGATTTTTCAAAATTTTTTATAATTTTATAATTTTTATTTTTCCTCAGTAAAATTTTGATTTACGAACGTAAATTTTTTCGCATTTTTTTAATTTTTTTTTCGATTTTTCAAAATAATTTTATAATTTTTATTTTTCCGACCAAATATTTTGTCGGTGAATGTAAATTTTTGATTTTTTGATTTTTTGATTTTTAAAAAAGTTTTAATTTTTAAATATTTAAATGCCGCCACGTGGCGCCAGCGTGACGGCCACGTGGCTAACTGCTCGAAGTTCAGATCCTTACACTACCCCAGATCCTCTAGGTTCCTTAGCTCGCGCTACCTGCTCACTTGTGATTGTAGGAAGAACAACGAATATTTATACTATATTGCGCCCAGAATCAAGCCTTTTTTTGCTCAGATCAAGCCTTTCCCGGTCATTTTTTTTGCCGAATTTTTGCGAGGACCCTTAAAAATACGTTTTGAACATATTGAGCGGTTCGGATCATCATAATCCTATTTCCATCGTGTGGCTATAGTACATTTACACTATAGAACATTAGCTTTTTGTCGAAAACTGCTCCGATCAAGCCCTTCCCTGTCATTTTTTTTTGCCGATTCTTTGCGAGGACCCTTAAAAAGCACGTTTTGAACACATTGAGCGGTTTGGATCATAATAATCCTATTTTCATCGTGTGGCTATAGTACATTACACTATGGAACATTAGCTTTTTGTGGAAAACTGCTCCGATCAAGCCCTTCCCTGTCATTTTTTTTGCCGATTCTTTGCGAGGACCCTTAAAAAGCACGTTTTGAACACATTGAGCGGTTCGGATCATAATAATCCTATTTTCATCGTGTGGCTATAGTACATTACACTATGGAACATTAGCTTTTTGTGGAAAACTGCTCCGATCAAGCCCTTCCCGGTCATTTTTTTTGCCGATTCTTTGCGAGGACCTTTAAAAACACGTTTTGAACACATTGAGCGGCTCGGATCATCGTAATCGTGTTTCCATCGTATGGCTATAGTACATTACAATGTAATAGATGACATTGGTTCATAACTAAGATCTTCTATTGTAGTCTAATATACTATAGCCACATGATGGAAATAGGATTATGATGATCCAAACCGCTCAATGTGTTTAAAACGTGTTTTTAAAGGTCCCCGTAAAGAATCGACAAAAAAAATGACCTGGATCCGAGCAATTTTCGATGAAACTCCTCGAAAACTGCTCATATCAAGCATTTGCCTTTCAATTTTTTTGCCGATTCTTCGCGAGGACCCTTAAAAACACGTTTTAACACGTTGAGCGGTTCGGATCATCATAATCCTATTTCCATCGTGTGGCTATAGTACATTTACACTATAGATTATTAGCTTTTTGTCGAAAACTGCTCCGATCAAGCCTTTCCCGGTCATTTTTTTGCCGATTTTTGGCGAGTTCCTTTAAAAACACGTTTTGAACACATTGAGCGGTTCGGATCATCATAATTTTTTTATTCCGATGGTTTTACACTCCCCATTTGAACACCTATTAATATCATTTTTAAAATAAATTTTATTTTTATTTTTGAATGCAATAATTTTCTTTTTTAACAAATGCCTTTAAATAAATTTTTTTAATGCAATTTATACTATACAAATAAGTTTTTTTTATTCCAATTATTTTACTCTCTCCATTTGAACACTCATTATACAAACAACAACTAATATTATTTTTTAAAATAAATTTATGTTTTATTTTTGAACACAACAATTTTATTTTTTAACAAATGCCTCTTTTTAATAAATTTATTTTTTAACAAAGGCTTGATCCGAACAGGTTTTGATAAAAGAAAACACTTTTATAGCGTTTTTAGCAAAATTGCTCGGATCCTTTCCGATCATATTTTTTGGTGAATTCTTACGAGTACCCTTAAAATCACATTTTAAACACATTGAGCGGCTCGGATCATTGAAATTTGATTGGCCAAAAACAATATATTTTGTTTATAGTCGGCCAAAGAATACATAATTTTTGTTTCTATTAATTACAAAAAATACTTTTGCCCGACTAAAAATATTTTAGTCGGAAAATCAATATTTTTTTGTTTTTTAATTACAAAAAATATTTTTCCCCGACCAAAAAAATTTTGTCGGAGAAAGCATAGGTCAACGGCGACTAAATAAAATTTAGTCGGCGAAACCTAGGCCAACGGCGACCAAATAAATTTTAGTCGGTGAAAGCATAGGCCAACGGCGACCAAATAAATTTAGTCGGCAAAAGCTTAGGTCAATGGCGACCAATTAAAATTTAGTCGGCGAAGCTTAGGTCAATGGCGACCAATTAAGATTTAGTCGGCGAAAGCATAGGCCAACGGCGACCAATAAAAATTTAGTCGGCGAAGTTTAGGTCAATGGCGACCAATTAAGATTTAGTCGGCGAAAGCATAGGCCAACGGCGACCAAATAAAATTTAGTCGGCGAAAGATTAGGTCAATGGCGACCAATTAAAATTTAGTCGGCGAAAGCTAGGCTAACGGCGACCAAATAAATTTAGTCGGCGAAAGATAAGACAACGGCGACCAAACTGATTTTGGTCGGCGAAAGGCAATGCAACGGCGACTAAATTCCATTTAGTCGGGGAATTTGGTCGGCAAAAGTGTTTTTTCTTGTAGTGGGATAGTCTTGCAAGAAAGAATAGCATCTAAGTTTGAATGACTTAAAGTAGTCTAGTCTTGTCAAGCATGCCATGCCTTGTCATCCAATTGTCACTTCAACTTCAAGCTGGGACTAGGTCATCATGAGGGATCATGGACTGTCTTGTCTTAGGATGGGTTGGCTTGGAAGAGTAAAAGGCTAGGATTGTACTTAAATGAGTCTAGGATGGGTTGTCATGAAGTAAATAGGCTTAGGGCTATAAGGTGGCTTGGAGTGCACATCACACAATCACACACCTCACTCTCCTTCTCTCCACAACCAGCCCCCCTCTCCCTCCTTGGCCGAATTTCTCTCTCTCTCTCTCCTTCTCCCATTGTTTTGTCACATCATGCTTGAAAGCATGCCAATACTTGTCAAATCCAAGTTTAGGCTTATGGCTATTTAGTCTAAGGTGGCATGCATGCAAGGCTAGGGTTACTTCCTTTGGAAGCAAGAATGATTGAAAGAATCTAATGAGTTGTCTTGTCAACTCTATATACTTATGGGCAATGTTCTACTTCCATTATCCAAGGGATAATAATCTCCCTAGCAAATATTATTCAATGGGCAATGAGGAAAATGATGAGAAGGAATATATTCTTGGAAGGAATATTCTTTTGAAAGTGACCTTTCAATGGAAAGAAAGGACAAAGCACTTTCTAGGAAAGTGACTAGACTAAGGGAATAATGATTCTCTTGAAATGACAACACCATGGTTTATTTCTTTTACCCAAAGGGCAAAAATCACCCTAACAACTATGGTCCAAGGGGTAAAGATACATTTGGAAGATGTAATGATGAAAAATAAAGTCTTGACTTGACTAGTCAAGGAAGTGCAATGATTACTTCTTTGGTCCAAGATTCCTTTATGACTAGTCTTGTCAAATCTAGGCTCTCATTGTCAAGACTAACTTTTTTTGTTGAAGGGGTAAAACTTTCCCTAGCAATTATTGTCCAATGGGTAATGATTTTCTAGAAAGGGAATCTTGTCATAAAGGTAATGATTACCAAGTCAAAAGTAATTATTTTTGGAATCTCATGATTGTTTTCTATTGTCCAATGGTTCTAGAATGTTAGGAGGATGTAACTAAGTTAGTAAGACTTAGGTTAGGCCAACTAACTAGTTAGAAACTAGTTCCACTCACCGATTAGGGTTTCTAGCCGAGAATTTGAATGTCACGGTCTCGTATTGAATATTCTAGCGTTCTAATAAATACCTTAGCATTTAAGAATATATCTAGGTTTATCGGCGATGAAATTTCAACTTACGAATATCGAATCTAATTAAGACGGATTATAGAAAATTAAAACGAAATTTTTAGAAGCACAACAAGTAATAAAAATAAAATTCAAATATTTACCGAAATTTTTATTTACCAAAAATCAGGATCGTTACAGGTAAGTTTTCTCTCTCTTTGGGCTACTATTAACTTTGCTACATACATTCTTCTGATTGAATCTTATTTTAATTCATCTTTGTTTTGCTACATATATTCTCTGATGAATCGTATTTTGTTGACTCACAATAGTGCTTTGGTTATTTAAATATGAAATTGAAAATTGGAGCTTATGGGACTGGGATTTTCCCATCCAGAATGTAACTTATTGATGGTGAGACTGTTGGGGGTTTTTTTCCTTTTGGTATCAAAATGTGGAGTTGTGAAGTGGGTTTTGTTGTATGGAACTGGTTTCATGACATTGACAATGGCAATTGTTACTGTTCTATCTGTGTTCGGTTTTGGAACACAAATATAGGAGGATTCTGTGATTTAGGTGTTCGATATTTTGTGGTGGTTTACTTCCCTCAGTTAATGAGACGATTATCGCCTACGATTCCTGATTCTTGTTATTCGAGTGTTCTTATTGCAATTTGTGTCCTTACCTAAAAAAATTGTAACTTGTGATTTCAGGTCGACAAGAAAATAGATTTGGCCTATGGTGGATGAAGTGTTGGGCTGATGGGTTTGATTTCCCAGGGAGTATATGACAGAGGTTGCCATGTTCTTGGGTAAACTAGAGCCAATATGTATTTTGCCTATTTTAAATCTACACTCTTTCATCAATTTGAATTAGGGTATGTTCATGTTTTAGCATATGACTCAACTCTTAAATACTCAACGTGTGCAAGGTCATTCCTAAAGTGTCCCTCTTGAGGTATCAATAATGTTCTGATCTGTAACTTTGTTTCCAATGTTAGTACGTCTCAAGTAAATGATGTAATTTCCTCATTGATAGAATTGGAGTTGTTCTTACGATCACATTATTTGTTCGATCAAAAGGTGGTCATGAAGCTACTCTCATATGAGGTTAATTTGATTCTTGGTGATATTCTTGTTGGGTGGTCTAATTCTTCGAAAGAATGACTTGCAAAAATACTTTCCAGGGTACCTTTTAATTGTTGTCCTAGTTCTCTATCCAATGGAAGTGCTTCATTAGCCCTTGATGCATGAGAGTAAAGCTGAAATGGCTAGAGAAGCTGATTTTTATTGCTCATCTGGGTAATTAACTAGACATCTTTGTTCTCTCGTGGAGAAAGTATAGTTGCATGCATTTCGTGTACTTATATTAGTGGATTTAAATTAGGATTTTTTAGGTGGATATGGAACTGTGGAATAGGTTCTAGAGATGATAATATGGTCGCAACTTGGAATTCATAAGGAATCGGTGACCCATCAATCTACATTCAGAAAAATATTTAATCCAAGGGCTTTTTTTTTTCTTCTACTTTTGTAAATGTGTAATCCTCTTGCAGATTGGTCTGCTAAATGTTGATGGGTACTACAACTCTTTGCTTGCATTATTTGACAATGGTGTTGAAGAAGGTTTCATCAAGCCAAGTGCTCGACACATCATCCTTTTCGCTTCAACTGAGAAAGCAAAGATGGAGGTATTGGTCCCACTTCACTGTCAAGATGATTTTATTTTCATTTTTTCCTATTTTTCTTAGTTTGTCAATGGAAGGAAGCAATTTCTGTTGAAGCAAACACAAAATCATGTTTGGCTATAAATAGAAACAACTCCACCTGCTTTCTTTATCAACAATTTGTTATTCTTTGTGATTTGATTTCTAGTAGAATCTGCCTTGCTGTTTTACAAAAAAAATAAAAATATTGGATTATAATGGAAATGGTTAATCAACGCACTATTCCCTAATCGTATCTTGCTATACTACTTTTGTTTAGTAAGCAGTGCGCATTAAAGCGGCCCTTGCATTATAAGCATTGACCTTTTTTGTTGGAATTTGGGCCGGTCCGGGACCAAATTGGGTCGCCCATGTGGGCATGACCCGGTGACCCATTCATTAGAGAGTCCTATCTCATCTTGGAGATAAGATAGGAGAAGTTGAAGTAATTCTAATCTCTTAGGATTAGAAGACTTCTAAAGCATTTAGGATGCTCTCTTTCTAATATTTATTTCCTGCAGGATGTTCATAAAGATATACACAATAATATACACCAGAGGTATACAAAAAAATAAATAAATAGAAACTCTCTTTCTTTGATAGTTCTCTCTCTGCCATTAAAGAGCAATCCGAGCTTTTGCACCGTGGAATTGAGGGTGATACTCGATCCTCGTAGTATCACTCCATCGTAGGAATTTGTCGCTGTTTTGGTACGTGATAGAGAGTTCGTAATCCATCCACATCAAGGTCCGGTTCGGTTAAAGTTCGCAAGGTAACCCGAACCACCCGCTTCCGCACTATGGTTATACATATGTCTAACATTGGTATCAGAGCCTTAGTTGGATGTTTTCGTGCTCTTTAGTACTTGAATAGCCATATGTATCATGTTTTAGGCGTACGTGTTGACTGATTTTCGTGTATGCCGGATATGGGTCCGAAAAACATGATTTTTCAAAAGTTCTCGGAATTGCTTCAAATTTTACCAGAACGTAGTCCATAACATGTAGATCATATCTGGAAAGTTTTGTGTTTATTGGATAAACCATTTGTGAGAAAAATCAAACCCTAGTTGGTTTTTCTGAAACTTTGACTGGACGGTGTTTTTTCTGTGTTTTGATTTAACATACGGGACTTGTATCATTGTGTAGCTCTTGTTTCTAGCTTTTCAACGGTATATTATAAGCTTGAATTGGAGTTATGGATCAAAAGTTACGGTAAACCCTAGTTTGGGCATGTTTTGGAGAAGATGAAGTGCAGATTCTGCACAATCTCACTCTCAACCGAGAGAGAGTGAATTTCACCCCTCACTGTACCGACGTCATATGGAAAAACCTAGAATACCACTGAACTCGAAATTGAATTTCCTACGTTTCTGTGTATTTATTTTATTTTTCTGAAATGAAATTATTTTTCAGAAATTTAAATACAAGAAAAATGAAATTTTTGACTCGGTTTATAAGAGAGAGTGGGGATGCGCGCCTCCTCCGTTGGGAGCCAAATTTTTGGAAGCATATTCTGCTACTGTTTCCCATTGTTTGGGGTATGAGGTGTAATATTCCAGTGAGCATGATTTTTTATTCTATATTTTCTGTTCGTTGTTTAATCATAAAAATTAGAATAAAATTCTGGAAAATTATAAATTTTCAGATTTAACCTCCTGGAATCAGAACCAATTTATAGGAGTGGATGGCATAATTTTTCAGTATGCGTTGTTTTTATTCTATATTTTCTATCTGTTGATTACTTGAGAAAATTAGAATAAAAATCTGAAAAATTATAAATTTTTGGATTCAACCTCTTGGATTCAGTACCTATTCATTGGTGTAGGTTGTGTATTTTTTCAGTACATGTTGATATTATTTGGCATTTTCCACTTGTTATTTATTCTTGCAGAATTAGAATAAATCCTGAAAATTGACAACAATTGCATGTGAGCAACTGGAAATGTTAAAAATATTAAGAACAACATGTTTAATATTTTGGACGATTTTGCATGTTGTATGTGGCATGTTTGGATAATTTTTGGCATTGTTCAATGTTTAAATTATTCATTTTGATAACATGAAATATAATTTTTAATGCACAAATTGTGTTATGCACTATAAATAAATTTATTTCATGCTTGTGATATGCCATATCGAGTGGGAGGTTGTTCGGTAGAGAAAATACTTATATATGTTTTTCCCGAAAACTGAAATTTTGCGCATGAATTAAATTAAATTGTAATAATAAAATACTTAGAGGCGCAGGAGATGATTATAAGCTTTGCGAGTTTTCGATCTTGTGACATGTATGGTATTATTATTTTCTAATTTAGATTCTTGCTACAAAATAATTCTGTGTTGTGTTGTTATTAATAATCCCATGCGCATTTCTATGATAGAGTTGAAATGGAAGCTAAGAAAGTTGTAGCTGATTTGATCCAGGTTGAGAAATTGAAAAGCGACAACTATAATATTTGGCGCTATGAGATCCAATTTCTCCTTAATGAGCTAGAGGTCTTGGAGACTCTCGACCATGAGATGATTGAGCCAAAACGTAGTGACTCACCACAGTATCTTCGTGATCTTGAGACCTTTGAAAAATGGTTCAAGAAAGATCAGTGTGTGCGACTTACTATGGTACGCAGCATGCACAACGATTTGATATGTGAGTTTGAGTACTATAAGATTGCTCATAAGCTGTGGGAAGCTATCAAACAGAAATATGATATCGACTTCTTGACTAAAATGGTCTCAAACTTGAAATGTGATGATGAACATAAATCATGGTTCATGAAGGCTAAGCGCCAAGAGGCAGCTGAGCTAGATGGTTCATGCATCATAGTTGAGACTGTCCTTCACAGGTCTGGGTGCCAGCGAAGGAATGCTAAATGCGCCCTTAAGAAAGGAGCTGCTATAGGCCTTAACCCTATTGGCGCTGGTTCTTTTAAGCGCAATAGAGGCAAGAAGAAGAGTGGTAACAAAAACAAGGCCAGAAAAGCGTGTTTTTACTGTGACAAGTTGGGACACTTTGCTCGTGAGTGCACTGAGCCTAAGATGGTACTCCATATTTTTTGTTTCTCGTATTGACTGTTTTGGAACATGTCAAGGTTTAGTTGCTTATTCTCCTCATTCGTGGGTAGTAAACTCAGGAGCAACCGACCATGTAGCGAGGAAACAAGATAGGTTTGTAGAGTATCTCCGAATTCCAGTTGGCAGCCAAAGAATTTTCATGGGAAACAAGTCTAGTGTGTTAGTGTTGGGCGTTGGCAAGCTGGACATGCGACATGGGCGCACTTAGTTTTTTCATGAAGTACTTTATGCTCCAGAATTTGATGAAACTTGTTATTAGTCATTAGCATGATGGGTCTAGGTTTTTATTTCTGTTTGAGAGTAGCTTAGTGATGATTGATTTGGATACAATTTGTTATGGTTTTGGATGGTTTGATGATACTAGATGTTATTTATTTTAATAATAATGCTAGTGATTCTATTTGCTTTGTTACATCTTATGTTGATGTTGATTCTGTTAAATGGCATTCTAGATTAGGTCACATTGGGCAAGAGGGGGATTTGTTAGTCAACCTGCCCATTTGTGACCATTGCCCAACAAGAAAAGCAATTAGAAAATCATTCAGAAAATCATAAGGGCATTTGTTCCATTACAGCCTATCCGTTGGACATTTGTGGCTGAAATTGAGTCACGAGATGTGGATTCCTCGAGGAGGATTTCCCTAGCAAATGAGAGGTTAGTAGAGATGTAGAACTCTACAAGAAAGAGAATCCAACGAGAGGCGCACCAAATTGTCCAGTTGAGAATGGGGAAGAAATTCTCCTACCTCCTGGTGATAGTGGGAGCGACTTGCTTAATCATGGATTAGATCTAATGGATATGGATTCCCAAGATCCTCTTAGGCATAGAAGCAAACATTGAATAATCCCTCGTTGTCTATTTGAGATTGAGGGGGAGTTTCCATGATTGCTCCTGGAGATGAAGGAGAGCCCAAAACAGTGGGAGGAATTCATTTATTGCCTGCTAGTAGGAATGGATAGCTGCAATGTAAAATGAAATGGAGTTGATGAAGATAAACCTTGTCTGGGACTTGGTTGATCTTCCTCTTAGGTGTAAGATCATTGGGAACAAATGGTTTCTTAAGATCAAACGCGAAGTAGATGATTCCATACTAACTAAGCAATAAGACTCGTTTAGTTGCGAAGGGTTACACCCTAGTTGCTTTATTCTAGCCTTGGAACTATTTGAGGTGGACGTTAAGGCAGAAGGCTAGGAGCGCAGAGTTTGTAAGCTCCAACGGTCTATCTATTGCCTAAAACAATCATTCAGGCAGTGGTACCGGAGATTTCATCGAGCCTTTTGGGTTTACGATGATCAATGAAGGCCATTGCATGCATATGATGAGACGGTCCAAAAATAGTTTCTTGATATTGTTATTCTATGTTGATGACATTATAGTTGGCTGGAATGACTAGGAGATGATGTCACCACAAAGTTGTGGTTATCCTTCACTTATGAGATGAAGGAATGGGCAAAGCAAGTTAAGTGCTCAGAGTTGAGATCTTAAGGGATCCTTCTAGGAAGATTCTTTCTTTAAGAATGTTTTTAGAACGATTCCGGAGACAAAGCTGCAAACTCATAGACACTTCTATTGTTAAAGGCGAGACTTAGGGGCTTAACGTGGAACCTAAAACTCCTAAAGAATTGGAACTGATGGCCCACGTACCCTATTCAAATACCATTGGCAGCTTATAAATAGTTATTGGTTCAATCTTGGTCGTGATCGTTAGCAAGCAGTCGAGAGGATATTAGGATATCTCTGATGGATTGCTAATTATATGCTTTGCTTCCAAAGTGTGAATCTATGCCTTGTTGGGTCAAAGATATTGTTGCGCAAAAAGAAAGTGATTATAAAACACATAGCTACGAGTCGCATTGTTGTATGCCCTTTGTCTAAGCCCATTGCTAAAGGGGCTTTTGAGACTTATGATAAGGCTTTAGGACTGCGTAGATGATGATAGGTGTGTTTTATTTATTAATTTATTAATCACTTCTTTCAAATTTGTGGGATATTTATGCCATTTGTGCACTTAATATTAGTTTATTATTGTTGCAATTTGGACAATTGTTTGTTGAACAGCACATACAGAATTTAAAGATTGATGTCAGCAGGTTAGATTGGCTCACTCACACGAGCAATCGCCTTCGGCGCTTGAGATAGCGAGCGAAGATGAGACAAATGGGTAGTAAGATATACAGGTTGGACCTGTGATATAGTTTGATAAGAAGAATCAGATATACCCACCACATGTTGCCTTGGTTGGAACCAAGATAGGGTCTATTAGCTAGAGACCAATTTCGGATAGTTCCCCCTATCTTGAGATTAACCTGTCTTTGTTAGCCAGATGTGAGGACTCGTATAGCGACATGATGGCTTGCTATCTGAGAACTCAGGTTGGGCGCTAGGTAGCGACTAGACTAAGGTCTGTACGGTGTTTGGGAGTATGACGTCGCTTTTTGGAAAAGTAACTCCACCGTAGCATGTATTCATACTACATGTGCTTAGCGATCATTTATTTTAGAGGTGAGTGAATGGATCCTTGTTTCCTCACTGTGTGAGTCTAAGCAGTCATTTAGATAAGGTGACTGCATATATATTAAATGTGCTCTTTGATTTTTGACTATGTCATGTAGTAGAGGCTTTGTGTTGCTACTCTAGCTTGACTACCTAAGACCACGAATGTCAGGGTCCCATGGAGCATGTCTGGGAAAGCAGCAAGGTTAAAATGAAGTGGCATGAGAGCGAAAAGAGAATCATTTAGTAGTACACCCTTGCAATATATTCATTGTCGACAACTCAGGTTGCTCTATTGGGACGCGATTGGGTGTGAATACAGAGTGCATGATTATGGGGGGTCAAGCATGCTTTTTGGAAGGATTAAAGATGCTTGGTCTGGTGTAACTAAATGGATTCAGGGTACATGAGACACTCTTATGGGTTGATGCCTCTATGCTGGCTTTTAAAGAGCTTCTAGTGTAGAGCTCCCACTTGCAGGTGCTCCAGCGATCGCACGGTTCATTAGCGCGTAAGAGTTTGCTTCTTAGTTGGGTAGATGGAAGAGAGATTGATACAACTTGTCATGCCCATGCATGGACGAGTGGGAGATGTTGGAATTTGGGCCGGTCCGGGACCAAATTGGGTCGCCCATGTGGGCATGACCCGGTGACCCATTCATTAGAGAGTCCTATCTCATCTTGGAGATAAGATAGGAGAAGTTGAAGTAATTCTAATCTCTTAGGATTAGAAGACTTCTAAAGCATTTAGGATGCTCTCTTTCTAATATTTATTTCCTGCAGGATGTTCATAAAGATATACACAATAATATACACCAGAGGTATACAAAAAAAAAAATAGAGTTCTGGGAAACTCTCTCTCTTCGATAGTTCTCTCTTTGCCATTAAAGAGCAATCCGAGCTTTTGCACCGTGGAATTGAGGGTGATACTCGATCCTCGTAGTATCACTCCATCGTAGGAATTTGTCGCTGTTTTGGTACGTGATAGAGAGTTCGTAATCCATCCACATCAAGGTCCGGTTCGGTTAAAGTTCGCAAGGTAACCCGAACCACCCGCTTCCGCACTATGGTTATACATATGTCTAACATTTTTAGACAGAGAATCTTCAAAATAAGCATCCATCTTTGGTTTGTGAATTGTCACGTGTTTCTTGTACTCCTACTTTGGATGCTTATAAATGTTTGGTGATTATATAGGTAGTGTTTTGTGATGTGATGTGACTAGAAAAATTTTGATGAGGTGCTTTCTTTCTGGAATGCCTGATTTGAAGTTGGGTTTAAACGATAAAATTGGCCTTGAGAAAGAGTCACAACTTAAGTCACGTCCCACTAAGAGGTAAATTCTGAGGCTTACTATTTTTCGCTCCCATCCTGTATTTGCTTGTCTGTGTACATCTTGGAAATTAATATAGTTCCCTACTTCCTTTGAGGAACTTGAAGAAACTAGACATGCTGACACGTATGTTCCTTTTCATAATTTTTCCTGTTGAAGAAATAACGTTGTTGATGCACCCCTCCTGGGAAGAAATAACTTTGTTGATGCATTCCTTGCTTGATAAAAACATGTATTTTATAAGAAATATGTTGCTAGGCGAGCTGTTAGCATAACAGTTGTACATGTAAAATTGTTCCATCTGAACTAAGCTTGACTACTAGGTGTGTGGGTTTTAGCTTTGATGCTTAACTTCTAAGTTTGCCGTTTGAACTGCTGGAGTTGTAGCTTTAACTTCTCAATTTGTCACTTTTTGTTTGTTTGTGATGAGTTAGCCCCGAACCCGAATGGGCGGGTTTTTTATAATATTTTTGGGTTTCGGGTCGAGTAAAAAAAATTAAACCCCGCCCGGGTTCGGGGTAATAGTGCCCTGCCTCGACCCCGAACTAAAATTACCTAAACCCGAACCGACGTATTTATATATTTATATATTTATTTATCTATATATGTATATATATACTTATATACATGTTCTTTCATTTTTTTAGCATTAATCCAAAAAACAATGTCTCTTTACTGTCAAGTAGCCTAATTAAATTTAAAAAAGAAATAAAAATTGATATTTATTGGTGTAACGCCCCGAATTTTGGGTACGTTAAATAAACATTTTTATTGAATAAACTAAAGAGAGTCTAGCTCATTATTACAACATAATTCTCACAAGAGTACTTTTATTCAACAAAAGAGGGGATAAGCTAAAGTTAACTACTGCTCCGCCTCTTCTTCCATCCTTGCAAGCTCCTCGGCTCCGAAGGCCTCCAAAGTGTACTGTTTATGCTGCTCATCTATAAAATCTGACACATTATACCAGCGTCGCCCCCAGTATAATATGTTAGGGTCACCACAAACGTAACACCGTGAGCTACAGAAGCTCAATAGAATAATCCAACCCACTAATCCATAACTTATAACACGAAGGTACATAGGCAATTACACATGCTCATTCAACAACATAATTAACAATGACACATCCGCATTCATTATCTTGCCTACGTTGGTGTCATGCCTTTCTTTGTTTCTCCTACGCGACTCATCGTAAACCGTGTCACCATTTCCAAATCAACATTTTGAAAATCATTTCTCATTCTTTGTTACCAACGGGCTACCAAGTCCAGCCACGTTATCAAATCTTGCATTGGCTCCTCTCCGCGGATAACCAAGCCCAATTACCAATGAAGCTACCACGTCCGGCTCCGTTAGCAATCTACACAATGGGCTACCAAGTCCGGCCTCATTGCGGTTTTCGCAAGTCTACACAAAGGCTACCAAGTCCGGCCATTATGTAGTTTCAAAAGTATTTTACCAAGTCCAATTATTTCCTTTATCCACAACCTAGGTGACATGTTTCTACTTTCTCGATTTTCGTGTCTCGTAATCATGCATAGACTCCGCGGCGGAACAAATCACTTTTAAGTAATCTAGCAAGATCATCCAATTCTATATTACCTAAACGTACTCAAATTATTCCTTAAAGCATAATGCCACATGTACGGACGCCCTTGGAGTGGAAAGCCACTTATGTTTTATCAACAACAAGTAGTGCAAGCAAATATGCATACATGCTCATAATCATCCTCAAGACAATAATATATTATCAAAATCCGTTCTTTCTTCCTTTGTGGAGTTTTCAAAACAACATATGTTTATTGACGAGTTCATACATGAACAAGCAACTATCATGAGATCAAGCAATTAAGTAGTCATAATATCAAGGTAAACTACGTAAAACAAATCATACTACACATATGGCTTCATGCTCATACAATACAATATACTTAGAGGAAGTAGTTAGGGATTAACTACATTCAATTCAACATGCATACAATTATACTTAGGATAAGTAGGTTCGAAGAACTCTACCGTTCTTCTTGGCGGTAGGGTGGCTACGGGAATTTCGTTGGAGTAACGGCCGGTGGACTTCCGGTAGCTTCGAAAGAGAAAGGTTTCTCTCGAACTAAGTCTTGACTATACTACTAAACCCTTATGGATCGAAGGGTGGTGGAGTGGTGGTTTAGTGGCGGCTTAGGATGAGTTTCTTGAAGAACAAGAGAAGAACTTCAAGAACACTCAAGAACAAAGCAAGAACAAGCAAGAACACTAAGCTTTCTAGAGAGAGAAGTTGAATGGTGAAGGTGTGAGTTGAAAGGCATGGAATGTATGCTATTTATAGGCAAAATGGAGCTTCCCCCTCACTCCACTTGGCCGGCCACTAGCCCTCCCTCTCTCCCACATGGATTTGCTCCATGGTCTAATCTTGTCAATCAATAGTACTCCAACCAAGTGCCATAGGTCAAATAGTGTTCAAGTACAACCCACATGTCAAAATACAACTCATATACACTTCACTCTCCCCCTCTCTCTCATTCGGCCATCTATCTCCCTCTCTCTTCCATGGATTTGTTCCATGGTCTTGTCTTGTCAACCCAAAGCACAACAACAAGTGCAACTTGGTCAAATAGTGTTCAAGTACTCCAACTTGTCAAAGTATAACACACATACACTTCACCTTCCCTCTCCCTCTCATTCGGCCATGTCTCTCTCTTTCTTCCCCATGGATTTGTCCATGGTCTTGTCTTGTCAAGCCAAAGTACAACACAAGTGCAACTTGGTCAAATAGTATCAAAGTACAATGCACATGTCCAAGTACAACACACATGCACTCACTTTCCCTCTCCCCTCATTCGGCCCTCTCTCTCTCTCTTGGTCAAAGTACTATCATGTATATATATATATGTATATCTATATGTACATTTATGAAAAGAACAAGGAAGGCAAGGACAAGACTACTTAAATGTACACATGGCTTATGATTATTCTTTTTGTAGGATAAAGTACACATGACTAGTCTTGTCATCCTATTTGGCAATCCTAACATCTATTGTCCAAGGGGTAAAGCTTCTCCTAGCATGTAATAACCAATGGTCCAAGGAAAGTCATCATGAAGTACAATATTCACTTTTGACTAGACTATTCCAACTACTAGTCAAACTTGGTCTTCTCCCAAGCAACTATTGTCCAATGGTCAAAGATCTTCCTAGCATGTATTAACCAATGGATAAGGATTTCCCTAGATCTTATCGTCCAATGGATAAAGATTTCCCTAGCATCTATCGTCCAACGGATAAATATTACCCTAGCCTTTATCGTCCAATGGGTAAAGACAAAAAGGGTAAAATGGTCCATCTAGGGTTAGAGAGAAGTGATTAGGCTAATTGGGCATTAGGCTTTTCTAACTAATTGGTTAAAGACTAACAATACATAATCTAGGCTTTCATTACTCGAGTGGTATTTTGGTTTTATTTAGTAGGAAATCGTCTAATAACGGAATATTAAAATCCGACGGTGCCAAACGCCAAGGTAAAGCGTGAGTGTGGCCAAGGCAGCCTGGTGGCAAAGCGGTGGCCAAAGCAGCGCGGTGGCCAAACAGTGGCCAAGGCAACCCGGTGGCCAAGCAGTGGCCAAGCGGCGGCCAAAGCAACCCGGTGGCCAAACAGTGGCCAAGGCAGCCCGATGGCAGCCAGGGCAGAGCAAGGCAGCCCAGCAAAGCCAAAGCAAGGTAGTTAAGTCAACTGCTAAGGTAAGACTAAAAATTATCCCCTTTGGCATCGATGCAACGCTCTTAGGTTAGGAAAATGTAACTAAGCCAAATGATATATGGGGTCGCTAACTAATCGGTCGCCAAGTAGGATTTCCAGCCGAGAAATATAATTCTTAAGATTTTACTACAATTACCAAGTAATTATACCAAGGTCTTAATAGGCATGCTCGTCTTTAGAAAATGATCTTATCGACCGAGGTGATAGAATCTAATTATGACCGATTATTAGAATTAAAAAGAGAAGTATTAATACGATAAATAATTTCTTAGATAACAACGAAATTTTTATTCAGTAAAAATCCGAGTTGTTACAATTGGTGTTTAGAGGATTTTTTAGAAAGTTTTCTTCAAATATTTATAATAAATTCTACACATAAAGAAATGGAATGAGGTATCTAAAATATTTATTGCAATTAAAAGTTTACATAAAACCGCGATACCAAAAGACACAAAAATAATTTCAAAAGTTTTATTTTTTAGATAATTTTTATTCTTATTCAACATTTTTTTTACTTTTTTAATTATACTTTAATTTTTTTAATTTTTACGGGCGGGGCGGGTAAACCCGTTCCCCGATCGGGGCGGCTAAACCCGTTCCCCGATCGGGGCGGGAACGGGGGTAACAAAAAAAAAATCGATCGGAGCGGGGTCGAGGTTGAGTAATGATTTTCAGGTCGGGGTCGGGGTATGCAAAAACCCGCCCCGCCCCGCCCCTTCCCGCCCCTTTTCCATTTCTAATTCTCGACATCGGCAGTCACGGCGTTCATTAAAAACACCGGGAAAACGTCGGGAAGACTTTTGCCGATGTTTATAAAACGCTGGGAAAGCCAAGATTTCTTGTAGTGCATGTTGCTTCTTCCCCAATATAAACCCATGCATGTAGGTGTTTTACAACTCTAATCCACCTGGCCGATTGAACTGGTTGGCCCGTCACCCCTCCGGTCCGAATAGCCCTCCAAAACTTCTTTGTAATCGGGTGGTTCTAAATTCCAGGTCAAACGGAAGTGTTTCCGGGAGTGAAAATTTTGAAGATTTTTATTTGTGGTTGGAAAGTTGTTCGATGTTTATGGTAGTGAATAAATTGTTAAGAAAATGTTAAGTTATTTTCGATAGTGAATAAAATGTTGATGGGTATGTAAGTGAAAAAGTTGTTGGTAAAAACTTTTTTGATAGTGGAAACGAGATGGTAAAATACTAACACTTTTTTGTTAGTGAAAATGAGATGATTAAATGCATTATGTTTTTTGTTAGTGGAAACGGTGCCTAGCGGGCTAAGGGGGGCAAAATGCACCACGGGACATGGGAAAATGACGGCCCAGGATTAGAATTTCCATTTAATGACTGGTAAGGACGTGGTTTTCTATTAATGACCGGTAAGAATTAATGAGTAGCTTTGTACTCAGTAAATTTTTAAAATGGGCTCATCCTTCTTGATAATTTGAGCCCCCAAAGTATCCTAGGCAGTCATTTCCCCCCAGGAAAAAAGGGGAACTTCCTGGCCAGTCCTCCTTGGGTGAAGAATAGCCAACTAGGTCCTGCTCAAAAAGCTCATAGCCCATTAGGTCCTTTTCATTATTTTGTTGACAAAAATATCCCTCACAAAAAAAAAGGTGATTAGAGAGAGACAAAAAATACCGCCACCACCACCAAGCTACCGCTGCTGCCACCACCATGCCGCCACCGTCACCACAATGACCACCACCACGTCGTAGCCACAACCACCACCACCACACTACCATCACCACCACCCTACCATCACCACCACCGCCGCCACTACCATCACAATAACCACCACCATGCCGCCACCCCTATCACCCCAATTAACAGTGTTAATTTTTGTCTAAATTAACAGTATTAATTTTCATCTAAACTCATATCATAATTAACAGTGTTAATTTCTTTCTAAATTCACACTGTTAATTAGTATTATAATTAACATGGTATAAATTTTGAAGAAAATTAAAACTGTTAATTATTGTGGTGGTGGCGGCGGCGGCGGCATGGTGGTGGTGGTGGTGATGGTGGTGGTCATTGTGGTGGCGATGACGGTGGCGGCGGCGTTATGGTGGTGGTGGCGGCATGATGGCGATGGTGGTGGTGTAGTAGGTTGTATGGGTTCATTTGTTTTTAAACGAGGGTAAAAATATAAAAAAGATTCCACAAGATCTATTAGAAATTGCACTCTATAGAAAAATGATCTAATGGACTATGAAATTGAAAAATAGAAGCGGTCCGGAATTATCTGGGAAAATTACTCTTCTTTATAGCCTTGGGGCCTTAAAGACAAGTGAACTGTCCTTTTTTCCCTCGTCCACCAATTTGGGACTAATACATCTTGACAATAATAACCTCCTAAAGTGCAAGGAATACACCATTTTTCCATTGAGTACCTCTTTCAAAAATACATTGAATTGAGTTGTTTCAATTTTCAAATATAAGAAACTTAAGAAAATTTTATTTTTATCCTTAAATTATTTATATATTTAACTACGACACCACGGTTTAATTCGGTTCATTTTTGGTTGATCCATGGTCGAACCAGTGACCTGTCTATCCAATCTCATTTTCGATTCACTACCATTTTCAAATTTCAAAACATTTGCACCAATGAGGGGTTAGTTTATTGGTGAAAACTCAGACTTGGGTAGATAATGCTAGGGTCGAGTTCCCATAGCCCATATTGAGGTTAAACATACTTTTAACATCACCTACACATGTCGTGACATCGGTGCATTGGGGTTAGCGTACCCTATTTGTATAGTAGTGTGATGGAACAATACTCCGTGGCAAAGGTGACAAGTAGCATACATGCGGTTCCATTTGTGTACCAAAAAAATGAGAAACATGGAATTTCTTAGGGCGAGAAGGAGTTGGAAGTGGGAACTAGTTAGACATGTAATATAATTTATGCATATTCAAGTTCACACACGAAATAATCATGCATACATATATTCTAGGTTCTAGGTGCAGCTCCAAGATTTTAGTTCAGTAATAACAAAATTTTAAATATTTCTTTTAAACAAAAGTATATATTAAATGAAAATATTTCTTTTGCTTGAAAATTTATCAAGCCTACTTTATTTTGTTTTGTTGAGTTATACTCCGTATTATTATATTTTCGCTTACTTCCTGAATGATTTAATGCAGAAAATAATTAAGAAAATTCAAATTACACATAAAAATATATAAAATTTTAGTACTGTTCGAACCCATTGGATTTGCTTTAACCACATAAGAATACATTGGAGCCGCCCCCACTTGGCTCACGAGCTTAATCGTGACGAATATTGTCATATTTAGATTTGATTCAATTATTCAATGAGCCTAAAATTGAGAATCAGATTACGTTCGTTTAGCAGATGAATCAAATTCGAACGAGCCTTTACCAATAGATTGAAGAAGTGAGCGTGTAATGCTGGAACATAGGCCATTTGAGACCCGGTTAGACCCCGTTCTACTAAGATTATTATTTTTTAAGTACTTATTTTCCGCTTTATAAAATATGCCATTCTCTCATAATACATCATTTTTAATTAAAAAATAAGTACTTATTCAAAAAATTAAGTGCTTAGGTGGTGTTCCACTTTGAAAAAAGTAACTTTTTTCTAAACGAAGGTAATTTGAAACTCAAATATAATGAAAATGAAAAATATTTTTTCAATTTTTTTGGCACCGTTTTAAAAATTTTAATGAGATCTATCAAACAAAATCCATATTAATAAAAAAATTATTTGCGTAAATACATAACTTTTAAACTTAAAATTACCTTTTTTTTTTTTAACTTCTTTTTGCAAGAAAGTGGAATACCTGGCCTCCTTTAAGTCATCCAAAACGGAATCTTTCCATGAAATGATTTTCGATTTGTGCGGTGCCGTACGGAGAACAAACCATTGACAATATGTTAAGCAGAAATGCTAACCACAGAGAGTATTTGCACAGATCACATACATACCAGTAAGTCTAACTGTACAGACAAACTGTAAAGATTTTGGGTACAAATTTCGTGTGAGGCCCATTATGGGTCCTACATAAATGATTCGAGCCGTTCATTAAATGTAAAACAGTTTTTCAAGGGCTCCCGCGAAAAATCAGTTCAATCCGATACTTATAGATAGTCAATCCAATCATTTAACTTTTGATTTCAATTCCCGGATAATGAAACATTCTATAATTGGATTGAGCATCTATAAGTATCGGATTGAGCTGATTTTTTGCGAGGGCCATTGAAAAATTGTTTTACAATTAATGAACAGCTCGAATCATTTGTATGAGACCCGTAGTGGGCCCCACACAAAATCTGTACCCAAAATCTGTACAGTTTGTCTGTACAGTTAGACTTACTGCATATATACAGCTCTGTGGGGCCCATGAAGGGGTCCCCACAAACAATTTAAGCCGTCCATTATTTTTAAAACAAATTTTTAAGTCATCAGGTAAAAAATTAGCTCCATCCAATACCTCTAAATACTTAGTCTAATCTTTCAATTTTTTGCTTAGACTTTACAATTTTGGAATTTGAAGAAATATTTAGACGATTGAATTAAGTACTTAGAAGTATTTGATAAAGTTAATTTTTAGCACAATGGCTTAGAAAATTATTTTAAAGGTACTGAACGGCTTAAATCGTTTGTGGTGACCCTATTGTGGATCCCACAGAGCCATATGCGTATGATCTGTGCACATACTATATATGTGGTTTGCATTTCTTATGTTGAGTGATGATCCGGATCCCCTTTTTATCTCTCCCCCTCGAAGAATTCTCCCTCTCTCTCTCTGCTCCATCCTGCTTATAATTCCCCCCTCCCCTCCCCTCCCCTCTCCAAAATCAGCATCCTCATCTACGAAATCCCACGTTGTCTCCTCCAGCAAAGAAGATCCTCGAATCGAAGATCGGCACTTGAAACCTCAGTTAATAGCCAGTTAAGAACCACGGTTGCCTAAAATATTCCCTTTCTTTGCTGCTTCGAGACGGAATTGCGGATTAGGTTCTCTCCTCCCTGGTATTCTTTCTGTCACTTTATTTCTCTACTACCGCCATAAAATTAGGTCTGTTTTGGTAGTTTTTTTTTTCCCCTTCTTGTTCTTCTTCTTCTTTTCCCTTCTTCGTTTCTTTGTGTGGAAGAAATGGTCATGCAGCTTTAACTTGTGTGTAATTTATTGTTAAGCATCATGATCCTGCATTAACGCTATCACAAAAAACATTACCATTACTATGACACATAGTCTAGACTTACCACAATCTTCAATTGTTAGGCCTTAAGTGCACATACAATTTTATTATCATTAGTTAGGTACTCTGTTCTATTTTTGTTAATAAGGTGTAAAGGCTCTTTGATTTCTTATTGGATACTTCAATTGGTTCTTTATTTTATTTTATCTATCCAAAAGCACGGCAACAAAGTCCAAGAGGAGCAAAAACTACCTACGGCACCGCCAGAATTCTTGAGGTTTTTCAACGATAAAAATGCGGATGAACAAATTGGACACAGCGCAGGAGACTGCAATTAATCTTAGGTGAAAGGATGAGCAACATGGTTGCCATAATATCTCTACTAGAGGTCGGTTTGGACAAAATGTGCACAAAGGCTTCCCACATATTGTCTAATCAATTTTTCACATATTTTGTTTAAATTCGACTTGCACATGCATTGCCCCGGCCTCTAGTTATTCAATTAAGACACAATAGGCAATGCAATAACCACCGTTAATATAAGAAATAAAAAACTGGGCAGGAAATTAAAATTTTGTAAATTCACCAAACTAAAGTCTCTCATCTTGGATTTGTGAGAGATATCTATGAAGGAAAGAAAAGAACATATAGGAGAAAAAATCTCTCATCTTTGAAATAGACGAGATTTACGAAAGCAGTTTCCTTCGATGACTGTTACCAATTTAGAAGAGGCTGCATAGTCTTTTTGGAAGTGGAAAACTGAATTTGTTTGAAAACTCATGGCTGGGATTTGTGCCAGTTGATCAGAGGAGGAAAATGGAATCTTTATGGACTTATTGTTATGTGAAGACAAACGGGAAGCAGTTTAGAGTCGAGCATATGGAGAGGGAGAGACGGAGGGAGAGAGTGGGCATGAAACTGAATTAGGATGTGGCATAACTGTAAAAAGTTGTTTCTTGTTGGGCAATTGTGGAAAACACTTTTGTGACAGCTTCACAAAAGTGGTCACACCAAAAGGGGTTCTCCCTTTATATATTAGAACAGATGTTACAATAGATATTAAAATAGATGTTAGTAAAATACAAGCTTTGTGCCAGCACGCAATGCAAGGGAAGATATCTATATTGGTTACTGTTATGAATTTTTGTGTTTTCTTGTTTTTGTAATCTGTTCAATATATAAAGAGAGAACACTAATTGGTGTGACTAAATTTTTGAAGCGGTCACAAAGATTATTACCAATATTGTCCTAATAGAAAACATAATTTTACTACTTTTACTGTATCATGCATTAACTGTTAGGGCTCAACTACCCACTCCCACACTCCATGTATTTTTTTCTTTTGAATTTTGATTATCACACACTCTCAACCTACGTCCTCAACCCCCTGGGAACACACACACACTCTCTCTCTCTCTCACATTCCCCCATCCCTTCCTCCCCACTTCCCCCAAGAAACTCTGCCCCCATCCTTCTCTCAAATTCAAAAAAAACACAAAAAGCGAAATTCTAAAAAATTAGGAACGAGAGTTTATAGGCTTGGGAAGCTCTACTACATCTGTATATATAGTGTTTGTTGTTTAGAAAGAGAGAGAATAAGTGTATATGGTGTTAATTAACTCTTACACACAGACTTTATTTACATTATGAGATACTCTTTACAATGACTCAATTAGCCAATGTGGGACTAACATAAGCCTGACAATATTCTAACACTCCCCCTCAAGCCGGAGAGTAAATACCACAAAGTCCCAGCTTGTTACATAAGAATTCTAAACGAAGTTTAAACAGTGATTTGGTAAAGATATTTGCGATTTGGTAAGCAACACACCATTGTTAACCTTCTCTCGAACAATGTGACAATCTACCTCAATATGTTTGGTTCTCTCATGAAACACTGGGTTCAAGGAAATATGTATCGCTACCTGATTATCACAATACATAGGAATGGGTAACTGCACCTGAAATCCCAGCTTCTGAAGAAAGGATCTCAGCCAAACAATCTCACATGTGGTATGAGCCATAGCACGGTACTCTGCCTCTGCACTAGACTTTGCAACAACAGTTTGCTTCTTACTCTTCCAAGTAACTAGGTTGCCACCAACAAACGTACAATAACCAATTGTTGTGTAACGACCCATATTTTGGTGTATATAATCATCATTATTTTTAGATTTCGAATAAAAAAAAAAGAACTATTACTCTTGAGATGGTACAATAATATTATATGGAGCAAAGGTGTAATTGCCGTTTGATAAACAAAAAAAGGAAAGGAAAAAGAGGTGGCATTATGCATGGGTGTGTATAGGTGGCAAAATGTGGGCTTTTACAAGGGAAAGTGAGGTGTACCCATATGTCTTAAAGAGCATGTGCTCTTGACATCTTTATTAATATGAGAAAAGAAGGCAAAAACAAAACAAATTAAGTTATATTTATAAAGGGAGGTCTCGTGATGTATTAGAAGAAGAAATAGGTGAGTTTCAAGATAAAGAAAATGAGAAAACACTTTAGCCTTCATGGACAGCCTTTCGGCTTTGAAGAATACTTGACAATATTGATAGTGAGCTTGGGAATCAATCAGGTCGTATTGGATCAGAATGACAACTATCATATTTTGAGGTTCCGGGTAGTGTGCAATACATTCCTAGCTAAATCTCTTTGCAAAGAGTATTATTTGATTCTCTCATATTTGTACTGATTTGATGTCTAAGCTTATTGATTCAATTATTGTCACTTCTTGTATCGTGACATAGAAAGTATCTGGCTGAAAGCCGTGGAACAGATTGGTATATGTTTAAGCCCGCCGGGTCACAGAGTTATGAAAGATGTACGATGGACTGCCCCATGGGGAGTCCAGAATGTTTATGGGGCCCATGTGCCCAATACTGAGTTTAGACCTGGGTGGTGCTTGGCATGTTATTGAGATGAGCCGGGTATGAGGCTACAAATGAAAAACGTTCAGAATGATCCTACTTGATTTGCTATCCTCGTTTATTGAGCATATTCTTAACGCTAGCCATGTTTATTGTCCTTGTATTGCATATACTACCCGGGTGTTTTATATTTTTCTGGTGCAGAGGAAGTTAGTGGGGACCCGAGTTGGAATATTTTAAAGTTTTAGCTTTAGAAATCTGAATTGTTTTGGAGGTTTTTAGGCCCACCATGTATATTTATCTTGAGAACTTGTAATTATTGGAGATTTATTAATTTTTAAGGCAGTGTAAAATTCGGGTCGTCACATGTTGAACGTTTGTCAGAAGGTGACCCTTGTCCAATCTGCATCCGTAAATGCCTCAACATGAAAATGACCATTAGAACAGTAAAACAGACTGCGTCCAGGATGAGTCTTAAGGTACTTAACAATGCGAATACAAGCTTCCCAATGTGGAAGACGAGGAGCAGACATAAATTGACTCACCACACTAATAACAAATGAGATATCAGAACATGTATTGGTAAGATAATTCAACTTACCAACCAATCGACGATACCGGTCTAGATGAGGAAATACCTCCCCCTGATCAGTGCAGAGTTTCACATTAGGATCCATTGGAGTCTCCACAAGTCTAGCTCCCAACAAACCTGTCTCCTTTAGAATATCCAACACATATTTCCTCTGGGACAAATTGATCCCATCCTCGGACCTCGCTACCTCAATGCCCAAGAAATATCGCAGCTTACCCAAGTCTTTAGTGTGAAACTGACTATGTAAGAACTGTTTCAACACATCAATCCCTTTTTGATCATCTCCAGTAATAATAATGTCATCTACATAAACAATGAGGAATACTTTCCCTCGAGCCGACATAAGGGAGAATACAAAGTGGTCTGACTGATTTCGACACATGCCAAATCTCATAATTGCATCACTAACTTCCTAAACCATGCTCTAGGAGATTGCTTAAGTCCATAGAGTGCTTTGCGAAGACGACATACCTTATGACGCTCCCCCTGAGCAACGAACCCAGGTGGTTGCTTCATGTAGACTTCCTCCTGGAGATCGCCATGGAGAAAGGCATTTTTGAAGTCGAGCTGGAATAACGGCCAACCAAGATTGGCAGCAAGAGAAATAAGAATGCGCACAGAACCAAGCTTGGCAACGGGAGAGAACGTTCCTGAATAATCAACGCCATAAGTCTGGGTGTACCCTTTGGCAACCAGACGAGCTTTGTGGCGCTCAACAGTGCCATCAGGAAGATACTTAACAATATAGACCCAACGACAGCCGACAGTAGTTTGACCAACAGGAAGAGTAACCAACTCCCACGTGCCATTATTATGAAGCATAGACATTTCATCCTCCATAACTTTCAGCCACTCAGACCGGGATAACGACTCTTGAACAGTGTTAGGAACAACAACAGAGGAGACAGTAGTAGTGAAAAAACGGAGAGATGGAGAGAGATGATCATATGAGATAACCCGAGAAAGAGGATGAGAAGTGCGAGAACAATTAGAAAAACCATATTTTACTGGCGGGTGGCAATTCGCACGAGTCGGATAACCAGGAGCAGGCGGATCTGGCGACGGGGGGGAAGACGGAGGTGCTGGCGAAGATGGTTCGGTAGGCTAGGAGGGTTCTGTAGGTGGAGGCTGGGTTGGTGCCGGAGGCTGGAGCGGTGTCGGTGCTTGAAAACGCCGAACATAAACCTGTAAAGGGTTTGGTAGAACAGTGCTAGTTGGAACAGCCATAGGTAACACAGACTCTAGGGTAAGGAGATCATTGGTAGTAACAGGATCCGAGTAATATGGCAATAACTCATTGAATGTGACATCAGCACAGACAAAGTGACGACGTAAAGTAGGAGAGTAACATCGATACCCTTTCTGGGTGTGTGAGTATCCCAAAAAAATACACCGAAAAGACCAAGGATCAAGTTTACTCCTATAAGAGCCAAGAGCATGGACATAACAGGCACACCCAAAAACTCGAGGGGGTAATGAATGAAGAGGCCGATCAGGAAATAAGACCGTATGGGGAACTTGACCACCTAGGACCGTAGAGGGCATGCAGTTGACTAAGTAACAGGCAGTGAGGACAACATCACTCCAATATGACTTAGGAACCTGCATTTGAAATAATAAGGCACGCATAACCTCAGACAAGTGCCGAATTTTGCACTCAGCAACTCCATTTTGTTGTGGAGTTCGAGAACAAGATGATTGGTGAATAATGCCATGATCAGCAATAGTGTACTATGAAAATATTCACGGGCATTATCAGAACGAAATATCTTAATGCAGGTATCAAACTGATTCTTAATCTCCATGTAAAAGGTTTTAAAAACAGATTTCAATTCAAATCGCTCTTTCATTAGATAAAGATATGTGATACGAGAAAAATCATCCACAAAGATAGGATAATACTGAAAACCAGAAATACTGGGCACATGAATAGGCCCCCAAATGTCTAAATGAACTAACTGAAAAGGATGTGACGCACGACGCTCAACCCTAGGATAAAATCTGACTCGACGATGTTTACTAAACTCACAGACTTTACAAACCAACTTATTAATGGAACGACTAGAGGGCATAAGACGTTTCAAACTTTGAAGAGAGGGATGACCAAGCCGACAGTGCTGATGATATGGAGACTCTGATGCCTGAAGGGCAATGGGTTGAGACACTGTCAAGTAATATAGGCCACCTCGGTCAATGCCCCCACCAATCTTCCTCCCCGTCGTGAGATCCTGAAAAACACAGCCATGCGGAAGAAATGTAACAGAACAATTCAAAGATTTTGTAAGACGGCTCACAGACATAAGATTAAATGAAAAACGAGGAACATGTAATACAGATGTCAATGTAAGAGAGGAAGAGACAGGAACTGAACCTAAACCAGTAACAACAGTGGTAGATTCATCAGCTAAGGTAACATGAGGTGATCTACCAACTGGTTGTCGATCACAAAGAAAAGCAGGTGTACCAGTCATATGATCTGTAGCACCCGAGTCAATGACCCAAGGAGAGGAAGAAGAGGAGGAGGAGGCAACACAAGCAATAGATGAATCGGTCTGAGCAAGCGTAGCAGTGGAAGATCTTGTTGCAGTCTGAAATGACAATAAGCGCCGGTACTCATTAGTTGAAACAACCTCACTATCAGCAGAAGATTAAGCAAACTCTCCAGTATCCTCAGAGACAGTGGCCTGATGAGCCTGAGGGAAGCCATACAACTCGTAACATGTGTCCACCCAATGATTGGTCCCCCCACAGTAAGTACAAAACCGGGCACCACGGCCACGACCGCGGCCTCCCCCTGTCATGCGGCCACCATGACTAAATGTACGATCACCTTGACCACTAATAACAGAGTGTCTGTACGGCCACTAGAACCACGGCCATTCATCCCAAAATGGCGACCGCGACCACGACCTTGAAACCCAGAATAACGGCCGTGACCACGGCAACGGCTGACTGAGAACACGGAGCTATTAGAAACAACGGAAGTCAAAGCAGAACGGTCAGGAGACAATGTACCAGAAATAGACGATGACTGCCGGAGTCGACTGAATACCTATCTGAGAGGAGGTATGTCACGCCCTCGATTTTCAACATAAATAGATAATACATTTCAATAAAAGAGTCTCGCATATCATACATATCCCCCAAAAGAGTTCCCACCTATTTAAATTACAATCAAGTTCCCAAGGTTTAAGTTATACAATTTTGGCACTCTGGCCCCAAATAAACTTAAATACCAATATGAACGAGCTGTTGCGTTACAACGATTTAGACAAAAGGAATTTCTAGAATAAATAGTTACAAATCCTTCTTTATCAATAGAAAGTCAAATACAAAGATGATTAAGTAACTGGTGATGTTAGCTTCCAAAAAGGTCTTTCACATCCAAGCAAATGATGCATGCAAGCTATTGTCCAGTATTCGAACCTGAAAATAAAGATTAGGTTGAGCTACACTAGCCCAGTAGAGAAATCTTTGCTCAAACTATATGCATATGAGATAGATAATGCACTGAGATGAACATTTAAGAAACAAAGTCTCGGATATCAAGGGAGAATATAGTCGGATACCAATATCGTACCGGAAATCCAAGACTCAAGGAATACTTTGCTGCCGTTAGCTAATCCATCTAGTCAATCTATCAATCACCGATTACATTTCCCTTTTGTATTTTCAAAATTTTATTTCGTACACTCCTACATTAAGTGTCTTGCATTTCGGATCTTAAGGACCCCGTACATCTCCCGTTGATCCCCAATATGAACTCAAGTAACTTTTCCTCCATTTACATACCGAATAGTGAGCTAAGAAATTTTCCGGGTCTTAGGGCCCCATATACCCATAATACATTTCCGGGTGCTCGCGACCCCGTACATCCATTTTACATTCCGAGTGCTCGTGACCCCGTACATCTATTTTAAGTTCTGGGTACCAAGACCTCGTATGCCAATTCCGATTCAAGATACAATTAATGAGGGACATTGATGTTAGGTAAACAGTTCGCTCCCAACTCGCATTTCCATTCCGATCCCAAACTTGTTATCTAAACCCATTCCTTGCACTATATGGCATCACGTGTCGCTTTTCGCTCACGGTTCACCCACCATTTTATCCAACGATCAACCTTGCCATCACATAGCTATTTACGAGTCCATATCATTCATGAGAAACATACCACAATGCTCACATAACAACCTGAATGCAATAAATAAAGAACGAGTATCATATTCGTTTAATCTAACACTTTTCTTTATTACAACGAGAGCCAAAAAGGTGGGGATGGACAACGAATCATTGGAACACGAGCAATCAAGTTTAGAAATGATTAGAATGTGATTGGAGAGTATTAGAAGTGTTTAGGTATCAACACAATTAACGGATGATCAACAAGTTCAAAAATAATTTTGAGTCATTGGTATCAATACCACAAAAAGTTGGTATTGATACCAAACCAATCCAGAGAGCAACCCGAGACCAAGGTATTGATACCTCAAAAAAGAGGTATTGATACCACTACATCACAGAGCACGATTTTCAGAAAAACCAAAGGAGAGTATAACTTCGAATACAACCAATTAGGGCACGATTTTCGCACACAATCAACTCATAAACATGTAGAGAGAGTAAGAAATCCCTACCTCGATTCCCAAAGCCGAACCCAAAGAGATCGATCGAGCCCTAGAGCTTCAAACTCCGAACCGAGCCAAATACGAGTTACCGAGCTCCTACCAACGCGATTCAAGCTCCAATACGCACAAGGATGGAAGATTGGAAGGTGTATTGTATGGGTTTTGAGTGATTGAGTGAGATTTTGGGTGTTGGAGGGAGAGAGAGAGTGTCGAGAGGGAGAGAGAGATCGGGAGATTGAGGGAGTGAGAGGGGTGAAAATACTACTCTACACACACCCATTCATATATATACTCACACACACACCAAATTGCATTAGCACTCCCTCCAATTACGATTCTAACATACAAACCCCAAATCAAATCAACTCCACAATTCTCACATTAACCCCAACTTCACATTAACTTATAACATTTCACATTTTTCCTCAATTTCCAATTTCTAATAAACACTTAATTTTTTTTTTTGAAATTACGGGTCTCTACAAGGTAAGTCACGATCCCCCAAAATCTGATTACCCACAGGTTTGAAAGTGGATGATGCACCTGATAAGAAACGAGTAACCCTCATATGCTCACGCTGGCGCCATATAACTTGAATATCAACAGAAAGTGGCTCACAAATGTCCAACTCATTACAAATACGTAGAAACTTAGCATAATAATCACCTTGAGATATATTAAAGAACGACTGATGAAGATCATACGTACTACAGAGATTGTTGATACTTGAATACAACACTTTTGCCTGTATCCACACCTCTCTAGCTGTATCACAAAACATTAGCGTACTAGCAACTTGTTCCGTCATACTATTCCATAACTCTGAACGAATACGGGCATCAACAGGTTTCCAGGCCCCATATGTGGGTGCATCTGTAGCCGGGGGCTCATTAATCAAATAGGAGTCCTCGGACTGACTCATATAATACACCTCAACAGCTTTAGCCCAAAGAACATAATTGCCCCCATTTAATGGTGTGGAGGTAATAGAGTGCCTTTTGCGAAACCGAGAGCCACTAAAAAGACTACCAATACCAGTAGAACCAGAAGTAGTACCAATAACAGTAGAGAGAGGGCCCGATTGAGTACCAGAACCTGTTTTCTCCTCAAACATTTTCCCAAACACGTAAGGAGTAGAAACCAATAATCACCAACTAATTAACAACGATTAATTACCAACCACCAACATCAACAAAATCCACAAACCAACTGATGAGACTTCTACCACCGACTACAATAACTACTAACAGCCATAAGTCTTTGGTAACCCAAAAACTGCCATACCAGAACTAGCGACAAATCGAGAGCACCAACCAAACCAGTAAAAGCCATTACAGAAAAAAAAGGTAAAGCAAATCCAGGCAAGACATACAATTACATAAGTAATTGTAGATTTGTGAGCACATTATGTCTTTGCATATTTCTCTGCAATTTGGGAGGTCTCCGCATTAATTTGGATGGGTTAAGTGATAGAGTGCTTCGGGAGTGTTGTGTGATCATAGAATAACCACGAAGTTTAAGGGGAAATGGTATTGTACCACAGTATGGCATGGAGTGTTTGGCGTCTAAGAAACAACATGCGACTAAGATAAGTATAGCTGGAAGCCTGGAACTGAATGTTGATGTGGATGTGTGGTAACACTTTGCAAGATTGAAATAGAAACTAAAACCGTGGGATGGTAGGGTTATCACTGATAGAAGTTTAGAAGATAGGATGAAAGATGATATATTAAGGCATTTTTTTGGACATGTCTATCATAGATCGGTAGGTGCGGTATTTAGGGATAGTGGCATGCTTATGGTAGTGGTGGACCAAAATGTACTTGAGAGACGTTAGTTTGAATGTATCTGGGTTAGTTGGATATCATGGAATACGATGCCCTTGAGAAAGCTAAATAGGAAACAGCCGACCACAATTGATTGATACTTAGGCTTGTTTGCCTCTTAATTTCACTTTTTTTGTTTTTGTTTTTTGTTTTTAAATTCTATTGTAGTACCTTTGCTTTCTTATTTAGTTCTAGCTTGCCAATAGGCCCTCGTTTACATCTATATAATATGACGGGGAAGTGTTTGAATCCAAAAGACAACCAACGGTCCAGAATTATACCTTGCATAAATCTACCCCCTCCATTCTTCGATGGCAGACCCGTTAATGCATTACATTTTTATGGCAAGAATAGAGCACAATTTTTATGGAAATATTTGTATCCTTCCAAAAAAAAATTGGAAGGATTCACCGTCTATGGAAATCCCAATCACACATTACCCGTCAATGAAATCTCTCTCTCTCTCTCTGTGCGAATACGGCCTCGCCCCTCACGTAGCAGCAACTGCCTCCTCCCTTCCCACACTCTCCCCGCTACCGCCATTCCCGTCCGTCCACGCGGCGGCCGAATTGCCGATCTCTGCCTTCATGTGCTACCTCCAATCAACGACCCAACAACAAGTATGGCTTCCTCCGCTGCAAACCTCCATGGGTCAATCGCCCTTCATGTTCCCGTCATCGTTTTTGCCATTAGGTTGCTTCTCATCGCCGAAGTCGTCGTACCCTCTGTTGTCCGCCAGCCTGCTGTTTTTGCCGTCAACGGTGGCTGGTCAATTAGGGTTTAACCCAAGCCCTAGGTGGAAAGATCTATAAGTATGTTGTGTAATCCCGACTCTTAAGGGTTTTTGGACAGGGGAAAACAGGAAGCCTTGCTTAGGGGGGTTTTTTTCAGGGCTTATACATATCTGTTTTATTTGTTCCTAAACTTAACTCTCATGGTCTCTAACACCAGGTTTTCTATTGTTCGTCTATAGACAACTTCAAAGCTGCACTTGCTAGCATCCAAAGGCAGCCAATTGCTGGAATGTTTAAATGGTATGAGGTACCTCAATACACCTTTTTCTTCTTTCTCATGCATTTCCTGCTTTTGAGTTTCTCAACTTTCCTTGGATCATCCCTTGCCTGATATTCTGGATTTGGAGTTGCTACATTGGACGGTGAACTCTGAGAATAGGGGTTTTCCCTATTCCTTTTATTCAGAAAGGAACACCGTGGACTTGCTGAATGCAAACTTTAATTGTTTCAATTAATAGGGTGTTATGTTTGATAATGATAATCTACCTTTTGTTTAAAATAGAGTTACTGAATGCAAAATTCAATTGTTTCAATGGGGTGTTATGTTTGATAAAGTGCTTATTGAGTATGATGTTCCGTGGTGTGAACCTTTTTCTTTTTCTTATATTCATTTGGACTTTACCATAATCTAAACTTGGATACTTCAACTTTTATACATACAGGTGCAGTGGAAAGTTGTTGACAAGGGAGCTTTGGATTTGAACTACCACTCAAGTACGTCGAATCGCAAGATTTCAGATCCGTAAGTATTCACCTATTATGCAAAGGTGCATAGATTTGCTCTTGTATTGTTAAATGCAGAGCACTGGCTGGTGTGCTTAGATTTGCTCTTATGTTGTTAATTGTAGGCTTAGATTTTTACTGATGTAGTTCATGTAGATCATTGGCTGGTGTGTTTAAATTTTAAAATGTTGGTTCTTTGTAAGTATTTCTGTTAAAAGTTTTTTTCAAATGCAATATTTTAGAATAAGCACTTGATTGTGGAGTCTTTGATTTGGAACGATTAAAAGCTGTGATTAGAAACAGAAATCAGATGGTAATTGATGTAATTACAAAGTACATGCTAGGATTAGTCATAAAAGGGTGGAATCAACTAAATTATTGCTAAACTTAATTTCTCTATGAACTGAAATTCCGTTTCAAAGTGCTGAAATGTTAGTTACATGCTGGAATCATAGTTTTTGTCACAGCTTTACTATTGATTTCTTGGAAAGTAATTTCTGACACACAGGTACCACCTGTTCGATAAATTCCATGAATGAGAAACATAATGGTGGTGAATTAGTTTTGGATTTGTTTGGTCTGGGGTGTAACAATTGCAGTTCAAGTATTCAACTTTAGCTCTTTCTTATCGGTATCATTTTGATTATTATCATTGGGGAAAAGGAAATCATATGGGTAGCCCTGGTTGTGCACTTGGAGTTAGGAAGTCAGTTTGGGGAATTTTGCCATGGTGTTTCCTATATTCCGTTGGTGGGATATCGTAATTGCAACATATAGTCCATTTGTTGTTTTCTTCCTTTTATTACTTATTACGTGGGCCATGTTCCGTTGGAAATACTTGAAAGGTGATTGTATCTTGTTAGGTTTGGAAATCGGATAGAGGGAGCAAGTTTTTTTCCAAGTAATGCAATGACAATTGTGTCATGAAACTTTGCAGGAGAATAAGCCATAGAACTCACCATCAAAACCGCGGGCACGTTGAGAACGATCTGGGTTAATGAATTTTAGACTGGTCAAGTACCGAATCACCTCAAGACAAGTAGGCATCTCCCTCACCTTTAGCTTTTGTCTTGAGATTTGAAAGTGAGGCTTGGTTGTTGATTAAGGTGTTTTCCCCTGTGTGATAATTATTCTGGAGTTGCAAGAGGTTCGCGTTTTCTAGCACTCTAACAATCTGTGTTGAAACTACATTGTAGGGGTAACATGGAAAGAGTGGAAGTGCTTTTGGTGGATGATCAGTGTTCCACTGCCGATCTGTCTTGCTAAGCTCCTGCCTCCTATTCTTATGGAATTGTGGTGGTATAATCAGAGATCCCTTTAGGTAAAGTGTTCTCTTAACTTCTTTCTTTCTTTTTTTTTAATGGTATTAGTATTGGCTTTTGGTTGTTGACATACTCGGGCTTTGAGTTACATGAGTGTTACCAACAAATTTTTTTTAGTGGCTAAAGCTCAGTCGAAGCATGCTTGCATTTTGGAAAGGCAAAACAAGGATCACAGGTGTAAAAGTTATTGTAACTAATAAAAAAAAAACTTCTTTGCCGTAGTTATGTTAACTTCGGGCTCCTAATGTACTCAAAGGTACTTAATTTTTAGGTTTCTTTTTAGTGGCTAAAGCTCCTAATTTATTCCAATGTTCCAGTAAGTTGTAGAAAAATTGAGTCTTACGAATCTAAATGTGTTGACGCATTTAAATTTCCCCTCCCCCCAAATCCTATTTTAGTTGAATGGTATCCTTCTGGTGGAGGAACTCTGAAGCTAAACTTCGATGGTAGCTGGTATGAAAGTAAAGGTAAATGAGCTTTTGGTGGTGGTCTCAAAATAGGAGAAGGCAAATGGCTCCTTGGTTACTGTGACAAGTTCACATGCACCTCAAGTTTTGAAGTTGAAATCTGGGCCAACTATTGTTGCCTAACCATCTCCTATTTGAACTTCTTTGTGTATTTTTGTAGTTTTCTAGGCATAAGATCAGATTCTGGGGCTTGATTGCTTTTCGGTTACCGAAAAATTTGCTAGAATATAAATAGAGTACAACGGGGGGAAAAAAAAGAAGAAGCAACCTCAATGTCAAGGGAGTGAAAAATACATGTTCATAACTTCTTCACTTATGCACCTTTAATCTCTCTCTCTCTCTCTGGGAATGTTCTTTGTGGCTAAATCGTTAAAAGATTTAACACATGTTTTGGTGCTTCATTTCCATTTTCATGCTAAATTTGATGGAGAATTTGATTTGATTGATTTAAATTTGATTCGTTGATCAGGATTTAGTAACTGATGCCATTAGTTGGCATTGTCAATTGAAGCAATATTACTTCACGTCCACCCGTGCCTTTAGGCACGGGCATTCGCTAGTTATATGATATGTCCTTCCTCATTAAAATGAAGTCAATTTAATTTCTTCAAACGTGCCAAACATTGCAGTAGCGTGGGAAAGAAAAGGCTTTGTATTTAGTACTTCTATTTACTAGGTATTAGCCTAGTAATATGTCCTTGCTTATATTACATGATATGGTAGTACCCATTGAAATGACTTCGATTCCAATTTCTTCAACTGTGTTAAACATCACAGTTGCATGTGTAGAAAAGGCTATGTATTGATGAATGCAAGACTGAATCTTCTTTAACACAAATTAAGGTGTGCGTAAATATCATCTCAGTTGTGTATTTTCTGTTCGATGGCCATGAGATCTTTTTCTTCTTGCATATCTGTAAGTCAAAATATGATTCATTTCATACTCGCTTTTTTCTGAAACAGAAGCCCTCCAAACCTATTAAAAAGTAGAAAGAAAGAGAGGCGCAAATAAAGAAGAAGCATGAGCCTTTGCTTCTTAACTCTAACTGCCGGATAACACCTGTTGCATATGCTTGTATTGCAGCTTTAAAATTAGTGAGTGTAAACTTAGTTGATCACCCGTTCTTCCTGCTTGCTGGAGAGGTACGCCAGTGTATCAAATTACTACATGAGACTTGTTTTTCCTTTTTCCCCCTGTGGTTTTTGGGATTTCAAATAGGGTAAATCTGGAATAACATGATATGTACATACTCTCAACTTTACCAAACCGAGCCTTTTGTCCCAATAAGTTGGGGTCGGCTACATAAATCCTATTTTTCCATTCAGCTCTATTGGTTACAAATTAAGAATTTGATAGAACTGCATACAAATGGGAATTTTGCATTATTTATTTTAGAAGGATGACAAATTTCTGAAAGAAGCTTTCCGAGATGAAGAGTTTAAGAAGAGTATCCCATTGGGTTGAAGCTTGCAATTTTTGGTCTTGTTGGCACTTCAGATGTTTCCTTGCAGTCCAAATCTAAAATTGACCCAAGTGCCTCTTTAACAATGTTTCCTTATACTTAGGGTTGTTACAGATATATGCTATTACCTAAGCCACATGAATTATGTAGTCGTCAAACTTAACGTCTTAATCTAGCTATAATGGGATTCTATTATCTACATTATGCATGGTGTAGACACCTCCCAAACGGGGCATCGCCATACAGATTGATCGCGTTTGTTTGCTTTCCACTTCATAAACCAGGATCATGGATATTCCCATGGCTAGGAACATCGCCACATGATAATGGTTATCATCAAAATAGGGTCGCCACCTAGTTTATAAAAACTAGGAAAAGAGATAGAGATTCTGGGTACGGGAGCCAAAAGTACAATAAGGGGAAGGTGTTAGGCACCCCTCTTTGCCCAGTCGTGAAACTGGCCCATAATCATTCGACATACGATTAATACATGCTTTATTTAATTCTAAACACGTAATCTGCTTTGTTAGCCTTTAAACAGTTAATGGTGAGCCAGTACATTAATTAAATCATGCATCAGAAATAAACAAAACAGATAAGCTGTCCCAGGAAAATCGATCTCTCGGCCGGTGAATGGATTTCACGGCCGAGGAATCCCACTGGATTGATATATCGGCCGAAGGATTGATCCCCCAGCCGATGTTCTTCCTCACACCAGAACAGATATTTAACAGATAATCAAAACACTATGACTAATGCATAAAAACGTAAAAGAGATCAAACCATAGGCCCCTGGGCCTCACCACCTTGATCCCTCAGTTGCTTGATTGCTTCGGATTAGAGGGGATTGACTGATTTACTTCTCGAAAACCCTAGGGTTAGGGTTTGTACTTCGGGGTTTGATCATTCGGGATGCGGCAGCCTTCGGAGGGTTAAGGCTTCTATAGAGGGAGTATGTGGGATGATTTCTGCAGAGTTTGGAGGTATGAGATGGAGGAATTGAATGATAATTTCGGAACCCTAAGGCCTCTTTATATAGGCATGGGATGACTCACTCTGGCCAATCAAATGGCTTGAATCAATAAGGTAGTTTAGGGTAACTCCGGCCAATCAAATGGCGTGAATCAATAAGGTAGTTTAGGGTAACAAGATCTCTGCTCAAATCTGCTTTCGTAGCCCTGAAGAATCAGAGTTTGGCTGCTAAGGTTTTGGTGCGTCGATCAAACGACTGACAGAACATTCCAGAATTCTGGAAAAAGACAATCTGGCGGCCGAGGAATGGATCTGGTGGCCGAGGAATCGATCTTACGGCTGAGGAATGTATTTGGTGGCTGAGAAATAGATCTGGCGGCCGAGGAATAGATCTGGTGGCCGAGGAATCGATCTTACGGCTGAGGAATGTATTTGGTGGCTGAGAAATAGATTTGGCGGCCTAGGAATAGATCTGGCGGCCGAGGAATCGATCTTACGGCTGATAGATGTATTTTCCTAGGATGCTCTATTTCTGTCTGAAAGGCTATTTGGCTCTTGATTGGGTCCTCAAAGTTCTTACCATAAGTCCATGGGTTTCACAAGAAGTCAATCAGCAATCATCGTACCGGGCTCTAAACTCGTGTATTGGGCATGAGCTTACGTGCATTGCAAGCTTGCTACTTACTAGTTTTGGTTAACAAATGTAGACCCTACCAGCTCACCCCAGAACTACCGGTCCAAGTCTACCACCTTTACATGCTTCCAAGGAAAGTACATGATCAGTGCACCTTCTTCCTTGTATTCAACAGTTTAAAAATAAGGCTTTGACCTCGACAAATCGCAGTTTAACACACAAAAGAGACCTCCAACTAGAATGTAACATTTACCCACTCAAAAGTAAATGATCAGTATCGTTTATTGAGAGTTCTTGATTTTTTAGGCAACTCCACAAAATATCAACTCAATTGGCATCGTGTCCGTCATGACTTATCTTCCTAGCATGCTGCTGGAATTTGGGTTTTTTAGGTCTGTTTGTGTCATTTTGGTCATTTAGTTGTATTAAGTAGTATGATGATGTTGGAACTCAAAAACAATATTGGAAGTAAGATGTTTTATGACCATGGAGGCATGACAATTTCAATTAAGAGTACTTGTCAAATGTTGGTTTCAACAAGGTTATCTATGTTTGACACTCTACCAGTTGTTTGGGGGGGGGGGGGTGGGTCCGTGTAGGTTCAGAAAAAAACAGAAATGCACCGTTAAGTATTTCTGGAATATTTTTGCAAAATTGCCCTATAAAAGTGTCTAAACCACTAAAACGTGCCTAAACCTACACCCTAGAGTACCCTATGAATGTGCCTAAACCTAAACCCTAGGGTACCCTATGAAAGAGCCTAAAACCCTAAACCCTATGAAAGTGTGCCTAAACTACTAAAACCCCATAATAGGAAAGTGCACCCTAAAACCCTATGAAAGTACCTAAACCCTAAGGTACCCTACCCTACCCTAGCCCTAGGGTACCCTACTCTATAATAGGAAAAAATAATAAATTATGAAATTGTATTTATTGAAGGGTAAAAGGATAATCTTCTTTCACCAAAAAAAAAAAAAAAGGATAATCTTCATAAGGTGATTGTCCTTAGAGGTAAATAAAATTCATCGTTAATGGGAATTAACACGCACTTTTCTATCCTTAGAGGTAATTTTCTCTTGTTCAGGGAAATATTTGATGGCTAACAGCCAAAGTTGATTCCAACATACCAGGCGTTTGAGATGTGCGTGGGGAAATTTCCTTGGGAGTGCGAGACCAGATTGTGACTGGACTATTGTTTCTTTAATGAATTCTATTGGTAAACCTTAGGAACTGAAATTCCGTTGTTTGAAAGTTGAGGTATATGTAGTATAATGTTTTTCCAATCGGACTTAAAGATAGTTACAAAGGGACTGGTAATACTTTTCATGTTTGTTGCAGATTCCTAGTCTTGGCCCTTCAAGATTTTTTCACTCCTCTTCTGAAGCAAGCATCACCTCTGGCAGCATTATTTTTCTCTTTCAAATTCTACAAATTTCTCCCTAATTTCATTCCCCTTCTGAAACAAGCATTGTTACCGAACTGTCTGTCCGTTGAAAGCATTGTTATTGAACTAAACTGGAGGGTGCTGATAGAATTGCAAAAGCATCTGACTAAACTTCTAGATGCTTTATGGACATAAAAGCATTGTATAATAAGTGCTGCATTCCCTTTATCAACCACATTCCATTGTTTGGAAACTTAAGTAGTATTATACTTTGAATTCCGGTGATGACTTGGAAGGATATTTTATTTTCATTAATTTTCCTTCTCACCCTGGCGGAGTCGTCAGGCAGATCAATGGATATGTGGTTAATTAACTTGGGTTCGGAGCCGACGTTGCTGTACAGCTGGACGATCTGCAGCGCAAGCATATTTGTATTTGTGGCTCTCGTTCTTTCCATGTATCTTATCTTCGAGCATTTAGCAGCCTACAATCAACCTGAGGTTTGTCCTTGCATGACTTTTGCTCATTGAAATTTTTTTTTTCTCTGGTTGCATCATCATTGGTGCTAAAACCATTTTTTTCTCCTGATTATACTGCACTGTTTCTTTTTTTTTCCTCATAAAAAAAACATGTTGAAATTGACTGCTGTGAGATTGATATTTGATTTCAGGAGCAGAAATTTTTAATTGGACTCATCCTGATGGTTCCTGTTTATGCACTGGAATCGGTATAAACAAAAATCCATGTATTCTACATTTTGTGTTTTCTGTTTCTGTCTCTCTATCCAATTACATGCAGGTTTTTTAAGTTTATCATAAGTGATTCATCATAGAAGGGTCTACCTTATCAGTGCTGCTAGTATGCAACAAAGATGTTTGTCTGGCAAATTGGCAATCATCTTTGTTTTGTATCCTGCTGATTATGTAGAAATGTACAGTACCCCTGCAAATGTTCCTGTTGTTTAGGGAGAATAAACAGTGTATTGGGTGTTAATTAACCCTAATACACAGCGTCATTGATATCATAGTTGTCAAAATCGTACAATTCACGATTTATATTGTATGATCTGATACAATTCAGTGGGTTAGCGATACGAATAGGTTGCATGAATTAGAAATAGCTGTGATCAGAAGTGGATTTTTGAATTGGTGATCCACCCCAATTTGCATGTCAATTACTAGCACACTACACAAATGAGCAGCCACTACTATGTCTATATGAACCCACTTAGAAATAAAAATGTCATCCCTCCATACAATATATTAGTCTATATCCAAAAGTACTGTGAAACAATATATTACAAGCTGTAAACGCTTAGATTTTGTACAGGGGTTAATTCTTTTGGAAAATGGGGTTTAGATTTTGTTGTACCTAAGAGTGTTCTGCTGAGTTAGTTTATTTATGTACAATTAGGCTGGAATTATGTAGCATTCTTTTTGTGTCCTACCAATCACATCAGGTGTACTTGGCGTTTTGCTGCTTTGACGCCCCTGTTCATGCATAAAGCACTCATGCTCTTCAACTTATTTCAAATGTTAGTAACTGTTCTACTTTTCCTTAAAAATACTGCAATTCTTTTTTTTTTTCTTTTACAGTTTTTGTCACTGTTGTATTCAAGTGCTGCATTCAACTATGAAGTGATCCGGGACTGTTATGAAGCTTTGGCATTATATTGCTTTGAGAGATATCTCATAGCGTGCTTAGGTACGTTGGAAGACCTACCCAATATCCCTGATTTATCTTTATTGATGATAGCCAATTGTATAGCGGTTATGTGGAATAATTAAACGATGATGTCCATTGTCGATAAAGGATCTCTATTGTCTTCTGATTTATATTTGTAGTAAAACTAGAAGAGAGAAATTCTATTATTCAATATATTATGTTACAAGAGGCCAGTACATAATTATATAGGGAGAACATAGAAACCCTAAGTAAACCCTATTACATGAAAGGACAATACTACCCTTGCAACTAAACATTAATAACATTAGAACACTATTATTCTAACACTCCCTCTTAAACACATGATGCAAGCACAGAGAGCATCATGAGTTTGCCATGATGAAAATGAGATGCTCTGACTGATATCTTCGACTGAAACAATCCAAAAAGCAAAGCCAAATCCACGTGGTAATGCAACTTCGATCCAATCTAAAATGAAGAATCACTAATACTTCGGTACCCGAATAACTGCAGTGGAACAACGAACGAAATTGCTAATGGAGAAATATGAGACAAGTTCCAACACTCCCCCTCACGTGCGAACCCAAATCGCACGAGGAGAGATAAACAAAGGATCCAACATGCATCACAACAAGACAAGGTGCCTGTGGCACAACAAATGGGGATTTAACGACCAAATAACGAGACAAAGAATTGCCCATAAATTCACCAAAAGCTGAGAAATATCCATAAGGGACCAAACTGTCACACTGCTACAAAAGCAGGGACCAAAACAAATACTGCAAAATTCAGGGACCAAACTGTATAAAAACAAACATGAGGGATTGAAGTGAAAAAAATAAACAACCTTGGCTCTTTAAAACCCTAAAAACTGGATAAAGGAGTGAATAGTACGATGAAATCAGTAAATAGTGTGTGATGAACAGTAACAACGATGAACAATGTGCGCGAAAGGATTAAAAGAAGAAATAATAGAACTAGAAGAGAGACAACTGAAAGAGGAGGAAGAAGATACGACTACTGTGCAGATTTTGTGGTTTGTTACAGAATAGATAAGTGCCCGGCGGACGGCAATGAGGCATAAGCCGCTCGCCAGAAAGCGAATGTCCCACAAGCCTAGATCTTATGCTCTGATATCATGTAGTAAAACTAGAAGAGAGAAATTCTATTATTCAGTATATTATGTTGCAAGAGGCCAGTACATCATTATATAGGGAAAACATAGAAACCCTAAGTAAACCCTATTACATGAAAGGACAATACTACCCTTGCTACTAAACATTAATAACATCATAACACTAAAAGCGAATGTCCCACAAGCCTAGATCTTATGCTCTGATATCATGTAGTAAAACTAGAAGAGAGAAATTCTATTATTCAGTATATTATGTTGCAAGAGGCCAGTACATCATTATATAGGGAAAACATAGAAACCCTAAGTAAACCCTATTACATGAAAGGACAATACTACCCTTGCTACTAAACATTAATAACATCATAACACTATTATTCTAACAATATTCATGTGGTAAGAGGTTACTTTGTTCTGGATTAAAAACCTTATTCAATCCAAGGCTTTCGGATTTTTGCATGGACATACGACTCACCATGTTTCACAGGTCCATAGGATTTAACTCTGTTAAGAGTATTGTTTAGTGGTTTGTCTCACATTGGTTGGTTTAGTCTTGTAGTGAAGTATCTCAATATATATAATGAGTATTTGTGTTAGGGTTAATTAACAACCCTAAACACCTCTCTCTCTCTCTCTCATCAACATGGTATCAGAGCCGCTGAAATCAACATTCGATCCTGGCACATCCAACAACTATCATCACCAACTACCCGCCGCACTTGACCTAACGATCTGACGCAATCTGACAATTTGGCAGTCTGATGTGTCTGACAATCTGACGCTTCTGACATGTTTGATGATTGCTGATTACTCTGCTGGTTTCCTATGCTGATCTATGCTATTGATTCGAAGTTCTATGTTAGATCTATGCTATTGAAACTTGTTTTTTCACTAATTTTGACAATCTACTTTGTCATAGGTGGCGAGGCAAATACAATTGAATACATGGAAAGTCAAAGCCTTTTGACTTCCCGCATACCTCTTCTTGAAGAATCTTACGCTTATGGAGTTGTAGAACATCCTTTCCCGCTGAATTGTTTGCTAAGGGACTGGCATCTTGGTTCTGACTTCTATCAAGCTGTTAAAATTGGCATTGTGCAATATGTATGTGATCTTTTATTTCTTAGACCTCAATTTGGAAAATCCTTCAGGTTATCTACTAAGACTGTTATTTTCCAGATGATTCTGAAGATGATCTGTGCTGTGCTAGCTATGGTCTTTGAATCCTTTGGGGTTTATGGAGAAGGACAATTCAAGTGGAAATTTGCGTAAGACATCCTTAATTATGTTGTCATTTTGTTTCTGGAGATCCTTTCTTTCAATCTTCATCCAGTCTGTCGATCGTTCTTTATGACTGGATGAAGATTGAAAGATCAAGCTGTAGGCTTGTAGCTGTATTTCCCACTATCCTTTTTCTATTCAGTCGAATGTGTTATGCTGGAAGAATGCAATTCTTAAGTTGAGCATAGAAAAATTAATTTCTCATTGTAATTGTAAACTAAAACTCTCTAATCTGTTTGCAGATATCCTTACTTGGCAGTTGTTCTGAATTTTAGTCAGACCTGGGCCTTATATTGTCTTGTACAGTTCTATTCTGTCACCAAAAGTAAGTTGGCGCCTATAAAACCCTTGGCCAAGTTCTTGACATTCAAGTCGATTATATTCTTGACATGGTGGCAAGGTGTGGCAGTTGCTTTTCTTTTCTCAATGGGAGTCTTCAGAGGGGCATTGGCTCAGGAGTTGAAAACACGTATACAAGACTATATCATATGCATCGAGGTGTGTATTGAAAGAGTATTGATTTTGAAACTATGTTCATTCCAGGGTATTATACATACATACATACATACATACCAAGTCAGGATCCAGTCAGGGATCCTTGATTTTGTTATGGTCCACTTCATTGTTTCCGATCGAATTTCGATGATCCGAGCCGCTCAATATGATTAGAACGTGCTTTGAAAGGTACCCGTGAGAATTTACCCAAAAAAGGTACCCGTGAGAAATCGGCAAAAAAAATGACCGGGAAGGCCTTCATCCGAACAATTTTTTGGCCTTCCCGGATAATTTTTTATTGAACGGTTCAATAAAAAACTGGTCAAATCAATCCGTTCCCGGTCATTCGCAGGTACCCTTAAAATCACGTTCTAATCACTTTGATCGGCTCAGATTATCGGAATTTGATCGGGAAAGGGGAGGTGCGGATAGTGCGGACAGTAAGAGGGTGTGGACTTGAACCGGACTGCAGCATATGTTAAAGCACCGAACTCCAAACCAATTGGCAAAGAGTGGAGAGGCCGCCCAAGCTCATATACTAGTTTTGGAGGAGATATTTAACCAATGTGGGACAAATCCCAATACATACATACATACATATATTCTGACAGCTGGGTTTAGGGAGAGTTGAGTTCCTTTTATTGGGCCGACGTGGCCTAAGCCCATCTGTCGTCATAGCTGCTGGTTGAGAATTCAAGTTCAGTGCATAAGGCTTTCACTTAACCTGTTCTTTAGACATTTTGACCATTGGTTAATCTGATTGGGGAACTCTACCTATCTTCCAACTGGAGGCTTAATGTTGCATCAAGCTTCGGAGTATTGGTTGCTCATACTTTTTGACCTTTGTTTGCCTTCTCTTCATCATCTGACATGTATTTTAGCTGTTTATCCTAATTCTGGACTTCGTAATGAACACTATAGATGATAGTCAAAGGTTTTCCTTTTCTTTTTCGTGCCATGGAAAATGAGAGAGGTTGGAGGTTGTCTTCCATTTCTAGTTTAAAACCCCTATGGACAGATAGTCGTTCTGATGCTACCATAGTAGTATGTTCTTATCTCATTGATATGTATGCGCCTTTATATTTCATCAGGTATCCCTATCTATTTGCATGCGTGTTTAGTTTCTGATACTTGTTCATCATTACATATATGTCTCTTCCATATCTTTTTTCCAGATATTACTGCATTCCAGCAACCCTGTTGCTCAATAGTAATGCATAAATCTGATTTCTTAAACTTTGCTGCTTATTCATATTTGCTTTATCTAAGCCCAGGATAAGCCACGTTTAAACACATAATTGTGTCTTTTGTCAAGCTTTCGTGTGGTTGAAATTGGAGCTTCAGTTATACTCCCTCCGTCCCAAATTGGATGTCAATTTTTGATATCCGTGCCAATTTCAACTCCTTATATCTTTCAATATGGATCTCAAAACATATGCAATATGGATCTTGTTTGATAGTTCTCGATTAATTCTATTATACAAAATTTTCAAATTCATGAAAAACATTATAGATTGAAAGATATAAGCGATTAAAAATGACACGAATTTCAAAAATTGTCATTCTTTATGGGACGGAGGGAGTACTAGTTTAACGAGCATGTATAGTTTAACAAGCTTGTAACAATTAAACTCCTTTTAACAACCAATGCGCCCAATCTAAGATGCCAAAGCCTAATGCATAAATGCTTGGGCTGATAAACTATGTACATCAAACTGCTGAATTTTCAATAGAAAAACACTCGTTTCGTTCAGCCTGAGTTGCAAGATTTGCCTCACTCTTTCAGTATATGAACCAGCAAAAACTGCTGAATTTTGCAGTTTTGCGGCATGAAATGAATTTACATGTCAAAAAGAAGAATGCAGGAAATCAGTCTTCTTAATATTGATACCTCCATTCTTTTCATTTTCATTTACTGGTGGATTGTTTTGTGTATGTTCCTGCTCGTTTGAGTAGGATCTCGAGGTTGAGGTTTGTCAGAGTTATTTGTTTTGTAGGCTTATGATGTTAAACTTGTCAAACAGATGGGCGTTGCTGCTGTAGTCCACCTATATGTTTTTCCAGCAGTACCTTACAAGCGTGGAGAAAGATGTGTGCGTAATGTCGCTGTGATGACTGATTATGCATCCTTAGGCACACCCCCAGATCCAGAAGAAGTTCAAGACTGTGAGAGATCCACCAGAATAAGCCTTGCTCGTCATGCTGAGAGAGAGAAGCGTTTGAATTTCCCCCAGAGTGTTCGTGACGTGGTTGTCGGAAGTGGTGAAATAGTGAGATTAATCTAGTTTGATTTCTTTTAGTTACTGATTTTTGAACTTCTTTCTAATTTCTGATCACTCTTGTTATATTTGTATCTTCTGCTGTCTAGATTGTAGATGACATGAAGTTCACGGTTTCACAAGTTGTCGAACCAGTTGAGAGGGGGATTGCAACAATAAACAAAACTTTTCATCAAATATCTGAAAATGTCAAACGGTTTGAAGAGCGAAGAAAGAACTCTAAGGATGATAGTTATCTTATTCCCTTGAATACTTGGACAAAGGAATTCTCAGAAGTACACGATAACCTTGTCAAAGGGTCTGTTAGCGACAGTGGTTTATCGGAGGGGAAGAGACTGCATCACCACACCAAAGCTACATCATCTCGGTTTAGATAAAGTTTCTCTTCTTTAGTCAATACAGAAGTTAAATATAAGTTAGACTCTGAATAGGGCTATGTGGTGATTTCAATATTCTTTGGTAAGTATGCTTGATCTCTGTTCTTTCATGGTTTGCCATTTACTTTCGTATATATGGCTGAGTACATGAGATAAAGCAGAATTATGTGTTGTTCTTTATGGGATGTTCCTTGTGTAGGCGTACTTCTAAGGATACCAAAACCCTTGATGCAATTCCACTGGAAAGATGTGTGCATAATCTGAGAGCAGAAGCTTTGATATTGGCTTCTGATTATGGATTTTGCTGCAGAGCCCGGAAATATCCAGAAAAATTGCTACTGAAGCAGGTAATGGTTTTGATGTCGTACCTACAAGACACATGGCAGAGACTCAATACCTCAGTTGTAAATCCTAAAATACATACATGTCGCGGTTTCGGGGGCGTATCAGTTGTAGTGTAATGATATTAGTGACCGGAGGTTTGGATTTTTTTAAATTCCGTACAACATATCACTGGTACCATCGGTAAGTGCCCGTATCGACCGTAATTTTGATTGTATCGGCCATAACAAACTGATACCACCATTGCATATCGGCCAAAACTGTAAGGTATCACCGATACGTATGCAATTTTCCTTTACACCGCAATATTGGTTGTATCGGGACTCCTTACCTATTGATACAGATACGTATAGGTCGATACCGATATGTATCACCATTATTTCAAACCATGGTCACAATCCTACCTCTCAAAATACTCTCATTTATCAAACTTTCCCATTTACATTATTTAAGTTCTTGTTAGTCATAATCATGAAATCAAAATAATCAAATATTAGAATAAACTCCTAATGCAGATATAGATAGTTGCCAATTACATTTTCAGTAAGAAAGGCTTCTGTACTCGCAGTCTAAGAAGCTTGGGCACGTCTGCCTGCCTTTTGTATCCGTATTGCAGCTTGTTGATCAAAATAATCTAACATTAAAATAAACTCATAATATGTAGATAAATAGTTGCCAATTACACTTCTTAATAAGAAAGGCTTCTATACTCACAGTCTAAGCATGGGCACGTCTGCTTGACTTTTGTATTCGTATCGCAGATGTGTTGGAATACCATACCAGATATAGTATCGAATTTGTTAGTGGTATGATACATATTGGTATCGAAATAATACCGAGTATCATTTCGGATTTGCCGTTATTTACAAAATATGCATTAGAAATTATATTTCTATTTATAAACTTAACTTTTATTTGTATAACCCAACACTTTAATGTTGTATGCTTAACAAAATAGTACAAATTTTGCAACTTCAATAAAAAGTTGTAGGTTGAAAAAAGAATAAAAAGACAAGAAATAGAATGAAAGGGTGTGCTCTCAATGCACACTATCTTTTCTCCAAAAGTGGATGCAGTTGTATACCACCTTTTTCATTTTCACTGTCCTTTGTCCCTTTTCACTTCAAATACTCTCCCTGTGGTGTGGTGGTTTTCTCTGGACTCTTTCGGATCCTTCTTCATTCGCTCTGCTTCGTATTTGCACCAAGGCGGAAGGTGGTTGGTTGTCCCACGCCCCTCTGACGAGCAAGTTAGTATACAGGAGAATGAGAGAGTACAGTAGTCGGGTATGAGATTGTGTGTACCTTCCTTAGGGTTTATCTTCTCCTACTTAAGAACAAATATATTTACTCTCCATGCCAGGTGTGCATGACACATGCCCATGCTAGCCCCAACTCTAGAATGTTCTAGAAGCTTCTAGAACCAACTGGAGGGATCTCCATGCTGCCCCCACTCGGGTTGAACCAACCCTTTAAGCCCAACCAGCCCATTTGCCCGACCTAAAGGTTCGGTCCTTGGGCTCGCGAACTAGGCCTTTGAAACTGGTGGGCCGAACCCTTCGATCCAGTCCACCGCTTCTCGGCTCAACCCATTCCTTGCATAGGGCCTAGGCCCAAACCGCGAGCACGAGTCCAACCCGTCACCTTTGTCTCCTAGCCCTATCGTATCAATTGCAGGCCAACCCGTGGCCAAATTGGGTTCGGCCCATCACAATAGCCCCTTAACTTCTCGTGAACCTTTCGCGAGCACGAGGAGTTGAACTGTTCAGTGGGATTGAATCCATGTTTCTCAAACCAGACCATCAAGTCCTCAAAGACCCATCTTTCTTGTTCATGAAAACCAAACCGTCCTCTCATTAAATCGGAGTGGTCCTCAATATTTTTTGCATCACCTTATGATGAAAATCAGACCATCCTCTTTACAAACCAACCAAAGCCTCACCACTCGGTCGTTCCACCGAGAATGATAAAGATATTTACAAACCGACCGAAGCCTCGTCTGCTCTCAGCTATACCACCGAGAATAATAAAGAGATCCACCGAGACGTTCAGACTTTCCACCGAGAAACCTGTCAAACGGGGTCGAAGCCCCGACGCTCGGCCTTCCCACCAAAACGCTCAGCCTTTCCATCGAGAAACTTGTCAAACGGGGGCAAAGCTCCAACACTTGACCTTCCCACCGAGACGCTCGGCCTTTCCACTGAAAAACTTGTCAAATGGGGGCGAATCTCCAACACTCAGCCTTCCCATCGAGACACTTGGTCATTAATTTAACAAGCCGAAGCTGCAAATGTTCGGCCATTCCACCGAGATTTACAAACCGGCTGCAGCCTCGCTCGTGCTCGGTCATGCCATCGAGACTAACAAAGAGATTTAAATACCGGCTGAAGCTTCATGCACTCGGAGAAACAAACCGGCCAAAGCCTGATGATGAAGCCTCTTTGCTCAGCCATTAGCATTCGAACTTGGATTTAGCCAAGTGTAGAATATGGTTTAAATAGGGGCCGTAGCCCCAATTTCTTGTGCTCAATGTTTGAAATATTTTTTGAACCGGCCGGTGCCCGACTTTCGGCTACACTGTGCCTTGTGGTTGCTTTAATTTCCTTTGAATGCATGCTCTTTTTCCAACACTTTTAAGTCTTTTCTACCGTAAAACCGAGTCTACCACACCATTCATCTAGCCCCCACTTCGGATTAGGCTGGACTCGTCGGGGCAATCTAATTCAAAGTGACGGAAAAATTTATCTTTGAACCGAGTGATTAACATGGGCCAAATCCACAAGCGTTCGGCCATTCTTTCGAAAAAACTTAATCAGTTGAAAGATTAATTATATGGGCTGAAGCCACATTCAATCGGCCATTCTACCGAAAAAAAAAAACTTGATTAATCTGGAAAGTTGATTTAGACAGGCCGAAGCTTCAAATGTTTGGCCATTCCACCGAAAAAAACTTAATTAAATTGAGAAATTAATTCAAACAGGCCGAAGCTACATACGCTCAGCTATCCTGCCGAAAAAAACTTAATTGATTTGGAAATAATTCGGACAGGTTGAAGCCGTGAATGTTCGACCATTCTACCGAAGCTCATGAGAACAAAAACAAATCAACAATAAAATCGTCCCCCGGTGCATCCGACAGATCCAAACGAAAAAAACTACGCTTTAAAAGCTATAAATGAACGTCCCAGCAATATCCGAGACCGATTAGTGCAAATCAATACCATGGTTGGATCTAGATTGTCGAAATAATCGAAATTGACTACTCATACGCGAAAAGTGGAGTTCTATCACCTCTGAAATCGCGAAAAATGAATCTAAAATATTCCGCAACCCTAGGGAATATACCTACTGACATGGTAGATCAGTGGCTGCTGACTCAACATTGATTGGCTAACGTGGCAACCCGAAGTGGTCCTGTAACGCCCCTGATTTTTGGGTACGTTAAAAAAACATTTCATTGATAAAATCAAATGGAGTCTGGCTCATTATTACAACATAACTCCCACTAGGGTTCAATATTTATACAAATGAAGGGTTCTAGGGTTCCTAACTACAGCTTCGCCTGCTGCTCCGTCCTAGCCAGCTCTTCAGCTCCAAAAGCCTCCAAGGTGTACTGTTCATCTTGATCATCTACAAAATCTGACACATTATACCAGCGTCGCCACCGATATAATATGTCAGGGTCACCAAAGGTAACACCATGAGCCACAAGAGCTCAGCAGAATAATCCTATACCCACTAACCCATAACTTACCAATATCAGAGTAAAAGAGCAGCATACCAACTCTGGCACAAGCAGCGGAATAACACATACATATTTAACAAGGCATTAACAATGATACATCCACATACACTATTCTATCGTTGGTGTCGGTGTTATCTGAGTTTCTCCTACATGACTCGTCCTAGACTGTGTCACCATATTCATCAATGTTTCCGAAATTCATTTCATTATCCAAATCAACATTTTGAAAATCACGTTTAACACACCCAACCTCGGTTTCGCTGCGCCGGGTTCCCGAGTATCCTAACAATGGTTTCGCCGCGCCGGGTTCCCATTGGCACACAAAACCTTGCATTGGCTCCTCTCCGCGGATAACCAAGCCACACACCCAACCTCGGTTCCACCGCGACGGGTTCCCGAGTATCCTCACAATGGTTCCGCCATGCCGGGTTCCCATTGGCACACAACACACACACACACACACACACACTCACATAATGCACCCACATTTGGTCATTATGTAGTTTCAAAAATTCCTTTTTTATCCATATCAACCACATTCCCACAATGGGCAAGTCCGGCCGCATTGCGTTTTCAAAACACATCTTGTCTTTAACACACCCTAAGTGTCATGTTTCTATTTTCTCGATTTCGGTGTCTCGTTACATGCAATGACTCCGCGGTGGGACTTTTCACATAGATTGACTTAAATCATTCATTGTAATCTAACTAGCAAGATCATGCAAGCATTCTTATAAACAAGCTCATCACCATCCTTATACAACCATAAGTAATGCAAACGACATGTAAACAAGTTCATAACCCTCTAAAAGTTCAAAATACGAATACTTCGAATAAAGCTTCTGATTTTTCTTGTTTTGAAATCCGTTCTTTCTTCCTTTGTGGAAAGTTCAAAAAGACAACATATGTTTATTGACGTGGAAATCATTTGTTCAACATGTCATATTTTCAAAAGCAAGATAGGTTTATTTTTAACATTCATTCGACGTCAAGCTTCGTACCATATTTTTTTAAAGTTCAAGACAATCTACGTTTTAACATAACTATACATAGAGATAGAGATTAGGAACTTTCTACATATACTTAGAGATAGTGGGGACGGAAAGTTCTACCTTGATCCGAAACTAGTCGGGGCCGAATAAGCTAGTTGGAAACTCTACGGGCGTTGAAACTCGCAAATCTGGACCAAACTTCGGATGGCAGTAACTCGATCAATATTTGGCCGAATAGGATCGTTCTTGAGTCTAAAACGAAGATCTCAAAGTTCTCTACGACTTTCGTGAGGACGTTGTTCCTAGAAACGACTTTCGCCCGGAGAAAAATGGTGATAAAGGGGGTGACAGTAAGCTGTTTGGAATCTGGAATCCGAAAATTTTATTGAACTTCGGAGGTCGATATCTTGGTCATTTCTTGACCGATTGGGGTGGTTCTTGGGTCTAACTTCAAGGTTTCGAAATGCTCTACGACTTTTCTGAAGAGAGTTGGTCCTAAAAACTACCTTAAGCAGGAGCAAAATGAGGTTTTACGAATGGACAGTAGGCTGTCTGGAAATAACAGAATGGTTTTTAGAGAGAAGATGGAGCAATGCTTGAGGTGTGAGTTGAATGAGAAGTGAGGAGGCTATTTATAGCCAAACATTGAGCTCTCTCTCCCTCCTTTCTTGGCCGAATCCCATCTCTCTCTCTCCTCCCATGGATTTGTTCCATTGAATTGTCATGTCAAGTATGTCATGCCTTGTCATCCAATAGTCACCTCAACCAAGTTGTAACGAGGTCAAATTGTAACGACCCTGATTTTTGGTAAATAAAAATTTCGTTAAAAATTTGAATTTTTTTTTTAATACTTGGATTTCATTTTTAACATCCAAAAATCGGTCGTTATTGACTCATGAAAATTTTGATAAATATTTAAATTTTATTTTAATTGCTTGGATTGCTTTAAAATTTTCTTTTAAATTCTAATAATCCGTCATAATTAGATTTGAAACTTGTAAAATTGAATCATTTTACTCCGGACAATTTAGTCCTTCTCCCATGACTAGTATACTTGTAAACGTACTCGTATATTTTTCCTAATAAGTAAATAATATCTTTAAATTATATTTCTCGGCTGGAAATCCTACTTAGCAAGCATAGTTAGCTTTTAACCGATTAGTTAGCAAACCCTAACTACTATTTGGCTTAGTGATGCATCGATGCCGAGTGGTTAGTAGAAAAATTTTGGTCTTTGCCTTGACCGTCGGCTTGACCGCTTGCTTTGGCTTGGCTAGGCGGCCTTAGCGTCGGCTTATTAGGCCTGCCTCGCCCAGGCATCGGGCCTCTGTCGCTGCCTCGCCTCGGCGTCGGCTCATTGTCGCGCTTTGCCTTGCCTTGGCGTCGGCTCATTGTCGGGCCTGCCTGCCTCGCCTCGGCGTCGGCTCATTGTCGCGCTGCCTCGCCAGCGTCGGTCATTGTCAGTCGCCTCGCTGGCGTCGGGACAACTGTTGGGTTGCTCGCCTGGTTGCCATCGGGTTACGCCTTGGCATCGGGTCGCGCTTGCTTTTGCCTTGGCGTTGCTAAACTGCCTTGCTCTGCCTTGGCTGCCATCGGGTTCTGGCTTGGCGTCGGGTCGCGCCTTGCTTTTGCCTTGGCGTTGCTAGGCCGCCTTGCTCGCCTTGCCTTGGCTACGCCTTGGCCATCATTTTGCTAGTGGGCCGCTGGCCTCTCGCTATTACCGCGCTTTGGCCTCACTCACACTTTACCTTGGTGTTTGGCACCGTCGGACTTTAATATTCCGTTATTAGGCAATTTCCTGCTAATAAAACCAAATTACCACTCGAGCAATAAAAGCCGAGATTAAATATCGTTAGTCTTTAACCAACTAGTTAGAAAAGCCTAATGCCCAATTAGCCTAATCACTTCTCTCTAACCCTAAATGGACCATTTTACCCTTTTTGTCTTTACCCATTGGACGATAAAGGCTAGGATAATATTTATCCGTTGGACAATAGATGCTAGGGAAATCTTTATCCATTGGACGATAAGATCTAGGGAAATCCTTATCCATTGGTTAATACATGCTAGGAAGATCTTTGACCATTGGACAATAGTTGCTTGAGAGAAGACCAAGTTTGACTAGTAGTTGGAATAGTCTAGTCAAAAGTGAATATTGTACTTCATGATGACTTTCCTTGGACCATTGGTTATTACATGCTAGGAGAAGCTTTACCCCTTGGACAATAGATGTTAGGATTGCCAAATAGGATGACAAGACTAGTCATGTGTACTTTACCATACAAAGAGAATAATCATAAGCCATGTGTACATTTAAGTAGTTTTGTCCTTACCTTGTTCTTTCCATAAATGTACATATAGATATACACACACATATATATATATATACATGATAGTACTTTGACCAAGAGAGAGAGAGAGGGCCGAATGAGGGGAGAGGGAAAGTGAGTGCATGTGTGTTGTACTTGGACATGTGCATTGTACTTTGATACTATTTGACCAAGTTGCACTTGTGTTGTACTTTGGCTTGACAAGACAAGACCATGGAACAAATCCATGGGGAAGAGAGAGAGAGACATGGCCGAATGAGAGGGAGAGGGAAGGTGAAGTGTATGTGTGTTGTACCTTGGCAAGTTGTTGTACTTTGACACTATTTGACCAAGTTGCATTTGTTGGAGTGCTATTGCTTGACAAGACTAGACTATGAAACAAATCCATGGGAGAGGAGAGAGAGAGAGAGGCTGAATAGGGAGAGAGGGAGAGTGAGGTGTATGTTGGTTGAATTTAGACATGTGGGTTGTACTTGACACTATTTGACCTAGATACACTTGGATGGAGTACTATTGCTTGACAAGACTAGTCCATGGAGCAAATTTATGGGGGAGAGAGAGAGAGTAATGGCCGGCCAAGTGGAGTGAGGGGGGAAGCTCCATTTTGCCTATAAAAAGCATCCATTCCATGCCTTTCAACTCACACCTTCACCATTCAACTTCTCTCTCTAGAAAGCCTAGTGTTCTTGCTTTGTTCTTGAGTGTTCTTGAAGTTCTTCCCTTGTTCTTCAAGAAACTCATCCTAAGCCACCACTAAACCACCACTCCACCACCCTTCGATCCATAAGAGTTTAGTAGTATAGTCAAGACTTAGTTTCAAGAGAAACCTTTCTCTTTCGAAGCTACCGGAAGTCCACCGTAAGCCGTTACTCCGACGAAATTCCCGTAGCCACCCTACCGCCAAGAAGAACGGTAGAGTTCTTCGAACCTACTTATCCTAAGTATAATTGTATGCATGTTGAATTGAATGTAATTAACCCCTAACTACTCCCTCTAAGTATATTGTATTGTATGAGCATGAAGCCATATATGTAGTATGATTTGTTTTACGTAGTTTACCTTGATATTATGACTACTTAATTGCTTGACCTCATGATAATTGCTTGTTCATGTATGAACTCGTCAATAAACATATGTTGTTTTGAAAACTCCACAAAGGAAGAAAGAACGGATTTTGATAATATATTATTGTCTTGAGGATGATTATGAGCATGTATGTATATTGTCTTGCACTACTTGTTGTTGATAAAGCATAAGTGGTTTTCCACTCCAAGGATGTCCGTACATGTGGCGTTATGCTTTAAGTAATAATTTGAGTACGAGTAGGTAATATAGAGTTGGATGATCTTGCTAGTTTAGTTTCAAGATTACTTTAACGTGATTTGTCCCGCCGCGGAGTCTATGCATGATTACGAGACACGAGAACCGGAAAGTAGAAACATGACACCTAGGGTGTGGATAAAGGAAAGAATTGAACTTGGTAAAATACTTTTGAAACTACATAATGGCCGGACTTGGTAGCCTTTGTGTAGACTTGCGAAAACCGCAATGAGGCCGGACTTGGTAGCCCATTGTGTAGATTGGTAACGGAGCCGGACGTGGTAACTTCATTGGTAATTGGGCTTGGTTATCCGCGGAGAGGAGCCAATGCAAGATTTGATAACGTGGCCGGACTTGGTAGCCCGTTGGTAACAAAGAATGAGAAATGATTTTCAAAATGTTGATTTGGAAATGGTGACACGGTTTACGATGAGTCGCGTAGGAGAAACAAAGAAAGGCATGACACCAACGTAGGCAAGATAATGAATGCGGATGTGTCATTGTTAATTATGTTGTTGAATGTGCATGTGTAATTGCCTATATACCTTCGTGTTATAAGTTATGGATTAGTGGGTTGGATTATTCTATTGAGCTTCTGTAGCTCACGGTGTTACCTTTGTGGTGACCCTGACATATTATACTGGGGGCGACGCTGGTATAATGTGTCAGATTTTATAGATGAGCAGCATGAACAGCACACTTTAGAGGCCTTCGGAGCCGAGGAGCTTGCAAGGATGGAAGAAGAGGCGGAGCAGTAGTTAACCTTAGCTTATCCCCTCTTTTGTTGAATAAAAGTACTCTTGTGAGAATTATGTTGTAATAATGAGCTAGACTCTCTTTAGTTTATTCAATAAAAATGTTTATTTAACGTACCCAAAATTCGGGGCGTTACACAAATAGTGTCAAGGTACACTCACACACACCTCACTTTCTCTTCTCCTGCTCTCCAATCCGGCTCTCCCTCCAATTCGGCTCTCTCTCTCTCTCTCTACCTCTCATTGTGTTGTCAAATCATGCTTGGTGGCATGCCAAGTAATGTCACTTTCACTCTTTAGGCTTAAGGCTATTGAATTAGGTCATGATGGAGGGTCATGGACTCGTCTTGTCCTAGAATGGGTTGGCTTGGAAGAGTAATGACTAGGATTGTACTTGGGTAGTCTAGGATGAAGTCAAAAGGCTTAGGTATCAGGTGGCTTGAATAGTGTCCAAGTACACATGCACACACCTCTCTCATTCTTCATCCATCCGGCCAGCCCTCTCTATCTCTTTCTCTCTCCTTTGTTGATCCATTGAATTGTCCAATCAAGTCTTTCATGTATGCCAAGACTTGTCATTTTCATTTCTTGGCTTTCATGAGGGTTTTTTGGCCTTGTCTTGTCTAGGGAAGGCTTGCTTGTGGGAAAGCATAACATCATTGGTTAGGTTGTACTTTGGAAGACTAGAAATGGGTTGGCAACTTGTACTTAGGTTGAGTGTGAAGTTGGTTAAAGCAAAAGTAAGTAGGTGACTTGTTGGAGTGGCCAAAAACACAACCACACACTCACTCTCCCTCTCTCCCTATTCGGCTCCCTCTCTCTTTCTCTCTCTCTCTCTCTCTCTCTCTCTTTGGTCAATGTATGCACATACTTAGAAGACTAGGAAGATAAGGACAAGGCTAGGTAAATTTGGGTTGCATGCATGCATGGCTAGGGTTGCTTCTTTTGGAAGCAAGAATGATGGGTTCCTATGGTTCAAAAGTTTCTTAATGACTTGTCTTAGTCAAATCTAGGCTTTCATTGCTCGAGTGGTATTTGGTTTTATTAAGTAGGAAATCGCCTAATAACGGAATATTAAAGCCCGACGGTGCCAAACGCCAAGGCAAGGCGTGAGCGTGGCCAAGGCAGCCCGCTATCAAAGCGGTGGCCAAGCGGTGGCCAAAGCAGCCCGGTGGCCAAACAGTGGCCAAGGCGTAGCCAAGGCGAGGCGTGAGCGTGGCCAAGGTAGCCCGCTAGCAAAGCGGTGGCCAAGGTGAGGCGTGAGCGTGGCCAAGGCAGCCCGCTAGCAAAGCGGTGGCCAAGGCGTAGCCAAGGCGAGGCATGAGCGTGGCCAAGGCAGCCCGCTAGCAAAGCGGTGGCCAAAGCAAGGCAGCCCAGCAACGCCAAGGTAAAAGCAAGGCGCGACCCGACGCCAAGGCAGAACCCGATGGCAGCCAAGGCAGAGCAACCCTATGGTCAAAACTTGTTTCCGACAACTTTTGACTGCATCGATTCCAAAAAAACCCTATGGTAGCCCTTTTTCGGCGCTTGAATGGACCGTGAGCCCTCATCCGACGTCGTTCGGCGATGCTCCTACTAGTTCTGAACTTGTATCGACGAGACGAACAAAATGCTGTGACCAAATATTTTTTTCGATCACTTTTGATCTGAGCCGCCGTTGAACTGCCGGTTCGCCACCATCTGTCGACGTTCAAAAGACTGTAGGGCCTTCCTCTGGTGTCGAAGCCTGACGCCGACACCACCGATGAACTCGTCCGAGGAAAGACGCACCACCCTGGCTGGTCCAATCGAGTTTCAGACGACTCGATCCAAAAACCCAGCTGAGGAAGTGTTCCTCCATGCTGTTTAGCTCTGTTCGTGGTGGCCTATCCGCGCCGCTGTGTGACCCATAAATCCAAGCCCCGATGGTGGGTGGTTTTCGCTGGACACCTTCGAATCCTCCTTCCTTCGCTCTGCTTCGTACCTGAACCAAGGCGTAAGGCAGTTGGTCGTCCCACGCTCCTCCGACGAGCAAGTCAGTATGCAGGAGAAGGAGAAAGTACTGTAGTCGAGTATGAGATTGTGTGTTTCTTAGGGTTTATCCTCTCCTACTTATAGAAAAATATACTTGCTCTCCAAGCCAGGTGTTTACGGCACATGCCCAATGTGGGCTATCCGCCCTGGATTCTCGGTGGCCCGAAAAAGAGAAGTTGTTTTGAAAAATTGAAGAGTCACCACCCGGATTTTGAGGTTCGCCATCTGAGAAACCGTTTTGATTGGAAAATAATTTTTGAAATTGAAAACCAGAGATTGTTTTGGGTTCAGGAGCTAGGTTACGAGAGGGAAAGGGTTATATGACACCTCCCTCGCCCGATACAAGATCGGTCTCTACTCAAAGTTTGTGATATTTTTATTGAAAATATTTTGTTTCATGGAAAGCATCTAACACGTAGTTAGAGGAATAAAAAATAACAATATATACAAGTGATTGTGAGCATGATATGGCAATGTAGCATGAAAGATAAATAATAACATAACTGAAAACTTGACTACTGCAACCATTCTTGAGCGTTCAACAATGGTCCTGAGCGCTCAAGAGTACCTCCCTGCAACCCTGCAATTTCTGTTAGCCTTAAACACATCTAGGAGCTAGAAAATAGAGAAACTAAGCTTTTAACATACAACATTGCTCCGCAAAAGGCTTAAATAGCTAAGAACTGGTCCTAACCATCCAAACCTTGCTTCCTTGCAACTGAAAGTAAACGTAACTAGGCTCTGCAGGACTAGTGCACACCTAATGCTCAGAAACTTGCATGAATAGCAACAAAGAAGGACAAACAAGCTGTAGCAAAATAACAGCACTCCTAAGCGCTCGAGAACACTCTTGAGCACTTAGGAGCTATTCCAGCGTACTGAAAAACTATTTATAACCTTTTGCTCTTGTTGTTAAACCAAGATCAGGTGGCTCACAACCAATATGAGGAACTGGTATGAGCCACTGATCTCCCTCAGAAAGGAAAAAATAGTAGGCTTTTCAAGTTTAAAAATAGAATTTTATACCTTTTGTACTTGAACAAGACTTCTTGGATGGATATGGTAGATTAAATAAGGGCTGAAAAACATTAGAAAATTAAGTCTAAGACTTTAAATGCTTTTTTGGTTTTTGGATATGCTTTGAAATTTATTTAAAGATGGAAGTTGGAAAATGTTTGAGGGTGTTTGAGAACTTGGGTTTTTTGAAAATAAGGGAGTGAGAGAGTGAAATTTCGTGGCCCTTTGTGTGTAGAATGAGGGGGTATTAATAGGGGAGGAGAAAATAGGTTTGAAATTTGAAAATTAAAAGAAAATAAAATGGAAAAGTGTTTTGGGGGAAAAAATGTGATGATTGTTCTTCCTTCTGGCTCAGGCAGACCTCTGGTACGTGCAAGTTCGAACTACAGGTTTGAAAATCTGAAAAAGCTATGGTCAATGGTCAAGCTCAAAATGCATTGATCTGTCAGAGGTCCTGGGCGCTCTGGAGTGGCTGCCAAACTTCAGAGGGGCACCACGGATACTCCCGAACTTAGTTTTGAGTATTTTTCAAAGCGTTAAAAAGCTGGTTGAGTTCTCTTTATAACCCAATTGGTTTCATTCAACGATATTTTATACACTGAAATGTGTGTCCATTTTACCCTCAGGGTGTTGGGAAAAAAATGGTTTTGGTTTGTAAAAGTCTAAGAGGCATCATTCAATCTTTAGCCAAGTCTTGTTTTGATTCCGTTTCATCATTAGGGAGCCTCAAGGCCACAAATTAAGGATGATTAATAGGTTCAAATTGGGAAGTAAAGATGTAGAGGTTGTGCTCTTTCGAGCTGCCTACATACCCCGTTCGCAGGGATCAGACCAGCGTAGTTCTTTGGGGGCAAATGCAAGCATGCAAGTAAACTTGTCATGGAACAAAGTCATGCTTATGAACACATGTAGATGTAGATGCAAAGATGAGAAAATTGATTGAAAATGGGACGAACCCTTGAGATTTGTTTTGAAATCGGTGCTATAAGATATTTCCATCGCCTCTCAAGCAAAAAGTTTCAAAAATTGTCCCTTAGGACAGTCACCCTCGGGCAAAGATGTTAAACAAATGTCCTTCGGGACATTGCTAAATCTATGGCATAAGTTTATTGAATGGTGTCCTTCAAGACAATGCCAAATCTATGGCAGAAGATGATTAAAAGGTGTCCCAAAGGACAAATATGGCAGAAGTTGATTGAAAGATGTCCCAGAGGACAATGCCAAATCTATGGTAGAAGCTGATTGAAAGATGTCCCAGAGGACAATGCCAAATCTATGGCGGAAAACAATTGAAAGATGCCCTAAAGGACAATACCAAATCTATGGCAGAAAATAATTGAAAGATGTCCCTTAGGACGGTGCCAAATCTATGGTAGAAGTTGATTGAAAGATGTCCCTTAAGGCGGTACCAAATCTATGGCGGAAGCAGGGCAGTCAACTGACATGAAGGCGACAATGACGATAATTCTTTTTCTTAAAAATAGGGGATAAGCCTTGGTATGCTTTTTGCTTTACTGTCTTTTTGGCCAGTGGACCGGTATTTTTCAGGTCTTTATGATTTGGGTTGGAGTTTGTCTTTGGTTGGAGCTTGAGCTTTTGGGCTAGAGTTCATCTTTGGATGGGAACTGGGTTTGAGTTGGAGTCAGGGCTTGAGCTGTGGTTGTCAATGCCCCAGTCTTGAAGTTGGGCTTATGCTTTCCCCCCAGTTGATGGCATGCTGCAGTGGTTGATGAGTCCCAGTTTTGATTTGTTTCCTTGATTCCACTGATAGTTTCAGCAACTAGTTTGACCATGAGCATATGCGCGGGCTCTTCCATGTATTGGAGTTTCTCTCATGAATTGAGGCCTCAAGATCAATATGACTTGACTAGACCGATGACCTTGTGTGAATTTGGACTAGGCCAAGATGACTTAAAAGACAAGAAAGACCCTTTATCAGAGGACTGACTCTTAATGATGGCTATGACTGGACGAGGAGTTTGATTACTTGAGGGCTTGAAAAATGGCAAGCATGTCTCACAATTGATATTTGAAATTGTCATGATAAAATCAAGTTTTGATGATTTTCCCTTTTGGGGTTTTGAAATTGTTTCTGCTCCATCGAGTGATGCTCATTCAGAATTTTCTTTGATCTTGCTTCGTCAAAACACAGGAATTTTTACCACGAACCGTGCCCCAAATTGCTGATGACAATTCATGGATTTCGAAAATGCTCCAGCTTGGATTTTGCAGGATTCACGAAATGCCTTGCCACTCCTTATTTTCTCTTAATGCCTAGGATTGTTGTTATCAAGTTGCGTTTTCCAATTTAAAAGGACTTTATCTGGGTTGTTACTTGGTCAAGGTTTGGCTTAACAAAGAAAGGATAATAGGCTTAAGGATTTTCATTTTTTTTGGATTTTGAGAGCTAGCAGCCATCTTGAACATTTTTGTTCCCTTTTTGCTTTTGATGGGTGCCTTCTTTCACATGATTTGCTTCGCATTTTGTTGTGCCTATGTATTTGGCACTTTCATTCTCTAAAGGTTGAGCTTTTTCTGATTTTTCTTCAAAGTTTTGCATTTCATTTTGCCCATGTATTTGGCACTTTCACACTTCGAATTCTAATGCACCGATGATAATCATGTGTTTGGCACTTTTTTCTTCTTCATTTCACCTCGGTGTGGGGGATAGCTGCCTAGCTGGGTTATTTCAAAAAAATCAATTTAGGCTCAAATGAGGGATCAATGGATATATATCTTCAAGCGTTTGATAAAAAAAAAGAATGCCTTTTTCCATTTTGAATTGTAAAACTTGATAACTGGATCCTAGATGCAAGTTAAGAGATTTGTGTGCTCTAACTTTTGCCTAGATCACATTTTGAGGTTTTGATCTAGCGAGCTTTTTCTCGGGCCAGGGCGTTGCTTTTCTACGGCATCATGGCGTGGTCCCATGAAATTCTTCTTCTTGCAAGGGCGAAGGTTCAATCGACAACTGTCTCGTGTTCTGATTTCTCAATTGATGGTGAAAAACAATTCCAAGTTAAGAGATTATCACAAAACGCAAGTCTATTATCACTATTTCGACACAAGAGGCTTAACGATGATTTTAAAAGATAGGACTGACCCACAAAGGATTAACTCAAAAGATCATGACCGAACCTCGGGAAGAGGCTACCTATGTATCCTTTTTGTATTGGAATTAGGTCATAACGTAGTTCGGGTCTACGAAACTGACTCTTCTTTTTTTTTTTTTGTGGTTTTTCTTCTTTTACTACAAGCTTGAATTTGAAAACATACAGACACGAAAGCATGAAAGACTCGAGGTACAAATTGACTCGAAATTGACTTGAAACTTAAAAGCTTTCCAGACTCGTGAGAAATTCCATTCATGGATTGACTTTACTTTATCATTGTCCTCCTACAGATTTAAGGTCTGTGGACAGCATGCCCTGGAATTTTCGGATTCCAAAGCGAGCCTTCGGGAATTTTGTTTCCCGAAGCAAGGGCCCATAATCGAGGGAGCGCGAGCGGAGCAGCAGGCGCTCGCGAAAACACAGAGTCGCCACCTGGGTTTGAAGGTCCGTCACCCAAGGAACCGTATTTCGAAGCACCTGCCGCGCTATTTTGATTTGAAAAAGTGAAGGAACCAGTCCGTCATAACCATATCTGGGTTCGGGAGCCAGGTTACGAGAGGGGAAGGTTTTTAAGGCACCCCTCTCGCCCAATCCAGAGATCGGTCTCTACTTTAGGCATTTTGTAAAAATATTGTGATTCGTTTTCTTCTTTAACCAATTTTAAGCCAGTTAGGGCGGGGGAACAGTTAATCGGGGATTAAAACTGTAACACGATTTAGCAAGATGTGTTTCAAATATGCCATGGATGGATGAAATAAAAGGTGATAGGGGAAAATCCAACCCCCTGACAAGAACCAGGCTGCCCAAGAAATGAATGTGCCATACACCATGGCCACCTTTGCATGCATGGATCAACGTGCATGCAAAGCAGTATCGCGCAACACACTCACACACTCGCGAGGGAGCTAACTCACCACAGTCGAATTTTAACCTCTTCAGGCTCTGGAAGGACCAGTGCACACCCAGGAGGCAAACCAAGCAGTTTATAAGGAGTGGAAGTAAATAAATATCCCTAATTATTACAAACAGAAGCCAATTTAATTGAAATACAACCCCTAAACAGTGGGGGTGTTAAAACAGAGGCCAAGGGCTAAGCTGTTCATGCAAGGGCAGTTTCTGGTCTCAGGAGAACCCTCGCGTGAGACACTGAGTCCCTCGCGCGAGTGTCCTGACTGGACTTCTAGGAATTGCTTTGCATGCTCTGGGCTCTGGTACATGTCCAGAAGCAAGCCAAAAGCATTCCAACAGAACAAGTAAGCAATGAAAGTCTAGTCTATGTGTTTTAACATGCAAAACAGTGATCTAAAAGGCTTACAAAGCTGTAAAATAAATAACAACATGAAAAACAAGAAAACCTAGCATCCCCAAACCCCACGAGGACTGTCGCGCGAGACAGTGGACTGTCGCGCATGAGTGTGAGTCACTCGCGCGAGGGTATGCTCGAACCAGTTTCTTGTAACTCTGCTGACTTTAGGACCAGAACTGGTATTGATTACCAATCCTGGCCCTGACAGCCCCCCTCAGGAATCAAAACAATAAGCAATAAATGGTGTTTATACCTTTGCTTGGAAGGTTTTGGAAAGATTTGAACAAGTTGAGAAGTTTGTGATGGAAAATGGAGTGAAGAAATGTATAGAAAGTGAGCTAGGGTTGAGAGCCTTTGTACTTGCAAGAGTTCTCAATCTCCTAAACTTTCAAAGTTAGTGAATTTTTGTGACTTAGTCCCCTTGAATGAAAGATCAAAGGGGGTATTTATAGGAAGAGTGGAGGACTAAGGGTGGTGGCAAACACTCCCTTAGGGCCAAACTTGGTGGTGAAGATAGGTAAAAAGGTGATGGGAAGGGTTGTGTGAGTGTATGCTCCCAAGGACAGCTCTGCCACTGTACTGTGGAGAAAAACGGGGTTCAGCAGCCCTGCAGTCCCCCTCGCAAGCCACCAACTTGGGTGAAAAAGGTGACAGGGACTGCTCAGGACCATCGCGCGAGACAGTGAGACACTCGCGCGAGGGTTCCACCTGTCGCGCGTGGGTCAACAGTCAAATGTTTGACTTTGATCACCCCTGGCAAGAAGGACACTCGCGCGAGGGAATGACGTCCACGCGCGAGGGTCAACTCCAGACCCAAGTTTGACTGATTTTTAATTTTCTTTTAAAAGGGTTTAAAAGGGCTCAAAGGGGCCACACACACCAAGTTCAATCCTTTCCAACCTTAAGACTGCTTTTTGATCCGGTTCATCATTGGGGAAACAAGAAACCGTAAAACGATCGGGGGATTCAGATTGGGGTGTCTACAAGGTCCGACATTGGGATGGTTTTGTCGTCGATTAGGTCTTGGATCTTGTGATAGAGACGTTGACAGTCATTGGTAGCGTGACCGGGCATTTGGTGAAAGACGTAGAAGGCATTTGGGTTGTGGTAGGCTAGGAGCTTTTGAGTGGTAGGCTAGGAGCTTTTGAGGTTGGGGAGTTGGAGGGAACGGCTTGAGGGTTCCGCCCTTGATAAGCCATTCGAATATCATGGATAGTGGTAATGGATACTGGGAAAAGACACGGCGTTGGGATGGTTTTATTATAGGATGGGTGGCCCAGTACTGATAGTAAAACAAAAAAAGGTGAACTCAGAATGTGCCCCTGTTATGTTTTATTAAAAAAAAAAAGAAATGTGTATAAATAAAAGAAATGTTGTACACATGTCATCATCGTCGACTTGAGGAATCAAACTTGTAGGAAGCCTATGCGCTGATCTCACTTAAGACATGGCACAGATAGTTCCAACAACCACGGGTAGGTCATGTCAGGTAGGTAAAATTCCATTCGTTGGGAATCAGAGCCAATCTCCTTATCAAAGACCATTCGAGACAGAGCCATAAGGCTGCTGGAAGATGCGCTTAAGGCTAGACTAAACTAGAGGGAGCCGATCGGGCACGGCAAACACCTGAGGTAACCCAAACTCTATGGATTTATGGTCTCCTAGACCACTCAAAAAAATGACAACCTATGAAGGATTGCCTTAGTCCTCAAAAATTCTTTTGAGTGTGTATCCTTTGATTAGGAATGACAAGACTTAGGAGATATCAAGACAAATTAAGTTCTTTACATTTTTCATCCGAAGTTTGTGTTTTGGTTTTAAAAACCGTTTGCCGTAAATGACATGATATCGTAACTGGGGCGGCGTAAGTGACATGGCGCCATTAACCTAAGCGGTGTAAGTGACTTCGCACTATAACTTGAATGGTGTGGGTATCACGACATTGTAGCCTAATTGTTTCGTTAATCTCCATTGAATCCTTGATTGAAAAATATATTGAAGACTTAATGAATTTTGATATCCCTAAAACCTCATCGTCCCAAGGACTAATTAATTTCGACAATGTGCCTTTAAAAAGCACGACTCTTCGTCGGTCCAGGCAATCCTAAACGAGCTGCGCAAGTGAGTCTAAGAGTTCTATACGTGACACGAAAGCAAACGAACAACATATGATGCAAGGTGTGATGTGCAAGCAAGATATGTCATATAAGATTACGATCTTTTGAAGGTTGCCTCATTCATCAGAATTTCTTTTAGGGTGTATCCTTTGTTTAGAACAAGAAGTTCCAAGATATGTCAAAATGAACAAAGTATTCAACTAGTCCTCATTCGAAGTTTCAATTTTGAACTCGGAATAGCTTAGTATAGATCACGTGATACAATAACTAGAGTGGCGTCAGTGGCATGGCAACATTAGCCGAAATGGTGTAAGTGACATGGCATCATGGCATCGTTTCCTTGTTATTCCTTTTTCTTTGTTAAATCTTTGATTAGGCGTTAGTCAAGGACTTAGTAAGTTTTGATTTCCCAAAGTCTCATTGTTCTAAGGACTCATGCACTTTAGACAACGTACATTGGGTGCACGACTTTTCATCGGGTCTTTGCAACCTTTTACAGACCGCGCGAGCGAACTTAAGAAAACATGGCTTTAAATAGGCAACATAACAACACGACATGGATGATATGTAAGGTGTGATGAAGAAAACAGTAACACGTAAGTAGAATATATCACATAATCCTACCCTGCGGGTTTTTGTCCTAGTTTTGAAGGTTCTATGCTTTCTACATATGTACGAAGGCCTATTTTGGTTTAAAGTGGGTTCCCCGGACTAGAGTCAAGGTGTGCCTCCCACTATTGAGCGTACACCCAATAATAGTACAAACGACAGGGAATGACTCATCACGGTTGAGGGTTGCTGAGCATTCTTGGATTGCCTGTTGCTGACAAGCCGGGTAGGATTGCCAGAACACAGCAGCGATGATGAACAAGTTATGTATACAAAAAATAAAAAATGAAACTAAATATTTTCAAAAATCCCACTAACATTTTTCAAGCTTGACTCTCTTGATTAATTAATACTTAGAGAAAAATACAAGAGTAATCAATCAGAAAGCCCCATGTTGGAATAGCCGGATAGAAATCCAGTTAGAACCACCATTTCCTTCAATGAGCATAAAGCGTCGTTGTTTTTGACAGACTTTGCAAAGATTGTTCACAAGTGTATATAAACTCTAAGTATTAATTAAGTTGTCCCACGCAGAGTCGCCATCGTGGGCTACCTACCCTGGATTCTTGGTGGCCTAAAAAAGAGAAGTTATTTTGAAAAATTGAAGAGTCGCCACCCGGATTTAAGGTTCGCCAACCAAGAAACCATTTTGATTGGAAAATAATTTTTGAAATTAAAAACCAGAGATTGTTTTGGGTTCAGGAGCCAGGTTACAAGAGGGGAAGGGTTTATGGCACCCCCTCACCCGATACGAGATCGGTCTCTACTCAAAGTTTGTGGGATTTTTATTGAAAATATTTTGTTTCATGGAAAGCATCTAACACGTAGTTACAGGAATAAAAAAGTAACAGTATATACAAGTGACTGTTGTAAGTGCAGGAAAACGAAAGAGCCTTTGAACTACGCCGAGCCGTAACGGCTACTTTGGATCGTTCGCCGGAACCCTAGCTCACTGCCGGAGTTGAACCTGTAAAACAGACAAAGGGTGAGCGCACCTTTGCCTTCTCGTGGCAAAGGCCCTCCGATGCCAAAGTTAGTATCTCGTACTAGTGAAAAACCCTAATTCTCAGTAGGTATTGGAACATATAGCCAAGAATTGCGTACCTTTACCTCTAGGTTTACCTCATATTTATAGATCCACATATGCTTGCTGTCCAAGCCATCTCGTTGCCCTAAGTTTCCTTTCTCGTATAGGGAGCCCAGAATATAAGGGATTCTCGTTCCCTTTACTGCATATTTCCTTATAGACCATTTAGGAATCCTTTCCTTAATTGGCCGTTCACCCCATTCCCGTTGGGTATCTTCCCCAGATCTCATTTCCTAACTGGGTATTACCATTTCTGGATTATTCTGGAGCGTCATCTGTTGACTATTCCAGAATGCTGCTCCTGTTTGGCCCTCTTACTGCCGGACAGCCTACCTGGACCAACGATTTCTCATATCACTGGTCCCTTTACCATGCGACTGGTCCAAAACTCTTCCCTTGCTTTTTAGACCATACCCCTGCTCGGGTATCTTGGACCTAGGACCTTTCGTATCTCTAGTCCTTATTGCCGTTCACCATACTGTACGGCGGACGCTTTGATTACTTTTACTCCTGGGCCCCACGTACCATGTGTTCAGGCCATATTTGTACCTGTTTGGGATTACCTCCCTACAATGGCTCCTTAGCTTTACTCGTTATTTTTCCATTAATATGACGAGCAAAGCTCTTTGACATCGAGCAAGGTTCTCGTCCTTTGCTCCTGCACCCTATTTCTCGTACTTGGTGCAAACTCATCATTAGTCCAGGCCAAACGTCTCATCGTTTGGTTTGGGCAGGCTTTTCCAGCTATCACCTTTACATGCGGCATGCTCTGTACTGCTCGCATTAAATGCGAGCAAACGTTTCGGGGAACAAAATGCCCAAACGGCGTCTGGGGTGACGTTTCTCATATGCCACCCCATCTGTTAGGGTATATTTGGGTTTTCGTCCAAATTCAAACCCACTTTCTCTTTCTGAAACTCCCCCTGCAAAAGAAGGTCTATTCATACCCGTCATTGGAGCACTGTTCACCATCCCGTGGTTCCCTCCTTCTTCTGCACTAGTGTCTTCGATCGTCACCCCAGTAAGTTACCATTCCTCTTCTCATTCTATCGATTTCTTTCCACTCCTCCCTGTCATTCCCACTTATCTAGGGTTCTCACAACTCTTTAGGGCTTTTCTGATATCCCTCACACTATATTCGAAAATGGGGAGATTCAGACGTTTCTGCAATACTCCTCAAACGATGGTAGACTTCAGATCTTGTTACGAGATCCCTGATAATATCGCCACAGAACTGGCACCTGTAGACGCCATCCGTGAAAGTCCAGACAATGACACTCTCCACATTCCCGTAGTGGCCGTCGCGGAAGGCGGCGTTAGGTTTCCCCTGGCGCCATTACTCCGCCAGGTTCTGGCTTTTTATAAGTTATCTCCAATGCAAGTTTCTGCCAATTTCTTTCGTGTGGTCATGGGTATCAACACCTTAAACCAGTCGCTAGGCACATCGTTAGGACTTCACGACATTCATCATCTGTACAGCATCTCCAGAACCAAAGACGCCACTACCTACTATTTCAAAAGTAGGGATTCCAGAAAAAGACTCGTGCTGGAACTTCCTGACTCAGCTCGAGGGGATGACGACGACTTCCTCATCATCACTGGGAACTTTGAGCCCAGGAACGAGGAGGGCACAGTGATAGGATTCATGCCCCTCACAGATTTGGCACTCCACGTTAGTTTTTTTTCTCGTAGAACTTCTTTGCCGAGCAACATTTTGTATTGCCCGTTTGATTTAATGACTGTTATCTTTCTTGTGTTTCCGCAGCAACAAACGTCAACCAGGGGCACGCCATCATCACCCCTTAAGTGTACGTCACTGATATCAATCGGGCGCTGGGCTTCAATGGGGAAGGTACTGCTCTTGCTGGCCGAGCAAGAGCTGCCCAAATCCTTCTCAGCTACAGAGCGTCGTACGGGGGTTTTATTGATCGGCGAATTCGAGCCACTGATAATCCAATAATCCCAAACCCTCCTCTCCCGCATCCCGAGCAAGAAGAGGGAAGGCGCTCTCAAACCCCTCCCTAACCAGACGAGCCAATTCGTCTAGCTGAAGAAGCATCGACCTCCATCTCTAGCGGTTACACGCCTTCTCCTCCAAACAATCGAGCCATGAACCAACCGATCAATCTTGGAAGCTTGCTCACCATTCCTGGCCACAGTCGGGGCCGCGGGCGTGGTTCCTCCCAAACTCGAGATGGGGCTCAAACCCTTGCTCCTGCCTGCGGGCGGCGTCCTACGGCCCAAAATGATACACCCCCTGGGTTTTCTCGGCCAGAGGTTGAGGAGAGTCACCGCGACAAGTGTCAGCGGCTAGAAACGCTCGATAGACCCCCTGCTCAAGCCTCCTCTGTGCCATCTCCCCTCTGGGCCCCTCAGCTCACCCATGGTGGCCGCTCTGTCACGATCAGAGACAACATGGGGTCTAAGGGGACCGCCCTCGCATTGTCCCAAGCATTCATGCTCCCTGGGGACATGCAACAAGAGGTCGCCAGCTCCCCAGACAACCTCCTTGGCTCATTCACGAGCCACAGTGCCAAGGTAAGCCTCCAGTGTTCACATCTGTGGGTTAATAGCCTTGAATCATGATTTCTGTTATCTGTCTAAACTTGAGATTACTCAGGCGATGCAAAAAATGGTGGCCATGGCCCAGAAGCTTGGCCAGTCTGAGCCTCAGCGTGCCAGGCTGGCAAGTGAGAGCTCCAAACTTCAACTCACTATTCTGAGGCTTGAGCGAGAGAGAGACCAGGCTCGAACTGACACCTGGGTGCTGAGATCCAAGCTGGAAAGCACGGAGGACAGCCTGAACCAAACCCTGACGGAGCTGGGGGCAAGCAAGGAGGAGAACAAGGCTGCCTACCAAGATGGTTATAACGAAGGGATCCACGTGGCTACTGAGAGCTACAAGTCTCAGATACTTGCCCTTCAAGACCAGATCTGGGACGCTGCTTGGACCACGTGCCTGACAAAGATTGAGGCTCCTGAGTCTTGTCCCCTGTGGACCAACAGAGACCTCCCGAGCACCCAAGTTGCGGCTGTCGAGTAGGAAGAGGAAGAAGAAGAAGACAATGTAGAGAGAGAGACTCATGCACAAGTCACCGAGCAAGCAGAGAACGACGCTACTGCAACTGTGGACGACGCCCACACTGGCCAGAAGGAAGCTGGTGGTGGCGCTCCAGAGTCATCTACCGTGGTAGAGGACGCGGCTGCTCCATCCTCTTCTGCAACTGCTCCAGCCTCTCCTGTCATCCAGGACTTGACGGTTGAAGAGTAAGTTGAATCTTACCCCTCCCTGTTGATTGTGACAATTGAACTTTTTCTGGAATTAGTTTTTGCCAGCCCTGCGTGGCCGTTGGTATTGCCCTGCGTGGCATCGATACATTTCTACATACTTTAATTCTGGTGGTTTGGCCCTTCATGGCACTCTGCGTTTTTGGTGGCCCCGTTTGGCCTAAACAATTATTTGCCTGGCCCTTCGTGGCTCTTTTTCAGTGCAGGTGGCTATCTCATAGCCAATGTTTCTTGTGCTAAGTTTTCTTTTTTGTACTTAGCTTTATGTGTGCATATGCACGTATGCCTCCCAGTTTTCATCGTGCCTGGCAACGATTCAAATTTATACTTTGCAGGTTTCTCATACCTTAGAACGATGCTAGATGCATCTGGAGTTTGTCACAGGCACTCGTATGTGTCTAGGGTCTGCTCGTACCCGAACAAATTGTTAATTATATTCGTACTTAGATAATTTTGTACGTTTATGTATGTGCTCCGGGTTTGTTCATACCCGAGCGATTCGTCAAGCTTTTCAGAGACTACTGCATATTCACGTATGCAACCCGGGTATTTCGTACTCGGAAATTTTGATCATGTTGTATGTTCAAGTATGCACGCACAAGTTTATTCGTACTTGGGGATATCCCAAAAACGTTCGTGCTTTGGAACAGTGTGCATAATCTCGTATGCATTCTGGGTTTGTTCGTACCCCAGCAAATAGTCAAGTATATTCGTACTTGGCAAAATTCTGGGTGTATTCGTACCCGAGCAATCAGTCAAGTATATTCGTACTTGGCAAAATTCTGGGTGTATTCGTACCCGAGCGATCAGTCATGCATATTCGTACTTGGCCAAATTCTGGGTGTATTCGTACCCGAGCAATCAGTCAAGTATATTTGTACTTGGCAAAATTCTGGGTGTATTCGTACCCGAGCAATCAGTCAAGCATATTCGTACTTGGCCAAATTCTGGGTATATTCATACCCGAGCAAATAGTTAAGTATATTCGTACGTGGCAAAATTCTGGGTATATTCGTACCCGGGCAATCAGTCAAGTATATTCGTACTTGGCAAAAATTGAAACATTAGAAATTTCATTTAATTACCCTATACCTCTGTTCCCCAATACGAAGTGAGGACTAAGGACATAGCTTGACTTCGTATTTATGCCCAAAAGAAAAACTCGTAAAAAACAGCGTTTGTGTTACCAAAATCCGGGAATTTTATTCATAATTCGAAAAACTCAAGGGGGTGTTACGCGTACCCCTTGGAACTAATAAAGCCAAACACAAGGGAATTTTATTCATAATTCCCACACAATCACGATGTGCATCTAAAACAGAATAAAACGAAATAGAAGTTCTTTACACGTAGAACTTCCTCAAGTTGTGGACATTCCAGGGCCTTGGCACCGGGTTCCCATCCAGATCTGCCAATTGATAAGCCCCTATGGCCACAACCTCTGTAACTCGATATGGGCCTTCCCAATTGGCCCCCAACTTGCCCTCATTGGCCACCTTGGTGTTGCCGAGAACCTTCCGTAGCACAAGGTCTCCAACACCAAACTCTCGTGGGTGGACAGGCTTGTTGTAGCTTTTCATCAGTTGCTTTTGGTACGAGGCCAGGTGCACCAGAGCTCGTTCTCTCCTCTCCTCGGCGAGGTCCAGCTCAATTTCCAGGGCTCTATCATTGCCCCCACTCTCTACCAGTGTGGTTCTGTTGGTCGGCAAACCAACCTCCAATGGAATCACATCCTCTGTTCCATATGCCAGCGAATAGGAGGTCTCTTCCATAGACCTCCTAGGAGTTGTTCGGTGAGCCCACAGGACCAGTGGTAATTTGTCGGGCCACTTGCCTTTTGCCTTGTCCAACCTTTTCTTGATCCCGTCAAGTATAGCCTTGTTGGACGCTTCTGCCTGCCCATTGCTCTGAGGGTAGGCTGGTGTGGAATAGTAATTCCTTATTCCATACTGGGCACAAAAAGCCTTGAACTTTTTCTGGAACTGCGACCCATTATCAGTGATCAAAGAATAAGGAACTCCAAATCGAGTGATGATGCTTTTCCACACGAATCTCTCTATCATAGGTTCTGTGATCTTTGCCAGTGGTTCCGCTTCTATCCACTTGGTAAAGTAGTCTGTTGCCACTAACAGAAATTTTCTGTTCCAAGTTGCCTTATGGAGTGGGCCCACGATGTCCATTCCCCATTGCGCAAACGGCCAAGGGCTTGTTAAGGGCACCAGATCTTCGGCTGGTGTTCGGATCATGGGTGAGAACTTCTGACATTTCTCACAAATTTTCACATACACCTTTGCATCTTCTTGCATGTGCGGCCACCAGTAACCCTGGGTGATTGCCCGGTGAGCAATGGATCTCCCACCTGCGTGACTCCCACATGTCCCCTCGTGTATTTCATGGAGGAACTTCTGCACCATCTTGGGATGCACGCAAAGCAGGTATGGTCCAGTGAAGGACTTCCTGTACAATTTCCCCTCTGGTGATAGCCAAAACCTTGCAAATTTCGTCTTTATCTTGTGAGCCTCCTTTTTATCTGTGGGGAGTGTCCCATCTCGTAGAAACTCCATTATTGGATCCATCCAACTTGGTCCTTGATTCACGTCCAAGACCAATTCCACACTTTTTCCAATGCTGGGCTCAGCAAGATAATCCACTGCTACCCTTCTCCTGAACTCTGTTGGCACAGCCGCTGCCAACCAAGCTAGTGAGTCTGCATGGGCGTTCTGCCCAGAGCTTATCTGCTCAATGTGTACCTTCTCAAAGGTGTCAAGCAAATTGTTTACACCCGTTTTTGGCACCCAGTCCTAGGCAAGCGTTGGACGGGTATGTGGTTGGAATGAGCCACGAATTGAAGATTGGTTGGACCAAAATTATCGGGCCAAACCCATGTTACCTGGGCCCAATTTATTTTGGTCCGAATGATAAGAGTTTTGGACTTGTCTGCGAAAAGAATTCAGTTGGCCCTCGATCTATTTAGGCTCATTAAGTTTTGATTTGGGCTGATTGCATCAACAGGCCTTTAATTTAATTAAATGGCCCATTGCCCACATGGCCCATTATTATTCAGTTGGTGTTCTGGAAGAAACCATGAGAAATAAAATGACGAAGAAGTAGGGATAACTGCCACATGGCCATTTGACCCGGTCAAATTGGCTCATTGCCTTTTGAAACCCACGGAAAGAGGGATGAGGTGGACCACTAACTACACCAACTGCCCATGACATAAAACAACATGTGGGGTAATTATTTTTTCACCCCAGTAGCTTCCCACGTTGAAGAAAAACACATGGGCAATTCTCTGTCAACTACCCATGACCCCATGATCTCATGAAGCAGAGTTTGCATGGGACACGTGGCAAGAGGAGGAGCAAGGCGGGAAAATCTTCATGCATGCAAAAACCGTGGAGATCATTGCCTATAAATAGAAGAGCTCAAGAAGAAAAAGGGGTCCCCACACCAATCAAGCTCAACGCTTACAATCAAAAGCCTTCCCTGCGAAGCAAATTATCTCTACTCCCTCACCTACACTCGATTATTTCACCAAATAACTCGAGCTTTTATCTCTCTTGTATCCCAACTTTATTATTACGAAACATAGTAAAGTTATTCATATCTCTCTCTCACCTCCTACTTTATTATTCCGACATAGTAAAGTAATTCTACATTGCTACTTCTTTTCCTAAACGGTTAGGAAAATTATTAAGTCCACTTCGTTGTGGCAAACCACGAACCAAACTGCAATCTAGCCCTTAGGTTTGCAGCACTATCGCCCGCACAGATCTAGAAAAGGGACGCCCAGTCCTTTACGTTGGTACGCGACAAGTCCTGGCACGCCCGCTCAGCCCTTGGCCATTTCCGAGCCAAACATCTTTTGGCACGCCGGTGGGACCCTAATCGTCTAAGGGTTTTATCATGGTCAAGAAGGCGCAACAAACAACCGCAACAACAACAACCGGATCCACCTCGTAGTCTTGAGGAGTGGCGATCGACGTGCCTTTACTCCGTGAGGCTGGCCCTCCGCCGGGCCAAGAACTTCACGACGCTTACCGGATAACAGAAAATTATATGTTTATGGCAGGACGCGAGATCTCCCGTGACGTCAACCAGTCCATCTCCCAGTCGTTCTCTCAGTCCTTGGAACCTCTAACAATAGCAGTCCACAAAATGACTGCAGCGCTCACAGAGAGGCTACCGCTCGCTCCTCAGCAGCAGGGTTTTCCACAGTTTGGGGTCTTTGGCAACGGTCAAGATCAAACTGGCCTACTAGGGGGACCGCCCCCTCCTCAAACACTCTACCATGCAACCTCTTCCAACAGCCCTGCACTCGGGGGGCATAAGGAAAAGGGAATCATCATTGGAGGAGCTTCAACGCCTCCAGTGAACAACGAACAAAGGTTTGTTCTGGCCGATGACCAGCCCAAACCTGACAAGGCAGACAAGAGGCCTCCACAGGGAGGCCAAAGCTCTGGAAAGGACAAGGGAGTTGCTCACACCCCTCAAAGCTTTGATACTCGGGGGGCAAATCCTGCCCAGAGCCAGCCAGCACAAGAGGCGCCCCAACCGCCGCCTCCTGTGCCCAACATGCTGATGGGACGGGACCAAGTCCTGAACTTGCTCCAGGAGCAGTTAGGACCTGGCTTCAGACCTTTGGGAAGGCCAATGTACAGGAAGCCCCATACGGAACAGGTGGAAAACACGTCTTTCCCGAAGGGCTATAGGGTTCCAGAATTCCAGACCTTCAACGGAGAAAGTGTTCAGTCCACGGTGGAGCACATCGCTAGGTTTCAAGTGTAATGTGGCGAGGCTGGAACGATAGACGCTCTGAAGTTGAGGCTTTTTCCTAACTCTCTTACTGGGACGGCCTTTACTTGGTACATCAACCTTCCACCAAACTCTGTGCAGACCTGGGCTCAGTTGGAGGAGATGTTCCATCAGTAGTTCTACAAGGTGGAACCAGAGGTGACGCTGGCAGATCTGTCGTGCTATCGTCAGACCCATCTGGAGTCCGTGGAGTCCTACCTGCTATGATTCAAGACGGTCCGGTTCAAGTGCAAGATCGCCCTTCCAGAGGCCGAGTATGTGCGCATAGCACTTAACGGCCTGAGCTTTGAAATGAAGAAAAAGTTCTATGGAATGGAGTTCAGAGATCTGTTCGAATTATCGGCCAAGGCCTCCCACTATGAAAGGCTCTTGGCAGAGGAGCAGGACAGGAAAACGGCCTCCAAAGGGACGTACTACCGCGACCCCAACTACGAGGTGGCCGCAGTGGAAGCAGAGGCGGATCCAGACGTGGCCGTAGCGGAGATCATCAACAAGAAGCCTTATGTTTGCAAGGCCTTTGTCAAGATGGAGCCAACAAAGCAGCCTATCCAGAATACTCCTAATAGGCCAACCAGGGCCTATACCTTCGACGTTGGTAGGGCTGAGGCCATCTTTGATCAGCTCCTCGCCGACAAGCTGCTCAAACTGCTCTTCGGTCACAAGATTCCAACCGCGGAAGAGCTGAGGGGCAAAGAATACTGTAAGTATCACAACTCCTAGAGTCATTCAACGAATAACTGCATTGTATGTAGAAATGATATCCAGGACAAGATTGAACGAGGAGAGTTCAGATTCCCGGAGAAAGAGAAGCAGCCCATGGGGGTAGATGGCAATCCATTTCCCTCAGGGCTGAGCACGAACATGGTTTCTGTCAACATGAAGGGCATGCCTAGGACTGCTCATAGGCAAAAGATCAGTTTGGGCGCCTCTTCCGGAGAAGTCCGCAAGCACAGCCCTGACAGGTACTGGGACCCATATTACGACGAGAGGGGTTTCAGGACTGAACGGGTAAAGAGATTTGAAAGGCATAACTCCTGGTGGTCCAGACCTACAGGGGTGAAGAAGCCAGAAAGGCTAGCTTGCTCTTTGGTGTGTGCAGAATGTGGGCATCATGCAAGTCCTAGCAAATCGACCTTGAAGAGTGTCATCGTGGGAAGGACTGAGTCAAGGACTGAGGAGCTTCACAGACCTAAGGGAAGGAGGATGGCCCGTGAATCAGTATTCAACCGGATCCAGCCAGGTTTGGTTGAGGTGGAAGACGAGCTCAATAACTTGAATATAACTGCTCCTTCTGAAGGGAAACGCAGGGCTGTTAGACCTCCTGTCACTCCTCCAAATGAGTGGCACAGGGTCGAGCACCCCAAGTTTCCTTCTCCACCTCCACCTTTGTCCAGATCTCAGAAGAGGCGCCGCCAACGGTTGAGGCAGACGGCCAGGAGGGCTGCAGAGGAGATAGATGTGTTCGATGACCCAATGGTGGAAGGTGACGAGGGTGTCGAGGTGCAGGTAAAGGCTGGGGTCCTGGCGGAAGAGCCCAGGATTGAACAACCTGAAGCGAAGAGAGTTTACAAACCTTTGGAAAGGACTTTAGAAGAGGCTGTTATTGAGCCTCCCCCAAGGGCTGGACTAAGGAAGCAAGCCCCTGCGGGGAAGACGTACAAGGAGGCAGTTGCCAAGACGCTTCCAAAGCAAGTTTCCGAACCCAAGAGACAACCTCTCTTGGAGAGGACGTTAGAGGAGGCTAGGATTGAGCCTTCTCCGAGACAAGTGACTTTGCTCACGAAAAAGGCCCCTGGACCGGGTGCTTCAGGCTCGGGGGGCAAATCAAAGTTAAACCCACAGGCCAAGGAGTTTAGGCCTGGACGGGGTTCTGGCATGCAATGTAACATGGTGGTGATCTTGCCCGCAGATCTGCAGGCTGAAGATGGTACTCCGACGGCCCTAGAAGGAGATTTTGTGGAAATGGGGTCGACGGCGGAAATCTTGAACGAGTCCTTGTCCGAAGGGATGAATGGGCCATCAGTGATTGTGTTGAAAGACGAGACTGAAGGAAAGACCGAGGACCGGGCTGCAAGCGTGATCTTTGAGAAGCCCAGCCCTGCCATGAACAAGCACATTAAGCCTTTGTACGTTGCTGGCTGTCTTGATGGGATGCTAGTAAACCGTATCCTTGTGGATAATGGGTCTGCTACAAATCTTATGCCCAGGTTGATGATGCAGAAGCTGGGAAAGACGGATCAAGATCTGGTCTCGTGTACATCGACCTTGACGGACTTCACGGGGAAGGAGACAGCCTGTCAAGGTATCCTCATCATGAACTTGACCGTGGGATCAAAGACCTTGACAACACCTTTCTTTGTTGTTAACTCTCACTCTTCCTTTAACATTCTGTTGGGAAGAGATTGGATCCACTCCTGCCTGGCGGTCCCCTCCACCCTTCACCAGTGCCTCATCTTTTGGAATAAAGACGACGTGGAGGTGGTATGGGCCGATCGTAGACCTTTCCAAGCCTCTACCAATCACGCTGAGGCTCATTTATACGATGAAGGGGTTGGTCCCTTAAAAGTGGCGGGCTTGGATAAGTATGGCCGCCACAAGGTTGCCCCCGTATGCGGCAATAAGTCAGTCGAAGAAGTGAAGGCACTTTTTCAGGAACTAATCGGTCCCATAATCACAGAGTCCAGCAGGCCGGTTACGACTACATTCAAACGCCCTTCTCAATGGTAGTACACCCTTCAGAAAAGGAGAAAAGTGTGGCCCTCCAGGCCACGCTATCAAAATTCGAGGCCTACTTGCTAGAAAGGAGGCTAATGGGAGATCAAGAACCAGAAGATGGTCATTCGGCCTGTGCGGCTGAAGTGATCAATGAAGACGACGACCTGGTTGAAGATCTGGACGAAATCCGGCTGGAGGACCTTGGGGCAGCTCCGGCCAAGTTGGATGATCTAAGGGCTGATGTTCAGGACCCTATGGAGGAAGTTAATTTGGGAGATGCCGAGAACCCCAAACCTGTGTATATCAGCCAACTACTGCCAGAAGACGTCAAAGAAAAGTTCATCCAGCTCTTGCACGAGTTCAAGTCCTATTTTGCTTGGACTTACGACGAGCTTCCAGGACTGTCCAGAGACCTGGTCGAGCACAAGCTGCCCATTCAATCAGGTTTTAGGCCTTTTAAGCAGCCGCCAAGGAGGATGTCCAATGAGGTCTATCTACAGGTTAAGGACGAGATTGAACGCCTTTTCAACGCCGGGTTCATACGTACAGCTAGGTGTGTCACTTGGCTCTCTAACATTGTTCCAGTCCTTAAGAAGAATGGCAAGGTTAGAGTATGCGTGGACTTTCGGAACTTAAACTTGGCATCTCCGAAGGACGAATATCCAATGCCAGTTGCGGATCAATTGGTGGACGGAGCTTCTGGCCATAAGGTCCTGTCCTTCTTGGACGGACATTCCGGGTACAATCAGATCTTCATCGACGAGGCCGATACGGCTAAGACCGCTTTTAAGTGTCCTGGAGCTCTAGGAACCTTTGAGTGGGTCGTGATGCCCTTCGGCTTAAAGAACGCTGGTGCTACCTTCCAGCGGGCTATGAACGCCATTTTCCATGATTTTATTGGCCGTTTTATGGAAATCTACATCGACGACATCGTGGTCAAGTCTCAGTCCTACGACGAACATCTGGAACACTTGAGGAGGTCATTTTTGAGGATGCAACAGTTTGATTTGAAAGTGAACCCCTTGAAGTGCGCCTTTGGAGTATCCGCCGGCAAATTCCTTGGGTTTCTGGTCCATAACCGAGGGATTGAGATTGACAAGAACAAGGCCAAGGCAATCATGGAAGCAAAGCCTCCTACCACCAAGAAGGAGTTGCAGAAGCTCTTGGGTTCATTCAACTTCTTAAGAAGGTTCATCTCAAACCTAGCGGGGAAGGTCCAGATCTTTTCCCAACTCTTGAAGCTGAAGGACCAAGATACTTTCGTGTGGGAGGCGAATCATCAGAAGGCCTTTGACGAGATCAAAGGCTATTTGGCCCAGGCTCCAGTCCTTATGCCTCCCATCAAGAACAAGCCTTTGAAGCTGTACATCTCAGCCGCTGAGGACTCTATTGGAGCCCTTTTAGCTCAAGACAACGCTCAAGGAAAGGAACAGGCAGTATACTATTTAAGTAGGTTGCTGACTCCATGTGAACGGAGATACAGTCCTACTGAAAAGATTTGTCTTGCCTTGTACTTTTCAGCAATAAAGTTGAGGCACTATATGCTTCCTGTTTTGGTTTACATCATGAGTAAAATAGACCTAGTTAAGTACTTGCTTTCTCGGCCCATCATGAGAGGCCGAATTGGCAAATGGTCTTTGGCGCTAATGGAATTCAGTTTCCAATACATCCCCCAGAAAGCTGTGAAGGGTCAGGCCTTGGCAGATTTTCTTGCTGATCATCCATGCTTGGACATTGGCGATGAGTCTGACTTAGGACTGAGCGCCCTCGAAATATCACTCACTCCTTGGACATTACTCTTTGATGGGTCAAGGACTCAGGAGGTCTCAGGTTGTGGGATAATTATTATTTCCCCTCAAGGCCTGAGGACTGAGCTGTCATTTCAATTCGATTTCCCATGCACCAATAATCAAGCTGAGTACGAGTCTTTGGTCATAGGCCTTGAAATCCTTAGAGATCTAGAGGCCAGGGACGTGAGAGTCATTGGGGACTCAAACCTTGTCATTAACCATTTGGCAGGAACGTTCAAATGCTATAGCGAGGATTTAGCACCTTATTATATGGCAGCCATGCAATTATTGCAAGATTTTGACGACGTCACTGTCAAGCATGTCCCAAGGAGCATGAACGTTGAAGCCAATAGCCTGGCTCAGGCCTCGACAGGCCTGAGGCTGGCTCCAGAAACAATTCACAAGATTATCACAGTTCAGAAGAGGTTGTTACCTTCTGTCAGGAGAAGGGGTCTTGGGCTGAAGGTGTTTACTTCAGACTTCACAGGGGAGGAGTCAGACGACGAGCCCGAGAACGATTGGCGTACACCTATCATCTCTTTCCTCAAGAGGCCCCATGTTAGAGCCTCTAGAAAGGTGAGGAGGAGGGCCATCAATTACCTCCTTGTTGGCGACGAGTTATACAAGAAAAGTCCTGAAGACGACTTGCTTTTGAGGTGCTTAGGACGCCCTGAGGCCATGAGGGTCATGAGTGAAGTCCACGAAGGGGTCTGTGGAGCCCACCAATCAGGAATAAAGATGAGATGGCTAATCAGAAGACATGGTTACTATTGGCCAACCATCTTAGAGGACTGTATTCGTTTCTCCAAGGGATGCCAGCCCTGTCAAGCCCATGGCCCAATTCAACGTGTTCCTGCGGCTAACTATCACGCCGTAGTCAAACCTTGGCCATTTAGGGGCTGGGCTCTAGACGTAATCGGTAAGATCTATCCTCCTTCCTCGGAGAATCATGCCTACATCTTGGTAGCTACGGACTACTTCACCAAATGGGCAGAGGCAGTGCCATTGAAGTCGGTGGATCAACAAGAGATAATCAAGGTGATCAAGGAGAGGATCATCCATAGGTTTGGGCTGCCAGAGCACCTAGTTGCGGATAGGGGTACGATCTTCATGGGGGAACAAGTGGTCAACTTTGCTGCACAGCAAGGCATCATTGTTTCCAACTCTACTCCTTATTATGCATAAGGAAATGGCCAAGCCGAGTTAACTAATAGGACTTTGGTCAACATTATTGAGAAGATGGTGGACGACAACCCAAGGGCTTGGCACGAGTTACTTTCTGAGGCCTTATGGGCCTACAGAACCTCAAAGAAGGAGGCCACCAACATAACTCCTTATATGCTGGTGTATGGACATGATCCAGTCCTACCAATGGAGGTGGCAGTAAAATCGGCAAGGACTGCAGACCAACATGGTCTCACTCCAGCGGATTACACTCAGGCCATGTTGATGGAGCTGGAGGACTTAGATGAAGTCAGGCTCATAGCCCTTGATCACATGCTGGTCCAGAAGAGAAGAGTGGCCAGGTCCTATGACAAGCGTGTAAGGAAAAAGAGTTTTTCTGAAGGTGACTTAGTCTGGAAAGCTGTCTTTCCCTTAGGGGACAAGAATGCAAGATATGGAAAATGGTCTCCCGCCTGGGAAGGGCCGTACCAGATTGCCAAAGTCCTTAGAGGTAACGTCTATCATCTTATGGACTTAAATGGTGGTTTGTTTCAACATTTAACAAATGGTAAGTACCTAAAGCATCATTATCCTACTATGTGGGAAATGGGAGACTTTGGGGAAAACCAAGTAAACAAATCATAAAGATGCATGTCAGCAAGGCTTGAACGGAGGCCAAGGTACACTATTCAAAAACCATAAAAGGCCTCAGGTTCAGGCCACCACAAAACAATATCCAAACCATACCATTGCCTTTGGCCATTTAAAGGAAAGTTCCAGGCCAGGCAAGACAAAACTTATTACAAGCCAAGAGGGGAAAGTTCAGAAGTTAGAGTTTTGGAGGACAAGACCTATAGAAGGCCTTCGAGACTTGTCTTCAGATTCTCCCATGCAGTATCAAGGCTTGCGAGCTGGGCTTCGAGTGTCTCCCGCCTTCTTCGAAGGTCTGGAACTTCTTCGATCAGGAGGTTGAGCTTCATCTTCTGACTTTTGGAGTCAGTCTTCAGATCTTCATGTTGCTTGGCCAAGATCTTGGACTCCTTTCGAAGTCCTTCCAGTCTACCTTCGGCCTGGGCTAGCTTGTCCTTGAGCTCCTGAATTTCTTCAGAAGTAGCAGTGATGTTGGCTCCATTAATCTTGATGTCCTCCTTCAGCTGGTTCCACTCAGTGCTAAATCTGGTGATCTCCATGTCAACCGCCTCCAGCTCTGAGAGCTTGGCATGCACCTTGCCCAGATCTTGGGTGGAGGCGTCATGGGTTTTAACCATGTTAGGGAACTCCTTCTGGAAGTATTGGAGGGAGGTATCATCTGGCCCCAGGGCTTGGGATCTCACCAGCACGTCCATGGCCTTTCTGACATTGGAGGACCTAGCTGGATGGACAATGGCTTGGAAGTTTTGGAGAAGAGCCATCCTAAGGGCTGTTTTGGCTTCATTGACCTCCTCTGGGGTGAACTGGGAGTGAGAGCTAGAGCCAAATCCGCTGCCTGAAGTGCCAGAAGTGGCCGCCTTCATCAGGTCCTGGGCAGACTTGAACAGGGAATCCAGATCTTCATCCTCGTCGTCTTCTGGAACGGGTATGAACTCTGGATCAGCAGGCGGATTAGGGGTCGGAGAAGAATGTATGACGGGGGATCCATGTTTCTCTGGAGTCTGGGATGACGCCTCATGTTCCGGCTCCATTTCAATTTGGTCTAACCCTTTCTCTTGGATTTCAACTTTGTCCTCGATGGTCTCCTCTTCCAAGTATGAGTCAAGTTCCTGAGGATTGAAAACAAGGGGAAGTTGATAATAGTATGGAGCCATAAATGCGGCGAAGTGTGCGTCACAATACATCCTTACGATTGGGTTATGTTCGGTTGCGGAATCGGTTTTCTCAGAATCAGTTGGGGTAGAGGCCTTCTTTTTCAGTCGTCTCTTCTTGGACGGGACAGATTCAGCTTGCTCTTCAGTTTTTCCTCCTTGAATCTTGCAGGTGGCCTGCAAGAGTGAGGATGTTAGATCATTCGATGAGGCTCGGGGAGATGAAGAGGAATAACGAAGATAGCCCAAACCTTCTCTGGAGGGTTAGTCTCAGGCGAGCTGGTCTTGGCACTGCTTCTGGTCCTACCAGTTACCGCCGTCTCAGATGCCTGTAGAGAAGAACAGGAACATTACTACCTCAGCGGGAAGGACCGAACAAGGGGCTATAGGGTTTATACCTTTGGCCGTTGCCTTTGGGCAGTCGTCTTCACCCTTTTTGATCGTAGAGGAGCAGAAGGGGCTGGAGGAGCATCCTTGAGCACGTCACTCAAACCTGCCAGTACGGGAGGAAAGTCAGTACAAACTTCAGAGGCTCAAAGACGAAAACAGAAACGATAAAAGAAGGCCTTTAAGTTACCTTTTCTCTTTGTACTCTGCGAAGGGGAAGGACTGATCTGTTGCAGAGGCATGTGAATGCCAGGTTCAGGGGCTCCAGCAGGATTGGGCAGAATTGCCGTCAGAACGTCCAGATAGGGCTTGGAGAAGTGCATCTTGGCATAGCCCCCCCACCAGCTGTCGAACTTGGCACCCTTCTCGGTACGTTCAACGAACGGGTGAAGGGCAAAATCTTTCCTACGTTCAGGTAAAATGTTTCTGACCCTTTCTAGGTCTCTAGGTTGGATCACGGGCTTGTCAATAAAGTCCTCATTCAAAGATTGGTATGGAGGGACGGGAGTGAGTTGACACAGGCCAAATTGCCTAGCAAACTGGGCTGCATTGTAATACTCAACTCCGCACTTGTAGTTTGTTGGGGTATAGGCCATGCCATACATCAGGTCCCTTGAGATCAGGAAGCTTGTCCAGATCTCCATGTGCTCGTCATGGTCTTCCCCAGGGTCTGACGCGCTCTGCTTCAGCCACCATGGCACTGTGTCTCGAGTGAAGGGCATCCAGTTCTTGCCCATGTTCGTGAGCTCATGATAGAAAAACTTGAAATAGGTACCAAAGGCGTACCTAGGGCCACGGGTGCCCGCATAATGAAGACCGTAACAGGTGTTTTCGGGGTTTTTGTTCATGGGTGGAGCCAGTTTGGGGAAGTACGACCACAACCACAGGGGCATAATCCACAAAGGACCTGGGGCGAAGACGAACTTGTTGCTGATGAGCTCCTTCATCCCGCGGTAGAGATGAGCCAAGACCAGAGGGCCTAATGCCAGCCTTTGCCCTGAAGCTAGGGCACAGGCCAGGTCCATGAAATCCTTTGTCACCCTATTGGCTAAGACGCAGAAGATGAATTTGTTTAGCCAATAGAGGAGGAAAGCAACGTGCTCGCTATCCTCTACTGGACCCTTCTGGGCATAGTGGTTTATGAAGGGGGTGAAGGACAGGGGTTCTTTATACTCAAAGTAGGGAGTCTTTTGGGACAGAAAGTAATTGGCCTCGATCCCGTGGGGACGGAGGCCTGTCAAGAAGGCAAGATCTTGAAGAGTAGGGCCCACGAGACCTATTTTGAAGTGGAAAGAGTTGGTAGTCACTGACCAGAACTGGGAAGCGGCAAGGAAGAGGTTCTTGTCCATATCGATGAGGGAGCGACTGAGTAGGATGGCGTCCCTGATTCCGATCTGTCTCCACAGATCTCCTTTGGCCTCCATCATACGGTCGAGCCACTCCACGTATTTGGCGTCTGGTCTGTGCCAGAGGCGATTGGGGATATCGGTGGAGAATTTGTGCCAGTCGAGGCATGGAGACTCAAAGGGGAGTACCTCCTCTGCTAATGGATACATGGGAGCGAGCTGGGAAGGGAACCCTAGTTGGAAGGCGGGCCCCAGGCCAACTCGATCGGAATTGGCAACCACCAGGATGTTGTGGGTGATTGCTACATGTTCTTCGTCCAGGATCTTTTTGATTTGAACGGCTAGGCTGTTAGGGTTCGGAGGAGGAGCGTGGGCTCTATGGGTGGCCATCTCTTCTGGAATTCAAGAGGTTCGGCGGTAGGACACTGGCAGATTAGGGTTTTTTCTGGGTTCCGTTCGTGCAAGAGGAGAAGAGGCGGAGAAGACGTAGAGAGAGCAAAGGCTCAGGATTAGGGCTTTAATGAGGAACGGTACGAGATTTATGGATGCCGTTGGGTTTCTCTTTCTTCCTCTCTCTCTGTCTTGGATCGAATTTGAAAGAGGTAACCCAAGAGTTGGACTTTTGATTAACACAAGGGAGTACCGACGGCTTGAAAAGCTGCATGGCAGCCAATGCATGGCCTGGGGCGATGACACGTGTCCCCTAGGCCTAAAGAAGTAATGATGGCAGCCGTTGGGAGGACTCTTCATTGGGATTTCTATCCCTAAACCGCTGGATTGGATCAGTTCAGAGGTGAAGAGTCCAAATCCGATTAAAAGATGTACGTTGCAATTTAAAAAGTTGTTAGGCTCGGTTTTAAGCCTGATTAACTTTTTAAATTTAAATGTGGGAGGATTTTGGGGGGATTTTAGGCTAAACATTGGCCTGATTATCCCTTTTGGTTCCAAACCCTATGATAAGGACTTGTTTGGTTTGCCAAAAACTGTACTCTGCCCTAATCTACACGCCTAGATCTTGAACAAGATCAAGGCGCGGGGGGGTATTGTTTACACCCGTTTTTGGCACCCAGTCCTAGGCAAGCGTTGGACGGGTATGTGGTTGGAATGAGCCACGAATTGAAGATTGGTTGGTCCAAAATTATCGGGCCAAACCCATGTTACCTGGGCCCAATTTATTTTGGTCCGAATGATAAGAGTTTTGGACTTGTCTGCGAAAAGAATTCAGTTGGCCCTCCATCTATTTAGGCTCATTAAGTTTTGATTTGGGCTGATTGCATCAACAGGCCATTTAATTTAATTAAATGGCCCATTGCCCACATGGCCCATTATTATTCAGTTGGTGTTCTGGAAGAAACCATGAGAAATAAAATGACGAAGAAGTAGGGATAACTGCCACATGGCCATTTGACCCGGTCAAATTGGCTCATTGCCTTTTGAAACCCACGGAAAGAGGGATGAGGTGGACCACTAACTACACCAACTGCCCATGACATAAAACAACATGTGGGGTAATTATTTTTTCACCCCAGTAGCTTCCCACGTTGAAGAAAAACACATGGGCAATTCTCTGTCAACTACCCATGACCCCATGATCTCATGAAGCAGAGTTTGCATGGGACACGTGGCAAGAGGAGGAGCAAGGCGGGAAAATCTTCATGCATGCAAAAACCGTGGAGATCATTGCCTATAAATAGAAGAGCTCAAGAAGAAAAAGGGGTCCCCACACCAATCAAGCTCAACGCTTATAATCAAAAGCCTTCCCTGCGAAGCAAATTATCTCTACTCCCTCACCTACACTCGATTATTTCACCAAATAACTCGAGCTTCTATCTCTCTTGTATCCCAACTTTATTATTACGAAACATAGTAAAGTTATTCATATCTCTCTCTCACCTCCTACTTTATTATTCCAACATAGTAAAGTAATTCTACGTTGCTACTTCTTTTCCTAAACGGTTAGGAAAATTATTAAGTCCACTTCGTTGTGGCAAACCACGAACCAAACTGCAATCTAGCCCTTAGGTTTGCAGCACTATCGCCCGCACAGATCTAGAAGTCAGAAAAGGGACGCCCAGTCCTTTACGTTGGTACGCGACAAGTCCTGGCACGCCCGCTCAGCCCTTGAGCCATTTCCGAGCCAAACACAAATCCTTGGCTGCCTCCACGTAGGCTGCCATCTTCTCATTCCGGGCTTCATACTCCCCGGACAGCTGATTCACCACGAGTTGTGAATCACAGAATACTCGAATTCTCTTAACTTTCAAGGTCTTCGCGCTTCGTAATCCTGCCAAGAGTGCCTCGTACTCTGCCATGTTGTTTGACGCACTGAAACCTTGGCGCAGGGATAACTCGATCATAACTCCTTTAGGAGGGAAAAGCACCACCCCAATTCCAGATCCGGTGTTGCATGCAGATCCATCAATAAAAAGCTTCCATTCCAAAGGGCCCTGCTCGGCGGATGCCCTTTGCTTCTCGGCTGATGGCTCGACCAACTGCTCCTGCTCCTTTCTCGTAGGAGGCAGTGGAGCCACTGTGTGAGAGAACTCTGCCACGAAGTCTGCTAAAACTTGCCCCTTGACTGCCGTGCGCGGTTGATAATCAATGTCATACTGGCTCAATTCCACCGACCACGTCGATATCCGTCCTGAGAAATCGGCCTTTCGAAGCAACGACTTCAACGGGAACTCTGTGTAAACCACAACTTTGTGACTTTGGAAGTAATGGGGCAACTTCCTAGCCGCCGTCCTCAGTGGCAGGACCAGCTTCTCAAGGGGCAGATATCTCATCTCTGCGTCCAGTAGCGTCTTGCTCACATAATAGACAGGAATTTGTTCGGATCCCTTGTTCCTCAGTAGGACTGCACTAATAGCATGCTCTGATACTGGTAAGTACAAGGTCAAGATCTCACCAGGCTCAAGAGTGGACAGGAGTGGGGCTGCCGCCAAGTACTTCTTCAGGTCTTGGAATGCCTGCTCACATTCTGCTCCCCATTCGTAACCTTCTCTTTTCTTCAACAACTGAAAGAAAGGTCTACACTTGTCGCTCGAACGACTAATGAACCTGTTAAGGGCTGCCGCCATTCCCGTCAATCGCTGGACTTCCTTCGTGGTCCTTGGACTCTGGAGCTTCTGTAAAGCTATTATTTGATCGGGATTTGCCTATATCCCTCTTATGGTCACCAGGTGACCCAGAAACTTCCCAGAACTTACTCCAAACGTACACTTTGAATTGTTTAGTTTCAGCTTGTACTCCCTTAGTATCTCGAAAGCTTCTTTCAGATCAGCGATGTGGTCCCGTTTCTCCTTGCTTTTGACCACCATGTCGTCTATGTATACCTCTATGGTCTTGCCGAGCAGCTTCTTTAGAATAATCGTTGCTAGTCTCTGGTAAGTTGCTCCAGCATTCCTCAGACCAAAGGGCATAACACTGTAATAGTACAGCCCTCGTGGTGTGATAAAGGACGTCTTCTCCTGATCGGGGCCGTACATGGTTATCTGGTGATATCCTCGATAAGCGTTGAGAAAACTCATACGCCCATACCTAGTTGTTGCATCTACCAACTGATCTATCCTGGGGAGGGGAAAACTGTCTTTTGGACAAGCCTTGTTTAGATCTGTGAAATCGACGCAAACTCGCCATTTCCCATTCTTCTTTTTCACCACCACTGTGTTGGATAACCACTCGGGGTAGTACACTTCTCGTATCGCCTTTGCCTCGAGCAAACGGTCGACTTCCTCGATAACAGCATCCACATGCTGTACGGCAGATCTTCTTTTCTTTTGCATTACAGGTTTGTGTTGCGGGTCCACATTCAGGTGGTGGCAAATCACGTTTGCATCCACCCCAGGCATCTCCTCGGGCACCCAAGCAAACACATCAACGTGCTCTTTGAGAAACTCCACCAACCCTTCCTCTTCTTCTTTGCACAGATTTTCCCCAATCAGGAAATACCTTTCAAGATCATTCTCATTGATCTGGACTTTCTTCAATCCTTCCACCACTTTCTCGGTTGGATTCCCTCCGACATCCTCGATGGTCGGCTGGTTGGTAACCTCGACTGTTTGCACCAACTGTGCCTTGGGTGCCTTCTTGATTATGGAAACCAAACATTGTTGGGGTGTCTTTTGGTTCCCCCTTATTCTCTCAATACCATTGGACCCTGGAAAGTTTACCGTCTGATGGTAGGTGGAGGAAACTGCCCTCATCTTATGTAGCCAAGTTCTTCCTATAATCGCATTATAGGAAGATGGCACGTCCACCACTAAGAAGTCGGTTCTCAGCACTACTGTTCCTGCCCGAATAGGGAGGGTCACCTTACCCAATGGCCAAACTACTTCCGCACTGAACCCGACCAGCGGGGTTACTGACTGTACCAAGTCCGCCTGTGCCAACCCCAGCTTCTTGAATACGTCATTATAAAGCACCTCGGTGCAACTTCCTGAATCCACCAGGATCCTCTCCATGTCATATTCCCCAATTCGTAGGGTTATGACAAGAGCATCATTGTGCGGCACCTGGACTCCTCCCAGGTCCTCATCCGTGAAGACTATGCCCTCGTTGTACCCTTCTACTTCACGTCCTCGTTTCTTTCCCAACCGCATCACATGCTGGTCGTGCTTTACTTGCCTCTGGAGCAATCTCACCTCATTCCTCGTATAAGGTGTGGCCAATCCATGTATCATATGGATCACGCCCCTTGGATTCTGCTCGTAATCCAGCTCCATTGCTTTCTCGGCACCCTTGTGCTCCTCTTCGATGAACTCCTTCAGATACCCACGCGAGACCAGGTTGTCAAGGTGCTGCTTAAACATCTCGTAGTCCTCCGTCATGTGACCCCAGTTCTTGTGGTAACTGCACTCGTAGACCTTCTTGTATCTTTATCACCCTCCAGCCTTGGAGGCCACTTAAAGTACAGACGGTTCTTTATTCGATAATGAATCCGATAAATCGATTCTTTCCAAACCGTCGTTACTGAGAAGAAAGACTTTGGGTCAGGGGCGTGCTCTCTCGGTACGACTCTCTCTTAGTCTGCCCATGCTCCTTCCTCTCTTTGTAGGACTTGGGCTCGGGCTTATCCGCCTTCTTCGTAGGGCCCCTGACTTGTTCAGCACTTAGCTTGCCGTCTTCCCGTAATATGTCATCCTCGTTCTTGGCATGCTGCTCAATTCGTTCCATCAGCTTCGCCAGCGTGCTCACTGGACTCATGTTCAGGGACTTTCGTAGCTCCTCCCGAACAGGCAACCCAATCTTGAACGTTGCTATAGCATACTCCTCACTACAACTTTCAATCTCGTTGAAAGTCACCCAATACTTCTTGGCGTAGTCCCTGATCGGCTCATTCTCCCCTTGTTTCATAATGGAGAGACTTTCAAAAGTCTTGGGGGCTTCCTGCTCGTCAGGAACCGAGCAGTGAATTCCTCGGCCAGCTGTCTCCACCCTCGTATGGTGTTCGGCCCCAACTTATGGAACCAAGATAGGGCCACCTTTCCCAAACTAGATGGGAACATCTTGCACATGATTGCGTCATCGCCGTCGTGCATAAACATTGCCTGCTGGTAATGTTGTATGTGAGCCACCGGGTCTGCATTGATCTCGTGACAGATAAACGCCCCGTGTTTCACCTCGCCGCAACCTTGCCTCCTGCAGTCTCTTTGCAAAAGGAGAAGTTGCTATGTTGCTGAGGGCCTTCCGTGCTGCTTCTCGTGCAGACATGGTTCCCTCTTCTGGCCCCTTTACAGCCCGGGCGTCATTCCTTTCCCAATCGGAATCAGGTCTTTCGTACCTGTCCCTGTGGTGCTTCCTTGTTCCTCCTTCCTCGGGGGTGGAACTTTTGCTCCTGCTTCTCCTTTTTCGTGAAGAAGACCTCAGCCTCCTTGGAGTGAGACTCCTGCTTCTTCTTTTTCGTGAAGAAGCTCTCTTGTACTTCACTACAGCCAGCTTTTCTCCTCTGGACTTTCTTCGTGAAAGTCCAGAGTCCTCTGGATGTTCTCGTGTCCATTGCAATTGCTGAATCTCGTATTCTCGTCTCCTAATTAGACGAGCGTACTCCTCTATTTCTTGTCTCTTCTTGTCCAGGATATCTTCTTTGCTATGCACATTTTTCGAATGCGCAACAGACTCTCTCCCACGGCGGGACTTACTTCTTCTCGTGGACTCTGTGACCGTCCTTCCATCTTTGTTTCTGGAATTGCCATGGACTGCCAATGGGCGGTCTTTACTCACGGTTCCCCTTGCATGCCTGCCATTGGGTTTTCTCGAAAGATCTGGTGGGGAGTTGTCGCCTCCCCCACCCAACTGATTATTTGGGTCAAGTGGGGTTTTTAGATCTTCTTCCACCATGGTTGCTTTTTCAAAGGGATCTCTTTCGTTTTCCATAGACGGCGCCAATTGTAAGTGCAGGAAAGCAAAAGAGCCTTTGAACTACGTCGAACCGTAACGGCTACTTCGGACCCCTCGTCGGAACCCTAGCTCACTGCCAGAGTTGAACCTGTAAAACAGACAAAGGGTGAGCGCACCTTTGCCTTCTCGTGGCAAAGGCCCTCCGATGCCAAAGTTAGTATCTCGTACTAGTGAAAAACCCTAATTCTCAGTAGGTATTGGAACATATAGCCAAGAATTGCGTACCTTTACCTCTAGGTTTACCTCATATTTATAGATCCACATATGCTTGCTGTCCAAGCCATCTCGTCGCCCTAAGTTTCCTTTCTCGTATAGGGAACCCAGAATATCAGGGATTCTCGTTCCCTTAACTGCATATTTCCTTATAGACCATTTAGGAATCCTTTTCTTAATTGGCCTTTCACCCCATTCCCGTTGGGTATCTTTCCCAGATCTCATTTCCTAACTGGGTATTACCATTTCTGGATTATTCTGGAGCGTCATCTGCTGACTATTCCAGAATGCTGCTCCTGTTCGGCCCTCTTGCTGCCGAACAGCCTACCTGGACCAACGATTTCTTATATCACTGGTCCCTTTACCATGCGACTGGTCCAAAACTCTTCCCTTACTTTTTGGACCATACCCCTGCTCGGGTATCTTGGACCTGGGACCTCTCGTATCTCCAGTCCTTATTGCCGTTCACCGTACTATACAGCGGACGCTTTGATTACTTTTACTCCTTGGCCCCACGTACCACGTGTTTTGGGCCATATTTGTACTTGTTCGGGATTACCTCCCTACAACTGTGAGAATGATACGGCAAAGGAGCATGTGAGATAAATAATAATATAAGTAAAAACTTGGCTACTGCAACCACTTTTGAGCGCTCAACAATGGTTTTAAGAGCTCAGGAGTACCTCCCTACAACCCTGTAATTTCTGTTAGCCTTAAACTCATCTAGGAACTGGAAAATAGAAAAACTAAGCTTTTAACTTACAACATTGCTCAGCAAAAGGCTTAAACAGCTAAGAACTGGTCCTAACCATCCATTCCTTGCTTCTTTGCAACTGAAAGTAAACCTAACTAGGCTTGGGAAGGAGCATTGCACACCCAATACTCAGAAACTTGCATGAATAGCAACAAAGAAGGAGAAACAAGCTGTAGCAAAATAACAGCATTCCTGAGCGCTCGAGAGCACTCCTGAGGGCTTAGGAGTGATTCCAACGTACTAAAAAACTTTGTATAACCTTTTGCTCTTATTGTTAAACCAAGATCAGGTGGCTCACAACCAGTATGAAGAACTGGTATGAGTCACTGATCTCCCTCAGATAGGGAAAAACAGTAGGTTTTTCAAGTATAAAAATAGAATTTTATACCTTTTGTGCTTGAACAAGACTTCTTGGATGGATATGGTAGCTTGAATAAGGGCTGAAAAACAGTAGAAAAATGAAGTCTAAGACTTTAAATGCTTTTTGATTTTTGGAGTTGGTTTGAAAATTATTTGAACATGGAAGTAGGAAAATGTTTGAGGGTGTTTCAGAATTAGGGATTTTTGAAAATAGGGAGTGAGAGAATGAAATCTCGTGGCCCTTTATGTGTAGAATGAGGGGGTATTTATAGGGGATGAGAAAATAGGTTTGAAATTTGAAAATTAAAAGAAAATAAATTGGAAAAAATGTGATGATTGTTCTCCCTATTGGCTCAGGCAGGCCTCTGGTATGTGGAGGTTTGAACTACAAGTTCGAAAATCTGAAAAAGCCATGGTCAGTGGTCAAGCTCAACATGCATTGTCCTGTCAGAGCACCTGAGAGCTCAAGAGTGGCACTCCCAAGCACTCAGGAGTGGTCCTGGGCACTTAAGAGTGGCTGCCAAACTTTAGAGGGGAGCCACGAACTATCCCGAACTAGGTTTTGGGTGTTTTTCAAAGTGTTAAAAGCTGATTGAGTCCTCTTTATAACCTAATTGGTTTCATTCAAAGATATTTTATACACTAAAATGTGTGCCTATTTTACCCTTAGGGTGTCAAAAAAAAAGATGGTTTTTGTTTGTAAAAGTCCAAGAGGCATCGTTCAATCTTTAGCCAAGTCCTGTTTTGATTTTGTTTCATCATTGGGGAGCCTTAAGGCCACAAATTAAAGATAATTGAGCGGTCCAAATTGGGGTGTCTACACCCAAACTAGCCCCAACTCTGGAATATTCTAGAAGCTTCTAGATCCAACTGGAAGGATCTCCATGCAGCCCCCAACAGGGTCGAACCAACCCTCTAAGCCCAACCATCCCATTCGCCGGACCCGAAGGTTCAGTCCTTGTGCTTGCGAACTAGGCCTATGAAACCAGTGGGCCAAACCCTTCGGTCTAGTCCACCTCTTCTCGGCTCAACCCTCTACTCGCATAAGGCCTAGGCCCAAACCTCGAGCACGAGTCCAACCTGTCACGCTCGTCTCCTAGTCCTATCGTATCAACTTGTGGGCTAACCTGTGGCCAAACTAGCTTCGGCCCACCACACTCCCTTTTTAAGAAAAGAAAGCCAAGGTTGGCAGAGTTGCAGACATTGAAGAGGCTCGATCAAAGGTAGCAAAATTTTCCCGTCGACTGTGTATGTATAGATTGGTTTGACCGGCAAATCTCTCTCTCTCTCTGTTGGCGATTTGAAGATTTCAAGGACAAAATCCAGTCACAGTTGTGTTGAACAGTACTGGACAAAATCGCCGGTACCTCTAACTCATCTGGTATTGGTTGGATTTTTCGATATTGGCTGATAAGGATCGGTATTAGAGCCGAGACGGTATTAGAGACCAGACGGTAGTAGTGATGCAAAGTACAATTTTTATACAAATCCGGTATGTTTTGGGTGGTACGACATGAGATTAAAAACCTTGGCTGCACACAGACATGCTAATCCGTTCCCGACACGTGAAAATGTTTGCGAGTATTTAATTATGTTTTTTAAGTTGGACATGTTTCAAATTAAAACAGGTGTGGGCACACGCCCCTGAAAATTGTATTTTTGTGTATAAAATTGGGTGTGCCCTTTTGGAAAGCATGGCGAAACGCTACAATTCAGAGTTGCCATTCGGGTTTTGCGGTATGCACCCAAGGAACCGAACTTGAAACATTTGCTACATTTTTTATTTGAAAAAGACTTATAGACTGGACCGTTATCACCTTCGATATCTGAGGTTCGGGAGCCAGGTTATGAAAGGGGAAGGATTTTATGGCACCCCTTCTCGTCCAATCCGGAGATCGATCTCTACTCAGGCATTTTGTAAACAATTTGCATTTTTCTCTCATTAATCATTTTTTAGCCAATTAGGCGGGGGAACAATTAAGGGGATTAATACTATAACAAGTTTGCATTTATGTGACAAAATGTGATGGATGACTTATTGAAACAAGTAAAATAGGTTGGAACAGGCACCTGTGATCATTTTAAACAAACCGGAGCACACTGATCCGAAATGACATACACATGAGGAAACTTGCATGCACTGGCGATGCCACTGCATGCAAAAATGACCTGCACACTCCACTGGAAGACTAGCATGCGCCGGTAGTTCTGAACCCACAGCTTCTATTCTCAACCCATCTGGGCTCTGAAAGAGACTAGTGCACACCCAGGACAAACCACATAGTTTATAGAGCAGGGTATATACAGTTATAGATAGTTAAAATGGCTTTGAGCCATAGAATAAGCAGAACACCCCATAAATAGTGTGGGGAAATAAACAGAGGCCAAGGCCTAGTTGCCATGCAAGGGCCAGCCACAAGGCTGAGTATTACTGCCATATGCCAGTAAATGGATACCGTACGCCCGCCATACCTCTTTGTCCAGTGCTTGGCTTTGCATCTTCTGGGCTCTGGAACATGACCAGAAGGATTCCGGTGCATTCTAACAGCAAGGAAAACAAGTATTGAAAGCTAGAGCTACACAGTTCTAAAATAGAAAGCTGTAAATTGGATCTTATCATGCAGCAAGGTGTCAAAATGAAATGAAAAGCAGAAATGGATGATCAATGATCCCCACGCCAGTACTACACGTACTGCCATGACTGGCGTATGACTTAATCTTATTGGCGTGCGCCACTGATGAACATACACAATCTTTGAAACCTTGCCAACTTTAGGGCCAGGACTGGTATTGATTTCCAGCCTTGACCCTACCAGCCCCCCTCAGGGGTCAGAACAGAAGGTTTACAGAAGGTGGTATACCTTTGGTTTTGAGGTTGATGGAATGTTTAAGCCTTGAACTTGAGGTTTAAAGGATGGGTGATGGATGCAAAGAGTATGGTTGTATGTGAGAGTGTGTTCCTTGCTTTCTCTTTCAATGGATGAAAGAAAAAGGAAGCAAGAAAGCTAAGGAAAAGAGAGAGAAGGTGACTTGATCTTTTAATGGAGTTAACACCTTGCATATAAATGCAAAGGGGGTATTTATAGCCAAGGAATGACTGAGAGAGGGCCGGTTAAGGGCCGGGTGGGTTAGTGAAGAAGTTTCCATGCATTAAATGCATGGGACTTGGCTTGAAAGGAGTTGTAGGTGAGAGGGGGGAACATCCCGGCCTATTTGCAATCATCAGGAGACTGTTCAACGTACTGGGTGGCCGTAAAAGTCTCATGCACTTTGACTGTCCTACGCCAGCCCGCTACTTGCGTGCGCTAGTAGCAACTGAGTCAATGACCAATGGCTGACACGTGTCAACTTACCAGCGCACGCCAGTATAGGACCAGTGTATGCAACTAAAGTTTTGCCGAGGCCATTTAGTCCTGGCTTGAAGGGTTTGAAATGGAATTCGAAAGAGTTTGGATGAGGTTTGGAACGCTCAAGCTCAAACACACTAACGATCTCGGGATGTTCTTGACCTTAATCATCATTGGGGAATCAAAAGACCGTAAGTAAACTAATCTGGACAGTCCAGGATAGGGTGTCTATAGTAGTCCCTCTTTGACAGCACTTGGAGCACCATTGACTTGGTACTAGTAATGTCAAAGGTTTTTTAGACACCCCCTCCAGGCTATCCAGAACAGGACATACGATTCAAAGCAAACACGAAACTTAAAGAACCTGTTTTTTTGAATTGGACGAGCGGATTGTGGCTTTGAATTGAATGGATGGATAGATCGCCACTGCTTGATTGAATAGAAAGGACAGAATAAGCTGTCACAGAAGGTGGACTCTCCTGGGAAATAATCCATTCGTGAGCAAATCACCATTGCTTGCTTGACTTAAAATTAGACGGGTGAACTGTCGTTGATTTAAAATTGGATGGGCAGACCGTCGTCGATTTGAAATTGGACGGGCAAACCGTCGCTGAATAGGCTCGGCTTGGGGAAATAGTTAACAACATAGATTGGGGCAATATGAATTGCCACTTGAGAACGAGCTTTAATGCTGCAGATGACTTGGGCCTCAGGCCCAGATGCTACCGACGTACGGTATCAAACTACTGTGTACGCCAGAAATCTTGACAGGCTTGGGTTTTATTCAGCCCAGACCCAGCCCAATCGTTATCCACGTTTTATAAACTTCTGAAACTGATAGAGAACTGCTTGTTGGCAGTTTCAAAAGCCATAGGACTCCTTTCTTCTCTCAAACAATCTCTCTCCTCTTTCTTTCTTAATTTCGTCCAAAAACTCCATTCTCACACATCTTCAAGCCATGGCTGATGTCGGAGGCGACAATGGTGGTGGCGGTGAAGACGAGGGTTGACTGAGAGAAAGGGTTGAGGTCCCGAGGCCTTCGATCGGTGATCAAACAACAGAAAGAGAGTTGGTGAGCGGTGGCGTAGTGGTTGGGAGTGGCGGCAATGGTGACGAGGGCCATGCATCGGAGGTGACTGGCGGCGAAATCGGCGTACACCAGTAGGTCTGGCAAGTGGTAAAGGTCCGATGGTTAGGGAGGATGTACCGAGGGAAATGCACGTGGAGTGGGTTGATTTCATGCCGCCCGTAGGGTCGTCCAGCCATGTCCCCATTATGAGTAGTGACTTGGCAGAGTTTATAGGCGAGGCTACACTCGCTCGGCTTATGCAAGAGAGCCCAGCGGCAGTTGCGGCAGTGTGGGCAGCCCGTGAGAAGAGGTTGCAATAGATAGCCCGGGCCAATGAGGAGGAGCAGTTAAGACGGGAGGAGGAGGCGCTGGTGAGGGAGGCCGAGATGGTCCAGGAGGAGGGGGCATGGGCGCATGAGGCCGCGGTAACATTGGCTGAGTCCATACGATAGGCACCACGCGCTAAGTTTGTGGCGGAGACGTACACCTTGCCGGAGCCACACTTGTTCATACCGTGTGGGGTCGATAGCTATGTGCCTTGAAGTGATAGCTACAACGCAGAGCTAGTGTTGAAGGACCCTGAAGGGCACTTGTCCGTGACCTGGGCACAGGTTTACCTTTGAACGTGCTTCAGTTTCCATATTGTACTACTGTATTTGCATGTGTTTGAAATCGTACTGCATGGCTTGCAACGCACGCCACTCGAACCTAAACTCGACTTGCTGACTAGGATTCAATAATATGCTTCGAATGATAACATAATTTGGGACTTGATTCGACTGATAGAACACCTACATAACTGAATTTGACTATAGAACGCCTAGAACTTTGATAGAAGTTGCTAATAGTGAACTTGAATTGACCGTAGGCTGCCTTGACTAATAGTGTAACTTTAGAACTTGAACTCGATTGGTAGAATGCCATGATTACTTGGTTCGACTAAATTGTATGCCTTGAAACAATAATCGAATGAATAGAATGCATTGATAGCTTGATTCGACTGGTAACATGCCTTGAGGTGATAATCGACTAATACTTGGAAACTCGAATCGACCATGAGATGCAGTTATATATCTGAACTTGACTGTAGAACACTTGTAACTTGGTTCGACCGATGGTAAAACTGGATATGATAATTGTGTAAACAAATACCCGGTAGCTTGATCGATTTGTAGAATTCCCGTTTCGACTGTGAGATTGCTTTAAAATTCCTGATTTGACTGCCTGTCAGATTTGAACTGCATATATTGATAAACCTTTTCATGTTGTGGTATGTAGAGAGGAGCGACTAGCACGCAGGGACACGGTGGTCCAGCGAGTTCGCTCGAGCTGTACAGAGGACTGCCTGAGCAGGTCAGGGACCTAGTGGATGCTGCGGGGTTTGGCTTGTTCAACCCCACATTGACAATAGTGAAGAGTGATCACGCCTTACTTATTGCACTAGCTGAGAGGTGGTGGGATACATCCAATACCTTCCACTTTCCTGATCGGGGAGAAGACAATGACCTCGTCAGACTTTGCGGTCCTTACCGGCTTGAGAGTATGGGGTGAGCCCATCCCATTTGACTCAGGGATTCACAGGGACACGGTGGCACTGGAATGGTCCCTGGGACAAGTGCCCGAAGGCGGTGTGGAGAAGGTCCATCATGACCAGTTTAGGAGGTACTTGTAGGGGAGGGTACTAACTACAGAGTGGAAGGAAGAGCAGATGGCGAGAGCCTACTTGCTGTACATGTTTGGGGCCACGCTTTGTCCAAACAAGCGAGCCATCGTTCACTTGTCTTACTTGCTGGCTCTCTGCGACTTACGCACAGCTTCTCGGTACGACTGGGGAGGAGCAACTCTGGGATCGTGCTATGAGTTCATGGGCGAGTTCTCGCGAGGAAAGAAGGCGATCGCCGGCTACTGGAGAGTCTGGGAAGTAAGAAACAATACCTTTAGCTCGATTTCATTCGATACTTGCACTTTTCCCTTGAATTGGATAAGTTGTATCTTGATAACTTGATCGTTCGAAAACCTTGTAGTTGTGGGCTTACGAGGTACTGAGGATGTACCCTCTAGAGAACAAGTGCCCGGATCCGAGGACACTCCCTCGTGCTATGATCGGGGGGCCTTTGCACAAGGGAAAGAAGAAGTTGAGAGGGAGTCTCCTGGCCTTCAGAGCTTATCTCGACGAGCTGTCGAGTTCACAGGTAAGAACCGATTTCGTCCTAGACCATGCACTCTAAAATGCTTTAATGCTGTCGCTGATATCTTTTGACTTGTTATTTGAATGGGCTGCAGGTGGAATGGGATCCGTGGAGCACCGCAGGGCCTGAGCTTGAGTACCTGGCGAGGAACAAGGTGGTGACAGTGAGCCGTGTACTGTTGGAGTTGGCTTTTGGGTGGCAGTGGTACTTGGGTGACCAAGTGACACGACAATCGCTAGGCTCGTCTGAGTTCATAGTTCCTGGGCCACTTCTGCCTCGTGCTTCACACGCTGGCCGGTAAACCCTTGCTGAGCTGCAGCGCTTCACTGTTCCGGAGGACTTTGTTGCCTTCCTGAGGCCTGAGCGCAACTATGCTGTCTACCGGAGGCAGTACCGGGTTGAACCACTTGGGGTGATGGAACACATGGCTGTGGAGAGCGAGGCTTTGGAGACTGGTGAGGAGAGACGGGGGCCAGAGGGGCAGGACAGCTCACCCGAGGGAGAGGAGCGGCTATGCTAAGCTACTGGACTTCCTCAGCTTTCGTGGACGTTGCCAGCAAGGGACGCACAGGGAGAGGCTGTAATGGTTCAGTTTGAGCCTGCTAGAACGGAGCCAGCTCAAATCACAGGACCGATATGTTGTACTTTCAGCTTTGTTTATTTCTCATTCCATATTCGAACTGTATTTGAACTGATTCCAAAATGCAACACAGGTACCAGTTGAATGGGCGCGGGAGGCTGTCCGCTTGATGCTGGCCATGGAGAAAGAGTTTTACAAGATAGCGGGCGACACCCCTTTGCAGTTGCACTGCCCATTGGTGGCTCCGACTCCTACTGCACAGCCTCAGGTGTAACCCCAAAACTTTGTTCCATTCTGCAATCGATACTTAGATAAGCCTGCTTTCGACTCGATGCATGTTCGATAAACCTGCTCTTGATACCCCTTTTTTTTACCATTTGATATATACACAATATGCACAATATGTGTACTAAAATGATTGAAAGAATTGACAATGTAGGGACAGGCTAGGGCGGCTTCTAAGGGCAAGGCAGTGCAGAAGGCTCCTCAGAAGAAGAAGGCATGAGCACCCTTACTACTCCTGCCACGACCCCGAGGCAGACTAGTGCTACATGACGGGAGGCTAGAGGAGTAGAGATCACTCCAGCTAGCGAGGAGCTTCATTTCCGCAGAGAGCTGAGCAAAAGGCCTGCTCAGAAGGGGCCAACCGAGGGGCCAACCGAGGGGCCAATTCCGAAGAAAAGAAGGCAAGAGGAAAAAGAGGAGGAGCAGTCGTCTTTCAGCAGTGGCTTTGACTGTGCCAGCAATCCCAGGTTTCAGATCGATCCAAGAGAGAGAGACAATGATGACGACGACAACAAGGCTGAGGACTTTGACGATTGAGGGCTATCCCTGAGCCTTAGTTACTTTACTGTTTGTTAACACTTGCTTTTGATACTTTGATACTTGATACTTTGAGGATAGGGCCTGCGTGTCCTCTTGGCTTTTGGGCAGATGTGCCCCGTACATGACTTTCCCTTTTGGTCGGGCCGTTGTGCCGCCACATACATTCTCACTTTTTGCTTTGGATACACCGTTTTGCTTAGGATGGTATAAAAACTGCATTTTCTGTTTATTAATCTCCTTTTTGGTGTTGTCAAAGGAAAAGAATAAACCATCCAATAATATCTAACATGCATTGATGAATGATCTGAATCGACACAGAAACACTTGTACATGTACAGAACTGATCTAGCTCGAAGAGAAAGGGAGAAGAGCCCCAGAATATGAAATGCATCCTTAAGACACACGGAGAATAATGAAATTTTGGGCATTAATGTGCCAAAACTCGAAATTCTCCAAGAAAAGGGAAACTGACAATTTCGTAAGACCATACAGATGCACAATGACTTGTACAGATTGATGAAACCGGGAAAAATGACCCGATAAGAGAGATAAACCAAAAAATGCTTCAAATGCCTAAAAAACGGACATAAGACGCAAAAGATGACTCGATATAGTCCCAGACTGAAACCGACACCCCCGTATAGTCACATTAGGCTCATATAACGTGTATGGTTGTAGACACCCCAATCCGGACCTCGAAGAGTCTTTGTCCGCCCCGATGATGAAGTAAAGGAAACGATACCTTTGTGAGTTTGAAAAAGGATTTCCTCTAAGACCATGAAAGCCAAATCAACCGAAAGCCCAAAAACCCAAAAAGCCCAAAGAGCCCAGATAAAGCCCAAAAAGCCCCTGGACCGAAACAGGAGACGCCGTGCGGAATAGCACTGAAGCGCACGGCACGTTGAAATTCAAGGAGCCGTGCATGACCAACCTACACTGCACGGCACCCTGAGAAAAGTTCTGACTGGCTCAGAAAGCTGTTGGCCACGCTAGTTTGAGCCACAGCTGATGAATGGCTCAGCCAAAAGTGCACTTCTGGCCCGCCCAGAAAATACCTCCACTATTTGAAATTCAAAATCCTTGGCCATTTGCCTATAAATTAACCCCTCCACTCAAGGGAAAGGGGCCCTTCTTTTGGCTCTTCTCTTTGCTTTTGGGCATTCTTACTCCATATGTAACGACCCTGATTTTTGGTAAATAAAAATTTCGTTAAAAATTTGAATTTTATTTTAATGCTTGGATTTCATTTTAATCATCCAAAAATCGGTCGTTATTGACTTATAAAAGTTTGTTGTTATATTTGAAAATTCTTTATTTATTTTATAAATCCCTTTTAGCGATTAATAATCCGTCATAATTAGGTTTATGACTTAGGAGATTGGAATTCATTGCCCGGGCATTAAGGTCATTTTTCTAAAAGACGAGTATGCCTATTAAGACCTTGGTATAGTTACTTGGTAATTGTAGTAAAATCCTAGAATTATATTTCTCGGCTGGAAATCCTACATGGCAACCGATTAGTTAGCAACCCTAACTACCGTTTGGCTTAGTTACATTTTCCTAACCTAGAGCGTTGTGTCGATGCCAAAGTGGTTAAATTTTTAGTCTTTGCCTTAACCGTTGACTTGACTGCCTTGCTTTGGCTTGGCTAGGCTGCCTTGGCATCGGGCCACTGTCGCGCCTGCCTTGCCTTGGCGTCGGATCACTGTCGCGCCTGCCTTGCCTTGGCGTCGGCTCGCTGTCGCGCCTGCCCAGCCTAGGCGTCGGGTCTGCCTTGTCTTGGCGTCGGGTCGCGCATCGCTTCTGCCTTGGCGTTGCTGGGCTGCCTTGCTCTACCTTGGCTGCCATCGGGTTTTGCCTTGGTATCGGGTCGCGCCTTGCTCTTGCCTTGGCTACGCCTTGGCCACCGCTTTGCTAGCTGGCTGCCTTGGCCACTGCTTGGCCACCGGGCTGCCTTGGCCACTGTTTGGCCACCAGGCTGCTTTGGCCACCGCTTGGCCTCTGCTTGGCCATAGTCGCCTTGGCCTTGTTGTACGAGGTCTGGCCACCGCAGCCTCTGCAGCCACCAGTCGCCTTGGCCCTTTGTTTGGCCACCAGTCGCTTTGGCCACCGCCTCTGTAGCCACCATGCCTTTGCCTTTGGCCACCTTTGCTGGCCACCGCTTGGCCTCTACTTGGCCACCGGGCTGCCTTGGCCACTGTTTGGCCACCGGGCTGCTTTGACCACCACTTGGTCACCGCTTTGCCACCAGGCTGCCTTGGCCACGCTCACGCCTTGCCTTGGCGTTTGGCACCGTCGGGCTTTAATATTCCGTTATTGGGCAATTTCCTACTAAATAAAACCCAAAATACCACTCGAGCAATGAAAGCCTAGATTAAGTATCGTTAGTCTTTAATCAATTAGTTAGAATAGCCTAATGCCCATTTAGCCTAATCACTTCTCCCTAACCCTAGATGGACCATTTTACCCTTTTTGTCTTTATCCATTGGACGATAAAGGCTAGGGTAATATTTATCCGTTGGACGATAGATGCTAGTGTAATCTTTACCCATTGGATAATAGGAGAACCTTGGTTAATCTCCCTAAGTACGAGATTAGATTAGTTTAGTGCTTAATTGCAATGTATTATACTTTTTGGTATTAACCGTTGGATAATAACCATTAGGAGATTCTTTACCCATTGGGCAATAGACTAGAATCCTAGCCATCATTACCCATTGGTTATTAACCGCTAGGGAAACTATTATCCATTGGATAATAGCTTTGCTTTCCAACCAAGAATAGGTGATTAAAATATTGGATTTGGCATGTGTTAAAATCTATTAAAATAGAATTAGTATATTAGGTTATTAATTTAGTACATAGTACCTTGAAAGCATTAGGTTAGTTTATTAGATTATGGAATCCTAGGCTAGATTGTGTAAGTACTTGCTTGTATATTATATACATGTACTTGTGTATATATATATATATAGATATATATATATATAATAGTGTATATGAGCATGTGTGATATTTGATTAAAATAGGATTAGTACATTAGGTTAGTATTTTAATAGTTGTACTTTGAAATAGTAGAATACTTTATTAGATATTGGCATGTGGTATATCTAGGTTAGATTGTAAAGTACATGGCTATATATATATAAATATATGTACTTGTATCTATATGTATATATTATAATGGAAAAGTACCATGTGTGTAATTGTATATTTTAGTTGGAAAATCAACTTACTAGAAAAACCCCAGATCTTGTAGTACCCAAAGTACCCATATCTATACTATTATATATGTTTTCATCCTAGTGTGTGTATATATATATATATATATATATAGACTAGTACAAGTGGGAGAGAGAGAGAGAGATACGGATGAGAGGAGAGATGAGGTGCATGCATTGTACTTTGACAACTATTGAACAAGTTGCACTTGTTGTTGTACTTTGGCTTGACAAGACAAGACTAGTCCATGGAGCACATCCATGGGGGAGAGAGAGAGAGATAGTGGCCGGCCAAGTGGAGTGAGGAAGAGAGCTTCATTTGCCTATAAATAGCGCCCCATACTTTCATTCAACTCACAGCTCCAAGCATAGCTCTCACTTCTCTCTAAAATCTCTAAACCAGTTTCTGGACAGCCTACTGTCCTCCGAAAAACTCCATTTTTTCTCCGGGCGAAAGTCATTTCTAGAAACAACGTTCTCCACGAAAGTCGTAGAACACTTCGAGAGCTTCAGTTTAGACCCAAGAACCACCCCAAACGGTCAAGAGATGACCAAGATATCGACCTCCAAAGTTCAGTGAAAAATCTGGAAATTCCATTCCAGACAGCTCACTGTCCACTTTCTTATCCCCATTTTTCTCCGGGCGAAAGTCGTTTCTAGGAATAACGTCCTTCACGGAAGTTGTAGAAAATTTCGAGATCTTCGTTTTTCAAGAACGCTCCTATTCGGCCCAGTTTTGACCGAGTTACTGCCATCCAAAGTTCGGTCCAGATTTGAGAGTTTCACCGCCCGTAGAATTTTTCAACTAGCTTATTCGGCCCCGACTAGTTTCGGATTAAGGTAGACTACTCCAACCCCGCTATCTCTAATTATATGTAGTATACTTTCTTCGTGAGACTAGTTGATTGCATGATCTTGTAGAGTTCTTCGAACCTACTATTCTAAGTACAATAGAAGTTATAAGCATGATTTCCTAAGTATCGAAGGCTATGTGTTAGTATGATTGCTTTACGTAGTTTACTTTGATCTTGTGAATATTTGATAGCATGACCTTGAGAATGAAAGATCACATGACTTTATGAACTCGTCAATAAACATATGTTGATTTGAACTTCCAAAAACAAGGTTATACGTTTTCATTTTAAAGATAAAGTATTGTTTTAAAAATTTTGACCTTTTCAAAGATTGTAAGCTTGATAGCATATTGCTTGCCTTACTTGTGGTAATATAGAATTGGATGATCTTGCTAGTTTGGTTTCAAGATTACTTTAAAGTGATTTGTCCCGCCGCGAAGTCTATGCATGATTACGGGACACGACAACCGAGAAGTAGAAACATGACATCTAGGGTGTGGATAAAGGAAATAATTGGACTTGGTAAAATATTTTTGAAACTACGTAATGGCCGGACTTGGTAGCCTTACGTTGGTATGCGTGGCCAATGGAGCCGGACTTGGTAGCTTCATTTGGAGATGAGTATGTGACACAATGTGCCGGACTTGGTAGCCATTGTGGCCTATAAGTCGGACTTGGTAGCTTATTGGTTATGTGCGTTCACAATGTGCCGGACTTGGTAGCCCATTGTGTAGATTGTTAACGGAGCCGGACGTGGTAGCTTCATTGATTGATTGGGCTTGGTTATCCGCGGAGAGGAGCCAATGCAAGATTTGATAATGTGTCAGACTTGTTAGATGAACAAGGGGAGCTGTATACCTTGGAGGCCTTTGGAGCTGAGGAACTTGCTAGGATGGAAGAAGAGAAGGAGCTGTAGATAACCTTAGATATCCATCCCTTTTGTGTAATATAAGAACCCTTTGGGAGTTTATGATGTAATAAAGAGCCAGACTCTCTTTTGTTGTTCAATAAAATGTTATTTAACGTACCCAAAATTCGGGGCGTTACACCATAAGCTTTCTCTTTCTAGTTTTCATACCCACTTTCCCATTTCCATTTCTATTTCCATTTCTATTTTCAAGTCTTAAAGAATGCCATTCTCAAAAGACATTCTTTAAGCACTTTCACTCACTCCCTTCTCATTATTGAAGTTGATTTCTCATTAACTCCAAAGTCTCACCCCCAAAAATACCTAACCTTCCCTCACACCCATACTCCCTTCGTCTCATTCAACCTTCTCCATCTACATCCGGCACGATCCACCCTCGTTTTTCCATCAACCATCCTTGATAAAGCTCAACACCATAGGTAAAAATAAGTTTTCTTGGACTAGACTCAGTTCTGGTCCTGAGGGGACCTTTCTGTCAAAAGGTCTAATCTCTTTTGGTTAGATCCTGACATAAAACCCATTTTCATAAAATAAGGCCAGTACTATGCTGAGGTTGAGGCACCGCGCGGCTGGATCACCAGGCGCGCGACACCTTGATCTGCAGCGCACGGCATCGTATGTGTTGATATCATCGTATGCAGGCTGTCTGGATCTGACTTATCTTCTATTGTGGCTGTCTGCATCTGTTTCTTTCAAAACAAGACCATATCTATAAGCCATGTTTTAGCTCTTTAAAAGGGTTTTCTAGATCATCCCAAATGATCAAGTGTGTTGAAAGTTGCTTTGGGCCAATGTTTTGAGAAAATAACGACATATTTGGGATGATCTGACTGTCATGAGGTTCCTGACGAGCTTTTCAAAAAGATGTACGGAGAAAATAAGGAGCTAGATGACGTTTTGATAGTCTGTGACAGTCTGACAGCAGAGTAGACACCCTGCACGGCAGGCGCGCGGCACTTCAGCGTGCCGCGTACAGTATGACTGGGGTCAAGACAGTTTGCTGAATGCTATTTATTCTATCTGTTCACATCGTTTTATCACTACTGTACAGACAGCACCACGTGCACGCTAACGTGACGTATTTCCCATGTCCCTTCCCCACTATTTGCTTTTAATGAAGAGCTTGATATTCCAAATGATATTCGAGATTTCCCCTTTTGAAAACATAAGTAGAGACCGGTTTTACCGGGTAAGTGGGGTGCTTTTTAAAGAAAAACCTTCCCCATTCGTAATGTGACTCCCGAACCCAAAATCTCAACGTTTTCGCTAGACTAAAAGTCTTTTACAAACGAGTTCTCGGTTCCTCGGATGATCCATTTCAAAAATCCGGGTGGCGACTCTTCGAACCGAAAGGGCGCGGGAGCCCACAATGGCGACTCTGCTAGGGATTGAACTTTATTCAATACTTTTTTTTTTTAAAAAAAATGTACAAAGTATTGGATGATCAAGAGGGCCAAACTTGAAAGGTGTTTTCAAAGGGGGGATTTTCAAATATTTTTCAGAAGATTAAGCTCTTTTATCCTGTACACTTTGCACTGCACAAGCCTCGCTAGCGTGTTTTGGATACCTTGCCCGGTTTACCGGTGACAAGCTCTCCTGGAACGCCTAGCAACCCTCGACTATGATTAGCCATCGTGCTGTTCGACCACTGTCTTGCAATACACTTGACATGGGGTAATACATCTTGGCTCTAGTCCGGGAAACCCTTTTGAGACCAAAACCAGCCTTTGCACTTGTACATAGTCATAGAACCATCCCAACTAGGACATGAACCCATGGCTAGGACTTGTGTGTTATATCCTGCTTACGTGTTTTTTTTTTCTATACACACATATCATTCATGCATCATTGCATCATGCGGGCTAGATGATTAGGCTCCCTTAGAATCCTTTAGGACCCTCCGGTCGGTCTAGGAGACCTTAAATCCATGGAGTCTGCGATACCTCCGGTGTTTGTCGTGCCCGAACGGCTCCCTTGGTTTGAGTCTAGCCTTAAGCGCATGCATATCTGGATTCCAATGGTCACATTGCTCTGTCTCGGATGGTCACGGTAAGGAGATTGGCTGTGGTTCCGACCCGCTCGGAATTCAACTTGCCTGACTGCACCTACCCGGACTATTGGAAATCTTCTGTACAAACGTCTTAAGTGAGATGCAAACCACGGTAGGTCCTAGGCCTTGTTTCTAGGAGGTGCGTAGAAGGTAGGGCGAGCATTCGGATAAGTTATGAGTTGCTTCCTTTTGACTTGTTACCAGTGCTGCCAACATTGATCGCCTGCGAAGAAAAGAGACTGTACCCAATTGGTTTCGTCCGTGCCAAAGACTAGTTCGCGTAGACACCCTGGAAGAAACTCCACTGTTTGAAGTCCAAGTTGAGCAAGAGGAACAACAGTTGTTAGAAGAACCCGTAGTAGAAGAACCCATAGTCTCAATCCCGCCCGAAAATCCTTTATCCATGGCTGATCAAGGAGACAGAATAGAAGAACTTAGGTAGAACATGGCTAACATGGATATTCAGTTTAAACAGTCCTTCGCCGGTGTCAATGCACAACTCAAGGCTACAGTAGTCTTTATGAAAAACGACATGAACATGATAATGGAAAGTATGCAGGAAATCAGCGATAAACTTCAAGCTAGGCCACAGCCCGAGCGACTTAAAGAAGAAACACCAGCAGTTGATCCCAACCTGGCTGCCCTCATTGCTAAGATTGGTAAGCTGGAGGAATCCGTCCAGGAGACTAAGCGACTTGGGAAGGGAGAAATTGACATGAGCAAGCTATGCCTCTTTCCAATTGCCAAGTTGCCAGAAAAGTTCAAGGGAGTGGACTTTGCGAAGTTCGATGGTACCGGCGATCCAAAGGCCCATCTCCAAGGATACGTTGGTTCCCTCACTATGTGTGGCATCGAAAAAGAAGCTATGGCTCAATTGTTCCACGAGTCCTTGTCTGGTCCAGCACTACAATGGTTCCTCACTCTTGAACCATCTAAGAAGAGGACTTGGAAAGACATCGGGACAACTTTCGTGGCCCAGTATGACTTTAATGTTGACCTGAAAATGACCACGAGGGAATTGGAAAGTACTAAGATGAGTGCGAAGGAAAGTTTCGCTGACTTTGTGAAGCGTTGGAGGGCTAAGGCTGTTCAAATGCAAAATAAGCCTGATTTGAAAGAACAGATACGGATCATAACCAAGAACCTGCCAAGCTCCTTCGCTCCTTACATGGTTCTTTCTCAGGCTGCCCCAAATTTCGAAACCTTTTATGATTCTGGACTGGCTGTAGAGGAGGCTTTGCGAGATGGAACTTTGGAGAAGAAAGAATCAGGATCGGGATCAAAATCCAAAAGGGCATACTCAGGAAATAACAATGTTCTCTTCGGGAATGCTAATCAGGTGGGAACCTCATCCACCAAACCCATAGAAGTCAACCAGATTTCTGAAAAACCAAAGTCCCAAAGCCGAACCTTCACCCAATTCAGCACTCCCAGATCCACTCTTCTTAAGAAACTCACAGAAATCGGAGTGTTGAAACCTCTTCCGCCACCACAAACCATTCCACCAAACCTAAACCAAAATGTCTACTACGATTTCCACTAAATGCCTGGCCATGCCACCAACAACTGCATCCGCCTCCGTCATGAAATCCAAAACCTCATCGACAACAAGGTTGTCGACGCTCCACCCTCAGATAAACCAAACACCGTTTCAAACCCTCTACCGCAGCACAATGCTTCCTTCCGTATTAACCAAATCACCCTAGTCGAAAATCAAAACCTCCTGGAGTTTGACCCCACCCTGTTCATTGTCCCTAATACCGAACCGAGGCCTGTTGGTGAAATTCCCGAAGAGACTGCCCTTCATTCTATATGGGAATGGGAAGACACGTGGGGAGAATTGATTGCTAATTGGGAAGAGTTTGAAGCCGCCAATTTCCAAAGAAATGACGAACCCTTATTCGAGGCCGGATGGGAGATTGACTGGTAAAACATCCATGCAGATCCTCTTGATGGATTCTCTTTGTATGCGCTGTTTGAAAACCAAAGGGAAGAATACCAAGTTTTCCAAGACATGCTTGAGTGGGGATGGGACCCAGTGCCGGATGAGTACCAGCTTTTGGCTTGAAATGATACTCTGGACACCTTCTCCTTGCTGGCACTGTTCGCCGAAGAATATCAGCCAGTGTATCAACCTGAGATGATGACGTACGACTGGCTAGAGCTCGCTCCACTCTGCCCGGATTTCTCTCATTTTAATGATCTTGTCATCAATAACTTGCATAGCAACGTGAACCTCACCCCGTACCCAAACCTTCCTGGATTCGAAGAAGAAGTCACTAGTAATGGGTGTGACCCGATTGATTACCTTATCGACGAAACTGAATCTAAACCGTCAGTCACTTTTCCAAAGGATGCTGATGTTGCCATGACGAACTTGTGGGAAGATGAACCAGGAGCTGAAACAAACTTGTGGGCGAACACCGAGGTGGTCAACATAAAAACGGGAAACAAGGAATGGACTGTCAACAAAACAGTGATGGAGGCTGAAAGATGGAAACCTGAAGATCTGTGGGATGACTTAGTCATTGCTAATCTGGCCGCCAATCTATAGGATATGACCATCGGAAACAAGCGTAAAGCCTTAGCTGACTTATGGAGCGAGGAATCAAAGTATCGCCAGATTGACCACCTGACCAGAAGCAGCCGTGTTTACCAACCTCCAACCTTCAAGTCGGAGAATTTTCCAACCCTACAGCCCCGGGGCCCTCTGATCCCTTTACCACCCCAGTTAAAAACACCTTCTGGCCCTTTGACCCACCGGCCAAGGAGCCTTCCTGACCAGAGAAGAACCCCGAAGGAATGGTTAAGTGCCAACTTGAGCAAACTTAGGCCAAGATGTCCGTTTGGGATGTGCTGGTTCATTCCACACGCCATCGCGAAGGGCTCATTCAAGCACTCTCTCAACTGAAGGTTCCCTCCGCCATAACCCCCGATGAGCTAGTGGCACTAATCAAAACCATACCTATCAAGTATGCCATTACCGTTACTGATCGAGACCTACCTGCCGAAGGAACTGATCACAATCGGCCGTTGCACATCACCCTGAAATGCCATGGCAAATCGGTTCCAGTGATCCTTGTTGACAATGGTTCAGCAATTAATGTCTGCCCACTCCGCGTTGCTTATTGCTTGGGGTACAAAAATAAGGACTTCTCTCCATCAGAAGTCAAGGTCCGAGCATATGATAACACTCGGAGAGATGTGGTTGGGACCCTTATGCATCCTATGACTTTCGGGCCATATCAGACAGAGGTGGAATTTCAAGTGCTGAACATTCCCGCCTCTTTCAACCTGCTATTGGGAAGACCCTGGCTGCACCGACCAGATATCATGGCTGTGCCCTCTACACTCCATCAGAAAATTCGGCTGGGATTAGAAACGAGAATGCTCACTATTAACGGGGACTCTGGGATCCATGCTACTGTTGAAGACAATGCCCCACTCCTGGAAATTCAACACGGAGAAGAAGATATCGCCTTGGTAGGCTTCTCTCTGGATACCTCCCGATCTGTATATTTGGTTAGAATCGATGACGACTTTGTTGTCAGCAATGTTGCCATAATGCCAGGATTGGGACTGGGAAAGAATCTCCAAGGCCCCGCAGAGTTTGAAGCTCAAGGCACTCTGATGCGCACAACTGACCTAGGTTATTCACCCTCGAGCGACAGCAAAATGGAAAAGGGAAACAGGCTAGAAAACTACTTTGTCAGGGGGAATGCAAAGCAGGTTTACCAAGGCCAGCCAAAGCCATTTTGGGATGAAGAAACCTACACCTTTTTACCAGGATTTGAGATATTCGCAAACGATGTCTGGCCGGATAGTGATGAGGAAGTCGAAGTTGTGAAAGAACAGAAGAGCCCGCCGACTGGATTGAGGTTTTTGTTATGGGTAGTCTCGCAACTCTGTTCAGGGAGGACGAACCAATGGGTACAATTGTGGAAGCAGAAGTGCTGATGATGGAACAAGATACTCCTAAGGATCCAACTTTGCTCATCATGGATGCCGCTGAGGAGTACATGAACTGGACCTTCATACCGAGTGCAACTCACCGTGGATCTGAGTTTGAGTCTGCTGAGTCCTCTGAGTCTTATGAGTTCGTCAAGTCCGAGTTGGTACCTCTCGGCCCAAACTCTCAGAATCTGTATTTCGAGTTCGAGTCCACCCGGGTGTATGGTGCCCCCGAGGCCTCCGTTAGCAATGAAATGAATAAATCTGATTCTGCTTACTTCCCTGACTTTGAAATAAATTGCGTCGACCCTGATGATGAAGAGATCAATCTCAATGGGGACATCCCCAAAGAGATTCGATCCCTAATCGAAAGGGAAGATGAAAGACATGCTCAACCTGTAAAAGAAGAAATCGTTTTAATAAATTTGAGAGATGAAGGGAATCCCTGGATGACCCAAATCGGTTCCGCGCTATCTGCTGAAGAATACGAAGCCCTTGTAAACTTGCTCAAGGAATTCGAAGATGTGTTTGCATGGTCACACGCCGATATGCTCGGAATCGATCCCGAAATCGTGGAACACTGGATCCCCCTTTATCCCGATGCAAAACCAGTGAAACAGAAACTAAGACGCATGAGGCCTGACTGGGTGCTTAAGATAAAAGAGGAAGTCACCAAACAGATCAACGCTGGGTTCTTAATGGCAACCGAGTACCCTCAGTGGGTCGCAAACATCGTCCCTGTGCCAAAGAAGGATGGCAAAATAAGGGTCTGTGTCGATTTCAGGGACCTTAACAAAGCTAGCCCTAAAGATGACTTCCCGCTACCGCACATCAACGTGCTGGTTGACAACATCGCTGGCCACGCCCTACTCTCTTTCATGGATGGTTTTTTAGGGTACAACCAAATTCTCATGGCTCCGGAAGATCGGGAAAAGACTACGTTCGTCACTGAATGGGGGACGTACTGTTATCCAGTCATGCCCTTTGGACTAAAGAACGCAGGATCTGCTTACCAGCGGGCCGCCACGGCATTGCTACACGACATGATTCACAAAGAGGTAGAAGTCTACGTTGATGATATGATTGTTAAAGCCAAAAAGCGAGAAGGACATCTGCCCGCCCTCAGGAAATTCTTCGAAAGGATCAGAAAGTACAAAATGCACCTCAATCCGGCCAAATGCACGTTTGGAGTCACTGTAGGGAAAATGCTTGGGTTCATGAAAAGGATGTGAGGAGTTTTCTTGGAAAAGTGCAGTTCATCAGTAGATTCATCGCAAAGTTGACTTCGACTTGCGAACCCCTATTCCGCTTACTCAAGAAAGGAGTGCTGTTCACTTGGGATGATAGGTGCCAGAAAGCTTTCGAAGCCATTAAAGCCTACACGCCACCTGTAACAGGAAAACCTTTGATCCTATACCTGTCGGTCACTCCGTCTTCAATGGGGTGTATGTTAGCACAGGAAGGAGATGATGGGGTTGAAAGGGCAGTTTACTACCTCAGTAAAAAGATGGTTGGACCCAAAGAACGTTATACCCCTTTAGAAAAGACATGTTGGGCACTTGTATGGTCTTCCAGGAAGTTAAGGCATTATATGCTGACCTACTCGGTAAAGCTGATCTCTCGAATGGATCCTCTAAAATACCTATTCGAGAAACCGGCTCTCATCAGTAGGATGGCACGATGGTTGCTGATGTTGGCCGAATTTGAGTTAAAATATGTCACCCGAAAGTCAATAAAAGGAAGAGCAGTCGCAGAATTCCTAGCCGATTGCCCAGTCGAGGGAGGGGAAGATGCCGAATTCAATTTCCCCGATGAGGACATAATGACGGTGGCCGAGGATGTTTGGCAGTTGTACTTTGATGGAGCGGCCAACCAAAAAGGGTTCGGAATCGGTGTGTTGCTAATATCGCCCGATGGGTCGCACATCCCGTTGCCATTCAAGCCTAACTTTGAAGTCACCAATAATCAGGCAGAATACGAGGCTTGCATCGTGGGCATGGAGGCAGCCATCGAGATTGGCATAGAAAAGCTGGAAGTTGTGGGGCACTCGAACCTGGTTGTATCCCAAGCGAATGGTGACTGGAAGGTCAAGGAAGAAAAGTGTAAACGGTATCATCAGGACCTCGAAGACCTTATCCCTCACTTCAGCAAGGTGACATTCACTCATGTCCCGAGGCTCAAAAATCAATTTGCAGATGCTTTAGCAACGCTGGCATCAATGGTTGAGATCCCCGTTGGCATAAAGTTAAGACCGATTGTGATAGAACAAAGGGACACACCCGTATACCAACACGTCATGGTGGTCGACGAGCCCGATGATGGCCACCCATGGTATTATGACATTTGGAGATATGTGGAAAGAGGAGCGTACCCCATGGGAGCAAGCAAGAAGGACCGAATCGCTCTTCAAAGGATGGCTGCTCAATACATTATCTGTGGAGGAAACCTATACCAAAGATCACATTGTGGCACACACAAGTTGTGTATCCATGGAGAAGATACAAGAAGGGTAATGGAACAGGTTCACGAACGTGTATGTGGCCCCCACATGAATGGCATAATGCTCGCCAAGAAAATCCTCAGGCAGGGATACTTCTGGACCACCATGGAAACGGAATGTGTAGAGTATGTACGAAGGTGTCGGAAATGTCAAATTCATGCCAACCTCACGCATGTTCCACCACACGAGCTGCAACAAATGACCTCGCCATGGCCTTTCTCAACATGGGAATTGACGTCATCGGGAGAATTGTGCCAGCAGCTTCCAACGGCCACAAGTTCATTTTGGTAGCCATCGGTTATTTCACGAAATGGTTAGAAGCTGCCTCTTACACCACTTTGACTGCAGTTCAAGTTCCACATTTCATCAAGCAACATGTAATTTATCGGTATGGGGTTCCTCAGGCTTTTGTGTCCGATAATGGGGTTCATTTCAAAGGGCGAGCTCGAGAAGTGTTAGATGAGTTCCAAATCCAAGTGCATAAGTCAACGACCTACCGGCCGCAGACTAACGGCGCTGTGGAAGCAGCTAACAAAACGATCAAAGTTATTCTGGAAAAGACTATTCAATCCGCAAGGGACTGGCATGAACAACTACCCCTAGCTTTGTGGGGTATCGCACATCTGTGCGAACACCAACGGGAGCAACCCCCTACTCTTTGGTTTATGGAATGAAAGCAGTGCTCCCTATCGAGTTGGAAGTCCCATCCTTTCGGACTATGATTAAGTGCGAAGTTCGAGAGGCAGAATGGTTGAGTAATCGATTCGAAGAACTTATGATGTTCGATGAACGCCGGTTAAGGGCCCTTTACCACATTCAAGGGTATCAACGAAGGATTGCACGAGCATTTAACAAAAAAGTAAAACCCAGGGACTTGGCAGAAGGTGACATGGTTTTGAAGGAAATTCGAGCTCCAGTTTACGACCCACGAGGAAAGTTTCGACCAAAGTGGTTCGGGCCATACATTATAAAAACTATCCTGTCTGGAGGAGCTGCGCAGCTCATCGACTTGGATGGAAATGAATTCTCAACCCTGGTTAACTTGGATCAACTCAAGCGCTATTACCCCTGAGAGAAGCTTGCTAGGTTGAAAACTGCAAGGGTGGGCAGTCCCAAGCAAAAATTAGAGCAAAAGCCTGCTAGGATGAAAACCCGTCAGGGCATCCTAGGAAAAAGTTAAGGCATACAATAAATGAGCTCGCTAGACCGAAAACCCGAAAGGGCAGTTTTAGGCAAAAGTTAGAGCGCAAAAGGAGAGTGTCAAAACCAGAGCGAACCCTTCCCTGAACTACGTCATGACCTGATTCCTTCGCTAGGAGGATACGTAGGCAATCTCACACTGAGGCCCGGTCACAATCTATCAAAATAAAAATCCAGGTTGAAAAGGCTTGAAGAACGGAGTTGAGGAAGGGGAAACCCTCCAAAACTCATTTTTATTAATACGATTACTTCTACTACATAAGGTTGAGCAAAGCTTTCAAAAATGAAAAGAAGTACGACACAATGAAAATGGGTCCACAATTTATTCAACGGTCAGGGTAGTATGATCGAGTCAGTTTCCTTGAGCTCCAGCCCTTGCAGCAATGTCCCTCCTAAGCCACTTCTGGTAACTCCCACGTACCGCCACAGAAGGGTAAGGATGCGCGTCGGTCACCTCACGCGTCCTCCAGAAGCGTTGGTAATGGCAAAGAACTGAATGGCTAAAAAGAGACAGAACCACGTCCACGAGAACCTCTCCAGGGGCCTCTTGCTTCAAACCTAGCTGACGCTGGATACGGTAAGGGATGTAGAAGGTGAAGGCTCCCAAACCAGCAAGAACGACCCACTGAGGGCCCATATAGTGCACTGTCATAGGTGGAAGATCCAGCCATCGGCACCTCCAAGAAATGGTTTCAGCTCGCCGGCGCCGGAAGAAATCAACCCATTCTGTAACAACCCTGATTTTTGGTCAATAAAAATTTCGCTAAAAATTTGAATTTTATTTTAATACTTGGATTTCATTTTTAACATCCAAAAATCGGTCGTTATTGACTTATAAAAATTTTGTTGTTATATTTGAAAATTCTTTATTTGTTTTATAAATCCCTTTTAGCGATTAATAATCCGTCGTTATTAGGTTTACTGACTTAGGAATTGGTATTCATCGCCCGGGCATTAAGGTCATTTTCTAAAGACGAGTATGCCTATTAAGACCTTGGTATAGTTACTTCGTAATTGTAGTAAAATCCTAGAATTATATTTCTCGACTGGAAATCCTACATGGCAACCGATTAGTTAGCAACCCTAACTACTGTTTGGCTTAGTTACTTTTTCCTAACCTAGAGCGTTGCATCGATGACAAAGTGGTTAGCAGAAAATTTTTGGCCTTCGCCTTGACCGTTGACTTGACAGCTTTCGCTTTGGCTTTGGCTTAGCTAGGCTGCCTTGGCGTCGGGTCGCTGTCGGGTCTGCCTCACCTAGGCGTCGGGTCGCTGTCGGGCCTGCCTCGCCTAAGCATCGGCTCGCTGTCGCGCCTTGGCGTCGGTTCGCTGTCGCGCCAGCCTTGCCTTGGCGTCGGCTCGCTGTCGCGCTTGCCTTGCCTTGGCGTCGGCTCGCTATCGAGTTCTTCCTTGGCATCGAATCGCGCCTTGCTTTTGCCTTGGCGTGGCTGGGCTGCTTTGCTCTGGCCTTGCCTTGGCCACTGCTTGGCTAGCGGGCCGCCTTGGCCACTGCTTTGCCAGCGGGCTACCTTGGCCACTGCTTGGCTAACGGGCCACCTTGGCCACCGCTTGGCCACTGCTTGGCTAGCGGGCCGCCTTGGCCACCGCTTGGCCACCACTTTGCTACCGGGCTGCCTTGGCCACCGCTTGGCCACCGGGCTGCCTTGGCCACACTCACGCCTTGCCTTGGCATTTGGCACCGTCGGGCTTTAATATTCCGTTATTAGGCGATTTCCTACTAAATAAAACCAAAATACCACTCGAGCAATGAAAGCCTAGATTAAGTATCGTTAGTCTTTAACCAATTAGTTAGATCCCTAATAGACTGTTAACCTAATCACTTGGATCGCAAATCTAATTAGGTTACCCTAACCCTAGATGGACCATTTTACCCTTTTTGTCTTTATCCATTGGACGATAAAAGCTAGGGTAATATTTATCCGTTGGACGATAGATGCTAGGGTAATCTTTATCCATTGGACGATAAAAGCTAGGGTAATATTTATCCGTTGGACAATAGCGTTAGGGTTTCCTTTACCCATTGGTCAATAGGTAAACCTTGGTTAATCTTCCTGAGTACGAGATTAGATTAGCTTAGTGCTTAATTGCAAGTATTAGACTTTCTAGCATTACCCGTTGGATAATAACCGCTAGGAGATTTATTAACCATTGGACGATAACCCTTGGACCTTACCTTCACTAACCATTGGTTATTAACCGCTAGGGAAACTATTATCCATTGGATAATAGCTTTACTTGCCAACCAAGTATTAGGTTGATAAAATATTAGATTTGGCCATGTGTGAAATCCATTAAAATAGAATTAGTACATTAGGTAATATGTTATAAGTACTTGTACTTTGAAAGTATATCATAGTTTATTAGGATATTAGATATGACATATCTAGTAGGATTTTGTAGTACATGGCTATATATATATATATTGTGTGTGTACTTGTATATATATATAGTTATATATATAATAATAAGATCTTCCATGTGTGTTAATTGATTAAATTATAGTTAGTACATGGATTTAATATCATTAGTACCTAGTACTTTGAAAGTATAAGTTAGTTTATTAGGAAAACTAGATTTGGAAGATATAGTCTAGATTAGGAAGTACATACATATATTTATCTATAGGTGTACTTGTATATAGATATATATATATATATATATGTAATAATGAAAGTACACATGTGTGTGTTTGTATATTTTATTTGGAAAATCTAGATTACTTGTAAAACCTAGACTATGTAGTACCCATATCTACATTGTTATATATGTTTGCTTTCTAGTATGTATATATATATATATAGTACATGAGAGAGAGAGAGAGAGAGAGAGAGAGAGAGAGAAAGCCGAGAGAGGGGAGAGAGAGATTGGGCCGAGAGAGAGAGAAAGGGAGAGAGAGAGAAAGAAAGGAGGAGAGAGAGATAGTACATTGGATTGATTTCTTGTGCTTCCATTGTACTTTGAAAGCATGCAATCTATGGGATTCTCTTTTACAAGCAAAAATCTATACTTTCAATGTACAACTTGTACATTTTCCCATTTTATTACTTGATCAAATCTCCTTTCTCCCATTCAATCTTCCATAATCCCATCCTAGGACAACCATATCTAGATTTCTATTATTTAAAGTACTAAGACTAGACTAGAAACCCATTAGAATAACCTAGTTTTGTCCTAGTTCTTGGAGTGAAAGCAAAGCAATATCTCGGTAGCCATACAAGCCTAGTTTTAGGCCTTGAGCTTTCAAGCAAACTTGACATAAAATGATTTAAAAATGAGATACGGTGAGAGAGAGAGTGGGCCGGCCAAGGGCAGAGAGAGAGGGCCAATCCTTGCCTATAAATAGCAAGTCATTCCTCCATTTCATTCACACCTCTCCGTTCTCCAACTTCCTTCTTGAAAGCATAACTTGTTCTTGATGTTCTTGGCTTGTTCTTGAGTTTCTTTCTTGTTTTTCAAGAAGCTTTGCATCTCCGCCACTAAACCACCATACGACCACCACCTCGATCCTAAAGTAGTAGTAGTATAGGTTACGATCTAGTTTCGAGAGAAACCTTTCTCTCTCGAAGCTATCGGAAGCTTATCGTAAGCCGTTACTCCGTCCGTCCGCTGACTTTCTTTCCGTCGATCTTTCGTAGTCTTTTTCTACCGCCGAGAAGAAAGGTAGAGTGTCCTTACTCTCTACCCCTAAGTATAGATAAGATGTGTGTTGAACTTTTCAAAATATTTCGTTACGGAAATAAAGTTAATTGAATGATTTAGCTTGTAGAACTTTCTTGTTAAAAGTACGTAGTTTACTTTGATCTTGTGGCTACTTGATTGTTTGATCGTCTAATTGCTACGTGATTGTATGAACTCGTCAATAAACATGTGTTGTTTTATTGAACTTCTCGAAGGAAATGCGTTTTAAAGATAAAGTGTTGTTTTGAAACGAAGTATTCATATTTTGACCTTTTAACGAGCATGATCGTATAGAGTTGGATGATCTTGCTATTTGATATCGCATGAGTTATGTGAATAGTCCCACCGCGGAGTCGATGCATGATACGAGACACAAAAATCGAGAAAGTAGAAACATGTCACCTAGGGTGTGGATAAAGGAAATAATTGGACTTGGTAAAAAGGATTTTGGAAACTACGTAATGGCCGGACTTGGTAGCCTTACGTTGGTGTGCGTTGCCAATGGAGTCGGACTTGGTAGCTTCATTGGTGAGATGGGCTTGGTTATCCGCGGAGAGGAGCCAATGCAAGAGTTGATGTGATAACGTGGCCGGACTTGGTAGCCATTGTGGCCAATAAGCCGGACTTGGTAGTTCATTGGTTATGTGCGTTCACAATGTGCCGGACTTGGTAGCCATTGTGGCCAATGAGCCGGACTTGGTAGCTCATTGGTGTGTGCGTGTGATTTTTGGAAATGATGTTGAAAGATGAGATACAAAACGATGAGTCACATAGGAGAAACACACGAAAACATGACACCAACGATAGATAGCGAATGCGGATGTGTCATTGTTGTTGTTATTGTTATATTAATGCATGTGCTGTTATGACTCTTTATGATATATGCATGACTTGCTATTTGTAAGTTAAGGGTTAGTGGGTTTTGGATTATTCTATTGAGCTTCAAGCTCATGGTGTTGCTTTATGTGACCCTGACATATTATACTGGGGGCGACGCTGGTATAATGTGTCAGATTTTATAGATGAGCAGCATGAACAGTACTGTAACGCCCCCAAAATCGGGTACGTTAAATAAACATTTTTATTGAATAAATCAAGAGAGTCTGGCTCTTTATTACATCATAAACTCCCAAAGGGTTCTTACATTACACAAAAGGGATGGATATCTAAGGTTATCTACAGCTCCTTCTCTTCTTTCATCCTAGCGAGTTCCTGGCTTTGAAAGCCTCCAAGGTATACAACTCTCCTTGTTCATCTAGAAAGTCCGACACATTATACCGGCCGCCACCGGTATAATATGTCGTGGTCACATAAAAGCAACACCGTGAGCTTGAAAGCTCAATAGAGTAATCCAAAGCCACTAACCCTTAACATACACGTCAAAGATAGTATACGATTTTCCAACTTAACATGCTTTCAAATAAACTCATACAATGACACATCCGCATTCGCTATCTATCGTTGGTGTCCGTATCATCGAGTTTCTCCTATGCAGCGTATCGTAGAATGTGTCTCATCTTTTATCATCAATTCCGAAAACACGCACGCACGCAACCATTGGTTACAAGTACCTTGTGTCGCACAACAATGAGCTACCAAGTCCGACTCATTGCCACAAGGTTACCAACGCATGGCCACAATGGCTACCAAGTCCGCACATTGTGTCACACACACACAACCATGAGCATCCAAGACCGGCACCTTGTGTCGCACAACAATGAGCTACCAAGTCCGGCTCATTGCCACAAAGGCTACCAAGTCGACTCAAGGCCATAATGACTACCACGTCCGGTCATTATGTTCTTTCCAAAACACTTTTTATCCATATCAACCACATCTTAGGTGTCATATCTTTACTTTTCCAATTCCATGTGTCTCGTAACATGCATCGACTCCGCGGTGGGACGAATCACTTTAAAGTAATCTAGCAAGATCACCCAACTCTATTTAAACATGCTTGTTTACAACCACAAGTAAGGCAAGCAACTTGCTATCATGCTTACAATCGTTTAAAAGGTCAAAATATGAATACTTCGTTTCCAACAACACTTTATCTTTTAAAACGACAACGTATAGCCATCTTTTTGGACGTTCAAAACAACACGTGTTTATTGACGAGTTCATACATAAACAAGTATCTACCACGTTTAACGCATGTTTGCATACTCAAGGTAAGTATAATCCAAGCAAGTACATAGTATGTCCATAACCATTACTTAAAGCATAACGCCACATGTGCGGACGCCTTGGGGTGGTAATCCACCATATGCTTTGTTATAATACCACAAGTAATACAAGCAATGGTATATAAGCTTAAGTTAACAGATCAAAGTAAACTATGTAAAACTAGCATACGATACGTTTGGCTTCATGCTCATACAATACAATATACTTAGGAAGAGGGTAAGGACTAATCTACCTTGATCCGAAACTAGTCGGGGCCGAATAAGCTAGTTGGAAAGTGCTACGGGCGTCGAATGCTCACAATCTGGACCAAACTTTGGAGGGCAGTAACTTGGTCAAAACTGGGCCGAATAGGATCGTTCTTGAGTCTAAAACGAAGATCTCGAAATTTTCTACAACTTCCGTGAAGGACGTTATTCCTAGAAACGACTTTCGCCGGAGAAAAAGGGGGATAAGCAAGTGGACAGTGAGCTGTCTGGAATGGGATTTCCAGATTTTTCACTGAACTTTGGAGGTCGATATCTTGGTCATCTCTTGACCGTTTGGGGTGGTTCTTGGGTCTAAACTGAAGCTCTCGAGGTGTTCTACGACTTTCGTGGAGGACGTTGTTCCTAGAAATGACTTTTGCCCGGAGAAAAATGGAGTTTTTCAGAGGACAGTGGGCTGCCTGGGCAAAACAGAAATTGGGTTTAGAGAGAAGTTGGAGAATGGATTGAGGTGTGAGTTGAATGAAGAATGAGGTGAGTATTTATAGGCAAGCACCTCCCTTCTCTCTCTCTAGCCAAATTCTCTCTCTCTCTCCTATATCTCATTTTTTTATTCTAGCCAAATCTTGCTTGCTTGCAAGTTTCATCCTAGAACTAGGCATGCAAGGCTATGATGTGTCCTTGGATTGGATTTTTGGAAGACAAGGCAAGGAAGGTGATTTGAATCAAGTAAACTAATGGGGTTTTGATACAATGGAGGACAAGATTTGATTGCCATGGTCATGCTTTCACTTTGAAAGCCTATCAAAGAAGGACAAGATGACCAAAGCAATGTCAATCCACTTGCACACACATCACACTCTCCCTCTCCCTCTCCATCCGAATTTCTCTCTCTCTCTCCCATCTCTCTCTCGGCCTCTCTCCTCTTTCTCTCTCCCACTTGGTACATATATATACTTATATAATAGTACTTATGGAAGACTACATATATTATAATGTATATATGTACAATAGAAATCTAGTAATTAATATTTTCCATTTAAGAATTCAATTACACACATGCACAATACCCTATTATATATATATATACATACAAGTACATATATAATATATATATCCAAGCTAGTACACACAATGTAGCCTAGATATACCACATGCCAATATCTAATAAAGTATTCTACTTCTTTCAAAGTACTATGTATAATAATAACCCAAGTATCACACATGGAAAATCTAGTCTTTTTATATAATAATAAGAGAATCCCATGGGAATTTAAATAATAAACCTTGTACTTTTGGCAAGACTAAGCTATTGTCCATTGGTTAATAAATCTCCTAACATTTGTTGTCCAATGGGTAAAAGAAATAAAATACTTTACAAGATTTTCTAATAAGGAAACATGCACATGGTACTTTATAATTATTATATATATATCTATATTCATATATATATATACAAGTACACATAAATATATATATAGTATGTACTTTGAAATCCTACTAGATATGTCAAAATCCAATATCCAATTAACTAATCTACATCATCCAAAGTACTATGTACTAACCTAATAATCTAATGAACAAATCTTATTTTATTGGATTTCACACATGCCAAATCTATTAATTAAATCATTCTAGCACATGATTGTCAAGACTAACTATTATCCAATGGATAATAGTTTCTCTAATGGTTAATAACCAATGGTTAATAATAGCTAGGATTCTAGTCTATCGTCCAATGGTCAATAAAACTCCTAGTTATTATCCAACGGATAATACTAGGAAGGATAATACTTGCAATTAAGCACTAAACGATCCTAATCTCATACTTAGGAAGGTTAATCAAGATTTACCTATTGACCAATGGGTAAAGGAAACCCTAACGCTATTCGTCCAACGGATAAATATTACCCTAACCTTTATCGTCCAATGGATAAAGACAAAAAGGGTAAAATGGTCCATCTAGGGTTAGGGAGAAGTGATTAGACTAAATGGGCATTAGGCTATTCGGTTAAAGACTAACGATACTAAATCTAGGCTTTCATTGCTCGAGTGGTATTTCGGTTGTAATTAGTAGGAAATCGCTTAATAACGGTATTAAAGTCCGACGGCGCCAAACGCCAAGCGCAATGCGTGAGCGGCCAAGGCAACCCGGTAGCAAAGCGGTGGCCAGGCGGTGGCCAAAGCGGCCCGGTAGCCAAGCAGTGGTCAAAGCGACCCGATGGCGGCAGCGACAGCGGCCAGCGACCGGTGGCCAAACAACGGTCAAAGCGACCGGTGGCAAACAAGGCTAAGCGGCCGGTGGTCAAACAATGTGGCGGTGGCCAAAGCGACCACAAGCAAGCGGTGGCAAGGCGGCGTGGTATGGCCAAAGCGACCAGCTATGTCGGTGGCAAAGGCGGCGTGAGCATGGCTAAGGGGCCCGCTAGCCAATCGGTGGCCAAGCGGTGCGATGGCCAAGCGGCGTGAGCATGGCCAAGGCGGCGTGAGCATGGCCAAGGCGTAGCTGGCGTAGGGCCGAGGCAGCCCAGGAACGCCAAGGCAAAAGCAAGGCGTGACTCGATGCCAAGGCGTAACCGATGGCGACCAAGCGGAGCAACCCGACGATGACCGACGCAGGCGAGCAGGCCGTCGGGCCGACGCCAAGGCAAGGCAGCGCGACATGAGCCGACGCCAAGGCAAAGCGGTAGCGTCAATGAGTCGACGCCAAGGCAAGGCAGTCAAGCCAACGGTAGTTAAGGTTTGCTAACTTACTATACTAGCTAAGTAGGATTTCTAGTCAAGAAATATAATTTAAAGATTTTCGAATAAAAATGAGATTTTTATTAGTCAGTAACGATCGATTTTTGGTTATGGAAATAAAAATCCAAGTGATAAAATAAAATTCAAATTTTTAACGAAATTTTTATTGACCAAAAATCAGGGTCGTTACACAAATGATGAAATATTTTCGAAACTATATAATGCAAGGATGGAGGAAGAGGCGGAGCAGTAGTTAACCTTAGATTATCCCCTCTTTTGTTGAATAAAAGTACTCTTGTGAGAATTATGTTGTAATAATGAGCTAGACTCTCCTTAATTTATTCAATAAAAATGTTTATTTAACGTACCCAAAATTCGGGGCGTTACACATTCGGCCCTGCTCCTATCAGCAAACTCGAAACATCGCTGAGAAAGTAACCTAGCCTCATATGACCAGTTGCCAGGAGGAATGGTCAGCACACTCACCTTGTCGCAAAGCCAAATCTACAGGAAGAGAGAAAACAAGTAAGAAACCGTAGGAAACCAAGCCGAGTGTTGAGGTAAAATGAGAACGTGGGAGAAACCCGAAAAAGGAGAGCTGAGTGAGAAGCCAACCTGTAGGAGGAGAGGGCTGCCCCCAAAAGTCTCAGTCTCTCCAAAGCGAACCTTGTCCAAACCTATCAGCGTCTCGGCCAAAACCATTGGGATCACGTCCTTTCGGGCCTCCACTTGAACGGCAACGCTAACCAGCGACGAGCTAGTGTGACCAGCAGAAGGGACCAAAAGGTAGGCCGCAAGCAAGCACATACAGAGAGCAGTCATACGCCGAGTCTAATAAGTCATATCCGCGAGCTCACCAGGAGGAGAAAACTGCTCGATAAGGCGCATGACATTAAGATGGTCATTCCTAACCAAGTAGCGAGTAGCGCCGTCACCTAATCCAAGGGCCGTGGCCAAGACTCTGTAAGCGCTCTCGCGCACAAGAGGAATGATGACCTCCCCTGAACCAAAACCCCCAAGGTACGCACGGAACTCCTTGATAGTTGGACAAACCTCCTGATCGCTGAAACGGAACACATGAACCTCCGGATCCCAGAAGCTTGCAGCTGCCTTCAAAAGCTCAGGACGAAGACGAATGTTGCGGAGGTACCACATGGAATAGAGACCGTGGGCTCGGAAGTTGAGCCAATCAACGCCTTCTATGGAAGCCAACCACGGACGGAGCGAGCTGGTAAGAGAAAGAGCCATTTTAAGGAGTAAAGAGGGAGAAAGGAGTTGAATGGGGTGAGGAGAATGTGGTATGAGGAAGCTTGAATTTATAGGAAGGGTGGAGAAGACAACTTCAACTTTCAAAAAAGCCTTGGGTTCCAAAAGTGCATGCTTTCCATGAATCCTACATGGGGAAGAGCTTAGTCAAGCCCTAAAAAGTTCAAAATAGACATGCACTGGTCCAGAAATGCCATTGCAAGGGTCAAACCTCAACCCCCGAGCAAAATGCCTTGGGAAATAGCAAAACTGGAACCTGTTAGGAAAATAGCCACGCACGGCATGTTGAAGCCAGAGAACTCCCACGGCACCTTGATTGACGTACCGTGTGCCGCATCCAACCCCACGCGGCACCCTGAGGCATCCGTACGGCACCTTGAACCTGTATTTCTGCAGTTACTGACAGATGAACATCAAAGTGGAATCGGGGCATTACAAAGCACCAGTAACCACCAAAACACACTCCAATGGGTATTTGGGACTTTAGGGATGTTTTGTCTCGAGATAACTCTCGGGATTCGTTGTCGTGATATAAAAACTCGTTAAAAATCCGTTTCTTAAGCCATGTCAAGTTGTCAAAACTTGTTTCGAGTCGTTCCAAATTGATTTTCCAAGTCCCACAGGTCATAATGGTCAAAAGTGACTTAGTCCAAGTTCCGGTTCGTGTCCAAAGTCAAAACTCGAAAATGTCAAATGTTAAAGTCAATGTTTTCTTACTTTTTGAGTATCTTTCAAATGAAGAGTCGAGCTTCCAAGCCTCGTGTCAGGATTCAGAGGTCATTATTGTCTCGTAGCTATGTCCGAAGTTGGTCACGAAGGTGTCTGTATAAATTCTTGTACGCAGAGTTAATCTTATGAAGGTTTATCTAATTACTCTATTTGAATTCTATTCCACTGTCAAAATGCTTTGATTGTTAATGTGTCACTCCTTGTAAATCTTACACTCGCTCAATCTCTTGAATCAACGGCTAGTTGCACATTCCAGTCAATGTTTTAGTTATTCAGTTTTCTTCATGCAAGCAAAAGGAGATTGAATGACATAAACAATGAAAGAATAGATCTCTGTATATAAATCCCAAAGGCATCCATGAGTCGAGGTACAAAAGGGGCATAATGGCCCGATGATCAAAATCCTATCTACCAAAGGCAAACAGGCGCCCTACAAAAGAAGCACGCAGGCTCCATCAAAAGAACAAAACAAAAGAAGGAGCTCAACTCTCATCATCTCCATCCTCGTCCTCCTCAGAGACGTCCTCGTCTGCCTGGGAGTTGCTCACCTCCCGAGTACCGGTCGCCCTGGGCACGGTGCTCCCTGAGGTAGCCTCCAGGTCAACATCCGTGGGCTCGGCAGTCTCGTCCTCAGAGACGTCGATAGGCTCATCCTCGGTCCCTGCCGAGTGTCATGCCCTCTTTGATGGCGGCTCCTCCCGTGAGCCGGCAGAGGAGACCTGTCGCGCTGGAAAATGGATGGACTTCCGCCATAACCCCCATGAAGCCCCTCCTCTAGCCTGCAATGGTATAGCATCCATATAACATTTGCATCGTAATCATGATATAAGCAATAGAAGTAAAGTAAATAGCTAAGGTTCGAGAGTTTACCATCGTCCCTTCAGTACGAGGTAGCACCTCAGGGGAGTGGCCCATGGCGTACTGCTGCACTAACTACTCCGGGCCCATCATGGCCTCCGCCATCTCATTCACGTACTCTGGAGGCGCCTGCAATGAAGAAATTGGTTAGAACAAGCAAACGAGCGAATTTACGAAAGAATGGAAGCACGTTATACCTGAGCAAGGAACGCTGGAGCCTCAGCTGAAGGGCGTGGCACCGCGACCAGGTCGGGGGCTCCCTGAGGAGTCATCACGTCCACTGTCCAAGAAAGGACAGGGAAGCTAGTCCCACTCGGGCCCGTGCCCTCGCCGCGACCTCCGTCATTGTGGCCTTCGCCTTCGCTGCCTCCATCACTTCCACCTCGTCTCTGTCCCCTTCTTCCTTCAACGCCGCCTCGTGAAGCCTGCGCCGCTTCCCAAGCGGTGCGTATCCCTAGACTAGGCATCAACTACCGAGCACAATACTCCATGTAGCTAGCAGCCAGGCTAGCGCCTGCCTGAAAGAACGGCTCTAACTCGAGGTCTGGCCGTGTGAACTGCTCGATCTCCCTCCGCGTATACTGGCCCGTCCTCTACACCAGAGGAGGAAGCGGCCCAGGGACTCGAAAGGCATCCAGCCTCAGTGACTGACGTGACACTCGGTCGCCCAAGTACCACTGCCAGCCGTAAGGGGACTCGAGAAGCACCCGTCCCCTGGAAACGTCCCTACTCTGGGCGACGTAGGGGATCTCGAAGCGGTCCCACACCCGCCAGCGAACCTGTCATCAAAGATGAGCGATATCAAGATGCTGTTTGAATGGAAATAAACAGGAAAGCTATGGAACAAATATGGAAGTGCATTAGTACCTGGTCAGGACGCAGCTCGTCTAGATAGAGGCAGAAGGCATCCAGTTTGCCCATTCCCTTCTTCACTTCCTTGTACTCCTTCGACCAGCGTAAGGCTCGAGGGAGTATCATCTCGTCAGGACACGTGGTCTCGGGAGGGTACATCCCTATCACCTCATATGTCCAAAGCTGCAATTCAAGACATTGAAAGTTAGCACAAGATATACATTGAATGAATACGAATGGAAAGCTAACTATTCAAAAGAAAAGAACCGAGATATACCTCCTAGACCCTCCAGTAGCCTCCGAGGCTCACTCATACTCCGTGAGAAAGAGACCCCATGAAGGCGTAGCACGTCCCCAGTGCCGCACCTCTCCAGTGCCGCACCTCCCCAGTCGAAACGGGCGATCTCCCCGACGTCCCTCAAGGCCAGGAGAAGCGAAAGGTGTACTCGGTTGCGCCTGTTGGGAAACAGGGACGCATTAAGCAAGTACAGCAGAAAGCACCTCGCCATCTATTCCTCCTCCGCCCTGTCAGTCGGAAGCCTCTCCGTCCAAAACCCAAGTAGCTGAGTGTACTTAGCATCGTCAACCTCCGCCCTTAGCTCATACCCCAGCATCGCCCGCTGGAACGCCGCCTGCCTCCCTGTGGCATCGTCAAAAGGGATAGGGTCACCTCGACCCTGAGACCAGTGATCGCCGCGAAGTCCAATGGCGTCACGGTCAGCTCACCAAAGGAGAAGTGGAGGGTATTCGTCGTGTCCCACCACCTCTCAGCCAGAGCCCTCACCTCTGGGCGGTCATTGCACACACCCCTCGTCAATACCCCGACAAACCCCTCAAAACCTGTCTGCCTCACTATCTCTTGTACCGCCCCGGGCAACCTCTCCCAGAAAGTCGGCACGTTCGCCGAACCACCGTAGCACGAGAGCGAGATCACCTGTTGCAGCAAATCAGCAATATTTAATAGACAGGCATGGCATGCAATACAAATGGTATACCTAGATACAAGGAAATGGAAGTACAGTGCATTGGAATTTGAAATACAAAAATTCAAAGTATACCTCGTCTCGGCGCAAGGAAAGGTACTGCTGGGGGTCCCTCAAAACTAGAGTCTCGTCGTACGTAGCCCTTCTCGGTGTGTAAGGGTCTAGAAGTGAAGGCACCACCACGTGCTGAAAGGGCACGTAGGTCGCCTCGTCGTAGACTCCTCGCCTCTGTAAGGCTAGTGTCGCCTCATCAACCACACTGCTGCGAGGGACCATCACCTCTCCGGCCTCCCCGTCAACCCGCTCCTCCTCGGCCTCCGGCTCCCTAGCACCCCCAGTCCCGAGCTCGGCCTGTAACTTCGCCTCGCGGGACGCAAGTAAAGCCACAACCAACCCGGGAAACCCCCGCACTACCTCCAGCACGTCCTCCATGGACGCCGTCGCTAGATAGTCACCCATGCCTATATGGCGTGACGACCCCGCCCCTGCGCCGCTGCCCACAAATATGGGCGGTATATCCCTCTCCACCGGCTCCACCACTGGCTCGTCGTCGATAATGGGGGCCTTTCCCAAGTCAGCCCGTGGCTTTCTCACAGGAGAGGTCTCTGCCCTCTATTGCCTGGTCTAAACTACCGCCATTGGGACCCTTCATGGTCTTCTCCTCCACACCAACTGCTGCCTCCGACCAGCCCAAAGCCTCGGCGTCGCCCCTCAACTCCACTACACCCGGAGTCTCCATCCCTTGACCGTACCCGGCCAACACCGCACCGTCACCATCGCCACCACCACTGCCGTTCACCATGGCAACCTCGGCCACGGCCCTCTCGGCCAATGTCGGCTGAGCCGAGACCTCTGTGGTTTCCAATACGCCCCTAACTGCCGTAATATCCCCCGGAGGAATGGGAGATGATGTAGCCTCAACCCCGGAGTGACGTATCGTCACCAGGTATATCGCCCCGCTCCATGATCGCAATATAAGAGAGAGGGAGAGAGAGAGCAGTCGAGCGAGAGAGTAACGAGAGAAAGAGAGAGAGAGAGCAGTCGAGGGAGAAAGAGAGAGTAACGAGAGAGAGAGAGAGATAGAGAGATAGTCGTGAGAGAGAGATGATCGAGAGAGAGGGGGAGAGGGAAATTCGAAGGTGCGGGGTGTACTGTATACACCTCGTATATATATATAATCCCCTGAACCGGTTCACCTGGGAACCAACTTTGGACCGGGTTCGCAGCCTAATTAGCCGCACGACATCCTATAGAAGGCGCACGACATGATGAACGAGCATGCAGAACTTTCGGTCCGAGGTACCATGCGACTCTAAATCAGCTACACACGGCACATTGTGTTATTTCGATAGTTCTGTTTTTTGAAAATAGTTCGTGGTAGACTATGTCCAATTCATCTAAGTTCGCATGAGATAATAAGTTAGATGCAAGCAAGTGGAAGAAGAAAGGGACTTTTCATTAATAAAAAACCCGGGGTTTCCCCCGGGGATCTTTTCATTACATTCAAAAAAAATAAAAATAAAAAACAGAAAACCAGCCTACTGCCCTTTTCTTCTTCTTCTTCTTCTTCTTCTTCTTCTTCTTCTTCCTCCCCGCTTCCCCTCAATCGCTTCCACCTTCGGAGGCGTCATTTGCACCATCCGAATGGTCATCTGAACCATTCGGATTCCCCTCGGAATCCTCCATAGAGTCGTCAGACCCGCGCTCTGGCGCATACTCGGGGTCGTGCCTGTCGTCCAGTTGGTCGAAAGTGAAGTCCTGAAGGTTGGAGATGGCACGACAAAGGGTTGGGATGGTAAAGATAAGCCTCGCGATCTGCGCATTCAATTGCTCGATCTCCCCCCTGGTAAAAACCCATCTCGACTTCCAGAGAGGCCACACGCGCCGCCAAATCGCTGTCTGGCATGCTGGAGTTCGGAAAATAGCCTGCCTCAGGAAATGTAGAGGGAAAACGAAGAGTTTAAGAGAGGTTTTTGGTGCATAGAGGGTGACACCCCCCATGCTTATAAAGAAGCCCCGGCCGTCGAAAGGGCACACCCGAATTAATGCCACCCTTAAACCTGTTAACTGTTCTCTTGGAAATCGAACGGATGCCTGGGAAAAAGAAGTGCCGTGCGCCACTAATAAGGCCCGCGCGGCATGTCGAAGCCAGAAGATTAAATGCTTTTTCTCCGAAATTGATCCACTCAGCCACCAAAATCTTCTTGAAAACTCAGTTTTCCAACCGTTTTGCAGCAAAATCTCTTAGGATGTTGTGCATTGGTTATTGCACCATTTGATTCTCGTCCCCCAGGACTTGAGGGATTTCGCGTACCTCAAAAATCCGCCGTTCGGCTTCTCAAAGGCTCGTCTCAATTTCGAATTTGCCTCTCCGTAGGCTCCTCTCGATTTTGCCTCTCCGTAGGCTCGTCTCAATTTTGCCTCTCTGTAGGCTCGTCTTGATTTTGCCTCTCCGTAGGTTCGTATTGAATTTCAAATTTGCCTCTCCGTAGGCTCGTCTCAATTTCAAAATCGCCTCTCCGTAGGCTCGTCTCAACTTCAAAGTCGCCTCTCCGTAGGCTCGTCTCAATTTCAAAATCGCCTCTCCGTAGGCTCGTCTCAATTTCGCCTCTCCGCAGGCCCATTTCGATTTCAAAATCGCCTCTTCATAGGCTCGTCTCAATTTCAAATCGCCTCTCCGTAGGCTCGTCTCAATTTCGCCTCTCCGTAGGCCCGTCTCAATTTTAAAATCGCCTCTCCGTAGGCTCATCTCAATTTTGCCTCTCCGTAGGCTCGTCACAATTTCAAAATTGCCTCTCTGTAGGCGCGTCTCGATTCTTCGCCTTCCGAGGGCACGTCTCAAAGTTTTCGCACAACACGTGGCACTACAAGCACTCAATTGTTTCTCTCTGCACGATTTTCGTCCCCCGGGACTTGTTTTCTTGCATTTCACAGTCCCAATCGAACTACGCTGGTCTGATTCCTACAACGGGGTACGTAGGCAGCTCCTTGAGCGCGACCACCACTGTTATTTACTCGTGCTTTCATTTTGTCTCTGTTCAAAGGCCATAGAGCAATGGATTGGGATGCCTATTCTTTAAACGTCACCCGTACCAACCAATGGTATCCGAGTTACGTTAAAGAGGGACTATTGTAGACACCCCAATCCGAACCTCGGAGAGTCTTCGTCCGCCCCGATGCTGAAATAAAGGAAACGATACCTTTGTGAGCTTGAAAAAGGATTTCCTCTAAGACCATGAAAGCCAAATAAACCAAAAACCCAAAAAGCCCAGATAAAGCCCAAAAAGCCCCTGGACCGAAACAGGAAACGCCATGCGGAATGGCACTGAAGCGCATGACACGTTGAAATTCAAGGAGCCGTGCGTGACCAACCTACACCACACGGTGTAGACACCCCAATCTGGGCTTCCAGATTACTTTACTTTCGGTTTTTGACTCCCCAATGATGAAACGGATCAAGAACACCTCGGGAATGATAGGTGTTTGAGCTTTGAGTGTTTGAAGCCCTTGAACCTAACCTAACCTAAGCCACTTCCAAAAGCCAAACCCTACTGATCCGCGCCAAGGCGCAATCATCCTGCGCTAGGGTGCAACCGTCCCGCGCCAGGGCGCACCATCGCGCGAGACTCTTAGCACGTCTCTTTGCACCAGATCTACCTCCCCCTCTCCATTTATGGAAGGTGCTAACTCTATAAATACACCCCCCCCCCCCCCCATTTGTTCTCTTTCAAAGGGTTAACAAAAATTGGCATTCAAAGGCTTACACCTCAAGAACAAAGCTTGTTCTTCCTCCTCCATCACTCAAATCCCCCTTTTCATCTCAACTCAACTCAAAGTTCAAACACTTTTCAAACCAAAAGCCGAAGGTATAGCTTACCTTTGTTTTGCTCTCTGTTCTGATCTCTGAGGGCAACTGGCAGGGCCAAGGCTGGTAATCAATACCAGTCCTGGCCCTAAAGTCAGCAGAAATACAATAATCCATGCCAAGCACTCCCTCGCGCGATGGACTCACATACGCGCGCGACAGTCCTCGTGGGGTTTGGGGGTGCTAGTTATTCTTGTTTTATCATGTTATTCATTGTTTTGAAGTATGATAGGCCTTTTAGCTCACTGCTCAGTATGTTAAAACACATAGACTAGCTTTTCTTGCTTATTTACTTTGTTGGAATGCTTCTGGGTTGCATCTGGACCTGTACCAGAGCTCAGAGCATGCAAAGCAGTTCCTGGAAATCCAGCCAGGACACTCGCGCGATGGACTCACTGTCTCGCGCGATAGTCCTCTGAGTCCAGTAACTGCCCTTGCATGAGCAGCTTGGCCCTTGGCCTTTGTTTTGATACCCCCACTATTTAGGGGTTGTATTTCAATTTGTTTAGCTCCTGTTTATAATAATTTGTAATAATTATTTACTTTCAGTACCTATAAACTGCTTGGTTTGCCTCCTGGGTGTGCACTGGTCCTTCCAGAGCCCAGAAGGGGATAAAATTCAACCTGTGGTGAGACTTGAACACTCGCGCGAGGGAATGGGTGTATCGCGCGATGGTCCTTTTTGCATGCACGTTGATCCATGCGTGCAAAGGTGGCTGTCATGTGTGATACACCTATTCCATGAGCAGTTTGGTTTATTCTAATCAGGGGGTTAAGTTTTATCCCGTTTCATATTTGCCATCCATCCATGCCATGTTTAGATCACATCTTGCAAACTTGTTACAGTTTTAATCCCCGATTAACTGTTCCCCCGCCCTAACTGGCTAAAAAATGATTAAAGAAGAGGAAGAATCACAAAGTTCTTACAAAATGTCTAAGTAGAGACCGATCTCCGGATTGGGCGAGAAGGGTGCCTTAAAACCCTTCCCCTCTCGTAACCTGGCTCGAACCCAGATATGGTTATGACGGATTGGTTCCTTCACTTTTTCAAATCAAATAGCGCGGCAGGTGCTTCGAAATACGGTTCCTTGGGTGACGGACCTTCAAACCCAGGTGGCGACTCTGTATTTTTGGCGAGCGCGTGCACAGCCTCTGTCCGCTATTGCGCTCCCTCGATTACGGGCCCTTGCTTCGGGAAACGAAATTCCCGAAGGCTTGCGCTTTGGAATCCGGAAATTCCAGGGCATGCTGCCCACATTGGCATGTGCGGGCTGGAGATTTTGGACACGCCAGTTTGAGCCACAACTGATGAATGGCTCAGCCGAAAGTGCACTTCTGGCCTGCCCAGAAAATACCTCCACTATTTGAAATTCAAAATCTTTGGCCATTTGCCTATAAATTAACCCCTCCACTCAAGGGAAAGGGGCCCTTCTTTTGGCTCTTCTCTTTGCTTTTGGGCATTCTTACTCCATAAGCTTTCTCTTTCTAGTTTTCATACCCACTTTCCCATTTCCATTTCTATTTCCATTTCTATTTCCAAGTCTTAAAGAATGCCATTCCCAAAAGACATTCTTTAAGCATTTTCACTCACTCCCTTCTCATTATTGAAGTTGATTTCTCATTAACTCCAAAGTCTCACCCCCCAAAATACCTAACCTTCCCTCACACCCATACTCCCTTCGTCTCATTCAACCTCCTCCATCTACATCCGGCACGATCCACCCTTGTTTTTTCATCAACCATCCTTGATCAAGCTCAACACCAAAGGTAAAAATAAGTTTCCTTGGACTAGACTTAGGTGTGGTCCTGAGGGGACCTTTCTGTCAGAAGGTCTAATCCCTTTTGGTTAGATCCTGACTTAAAACCCATTTTCATAAAATAAGGCCTTTTGGTTAGATCCTGAGGTTGAGGCACCGCGCGGCTGGATCACCAGGCGCGTGGCACCTTGATCTGCAGCGCACGGCATCGTATGTGTTGATATCATCGTAGGCAGGCTGTCTGGATTTGAGTTATCTTCTGTTGTGGCTGTCTGCATCTGTTGTTTACTGTTTCTGTTTCTTTCATAACAAGACCATATCTATAAGCCATGTTTTGGCTCTTTAAAAGGGTTTTCTAGATCATCCCAAATGATCAAGTGTGTTAAAAGTCGCTTTGGTCCAATGTTTTGAGAAAATAACATCTTTGGGATGATCTGACTGTCATGAGGTTCCTGATGAGCTTTTCAAAAAGATGTATGGAGAAAATAAGGAGCTAGATGACGTTTTGATAGTCTCTGATAGTCTCACAGCAGGGTAGGCGCCCCGCACGGCAGGTTGAGGTGCCACGCGTGGCACCTCAGCGTGCCGTGTACAGTATGACTGGGGTCCAGACAGTTTGCTGAATGCTATTTATTCTATCTGTTCACATCATTTTATCACTACTGTACAGACAGCACCACGTGCACGCTAACGTGACATATTTCCCATGTCCCTTCCCCGCTATTTGCTTTTAATGAAGAGCTTGATATTCCAAACGATATTCGAGATTTTCCCTTTTGAAAACATAAGTAGAGACCGGTTTTACCGGGCGAGCGGGATGCTTTTTAAAGAAAAACCTTCCCAAAATCTCAACGTTTTCGCTAGACTAAAAGCCTTTTACAAATGAGTTTTCGGTTCCTCGGATGATCCATTTCAAATATTCGGGTGGCGACTCTTCGAACCGAAAGGGCGCGGGAGCCCACAATGGTATGACAAAACTTGGCAAAAATCCCTTGAGCAGATTTTGACCTTCCGAAACCTTTATTTGAACTTGAAACGGGCCGTTAGGGGTCCGAAATCTTCGTTAAGCACGACGTTTGGAAACCGACGCTTTGACATGGTCCCAAATACCATTCATGACTTGTATGACCCATAAAACTTGCAAAACAGGTCCCAGAATAAAAAACGGCATGGCGAAGATAGTAGCTGCTGCAAATCTGTTTCTGGCGCACGCCAGTAGCTTGACGGAGTACGCCAGTAGCAATGGAACATTTCCACACCAGTAGGTGACTGGAGTATGCCGGTGAAGTTTGATGCAGATCCACTTTTCTGACCAATTGTCTTTTTTTGGGAGCTCTTTGTCTTTCACCCCCACACGGTTTCTGGGTTGTTAGAAGGCAGAGACCTTACTTACAACAGTTGTTTGGCTTATGGTTGGTTTAAATTCTGACATGGGAATCGAGGTGCCTATTGGCCTATAAATGGAAGTTGTACGCATTGTTGCACTCACACCTCGTTTCCCATTTCCCACATTCAGCATCCCATTGCATTCCCAATGGAAAACCCACTTTCAACCTCGATCAGGCCTTGGTTAGTGATATTTCTGACTGTCGATTGGTTGAACTTCCAATCGCACGGCCTTGCTTCCTTACGACACCTTTGACACGTGCCGCTCCATTCGGCACTCTTAAGAGCTGCACTCCGATTTTGGGATCTCAATGTCCATGTCTTCCGTTTTGGTGATGACGAGATATGCCCGACTGTGGAGGAGTTCCAAGCGTATCTCTGAACCTTCGCGTCTCCAACAATCGTCGTTCCTCCCTACCAGGTGAGCATGCCAGGCTTGCTGGCATCTTCACTCAACATTTCCCAGGGCTTGGCCTACACTTTACTTGAAGGCAGCCAAATCAACATCATGTGCTTGATCGAGCGGTACAGCCCTGATGGTGATTTGACTAGTGACGAAAAGCCAGCTCGTCACCATTTTGCTTTAGTGATCTATCTGCTTGTTGCTTACCTACTCATCCTTGCTGACAGATGGGTTAGTCCCATGCTAGTGAGCGTAGCTGCTCAAATGGGATCATGGAAGAACGTGGTCCCTCTGGTCCTAGCGGAGACACTCCTAGGCTTGGATCTGGTGTACATTGGTCAAACGAACATTTTCAGTGGAAGTCCACTTTTGCTTCAAGTAAACTCACTCAGCTCACCTTTTTTTCGATTTTCGCACTTTCTCGTTTTTGCTCGACACTCGGCTTAGGCTGCTCCTAGCTCTTTACTCATTTTTTCGCTTAGGTTTTATCTGGATTCTTACATGTCTTTTCCTTCATGCAGTTGTGGCTGTCGGACAAGCTGGGTTTGCTGCACCTGCCAGCGGTAGGCTGGAACCTTTTTCTGAAAGGATACATCAAAGGGAGGTGCGGTACCCTGACCTAGACTTGGAAGGCTGGTACGAGTTCTTGCAGAAGATGCAGCCTGAGGAGATCGTCTGGAGGTGCCCTTGGCTGGATCTCCCTGACATGGCTGCTCACTCTGATGGGTTTGACAGGATGGTGATTGTTGGGCTGACAAGGTTCACTTTCTACATTCCCGACCGCATTCTTCGCCAGCTAGGCATTCCTTAGGAGAACAATCGCATCAGCACTTGGAACTTCCGTCCTCCCAACTTCAATGCTCAGACACTTAGCGGATATCAAAGGTGCTGGGCCTGAGGGCTCTTCAGGCAAAAGTGCTAGACTTCATCCCGAGGCTGAAGAATCGCTACAGGCAGTGGCTAGAGTAGATGTAAGCGCAAGAGAGAATATTAACTGACTTTGGACCACTTTGCTATACTTAGAATAAGCTGTGAGCCGTTAGGCTTCTCAAGCATTTTGTTCTATTTTTCATGGTTTAACTGTTTTTAGGCTTTTATGCATAGTTTATGTATCAAAAGTAGTAATTTGGCAATAAAGTTGAAAGACGGAGGGTTTCCCCCTCCTGATCCTCCAATGAAGCTTTGACTTGTCCCCAACTTTCTTCAACATTTGATGTGGACCCACAAATGCCTAACCATGGATCAAGTTGATAGAATATGACCAGATCTCAAGGAGAGACTGCCTACGTATCCCTTTTCAAGGAATCAGGTCAAAACGTAGTTCAGGCCAAGGTTCACTTGCGTGTTTTCTCTCCTTTTACGCTCTAACTTTTGCCTAGAATCACCTTCTCAGGTTTTCAGTCTAGCAAGCTTTTGACTTTTTGCTTATTTATTTTGCCTGGACCACCTCTTTAGGTTTTCGGTCTAGCGGGCTGCTCTAACTTTTGCTTGGCACCGCCCACCCTTGTGGTTTTTGGTCCAATGAGCATCTTTCAGGGATAGTAACACTTGAGTTGATCCAGGTTGACTAGAGTATTAAATTCGTTGCTGTCAAGATCGATGAGTTTAGCAACACCCCCAGATAGGATGGTCTTGATGATGTAAGGCCCGGAACATTTCGGCCGGAACTTCCCGCGAGGATCAAACAACGGAGCCCGGATTTCCTATGTGACCATGTCTCCTTCAACCAAACCCCTGGACTTCACCTTTTTATCAAACGCGCGAGCAATTCGACGTTGATACCCCTGAACTGATACAAAGCACGGAGCCTTCTCTCATCTAACATCATCAGCTTGACAAACCTTCCCCTCAGCCATTCAGATTCCTCGAGACCACTTTTAGCCATGACTCTCAAAGATGGAACCTCAAGCTCAATGGGAAGTACTGCCTCCATCCCATAGACTAGGGAAAATGGAGTTGCACCAGTTGTGGGCTACCACAGCCCCGGGTGGATCGGGGCGGCCCGAAAGACGCAAACGTTTTTTATTCGACTTGAAAAATTTGAAGAGTCGCCACCCAAATTTGTGGTTCGTCACCCGAGAAACTATTTTGATCCAAAATGATTGATTGAATTCAAAACCAGAGATTTGTTTGAGGGTTCGGAAGCCATGTTATGAGGTGGGAAGGGTTTTACGGCACCCCCCTCGCCCGACGCGATGTCGGTCTCTACTCAATGTTTGTGGGATTTTTATCAAAAATATTTTGTTTCATATTACGAAAAATATTCATAGGTACAACAATTAAAAGTGGATATATGTGCATGTGTACATGATGTAGAGATGCCATGATGCGAAATGAAGGAATATGAGAATTAGGACAATGCTACTGCAATCACTCCCGAGCACTCAGGAGTGGTTTCGAGCGCTCGGGACCTCTTTCTCCTGCAAAACAGAACTTAGCACTTTTGAATAGTAGGCAAAATATACAAACACCTATGAGATGGATTTAGACAGGTTTTCTCAGCATCGAACTCAAACAAACAAGAACAGGTCTTGTATATCCAAGTACAACTTCCTTGCAAACTAAAAATAAAGCTAACTAGGCTCTGGAAACTAGCACGTATGTACAAATGCCAAAATATAGCAGTGCATGCATGTGCAAAGTGTACAAGGTGCAATAGAATGATGAAGCACGTAAATAGAATGAACTGTCACTGGAATCACTCCCGAGCGCTTGGGAGTGATCTGGAGCGCTCGGGAGTGCCGTTAGCACCTCCTTTGCTTGACTTTGAACTTGGCTTCATAGACTGACTTTGGAGCTTGAGAATGGTGAGAAAACAGTTTGAAAAGGGGGAATTTAGGCCTCCATTTCTCTAAGGGATTTTGCTTGAGAATTGGTGATTTTTCTTAGAAAATGGAGGTTGTTTTGAAAGAGCTTGAGAGATAAGTTTAGGGGATGGTTTTTTGCAGCAAAAGGGGGAGGGAGAGACTGAATTTTTGTCCCCTTCTCAGCTCGTAATGAAGGGGTAATTATAGGGGGGGCAAAAATCATGGTTTTACTTTGAAAATCAAATAAAAATGAAAAGAAAAATGTTTTTGGGAGGAAAAAAGGCATCATGAGATGCTCTGCTGGCTCAGGCATGCTTCTGCTTCGTGCAGGTTTGAATGGAAGGTTTGAAAACCTGAAAAAGCCATGGTCAAAGGTCAAGCTCAACATGCATTGGTCTATCAGCACTCTGAAGCTCTTGGGAGTGGCACTCCCGAGCGCTCTAGAGTGGTCCCGAGTGCTTGGGAGTGGCTGCCCAACTTCAGCGGGCTGCCACGGACACTCCCGAACTCGGTTTTGGGTGTTTTTCGGAGCGTTGGAAAGCTCGTCGAGTCCTCTTTCTAACCCAATTGGTTTTATTCAAATATATTTTATGTGCTAAATCATGTACCCATTTTACCCTCAGGGTGTCAGGAAAAAAAGATGGATTTGGTTTGTAAAAGCCCAAGAGGCATCGTTCAAGCTTTAGCCAAGTCCTATTTTGACCCTATTTCATCATCGGGGAGCCTCAAGGCCACAAATTAAGGATAATTAATAGGTCCAAATTGGGGTGTCTACACCAGTTGAAGTGCGGATCGACGTTCGGTACCCCCAGAGTGCTAGAGGTAGTTGCTCATGCCAGTCCCTGGCAGACTCAACAGTCTTCTTGATGATCATCTCAACATTCTAGTTCACGACATCGACTGCTCCATTTGTTTGTGGGCAATAAGTCGTGTATCAATGAATCTCATTGTCGAATTCCTTAAAGAGTTCAAAAACCCTGCCCTTGTAATGACTTCCATTGTCCGACATGAATGCCTGAAGGACACTGTAGACACCCCAATCTGAATCTCCCGATCGTTTTACGGTTTCTTGTTTCCCTGATGATGAACCAGATCGAAAAGTAGTTTTGAGGTTGGAAAGGTTTGAGCTCGGCGCGTGTGGAACCTTTTGAAGCTTTTAAACCCTTAAGAAAGAAAATAGAAAACCGGTCAAAACTTGATCTGGGTTGACCCTCGCACGTGGAAGTCAATCCGTCGCGCGAGTGTGTGTTTTGCCAGGTGTGGTCAAAGTCAAATATTTGACTGTTGACCCACGCGCGACATGTAAAACCCTCGCGCGATGGTCCCACTCTATCGCGCGACGGTCCAAAACAGTCCCTTTCACCTTTTGCCAGCTAGTTGGTTGCTTGCCTGGGGGTCTACAGGGGCTACAGAACCCCATTTTTCTCCACAGGGTACTGTGCAGTGCGGGCTTTGGGACTTCTCCCTCACACAACCCTTCCCATCACCTTTGCAAGCCTTCACCACCAAGTTAAGCCCTAAGGTGTTGTTTGCCACCCTCCTACACCTTCCACTCCGCCTATAAATACCCCCTTGGTCTTTCATTACAAGGGTCACTAATTTTCAAGTTTGAAGGGCTAAGAAGAACACCAAGCGCACTAAGGCTCTCAACCCTAGCACACTTGCTCTTCCTTTCTTCACTCCATTTTCCATCACAAGCTTCACAACCTTGCTCAATCTTTTCCAAAACCTTCCAAGCAAACGTATAACACCTTTATTGCTTACTGTTTTGATCCCTGAGGGGGGCTGTCAGGGCCAGGATTAGTAATCAATACCAATTCTGGTCCTAAAGTCAGCAGAGTTACAAGAAACTGGGATCAAGCATACCCTCGCGCGATGGACTTAGACTCACATGCGACAGATCATTGTCTCGTGCGACAGTCCTCGTGGGGTTTGGGGATTCTGGTTTTCCTTGTTTATCATGTTATTACTTATTTTGTGATATGTTAGGCCTTTAGTTCGCTGTTCAGCATGTTAAAATACATAGTTTATCTTTTATTGCTTATTTACTTTGTTGGAATGCTTCTGGGTTGCTTCTGAACCTGTACCAGAGCCCAGAGCATGCAAAGCAATTCCTGGAAGTCCAATTAGGACACTCGCGCGATGGAGTCACTATCTCGCGCGATGGTCCTCCTGAGTCCAGAAGCTGCCTTTGCATGAGCAGCTTGGCCCTTAGCCTCTATTTTATCACCCCCACTGTTTAGGGGTTGTATTTCATTTCATCTGGTTCCTGTTTGTATTAATGTGTAATAATTAGTTAATTTTTAGTACACATAAACTGCTTGATTTGCCTCCTGGGTGTGCACTGGTCCTTCCAGAGCCCAGAAGAGGATTAAACTCAACCTGTGGTATGACATGAACCCTCACGCGAGAGAATGAATGTGTCGCGTGACGGTCTGCTTTGCATGCACGTAGATCCATGCATGCAAAGGTGGCCATGATGCATGGCACATTCATTTTATGAGCAGCCTTGTTTGTTTATGACCAGAGGGTTGGGATTTTATCCTACTTTCATTATTCCGTGCATCCATCCCATGCTTATATTACATCCTGCAAATGTGTTACAGTCTTAAATCTCCGATTAACTGTTCCCCCGCCCTAACTGGCTTAAAATTGATTAAAGAAGAAAACGAATCATAAATATTTTCACAAAATGTCTAAGTAGAGACCGATCTCCGGATTGGGCGAGAGGGGTGCCTTAAAAACCTTCCCCTCTCATAACCTGGCTCTCGAACCCAGATATGGTTATGACGGACTAGTTCCTTCACTTTTTCAAAATCAAATAGGGCGGCAGGTGCTTCGAAATACGATTCCTTGGGGGTCAGACCTTCAAACCCGAGTGGCGACTTTGTATTTCTCGAGCGCCTGCTTCTCCGCTCGTGCTCCCTCGATTTCTGGGCCGCTTTGGCAAAACGCGGAACTAAATCCCTGATTTTCCAAGGGCATGCTGCCCACAGACAACGTATCGATAGATGATGTTCTTTTGAATGAATTGAGCCAGTTGAACAGTCGTAAGGGTTTTGTAGAATTCAGTTTCGACCTATTTGGTGAAATAGTTTATCACCACCAGTATGAATCTATGGCCGTTCGAAGTAGGTGGTCTGATCATACCAATAACATCGATGCCCCACACAGAGAAAGGCCAAGGCGAGGTCATGTCATACAGTTTAGATGGAGAAACATGCTGCAGGTTGGCATGGATTTGACACTTGTAGCAACGTCCCACATAGTCAATGCATTGCGACTCCATTGTAGACCAGTAGTAACCCTGCCTGAGGATCTTCCTAGCAAGCATAACACCACTCATGTGTGGACCACAGACTCCTTCATGAATCTCCTCCTTGATTTTTTGAACCTAATCCGGCCTCATCCTACGGAGTTTCTACTTGACAGGTATAGCTCCAGGTGCCAACAGAATCCAGTGCTGTACTATCTCGGGGTCGATGCCAGGCATATCTTTGTGGGAACATGCGAAAACCTCGAAGTACTCTTTGAGCAAGTCGATCAGTGTAGTGCGATCCTCAAGGGACAAGGTTGAACCGATTTGTAGCATAGGGGGGTCATCCTCATCTTTTACATTTACAGAAATTAGTTCTTCTTTTAGAGGCTAAGCATGCCTTTCATCTTCCCTTTCAATGAGGGAACGCAATTTAGCCGGGATGTTCTCATCAAAATCTGTTCCTTCATCGTCGGGGTCGACACAGTTCATATATAAAAGTCAGCAAAGTAGTCGGAAGTCGGATCATGCATTTCATAAAACTCGGAAGGGTTGCCAAGTACAGTCGACCCAAATTCGAAGTAAAAGCTATGACATGGAGGGCCGAGAGGCACAAGCTCCGACTCTGAGCTAGACTTAGACTTGACAGATTCTGTGTCAGATTCAGATGTATCATCAATGGATGTTAGGCGTGGAGTGAAGATGTAGTTATTAATACTACCCTTTGCTTCCACAATAAGAGAAGTTGGATCCTCGAGAGTGTCGAGAGAGTCGGGCCCAAGCATCTGCACTTCAGCCTCCTCTGCTAGACAGTAAAGTTAATGAAAACCCAATGGGGTCCGTGCATCAATTTATTTGAAAGAAATGAAAGAATGGAAAATGCACACATCAACGTTGTCGGTGTCCTCCTAGACTCTACAACTAGCCGACAAACCCATCTCATGACATTCGGACGCTGCCAAGATCCTTGGATTTCTTTTCGATAGTGTATCCTTGTTTGAATCGACTAAGAGATGTTGAAATAGCCTAAGCCTTTGACTATTCGTTTCTCGAAGTTTTGACTTTGGAGTGGAACAACTCGGTGTAGATGACATGATGCCGGAACCAAGATGGCGTAAGCAGCACTGTGTCGAAGCCTTGAGCGGTGTAAGTGTTTAGCACTTTTAACTTAGGTAGTGTGAGCATCATGGCACGTTCTCCTTTTGTTCTTGGTTTTTCTATTTGAAACTTTGATCTGGTTTAGACAAGGACTTAGAAAGTCTCGATTTCTCGAAGTCTCGTTGACTCAAGTAATTTGAAAATTGATAATGTGCACCATCAAGATGCACGACTCTTCATAAGGCCAAGTAGCGTCTTAATAGTCATGAGACAGACTCGGAAGAGAGACCACTTAAAAGCTGCCCTAGCATGCTCCTACGCAAAACGGTATGTATGTATGTACAACGCATGCGATAGGAAAAGCAGTAACACATAGACAGTTTATGGGGTTAGATGCAAACAATCCTACCCTACAGGTTCCTGTCCTAGGTTGAAAGGTTCTAGTGCTTTGTACGCATGTAGAGGCCGGTTTTGGTTTAAGGGGGTTCTTCTGACTAGAGCCACGATATACCTCTCGTTGCAATGCGTATACCAAGGCAACGGTCGAATGGTAGTACGACTCATCATCGTCCATGGTTGTTGGGCGTTCGAGGACCCCGAGCTCCAATAAATTGTGCCGGTTACCCAAAACACCTCAATCGGGCTGACCAACATCAATGCACATGGAGGATGCCGAGAAACGATCGGATGAGATAGAAACTCAATGTTTGGAAAATGCCTTTTTCAAGTTTGGCTCACTTTTATTAATCAATACTTGGAGAAAACTACACAAGCGAACAACAATAAAAAGTCCCAGTTCGGATTGGTCGGATATGAGATCCTGCTACATTACCCTTCCGTTCTTCAACAGCGCGGAGCATACTGTTTTGACAGACTTTTGAAAGATTGTTCATTTATGTATTAATCACCAAATATTGATCAATGCAATCAGTCCCCAGCAGAGTCGCCACTGTGGGCACATGCCCCTGAAAATTTTATTTTTGTGTATAAAATTGGGTGCGCCCTTTTGGAAAGCACGGCGAAACGATACAATTCAGAGTCGCCACTCGGGTTTTACGGTATGCACCCAAGGAACTGAACTTGAAACATTTGTGTGTGGCCCCCGATCTCCAATCTGAGTCTTTCCTCCGTTGGTCTAAGAATTGCCTGGCCTTTCAACCTAGTCTGCAAACCGAACACACGACTAAGACCAGGTCGGGGTTTCCCCGGCAAGGCCCTCCGGCGAGAGGATAAGTATAGGTGGAGAGAAAAGGTGAGAGACTAGCGTAGTGTGTAGAAGCATGTACCTTATAGGGTTGCCATCACTTGATATTTATAGGGCTTCCTTGACATGTTCTCCAAGTACGGGCATGTGCCTTGCACGAGCCGTGTGACGTCATTACAATGTCACTGAACGAATTTGATAACCATTTAGGCATGAGATAGTACCCTCCATGTGAGCCCATAATTATCTTTTAGCGTAACCGTTTTAGCACGTGAAGAGGCACGCGTCACTGTAGGTGGCCGAGCACATGCTTGGCCGAGCCCAACACATGACTCCCGAGGAAACCATGCCGTTGGGTGCTTCTCGTCGGGAAGGTGGCCGAGCATGGGCTTTAGTTTCACTGAGCCTAGGGCAAGTGTGGTGTCATTGGAAAGTCACCGGCGTGGAGCCGAGCCCCAAGTTTGAGCAGGGCTTAGGACGGGCTCGGTCCACACAAACGCGAACAATTATGTTCGGCTTGCTACAAATTATGTTCGGCCTGCGACAATAGCCCCTCAATCTCTGCCGATGTCGTGCGCATGGTAGGGATTGATGTCGAGTCTTGGTCGAACCTATCGGATGCCGAACTTGAATCATCATTGATAAGGATGAGATTTAGCTGAACCTCATCCATCTTTTCTTTCGAAATGAATTCAACCGTCGGAGGTGAGCCCCAATGTAAGAACGCCAAGTGTCATTTCATGGCTGGGTACAGCTGGTGATAGGACGGCTGGCACGCGTGCAGCTCTGCGGGTTGTCCCTGTAGACACCTTCCAAACAGGGCATCGCCATACAGTTGTATCATCACTGTGTTTGCTCGATTGGTTGCTCGCTTCATAAACCAAGATCGTGGATACTTCCATGGCTAGAGGTATCACCACACGATAGCGGTTATCATCAAAACAGAGTCGCCGCCTAGTTTGTTAAAGCTAGGAAAACAGATAGAGATTCTGAATATGGAAGCCAAAAGTACAGTAAGGGGAAGGTGTTAGGCACCCCTCTCTGCCTAGCCGTGAGGCTAGCCCATAATCATTCAACATAAGACATGTAGATGCTTTATTTAATTCCAACAAGTAGTCTGTTTTTATGCCTTAAACAGTTAATAAGGTGAGCCGAGACTGTAAATAAGCATGCGTCAGAAAGCAGTAAACAAATCAAAGCTGTGCCAGCAGATCGATCACTCGGCCGGCGAATGGATGTCGCGGCCGAGGGATCACGTTGATTCAATGTACCGGCCAAGGCATCGAAGCCTCGGCTGGTGTTCTTCCTCACACCAAATAGAAAGTTTAACAGTCGATTAAAATGCTATGATTAACAACTTAAACGGAAAATAAACCAATCTAGAGGCCGTTGGGCCTCACCACCTTGATCCCTCAGTTGCTTGATTGCTTCAGATCGATCGGGATTGACTGATTGATTGCTCCTTGAATGAAACCCTAGGGTTAGGGTTTGAACTCCGGGGTTGGATCGTCGGATTGATGGCCGCCTTCGGGAGGTTAGGGCTTTTGTAGAGAGGGTTTTTGTGAGTATTTCTGCAGAATTTCGTGACTGATGAGAGGGTGTAGATCTATCAATTTCTGTGTTGTATTTTCGGAGTCCGAGGGTCTCTTTATATAGGCAAAGGGGTGACTCACTCGGTCCAATCAAATCACGGGGTTACGATTGCAATTGCAATGTAACTCAAACTCTTCGTCATAATCTCTGAACGTGGCCCGAACGCATCGGAGGGATCACGGGATTGGATCGAACAACCGACAGAAGGTTCGAGAGTCTGGAAAAAGGCCGATCTGGCGGCCGAGCTGTAATGCCCCCAAAATCGAGTTCGTTAAATAAAGGTTTTATTAGACAAACAAGGCCGAGTCTAGCTCATTATTACATCCAATCTCCTTAGAGAGGTTTATATTACACAAAAGGGAGGGTTACTAAGGCTAACTAAAGCTCCTTCTCTTCCTCCATCCTAGCGAGTTCCTCAGCTCCGAAAGCCTTCAAGGTATACAGCTCTCCTTGTTCATCTAAAAAGTCAGACACATTATACCAGCGTCGCCACCAGTATAATATGTCAGGGTCACATAAAGCAACACCGTGAGCTTGAAAGCTCAATAGAGTAATCCAAACCCACTAACTCTTAACATACACATCAAAGATAGTATACGATTTTCCAAACTTAACATGCTTTCGAATAACACATACAATTACACATGCGCATTCGTTAACGAGCGTTGGTGTCATGTTTTCCGTGTGTCTCTCCCATGCGACTCATCGTTTTGTGTCTCATCTTTTATCATCAATTCCGAAAACACGCACGCACACAACCATGGGTTACAAGTACCTTATGTCGCACAACAATGAGCTACCAAGTCCGGCTCATTGCCACAAGGTTACCAACGCATGGCCACAATGGCTACCAAGTCCGGCACATTGTGTCACACACACACACAACCATGAGCATCGAAGACCGGCACCTTGTGTCGCACAACAATGAGCTACCAAGTCCGGCTCATTGCCACAAAGGCTACCAAGTCTGACTCAAGGCCATAATGGCTACCAAGTCCGACCATTATGCATTTCCAAAACACTTTTTATCCATATCAACCACATCTTAGGTGTCATATCTCTACTTTTCCAATTCCATGTGTCTCGTAACATGCATCGACTCCGCGGTGGGACTAATCACATAACTCATGCGATATCGAATAGCAAGATCATCCCACTCTATACTATCATGCTCGTTAAAAGGTCAAAATACGAACACTTCATTTCAAAACAACACTTTATCTTTAAAACGCATTTCCTTCGAGAAATTCAATAAAACAACACATGTTTATTGACGAGTTCATACAATCACGTAGCAATTAGGCGATCAAACAATCAAGTAGCCACAAGATCAAAGTAAACTACGTACTTTTAGCAAGAAAGTTCTACAAGCTAAATCATACGACTAACTTTATTTTCTTTAGCGAAAATAGCTCGAAAAGCTCAACATACTTCTTAAATAGTTAAGGATTAACTACACTTAAAATATACTTAGAGAAGTAAGTTCGAAGAACTCTACCGTTCTTCTTGGCGGTAGAAAAGGACTACGAAAAGATCGACAGAAAGAAAGTCGGCACTCGAACGGCGTAACGGCTTACGATAAGCTTCCGATAGCTTCGAAAGAGAAAGGTTTCTCTCGAAACTAGATCCTAACTACAACTACTTTAGGATCGAGGTGGTGGTCGTATGGTGGTTTAGTGGCGGAGATGGAAAGTTTCTTGAAAAACTAGAAAGAAACTCAAGAACCAAGAAAGAACAACAAGAACAAGCAAGAACTTCTTACGCTTTCAAGGAAGAAGTGAGGAATGGAAAGGTGTGAGTTCAAATGAAGAATGAGGTGAGTATTTATAGGCAAGCACTCTCTCTCTCTCTCCCTAGCCGAATTCTCTCTCTCTCTCCTATATCTCATTTTTTTAATTCAAGCAATCTTGCTTCCTTGCAAGAAACAACCTAGAACCCTAGGTTTGCATGGCTATGGTGTGTCCTTGGATTGGATCATGGAAGATTGATCAAGTAACGGGATTTGAATCAAGTAAACAATTAGGGTTTTGGTACAAAGGACAAGATTTTGCTCGAAAATCTTAAGCTTTCACTTGAAAGCATATCAAGGAAGGACAAGGGTGAGCTAAGCTAGGTCAATCAACTTGCACACACATCACACTCTCCCTCCCTCTCTCTCTCTCAATCTCTCTCTCGGCCTATCTCTCCTCCTCTCTCTCTCTTTCTCTCTCTCTCCTCCTCCTTGGTACAATGGTACAATAGATATATATAACTATATATATATAAGATATGGAAGGACAAGGATTTGGTGGATGACAAAGGAAGAGTAAGGGTTTGGCTTTGTAAGAGATTTGTACATCAAATCTCTCTCCTATCTTCTCCTTTCTTCTTCTTTCACCTAGTACAAGTACTAATATATACATATATCTAGGATTTGGTAGACAAAAATCAAGCAATACATCACATCTCTCCCTCTCTTTTCTTCTCTTTCTCTCTCTCTCTCTCTCTCCCTCTCTCTCTTGGGTTCTCTCTCTCTCTCTCGGCATTCTCTCTCTCCCTCTCTCTCTCTCTCTCCACTTGTACACCCTTGAAAGAAGTATATATATACTAATATATATATATATGTACTATGGGTCTTTCAAAATCTTGTATTTAAAACTAAATATAGATTTTCTTAATATAATATTGTAATACACACATGTTATATACAATATTATATATATATCTATATATATATACATACAAGTACATATATATTATATATACAAGCAAGTACATACAATCTAAGCTAGATACACACAAATCTAATATCTAATAAAGAATTCTACTACTTTCAAAGTACAAGGTCCTAAATTAATAACCTAATATACTAATCTTATTTTAATCAAATATCACATATGCCAAATCTAATATTTTAATCACCTATTCTTGGTTGGCAAGTAAAGCTATTATCCAATGGATAATAGTTTCCCTAGCAGTTAATAACCAATGGTTAATGATGGTAAGGTCCAAGGGTTATTGTCCAATGGTTAATAAATCTCCTAGCGGTTATTATCCAACGGTTAATGCTAGAAAGTCTAATACTTGCAATTAAGCACTAAGCTAATCTAATCTCGTACTTAGGAAGGTTAACCAAGGTTTACCTATTGATCAATGGGTAAAGGAAACCCTAACGCTATTGTCCAATGGTCGATAACTTAAAGGTTCAAACGGTTCAAAGGGTTAATCTAGGGTTACCGAACTCAAGGGTTTCAAAAGGTTCGTGAATCGAAGGCTCATAAGGTTCACATATGTTTAGGAACGATCGGTGGCTAGGTTAAACGATGGCTACGTCGAATCGTCGGTTAAAAGCTAGCTAGGGTTGCTAGATAGGATTTCCAGCCGAGAAGTGAAATCTTAGGGCTTTATCCTAGGAACGACAGGAAGATCGGTGGTTAAACGATGATTAAAACCTAATTTAAGATTTTTCAAACAGTAACAACGAAATTTTTATTTAGTAAAAATTAGGGTTGTTACACGAGCAAAGGATGTGGCGGCCTGGAAATGGATGTGGCAGCCGAGCCATTGATCTGGCGGCCGAGGTTTTGATCCCTCAGGGAGATTTTGCTAGCAACAGGTTGCTTGGGTGAGGAATGGATGTTAAGGCCGTGATATCAATGTTACGGCCGACTGATGGGTTTTCCTGACACATCATGTTTCTGTCTGAAAGGCTATTTGGCTTTGGATTGGGTCCTCTAGGTGGCTCAGAGTTCGTACCATAAGTCCACGGGTTTCACAATAAGGCAATCAGCAATCATCGAATCCGTATCATCATCGGGATGGCCCCAAGGTGGGAGTTGAAATAATCGTTAGGCCAAATTGGGGTGTCTACTGATGCCCCTCTTTGACTGAGCTCAAACGGATCGCGAGACATGTTTGAGTAATAGTTAAAGCAGTAAAAGCAACTCAATTTGGTCTAACCACTATTCCAAGGGTTTTTTTTTTTTTAAAGTTTTGTTATGGTCGGGCCAGGAGGCTGCCTACGTATTCCTCAAGGGAAATTCAGACTAATCGTAGTTCAGGAGGGCAATAAAAAAGAAAAAGTTTGGAGGAGACAGAAGACCTACCTTCGGGCTTTAAAAGCCGTAGAGCGACGTACCTGGGTAATGCCAGGGTTTTGGCGAAAAGTAGTTGAAAGAGCGCGGGGCTGCCGGGGAAGTTTTTTGCAGAGAGTTACCTTTAGTATTTTGGGGTAGATCAGTACACGGCAGGTGTGTTTGCTTTTCTTGATCATCCTTACTTTGACTGAGGGGAGCTCGGTAGAGTAGCCTATCCTTGCGAATGAGCTGGAAGGAATTGATGTAGTTGGGGCGGAATCCAAGCCATCTGCGAGGGTGAATTGGATGCCATCTGCTGAGGTGTTTGAGCTTTGAGCTTTGATCGGATTGAAGCGCGGAGCTGGTATGGATAGTTTCAAAGATCTTTGCCTTCTGGAGGTGAGAACTTGAAATGTTAGAGCTTCGAGCTTTGACGTGATTGAAGCGAGGTGTAGAGCCAGTTGTATTCTGATGGTCTGTGCGCAGAGCTTTCTCATCATAAAATTTTGACTTTTAGCCAAAGGATCAAGGTTCTTGACCGATCAATAAAACCGAGGCGTAGAGCCGGTTGATTGCAAGATTGACCTGCGAGTGAGAGATGCAAAACATAGCATGTATGTATGATAATATTTGTTAGATAGATATGGTTTATGCAGACTCGATGTAATGCAATTGATGCAAATGTGCACGGGCCCGTGCGTGTGTGTTTGATATAAGCTTAGAGCTTCTTTCAAGTTCTGGACTTGAGCAATCAGAGCGTAGAGCTCGAGCATTCGGACGGCAGAATCCAAGCATTCAAAGTACAAGTTTTGAGCATCCAGTACGCAGTGGTTGGGCATTCAAGCGTAGAGCTTGTGCATTCAAGTGTAGAACTTGAGCGTCCAGTACATAGTGGTTGGGCTTGATAACGGTGTAGAGCCTGTTTGAGAGTTGTTACGGCTTTGAGCTAGTTGAATTGGTTACGGCTTCGAGCCTGTTGAGATAATGGGCTTTGAGCCGCTAAGTTGATAACAGGCTTTGAGCCGTCGAGATGGTGGGCTTTGAGCCGCTGAATTGACAACAGGCGTTGAGCCGCTGAGATAGTGGGCTTTGAGCCTCTGAGAGGTGCTACGGCGTAGATCCAGTTGAAGTAGTTACGGCTTTGAGCCAGTTGAGAGGTGGGCTTAGAGCCAATTGAAGTGGTTACGGCTTTGAGCCAGTTGAAAGGTGGGCTTTGAGCCGCTGAGAGGTGCTACGGCGTAGAGCCAGTTGAAGTAGTGGGCTTCGAGCCAGTGAGTTGATAATAGGCGTAGAGCCGTTAAGATAATGGGCGTAGAGCCGCTGAAGAGTGGACTTGGAGCCGCTGGGTTGATAACAGGCGTGGAGCCGTAAAAATAATGGGCGTAGAGCCGCTGAGTTGGCGATTGTTTGATTGAGGTGGCGCAAAGCCTGTGTGGATAATTATGGCGTAGAGCCAGTTGAGGTAGTGGACATAGAGCTATCGGGTGGAGCTGTTATGATAACGGGCTTTGAGCCGCTGAATAGGCATGTATAGGCTTGAAGCCACGGAGATGGTAGACATAGGCTTAGAGCCACTAAGATAACAGGCTTCGGGCCGCTGAATAGCTTGAACACGGGCTCTGAGTCGCTTAATTGGTGAATATGGGCGTTGAGCCGCGATGATAAGAAACCTATCTTGGAAATGGGCTTAGAGTTGCTGAGGTGATAGTGAGTTTGAGCTCGGGGCTGCTGAATGAGTAAGCATGAGAGCAAGCTTGGGGTTGCTGAATGGTGAAACCGCTGAGGATGGTGCTGCTGGCAGTTACCGGGCAATGAGCATTTAAGCATAGGTGCAGAGCTGCTGAGTGGAGCCTGTCGAATGGCTTTTATCAGCAGTTTGTGGAGAGATAGCTTCCCTGTGCTTGGGTGTGCCCCCAAGGCTAATTCTGACCATATCGTATTTGCTCGGAGGTACCCCCAAGGCTGATTTGATCATCACTTCTATTGACCACGGACCCAGAGTTCCATAATGGTTCTAGTTAGTGCATCGAGCAAAATCCACTGGGGTTGAGGGGAATAGATTAGGGGGCCAAGGGATCGATATCTCGGCCGAATAATGGATGTATCGGCCGAGCTATAGATTACTCGGTCGTTAAATCCGTTTGTTTCCAGCGTCCTATAAAAGGCCACAGCCTCGCCGTTCTGTTTTCATTTTCCTCTTCTTCTCTTCTTCGTTTTCTCTTCTCCGAGAGTTCCACCGAGGAGTCTCCTCCCCTTTGCTTTGCTTTACTCCCGTTGGGCCCAGGGGAGGGGTGGAGTGCGACCGGTGATCGCGGAGGGAGTCCGCTTTGCTTTTGGTGCTGTCTTACTGCTTGATTAGACACCCTTGCATGGGTGGCCTGCTTCCATGACGTGGAGCCTCCGAGGTGGCGCTTGTACGCGATATGGTGATTTTTCTGGGCTGCGTGATGTCTCTTCTGCACCGCAGTGCTTCTTTGGTACACATTGCCTCGAGAGGTTTTCTTTTCTTTTTGCAGCTGGTCTCTGGCGTTTGGAACGCTAGAAGGTTTGGCATCCTCTTCTTCTTCTTTTTTTTTGTTTCTTGCATATGTTAATTTGACAAGAAAGCAATGTATAGATTTGTTTAGGAAATATGAGATGATTCACCTTGTGATGTAAAAAGCTTTTGTTATACGAAACAAAATCTTTTGCTCTGTCGTATGATTGTGTATGCTTGCTGTTTCTCATTTGTGCTGGCACAAAATTGGTTTGACAGAAATCTTAACTGAATCGTGGAAGCTTTCTATGAAAAGGTCGTTTTGTCGGCCGAGCCATCGATATGGCAGCCGAGGATTGGTTTCATCTGCCAGATTTTGACTTTGAGTCAACCTTGATTTTCAAAGGCTGGGGAGTCGATCCTGCGGCCGTTTATTCGAAGTGCCGGCCGAGATACCGACTAGGTTAACAGCGAGTTTTAGAATCCGATTCCGATTCGAACTAAGACTCATCCTAGCCTATAAGTATATGTTCTACGAAATCGATGGTATTTGTCAGCAACGATTTCATGGCACAACCAGTCCTTGATCAGTGGTTGAACTCCTTTAACGGCCTCGACCATTTGCACTTTAGGTCCTTTGGTATGGACTTCATCTTCTCCCTTCGCCAAATTCCTGTGAATTTTGCTTTCCTTCGGGCAGCCACTAGCTTGTGGGACCCTGCTTTCCACGTCTTTTGATTTAGAAGAGAGGAACTGTGTCCTACTATTGAGGAGTGTGCAGCTATCATGGATCATTCGGATAGAGGAGGTCTCATTGTCCCTAACCCTTTGTTTAATTGGGGCAATCTCTTGAGGGATTTGCTCCAAATTCAAAAACACGAAGTTAGGTTTTTCATGGTAAATGGAAGGTTGGAAACCTTACAGCTTGTTCAGCGCTTTGGTACCACTGAAGCTCATCGTCAAATTCCTCAACAGAAGGCGTTTTTCCATACATTGTGCACTTGTCTCCTCCATTACTACTTGCTTGGGCCTTCCTCTGGCCATGCTGACTCTATGCTGCTAGACTTTGCCCAACAGGTGGGAAACCGTGTAGGTTTTGCTAGTTTAGTGTTGGCAGAAACCTTGATAGGCCTTGACATGGTAAAGGGTAATCCTACAGCCCAGTTCTCAGGCAGCCCTTTGTTATTGCAGGTTCGCTCATTGTCATTTCATTTTTTTTTTTGTTTGCCTAGTTTATCTTTCCACTCGTTGCTCTTTTGTTTTGACTCACGTGTTCTCTCAACTCATAATTTTCCCTTGTTTTCCATAGGTATGGCTTTATGAGAAGTTGAGGGTGTGGGGTGTACCAGAGCGGTTGCCTTATAGTTCAAATCACTGCGTGGAGCGTCGTGTGATCAGACAATTTCCCACTGAAGCTGCTTGGAAAGCATGGATGGAGACTCGAAAAGGGAATCGGATCCAATGGGTTTGCCCCTGGTATGGTGTAAAGAGCAAGACTGCAAGCACTATGAACCATTTTGGTGTGGCAGTGATTGGCATCACTCAAGTTACCTTCTATTTTCCTGCTCGTTTCCAGAGGCAGTTTGGGGCTGAACAGGTCCAAGTTTCGGGTGACCCAGAGTATGCTGTTTCTAAGGTTCATGATGCCAACCTTCGTCGCAATGTGCTTCGTTTATGGCCAAATCGAGTAATGCAAGAGGTTACCGAAAACTTTGCTGACAAGTTATCGAGTTCGTATAAGCGTTGGTTAGAGAAAAACCTTTTGAAGGACAAAAGTGCAAAGAGAAGGAAGACCTAGATATCAACATTTTGCTTATACTTTTTGAAAGATTTGTATTCTAGTTTTCATAGATTGAGCAGTGTTTGAGCTTGCTTTTTCCTTTTTCTTTGGAAATAATAAAACATTTTGGTTGTTTTATTTAAGGATGTTGCTGACACGGTTTAATAATGAACATGCCTCAGGATAGACCTAGAAACTTTGGAAGTGTTGATAATAGCAGTGGCCGAATCTCGATTTTGAGATTGCCTACGTATCCCATGGAGGGAATCAGGCCATAAATGTAGTTCCAAGAAGATTTGTTTTGTGGTTAGGGTCCACTCGAGTATTTTCCTCTCCTTTTATGCTCTTAATTTTGCCTAAACCGCCCTTGCGGGTTTTCAGTCTAGCGAGCGCTTTTTATTTAAGCCTTAGTTTTTGCCTAAGCCGCCCTTGCGGGTTTTCGACCTAGCAGGCTGCTCTAATTTTTGCTTGGGTTCGCCCACCCTTGTGGTTTTCGACCCAACGAGCATCTCTCAGGGATAGTACTTCCTCAGCTTGTCGATGTTGACTGGTGTTGCGAATTCCATTCCATCTAGGTCTCCAATGTATGTTGCTCCTCCAGAAAGTATGCGTTTGATAAGGTAGGGGCCTCCCCAGTTTGGCCTGAATTTGCCCCTAGGATCTGAAACGTGGCGACGGATTGCTTTGAGCATATCTCCCACCTTGAAGTCTCGCGGCTTCACCTTTTTGTTAAATGCTCATGCGATGCGGCGTTGATACCTTTGCACATGATATAGTGCTCTCAGCCTTCTTTCATCTAGCAGTGCTAACTGATCGTAGCGGTTTTGAACCCAATCCTCTTCAATCATTCCAGTTTTGGCTAGTACCCTTAGTGAGGGCAACTCCAATTCAATAGGCAAGACGGCCTCCATCCCATAGACCAAGGAGTAAGGGGTAGCCCCAATCGAAACCCTCTCGGTTGTGTGGTAGCTCCATAATGCTAGAGGTAACATTTCTAGCCAATCTGTATAGATGTCAATATTCTTTCGCAAGATCCTCTTGATGTTCCTGTTTGCAGTTTCAACTGCTCCATTGGTTTGAGGTCGATAAGTAGATGGCCGATGATTCTGTATCCCAAATTCAGCGAAGAGCTTCTTTGTCGCTCCTTTGAAGTGTGATCCGTTGTCGCAGATGAACTCGTGAGGCACACCATACCGATAGATGATATTAGTTCGGATAAACTTGGCCACATGAGTAGCTTTGAGGATAGCATAGGAGGCTGCTTCGACCCACTTGGTGAAATAGTCGATGGTGTGGGCTACCACAGCCCCGGGTGGTTTCGGGGCGGCCCGTTAGGAAACGCCACGCCTTTTAGAATCGATTTGAAAAAATTTGAAGAGTCACCACCCGGATTTGTGGTTCATCACCCGAGAAACCGTTTTGTCTGAAAATGATTGATTTGAATTGAAAATCAGAGATTCTGTTTGAGGGTTCGGAAGCCACGTTACGAGGGGGGAAGGGTTTTGCAGCACCCCCCTCGCCCGATTCGAAATCGGTCTCTACTAATCGTTTGTGGGATTTTCAAAAGGGATTTTGTTTCATCGAGCAGCTAGCATTTATTTACAGATGCATCAGGTACAGAGGAGTGCATGCATGTATACAGTGAGTAAATGAAGAATGGTAATGAAATGCAAAGATGTTAAAAGCTGCGAGACCCTGTCACTGATTCACTCTCGAGCGCTCGGGACCACTCCCGAGTGCTTGGGAGTATTGCATGCCCAACCTGCAAATTATGTTACTACAATAGAATACAACAGAATACAATATTGAGAATGTAAACTAAAATGATCTCAAGCATGAACCAGGCTCAACAGGAAACTTGGTAGATCAGGATCAGACCCCATTCCACCAAGTCATGCGTACTTGCCCTTCGAGAAAAGTGGTTTTACAGTTCAAAAGACTAAAGGGTCACATGCAAGGCATGCAAGAGTAGTACGAGAACTAAAATAGAGGGAGACATGGATAAAATGGCATGCAGAAAACTCCCGAGCGCTCTGGAGTAGATTCGAGCGCTCTAGAGTGAGCTGCACTCCCAGACTGATCTCGACCAACCATTGCCCTTGCTTTAATGCTTTCATGTAACAGATCTATTTATTCATTTTGCATGCCAAAGGTTCCTCTTTTTAATCTATTGAAAAACATGTTTTTGCATTTCTTTTACATGAAAATGATCCTTATCTTTTTTGGAAATCAGATCAGATACAGCAAAAACATTTTAAGAAGACCCTTTTTGCTTGAGACCTGCCTCTATATCCCTTGCATGTTAGTTTAAGTGCTAGAAAAATGGAAAGTGGGGGTGGCACCACTCTCGAGAGCTCCAGAGTAGTCCCGAGCGCTCCAGAGTAGTCCCGAGCGCTCAGGAGTGTTGCCAGTGCTGCATGCATGGAAAACACTCGCGACCCTTTGCTCTTGCTTTAACACTAAGGCTCTCCCATCACACTTCCAATATTGAGGACTGGAGTGAGCTGGGAAGCCTCCCTCAGAACGGAAGAAACAGCCCTGCTTTTGGTTGACACCAAAGTGTGAGACTTCTACCTTTTGCTTGGAACTTTGCTCCTTGGAAGAGGGGTTTAGAAGATGGGAAAGAAATGAAAACTTCAGGAGATCAGAAGCTGATAATGATCTGAACCCCTTCCATCTTCTTGCTACCTTGGATTTTTGGTTTGTTTTTGCTTTTGAAAATGGGATTTTTGCTTCCAAGGGGATGAGAACTGATCTCTTTGCCTTGAACTGTTAGAGAGGAGGGACTCTAGAGAGAGAGAATTCGCGGTCCAACTGAAGACCAGCCCTCCCTTTTTATAGCCCAACATAGCACATGGTTTAATTTGAAAAAATATTATTTGATATCAAAATGAAATCTTCCTTTCTGACTCACCTCTGACTGAGGTTGAGTGTGGTCTAAGGCAAAGACCCGTTCAAATGGCTGAAATGATGGCTGCAGGGATAGTGGGGAAGCTCCAACATCCATTGGGCAGTACAAAAGTCTCGAGCGCTTGAGAGTGATCTCGAGCTCTTGGGACTTCACTCTCGAGCGCTCGAGAGTTGATTGGTCCAGGGTTTTGAAAAATGCTCTGAAGCGCTTGGGATTGATCCAGAGCGCTTGAAAGCCACTTTTACATTTTATTTCCCTCTTAAAGTCCTTCTAGGAGCATTGTGCCATCAGCCCAAGGCCTGTTTAATCCAATTTCATCATCGGGGAGCCTGGCCACAAATTAAGGAAATTGAAATGTCCAAATTGGGTGTCTACACATTTGCCCCTCTTTGGATGGCGCTCGGCATCATGTCTGGATGCGAGTGACATTCAAAGATTGAGACAACCCAATTCGGGCCACGTCAAACCCTTAATTTCCAACACAAATGCAAGTAAAAGCGTTTGATGCATGCGGTCGCGTCCTTTCAGACTGCCTACGTACCCTTCCCTGCAGGGATCAGACCAGCGTAGTTCTTTGGGGCAAATGCAAGCACGCACGAGAAAGATTGACAAGACCTTGACAAGATAAACGCATGAAGAGTCCACCTGTTGCTCTGTTTGGCGGACAGAAAATGCAAGCACGTGTGATGCATGCACGAGAAATGATCGATACGAGTTTAATAAACTATGGGGTCCACCTGTTACGCTGTTTGGCGGATGCAAATGCAAGCACGAGAAATAATCGACACGAGTTTAATAAACTGCGGGGTCCACCTGTTGCGCTGTTAGGCGGACGCAAATGCGAGTACGTGTGATGCATGCATGAGAAATGATCGACACAAGTTTGATAAGACGAACGCATGAAAGTCCACCTGTTGCTCTGTTTGGCAGATAGAAATGTGAATAAAACAGCGCCTGTAGCGCAAAAATACCTGCAAACAAGTTGAAATTAGCATGAATAGATAAAGCTTCGATCTACTATCGAGTGAGACACCAATTTGTGAAGCGTGAGGTTAAGAACACATCACCGACGGAGGTTCGCATTCCAAAGTCTCGTTCGACGTGGTTGAAAATAGGACTGAGATTGATTTTGTAAGAAGGGAGAGAAAGCTAAGAAGGCTTTAGCAGCGAGGATAGGCACGGGAAGACAAGGGACCGGTACGGAGGCTGAGGATAGATCTCAGCGCTCAGAACCACTCCCAAGCGCTCGGGAGTGGTCTCGAGCGCTCGAGACTACTGCTGGGGGCCACTATCCTTTTCATCTTCTTCACTCGTTCGAGGGTTCAAAACCCATTCTCGAGCGCTTGAGAACTAGAGCAGCCGTACATCTCTAAAACTCGACCGCACTCACTCCTTCTCTCAGGCGATCATTCTCCCTCACTTGACTGATCTCTCTCCCCTCTCGGTCAATCTCTCTCTCGTTCAGGCGACCCTTCTCTCTCCAAAACGGATCGAGCTCAAGATCATGATTTCTCCATGATCTTCCAGTGGGCTGTCATTTGCCAAGAGGCACAAATCAAGAGGAAGAAGAAGGCTTGGGGGCTAGAAGAACCAGTGATGGCTAGCGGTGGTGACAGGGAGACGCCCAGCCGCGAGGAGGCGGCGGCGGCGGCGACGACCACGGCGGCGATGGAGGTGGACAGCAGCAGTGCTGTCACACCAGCTCGGGAGGGTGTTGATGGTGAGGGTTCGGCCGCAGTAGCTGAGGCTGATGGGGGTCCAAAGACACTAGAGGGTACTAGCGGAGATGTGGCGGCGGTGGGGGATCTTGGTGACGGTGAGGTGGTGCGAGGGGACGGCGACGAGGTGGCCACGGGCAGCGGGGGCTCATTGAGTGGTGAGATGGGGGTCTCAGGTAGCGGAGGAGGTGCTACAGTTACTCCACGTACTCCTACGGTGGAGGAGTTGCTCGCGGTCGCGGAGCGGGCCGGCGATGAGCGGAGGGAAGGCGGCGGGGGTGAGGTAGTGACGGCTGGTCACGTCGTCGCGACCCCGGTACTGAGGGCGATGGCTGTTGAGCCGAGGGTCGGAGATAGTGGGATCGGTGCTTCGTACCCGGTTCCACTCACGGAGGGAGACTTTTTGGACTGCGTGAGGCCACAGGATATACTGGATGCCCTTGGTCTCGACACCGGGATGAGAGAGGTGCAGAGGGATGCAAGGACGACGGAGGATCAGACCTCGGCTTTTCTGCTAGGAGCTCTGCTGAGCGACGCTGGGGTATCAGGTGTTGGAGGACTCGGAGCAGAGTCGGAGATGGAGTTGGGGGGGGAGCCAGAGGCAGAGGTGGTGATCGAGGAGCGAGTTACTGCAGTTGCTGAGGTGAAGGCCTACTTGGCCCGTGCACGACCTGGGTTTACGTCGGATGCTTACGCACCGCGGTTACACTTCTTCGAGCCGTCGGGGATGACTAGCTATACTCCTGCCCGGATGGATTATCCTGAGGACCTGCTTCTCTGAGATCGAGCCTCACACATCTCTTCTAGATGGACGACGGTATGACTTTAATAGTTTACTTTTCCTGCATTAGACTTGCTTTCTTGAATCAATTGTTGCTTACTGATGCTATCTCTTTGCTCTGTTGAAACAGCGTACCAAGGATATTTACGGCCAGGGGGTTCAGGTCATTCATTGCAGCATTTCAAGGCGTTGCCCCGGAGAGTGCGGGAGCTGGTGGAGGAGGCCGGCTTTGGGCCGTTCATCCAGCTGTTGATGGCGGTGAGGGTCGACCGTGCAGTTATGACAGCACTGGCGAAGCGGTGGTGGGACACCACCAACACGTTCCACCTCCGTTTCAGGGAGATGACGGTGACTCCACTCGACTTCGCAGCTATTACTGGGCTCCGGGTTGGAGGCGAGCCGATTCCTTTCGACCCGAGCATAGACCTAGATGATGCAGCCCTGAGGTGGTTCCTCGGACGGGTTCCGCGCCATAGTGGTGGAGTGGCGGAGTATGGGCAGTTCATAGTGTATTGGGATCACGAGCCAGCAGATGACGCCGAGGTGGCCCAGATGGCCAGGGCTTACTTGCTGTACCTGTTCGGGGCTTCTCTGTTCCGGCTCAGGCGATACCGGGTTCACTTGAGCTACTTGGCGGGCCTGGTGGATTTGAGGCAGGCTGGACTATATGATTGGGGCGGTACAGCTCTGTGCACGCTCTACTGCTTCTTAGGAGCCGCCTCACGCAGAGTGGGAGACACCATAGGCGGTTACTGGCGAGTGATCGAGGTATGATTCAACACTACTACTTTAAATTGCTTTGATAGATTGATCGACTGGTTTGTTAAATTGAACTTGCATTGATTTGAATTGAGTTGATCTTCATGATTTGCAGCTTTGGGCTTATGAAGTCTTGGGCATGTTCCCGCCCGAGAACACTTGCACGAATCCGAACCTACTTCCACGTGCACTTGCATGGAGTACGGAGTACCGGAGGGCGAAGGAGCGACGGGGACAGGTGATGACTTTCCGGCGTTGGCTGGATAATATCACTGGGATTACGGTACAAACATCGACCTTTTCTTTCTTTCCATGCCTTGTACTTTCCTTTATAAGATTTGACCATTAATGTATAACAACTGAACGCAGGTTCACTGGGACCGATGGGCCAGGGTGGAGGCTGACTTCCTTCCGAGGAGTCGAGAGGTGACTAGGAGCCGAGTCTTGCTAGAGTGCCCGTTGGGCTGGCAGTGGTACCTGGGGAATCGAGTGACGCGACAGTCACTCGGTCTTCCAGAGTTTATGGTGCCGGGGCCACTCCCTCCACGGGTGCAGCGGACTGAGACCTACACCCAGGCTGAGCTGGAGCAGTTCACTGTGCCAGACACTGACTTGGAGAGATACCTGCGGCGCACGCTGGACTATGCGACATAGAAGGACATATACTTGGCCACCAGCTAGGGTGTAGAGCGAGAGCTGGAGAGACGGGTAGCGGAGGCTGAGGCCAGGAGGGCCAGGGGTGAGGCTGGTGGTGAGGTTGGAGACGAGACCGGAGGGCGGGGCCGCGGCGGTCGCTCTTCACGCGGTAGGGGGAGAGGTGCTAGGCCTCCTGCTGGCGCGAGAGGTGCTAGCTCCTTGGGCCGAGGTGAGAGCAACTCACAGGTTCCTGAGACAGCTGAGACGTATATCCCAGCTGGGTTGCCGACGTTAGACTGGGTGATAGGGGTGAGGGACCCCTCTGGTGCTCGGGCGATGCTGGATATTCCACGCCTTCCACAGCCGCGGATGCAGCTTCCCGCACAGGTATAACACAACTTTGTTTCTTTCCATGCTTCAAATGTTCCTTGTTCATGCATACATTGCTTTGACTTTTGAACCATCGTGCAAGTGCCGCGAGAATGGGCTGAACAGGCCATTATGCTGATGGTGGGGATGTGGCAGCTGTTGAAAAACTGCGCCAAGGGGAGGACCCTCCAGACCAGACCTGTTCCTGAGCCTGCTCCACCTGTTGCTTCTCAGGTATGAAAATGCAAATGCATGCATATACATTTTATTGGATTTAAAACATGTATGAAATAATTGAATGTTCATGACATGCAGGTGCAGCCACGACGCTCGGCCAGGACACAGTCGCAGGACACCACGAGCCTTCCAGCTTCCACCAGCGCGAGAGGCCGGGGTAGGCAGAGAGCAGGGGCTGGGCAGTTCGAGGTGGTCCCTAAGGCAGTGTCTCGGCGCAGACTTGCTAGTAGGAGGAGGATACAGAGGAGTCACTCGAGTCACGAGCTTTAGGGTCTACGGACTCGAGTACAGCCTCAGGCCCTTCCGATGACGACGACGATGACGGGGACGACGTTGAGAGCTCTGAGTCCGAGGGACACCAGCAGAAGAGGATCCGTCTGGGCTGAGCTTTAGGTTTTTGCTTTGTTAGTCTTTCTTTCGCATGGGCTTGCGTGCCAACACAGTTGTAGCCTCCGGGCCTGCGTGCCTTGGTTTTGTTTGGGCCTGCGTGCCCCGGTAGATAGGATCGGGCGTGTGTTTGCCCCAGCTTACGTACTCCCTTCTTTACTCGTTGTAGATGCTGTATTTGTTTTATGAAAATTTGCACTTTTCTCCATTTGCATTCGTTTGCACTCCCTTTAAGAATTGTATTTTATGAAATATGTCCGTCTAGCTTTGAAAGAAAGCAAAGAGCACGCGAATTTCAACCGATACTCTCGAAATGGAATAAAACTTGACACAATCGACTCGACTCATGGAATTTGATTTGAAATGACAGAAATGCCCTTAATGTGGTATTTGCGATCATTAAGGAAAATAATGATTAAACTTGACCGAGATCGGGCGCGGGAATGGGACACAAGAGTATTTGATCCAAGTTCATGCTTCCAACGCCGCCATGAATAACGGAATAGGGGCGTTTGAAGGCGAAAATTGATTTCGTAAGCTTCGGCGCGCGTTCGATCGCCTCATTCAGTCATTAGTACGCATTAAGACTCGCGCATGCCATTAGACTTGAATAAATACTCTTGACACGAATTTTGACACGTTGACGGGAAGGAAACCATTGGGATTTTGAGGTTTTTCGAGGAATATTCATGAATACTCAAACAAACGAATAACTGGACACGCTGTATTCCCTTAGGAGTAGGTTGAAACTTGTTAGACTGGATGAACCAAGCTTGAGGTGTTATTTCGGGACCAAAAACCAAGGAAGAAACTTGCTGTCAAAATTGCAGAACTCTCGAGCGCTCGAGAGTATTGTCGAGCGCTTGGGAATTAACTCCCGAGCGCTCGGGACTGCTGTGATCTGCAGGTTTGTGTTCTTTTCCAAGATCATTTCCCAGCTCCCTTGTGCCCTTTTGCTCTGCATGCACACTTCCAATACGTCTTGTAACTCTCCTTAAGCTGCTTTCCAAGGGTCAGTGGCTTCCCAAGGGTCAGTGGCTTCCCAAAGCAAGCCTAATATCTTTCCAATGTTTTCTCAAGTTTCCAAAGTTTGAATCTTGAAAATGCAAGCAAGTGGTCTCGAAAAAGACAAGTTTGTTGAGTTCCAAGGCTGGTGAGTGAAGGATTGCCCCCCTCCAGCCCTCTATAAGTACTGAGCCCAGCCTTGGCAAACCTATTCACACTTCAGACCATCATCCTTTTTCCAAAACTTCGTTTCTCATGGCTTTGTTGAATCAAGCTTTGCTTCGGCCTTGGTTGGACAGCCTTGAAGGCATCGACTGGCTGAATTTCCGAGGGCATCGCCTTCATGCCTTAAAGTATCTCCGCGAGGTCGCAATTCGCCCTGTCTTGCTGCACGCGACTGCACGCTTTTGGGATCCCGAAGTGCATGTCTTTCGCTTCGGTTCTCAAGAGTTATGCCCCACCGTCGAGGAATTCCATGTCTACCTGGGGAGCCACGATTCCATCGAGCCAATTGTTCCAATGCTTAGAGAGAGTATGAAGAATATCCTAAAAACTAAGCTGGGTGTCAGCGGGAACGTTGCTGAGTTCTTGACCCGAGGCAATGCCATCAACATCGTGCAGCTGTATGAGAGATTCAGTCCACCTGGAAACTTAACGGATTTCGAGTATCAAGGTCGCCGGATGACGGCTTGCTGCATGTGCCTATTGGCGGCCTTCCTCCTGGTTCCATCTGTTGGTCAGCTCAGTGCTCTATTGGTGGGAGTTGCTGCTCGGATCGAAGCTCGCAAAGATGTTGCACCCTTGGTCCTTTTTTGAAACCTTGATGGGGTTAGATGCCGTCCATGCAGGTCGCACGAGGTTTTAGTGGTAGCCCGCTGTTGTTGCAGGTTAGGGACCTCACTCGGCCTCTCCTTTTCTATTTCTCACATTCATTTTACCTCGGCACTCGGTTAGGCTTATCTGGCTCCTTACTTGTTTTCTCTCTTTTTGGATAGATGTGGCTTTGTGACAAGTTGAATTTGCTGACACCGCCGGCGAATGACTGGTGGTATCGAGTGAGCGGATGGAACCGTCCGTTCCAGGTGATGTACAACAGTGAAGATGACTGGGCTGATTTCCTTACATCCGCAGAGGAAGATGACATCGCTTGGCGGTGCCATTGGCTGAGACTTCCCACAATGACTGTGAGCAACATGGGCTCGATGCACGTGTTTGTGGCTAGCTTGACAGGCTTTACCTTTTACTCACCCTTCCGCATCCTTCGTCAGCTTGGGCTTAGTCAAGAAGTGCCGCCGCAAGGATCTGAAGTGCTTCGTCTCCCTCCCTTCACCATTCCGGGCCTTCGGAGTTAAGTTCTAATGTGGGAGGCTCGTAGGACTGAGCCAAACGACCCACTTTTCTCAATTGCTTCAACCGGAAGGTACCGCAAATGGCTAAGGAGAGATGTGGAAGTGAGAATGGGTTGATTGCTTACTTTGCCAGTTTTTGAAATAAAAGTTAGGTCTCGTTGTGTGTTTTTCCTTTTTCATGCTCAGCCTGTAATAAAGAAGTAATCTGAATAAAATCGACTGATTAAGGGTTTCCCCCTTTCGGTTCGTTAATCGCATGCACCTTGAAAGAAAGCATTTTGACTTGTCAATTTGGACTGGGATTTTTGGAATTTAGGACCGAACCTCAGAGTGAGATTGCCTACGTATCCCTCAAGAAAGGGAATCAGGCCCATACGTAGTTTGGGCTAGGGTTCGCTCGGGTATTGACGCTCTCCTTTTTGTGCTCTAAATTTTGCCTAGTACCGCCCTTTCGGGTTTTCGGCCTAGCAAGCTCTTTTCGACTTTTTGCCTTAACTTTTGCCTAGGCCGCCCTTGCGGGTTTTCGACCTAGTAGGCTTGCTCTAATTTTTGCCTCGGACCGCCCGCCCTTGCGGTTTTCGGCCCAGTGAGCTCTCTCAAGGGTAATATCGTTTAAGATGATCCAAATTGACAAGGTTCGAGAATTCGTTGCCGTCGAGGTCGATGATTGATGCTGCTCCTCCGGAAAGGATCGACTTGATGATGTACGGCCCGGCCCATTTTGGTCGGAATTTCCCTCGCTGGTCAAAAACTGGTGCACGGATTTCCTTGACTACCATATCCCTCTTGCAGATCCCTCGACTTCACCTTCTTGTTGAATGCTCGAGCGATTCTTCGCTGATAACCCTGAATATGGTACAACGCCCGCAATCTCTTTTCACCAAATAACATGAGTTCTTCGAACCTCCCGCTGATCCATTCAGCTTCGTCTATCCCTTGTTCAGCTATGACTCTGAGTGATGGAACTTCTAGCTCGACGGGGAGAATGGCTTCCATACCGTACACCAAAGAATAGGGTGTTGCCCCTGTCGGTGTGCGGATAGATGTCCGGTATCCCCACAAAGCTAGCGGTAGCTGTTCATGCCAATTCCTAGCCGATTCAATGGTCCTTTCGAGAATGCTCTTGATGGTCTTGTTCGCTGCTTCGACTGCCCCATTCGTTTGCGGTCGATAAGTGGTCGAGTGATGCACTTGAATCTTGAATTCGTCAAAAAGCTCTAGAACTTTCCCTTTGAAGTGAACACCATTATCAGATACGAAGGCTTGAGGTACCCCATACCGATAAATGATGTTTTGCCAGATGAAGTGAGCCACTTGAACTGCCGTGAGAGTTTTGTACAAGGCTGCTTCAACCCACTTGGTGAAATAATCAACTGCTACTAAGATGAACCTGTGACCGTTAGAAGCTGCGGGCGTGATCCTTCCGATGACATCTATGCCCCAGGCGGAGAATGGCCATGGTGTCGCCATTGCGTGTAACTCCGAGGGAGGTACGTGGATAAGATTAGCATGAGTTTGGCACTTATGACATCGGCGCACATACTCAATGCAATCTGTCTCCATAGTCGACCAATAGTAACCCAACCTCAGAACTTTCTTTGCTGGCATCATTCCATTCATGTGGGGTCCACAAACTCCCTCATGGACTTCTTCCGTTACCGCTTTCGTGTCATCACCGTGAATGCACAACTTATGAACCCTGCACGGAGATCGTCGGTACAGTTGTCCACCGCAGATGATGTATTGAGATGCCAATCGTTGTAAAGCGATCCGATCCTTCCTATTTGAATCCGCAGGGAACTCTCTTTTTTCAACGAAATTCCAAATATCGTGAAACCACGGGAGTCCATCGTTTGGCTCGTCAATGTTCATGACGTAGTCGTACACGTGCTTTCCTCTCTAACAGGTCTTAGTTTCACCCCGATTGGAAGTTCCAACATAGATGCCAAAGTAGCAAGTGCGTCGGCGAAGCGATTCTTCATTCTCGGAACATGTGTGAAGGTCACCTTATGAAAATTCGGGATGAGCTCATCGAGTTGCTGATGATATGGCTTCATCTTTTCATCCCTAACCCTCCATTCTCCGTTTGCTTGTGACACGACCAGATTAGAATCCCCAACAACTTCTAGTACCTTGACTCCGATTTCGAGTGCAGCTTCCATTCCAACAATACATGCCTCGTATTCTGCTTCGTTGTTCGTGACTTCGAAATTCAATTTGAAAGCAAGGGGAATATGTGACCCCTCGGGCGAGACTAGCAGTATGCCAATCCCAAAACCCTTCTGATTTGCAGCTCCATCAAAGTACAACGTCCATGTTTTGTCAACTGCAGTCATTACGTCTTCGTCGGGAAATTGAAACTTCGTGTGTTACGGCACATCGATTGGGCGTCTGCCAAAAATTGCACTCTTGCTCTTCCTTTCACTAACTGCGGGTGACGTACTTGATTTCGAATTCGGCTAATAAGAGCAACCAACGTGCTAACTTACTGGTAAGTGCTGGCTTCTCGAATAGATATTTGAGGGGGTCCATCCGAGAAATCAGTATCACTGAGTAAGACAGCATGTAGTGTCTCAATTTCTTTGTGGCCCACACGAGCGCCCAGCATGTCTTCTCCAATGAAGTGTACCGCTCTTCGCTTCCTACCATCTTCTTGCTCAGGTAGTAGATTGCCCTTTCAACCCCATCATCTCCCTCTTGTGCGAGCATGCACCCCATTGATGAGGGTGTGACAGACAAGTATAGGATCAAAGGTTTTCCTGGAATGGGTGGCATCAAAATCGGTGGATTCTGAAGATAAGTTCGTACTGCTTCAAAAGCCTTTTGGCATTTGTCATTCCACTCGAATTTGACATCTTTCTTGAGCAAACGAAACAATGGCTCACAGGTCAGAGTCAACTTGGCGTTGAATCGACTGATGAATTGAATTTTTCCCAACACCGGACTTCCTTCTCGGATTGAGGTGGCTCCATCTCAAGAATGGCTTTGATCTTAGAAGGATCCACCTCGATCCCCCTAGTTGTGATCATGAACCCGAGCATCTTGCCAGCGGTGACTCCGAAAGTGCACTTTTGCGGGTTGAGCCGCATCTTGTACTTTCGAATCCTTTCAAAGAACTTCCTCAATGCTGGGAGATGGTCTTTTCTTTCCTTTCCTTTGACTATCATGTCATCTACATACACCTCGACCTCCTTGTGGATCATGTCATGCAACAGTGTGGTGGCACCCCTCTGATAGGTAGGACCAGCGTTCTTCAATCCAAATGGCATAACCCGATAACAATACGTCCCCCACTCGATGATGAATGTGGTCTTTTCCCTATCTTTCGGAGCTAGGAAAATCTGATTGTACCCCGAGAAGCCATCCATAAGGAAAGTAAAGCGTGCCCTGCAGTGTTATCAACAAGTATGTCTATGTGCGGCAATGGGAAATCGTCTTTAGGGCTTGCTTTGTTCAGATCTCTGAAATCGACACACACTCTGATTTTTCTGTCCTTTTTGGGGACAAGAACAATGTTAGCTACCCAAGTGGGGTACTCTGTTACAATTAGAAAACCGGCGTCGATTTGTTTTGTGAGTTCTTCTTTTATTTCTAATACCCAATCAGGCTGCATTTTTCTCAGTTTTTGCTTGACGGGCTTCGAATTAGGGTAGAGAGGGATTCTGTGCTCGACTATCTCCGGGTCGATTCCGGGCATGTCTGCATGGGACCAAGCAAAAACTTCTTTGAAGTCTTTTAGTAAATCTGTGAGCTCTTGAAGCTCAGTGGGGGATAGCCCGGAACCGACCTGAACCAATTGAGGGTTCCCCTCATCACCCAAGTTTATTGAGATTATTTCTTCTTTTAAAGGCTGAGCATGCCTTTCATTTTCACAATCGATGAGGGAACGGATCTCCTTGGGGATGTCCCCATCGAGATCTATTCCTTCATCGTCGGGATCTAAACAGTTTATTTCAAAAATCGACAAGTAAGCGAAAACATCATTCATTTCATTAACCAATTCAACAGACGGGGGGAATACAGCGGTTGACTCGAATTTGAAGTAAAAGCTATGACGTGGAGGGCCGATGGGCACAAGCTCCGACTCTGTGCTAGACGATGAGCCAGTGTCGGACTCGGACTCAGACTCAGACTTAGAGTCAGTGCTGTGAGTGCGGGTTACATGTGGTACAAAAGTGCAATTATCATAAATGCCTACAGCCTCCACAATAAGTTTGGAGGGATTTTCAATCTCTTCTTCATCTCCAAGCACAAGCACAGCAGCGTCTTCAACCATACCCTCCGGATCCTCGCCTTCAAACAGGAGTTGGAGACTGCCCAAACCAAAAGCTTCCAGCCAGTCAAGTGCCTCAGATACCTCCCCTATCTTTGCAATTTCTGCATCACTTTCCCAAGTATCATTGGCAAAGATCTCGAACCCGGGATACTTCTTATTCGTTTCGAGATCCATAAAGGGCTCAGGCTCTCCTTGGTACAACGGCTCTTTTTCCTTCAACTTCGTCTCAATTGCACGGGCTCGGGCACGATTGCGCCACTTCTTTGCTGGATCACTCTTCTTGGCCTCATATCCTAGACCGAAACGGTCGTTACTTCCAGGGAAGTCAGGAAATTCGGGGACACCTTGAGCATAAAGTCCCAAGCCCATACCCAGCAGATATTTCATCCTTTTCATAATTTCCAGCGCTGCGGAGCTCACCAAGAAGCCGTCCTCGGCCCGGATGGTACATACCTTCGAGGTCATAACCGCAAAGCCTCCCATGGCAATGTCTTCCTCTCCATGCAAAATTTCCAGTAACGGAGAATTGTCCTCGGCGTGCGGACGGATGCCTGAGTCTCCATAGATGATAAGGGTTCCAGAGTCTAAACTCAAGATGAGTTTCGGGTGCAATGTTGAGGGCACTCCCATGACATCCGAGCGATGAAGCCAAGGCCTTCCCAATAGGAGATTGAAAGATGCAGGTATTTCCAGCACACAGAATTCGACGGTGGTTTTGAACTTGCCAGTCGTGAGTTCCAAGTTGATTGTCCCCAAGACATCACGACGGGTATTGTCATAAGCACGGACGCCCAGAGTTGATGGTGTAAAATCCTTGTTTTTGAGGCCGAGACAATAGGCGGTGCGGAGAGGGCACACGTTAATGGTGGAGCCGTTATCAACAAGGATTGTCGGGATCCACTTTCCCAAGCACTTCATGGTGATGTGGAGGGGTTTGTTATGATCAGCTCCTTCGGGCGGCAGGTCTTTCTCGGTGAAGGACAAGGTATGCTGGGTGAGGTTCGGCGTTATAAGGGCAATGAGAGCTTCTGGGGCAATATCAGAGGGGACCTCGAACCTGGAAAGGGTGTTCACGAGCTTACGGCGGTGCTCGCGGGAGGCGGCTAACACTCCCCACATGGACATGCGAGCAGGGGTTTCTTGGAGTTGACGGATAATGGGATCAGCGGAGGCTTCAGGGTTAGATTCAGGGAGGGAGTTAAGGTCGATGGACAGTTTGGGCTGAGGAGGTGGGTTTGGTTTTGTGGGGTTAGGAGGGTTGTTTTGTGGAGCTTGAGGGATGAGAATGTTCAGGTTTGTGGGATTAACAGGGGCATTCTGCTGCGGCGAAGGGGCTCGGGATGAGCTACCCTATTGGAGGTTGATAGGCTGGTAGACTCTTCCACTCCTGGTAAGGTTCCCAATTGTCTCGGGGATGGAATCCCACCAAGAGTCCTCCCAAAAGTCGGAGAGATCGGTATCGGCCTTACGTTTTCCCTTATCCAGCTTGGTCTTCTCCAGATTGTCATTGAGAGTTTCCATTTCCAGAGCATGCCAGATGCTGTCCTCCTCCAGAGAATTCCAGAAGTTGGCATTGTTGTTGACGTTATCCTTGTTGCTATCACCAATCTGCAAAGATCATTCATCCAACATGGCTTTATTGACGGCCAGTTCCTCACCATCAATCCACATGTTCACTAATTCAGACTTTCCCCACAGATCTTTCGGATCCAACACACAGATGTCGGGCTCATCAGGGATTTCGACTACAAGCTTGGGGAAGAACTCCTCAATAATGTATTCCTGCGGGAGGAAAAGATAGTCCATGGCGCGGTCCAAAGCATCGGTGTTTCGAGTGAGGCTGACGATGGTCCTGGCGTTGAGTCCTGAGAACATACGGGGATTCATCAGATCCATTTCTTCCACCACTTCTTCTTCTTGAAAAAGTTATGCCAAGGATGTCTCATCTAGAGGGTCGGAATCATCCATCCAGTGCCATCCGTTACGCTCCGGCTCCCATTCCCATTCATCTTTCTCTTCAACAGGTTCGGGCTCCATGAACAGCGCAAATAGAGAATATCCATCAAACGGATCAGCCATCATCTCCTCCCAGTCCTGCCTCCATTCTCCATGTTCCAATTCTCCGATTTGGCTGGGGTTAAGTGCCACGGGCCATACTCCAGTGACAAGAGCTCTTTCTTCTACTGCCAAGAAATCCTGTACCAGGTCTTCCCACCTTCTCTGAAAGTCCCATTCCACGGTTTCCAATGCACAGACGGCATCCTCAACTGGTAGCTCGATGGTTGGCTTGGGTTAGGTTGCAGGGATGATGTAAAGGCTGGGGTCAAAGGGTTGGCTTATAGAGATAAGGTTGGTGCGGGGATTGGGGTGTTTTGGAAGTGGCTTCGAGACAGTGTTCGGTTTTTGTGGAGGCATGGGGAGGGTTTTGTTGTCTATCAGGTCTTGGATTGCATGGCAGAGACGGAAGCAGTTGTCGGTTAGGTGGCCCACATTCTGATGATAGGCGCAGTATGCATTAGGGTTGTGGGAAGCAGGGAGTTTTTGAGGCAAGGGAGTAGGGTTAAGTGGCTTAAGGGTGCCGCTTTCGACCAATTTCTCAAGCACGGCGGAAAGAGGTGCTAAGAATTGAGCAAAAGTGTGGGGTTGGGTACGCGGTTGAGTAGTTTGGGTGGCTATTTGGTTCACCGGCTCGGCTTGGGTTGGGTTTGTGGAGGTGTTGTAAAGGTTGGTGTAGTTTGAGTTGCCAAACAGGGCGTTACTGTTTCCGAAGTATACCTTCTTGGGCTTGGGAGCAGGCTCGGGTTTGTCGAGGATCCCCAATTGAACTACTTCTTCGACGGCTAAGCCTGTATCGAAGAATGTTTTAAAGTCGGAGCAAGCTTGGGCCATAACCATATGTCTGGCAAGAGTGGGTTGAAGATTACAGACAATCATCCGGATTTGGTCCCTGTCACTCGGTCTATCTTTCATTTGTGCCGCCTTAGCCCTCCATCTCTTCACGAAATCGGCGAAGGCCTCCTTTGCTTCCATCTTCGTTGACTCCAATTCACGGGTGGTTACCTCCAATTGAATGTTGTAATCGTACTGCACCACAAAAGCCACGCATATATCCTCCCAAGAACGCTTCTTTCTCTCATCCAGTGAAATGAACCAGTGCAGGGCATGACCTACCAAAGTCTGCGAAAACATCTGTGCCATAGCATCCTTTTCGACTCCCCACATGGAAAGTGCTCCAATGTATCTCGTCAGGTGTGCCTTTGGATCTCCTGTTTCGTCAAACTTAGCGAAATCGATCGGCCTGAACTTTTCTGGGAGCTTTGCGTTAGGAAACAGGCAAAGCTTATTGACGTCAAAGCCAGTCGACGCTATCTTTTCATTTCTTGCAACAGACTCTTCTAGCTGGGTGAGCTTTGCCAATACTGCTGCCATCTTGGGGTTTTGCGGGGTTTCCAAATCAAAGAGCAGCTGCTCCATGTTTGGGTTTGGATTTGGGTTAGGGTTGAAGTTTAAATTGGGAATTGGGTTTGGATTTGGAGTCGGATTTTGGTTAGGAATTGGGACTAGGTTTGGGTTTGGGATAGGAATTAGATTTGGGTTAAGATTCGGGTTTTACGGTGGAAGGCGTCGTGCAACCCCAGTGATCATCATCATGAGTTGGGCAATTTGGTTGTCAGTGCGTTCGCCCAGGTGTTGGATATCTTCTCTAATCTGACCCATTTCTTCGTACAGATTTCCCGGGTTTGGGTTAGGATTTGGAGTGGTGTTGGGATTTGGATTCGGCTCGCCTCCGTTTGGGTTTGAGTTTGGGTTGCCTCCGTTTGGGTTGACATTTGGGTTGAGGTTGGGATTGCCAGCATTCAGGTTCGGGCTGCCTTCGCTTGGGTTTGGATTGGGGTTTGGGCTTGGGTTTAGGTTTCCGATCAACATATCCATTTCGACCCCCAAATCTGATGCACTGACAGAGTCTGCTTGCAGTTGGAGCCGTTCCAATCTCTGCCCCAAGGGTCTGGTCCAGGAGGGTATGGTACTCTTCTTCTTCGGCCCAATTGCTTAGAACTGACAGCAAAGCAAAAACTCGTGCTCAGACGCAGTTCCTGCTTGCATTTTTATGAAATTTGTGCATGATTTTAGAAATTGAGTGCACCGCCGTCAACGTCATCGACTCGACTTTTCAAAAACGATTGACTTACGGGAGATTGCCTTGATCCTCAGATTTTCGGGGCGTATCTTCACTTAGGAACCGCTGATTCCCAAAAGATGCTAAAATAAGCTAAGTATTTGGTTGATATTCCATCGACAATTTGACCATTGGTTCGGAATGACTCGAGGTGAACAATGTGATACGATAACCGAGGTGGCGTAAGCGGTACACTTGCTTTTAGCCTGGATGGTGTTGGTATCACAACGTTCTGCTCCCCTATCATCCCTCTCCTTTGATTAAATCTCGGTTAAACACTAGTCAAGGACTTAGCAAAATTTTAGTTTCCTTTAGGTTCGGGGTCGAGGGCTAATGTGATTTATCAACACGAATTAGGGTGCGTGACTCTTCATCGGGTCTTGGCAATCTTCCGAAGACTGCGCGAGCGAGTCTCGAGAACCGTGGCTGACAGCATGACAATGCAAGATGCAATGCAGCCCGTAAACAGATTATAGCACATAATCCTACCCTGTAGGCTCCTGTCCTAATTTGGAAGGTTCTACGGCTTGCTAAACATTTACAAGGGCCGGTTTTGGCTTGAAGAGGGTTCCCTGGACTAGAGTCAAAGTATACCTCCTGTTATTGAGCGTACACCCAGTAACGGTACAAACGGTAGGGATGACTCATCACGGTCGAGGGTTGCTGAGCATTCCGGGATTCCCTATCACCGGCAAGCCGGGTAGGATTGCCGAAACGCAACAGCGGGGTTGAACAAAAAAATATATATACGCAAGAAGAAACAATGAAACAAAATAACTTTGAAAATCCCACAAACGTTTTTCAAGCTTGGCTCACAAGTTTAATTGATATTCAAGAAAAGCGGGCCGTTTTGTCAACAAACCAACTTTTTCTCGAGTATCAATTAAACCAATCCCCAGCAGAGTCGCCACTATGGGCTACCACAGCCCCGGGTGGTTTTCGGGGCGGCCCGTTAGGAAACGCCACGCCTTTTAGAATCGATTTGAAAAAATTTGAAGAGTCGGCACCCGGATTTATGGTTCGTCACCCGAGAAACCGTTTTGTCTGAAAATGATTGATTTGAATTGAAAACCAGAGATTCTGTTTGGGGTTCGGAAGCCACGTTACGAGGGGGGAAAGGTTTTACGGCGCCCCCCTCGCCCGATTCGAAATCGGTCTCTACTAATCGTTTATGGGATTTTCAAAAGGGATTTTGTTTCATCGAGCAGCTAGCATTTATTTATAGATGCATCAGGTACAGAGGAGTGCATGCATGTATACAGTGAGTAAATGAAGAATGGTAATGAAATGCAAAGATGTTAAAAGCTGGGAGACCCTGTCACTGATTCACTCTTGAGCGCTCGGGACCACTCCCGAGCGCTTGGGAGTATTGCATGCCCAACCTGCAAATTATGTTAGTACAACAGAATACAATATTGAGAATGTAAACTAAAATGATCTCAAGCATGAACCAGGCTCAACAGGAAACTTGGTAGATCAGGATCAGACCCCATTCCACCAAGTCATGCGTACTTGCCCTTCGAGAAAAGTGGTTTTACAGTTCAAAAGACTAAAGGGTCACATGCAAGGCATGCAAGAGTAGTACGAGAACTAAAATAGAGGGAGACATGGATAAAATGGCATGCAGAAAACTCCCGAGCGCTTTGGAGTAGATTCGAGCGCTCTAGAGTGAGCTGCACTCCCAGACTAATCTCGACCAACCATTGCCCTTGCTTTAATGTTTTCATGTAACAGATCTATTTATTCATTTTGCATGCCTAAGGTTCCTCTTTTTAATCTACTGAAAAACATGTTTTTGCATTTCTTTTACATGAAAATGATCCTTATCTTTTTTTGGAAATCAGACCAGATACAGCAAAAACATTTTAAGAAGACCCTTTTTGCTTGAGACCTGCCTCTATATCCCTTGCATGTTAGTTTAAGTGCTAGAAAAATGGAAAGTGGGGGTGGCACCACTCTCGAGCGCTCCAGAGTAGTCCCGAGCGCTCGGGAGTGTTGCCAGTGCTGCATGCATGGAAAACACTCGCGACCCTTCGCTCTTGCTTTAACACTAAGGCTCTCCCATCACACTTCCAGTATTGAGGACTGGAGTGAGCTGGGAAGCCTCCCTCAGAAGGGAAGAAACAGCCCTGCTTTTGGTTGACACCAAAGTGTAAGGCTTCTACCTTTTGCGTGGAACTTTGCTCCTTGGAAGAGGGGTTTAGAAGATGGGAAAGAAATGAAAACTTCGGGAGATCAGAAGCTGATAATGATCTGAACCCCTACCATCTTCTTGCTACCTTGGATTTTTGGTTTGTTTTTGCTTTTGAAAATGGGATTTTTGCTTCCAAGGGGATGAGAACTGATCTCTTTGCCTTGAACTGTTAGAGAGGAGGGACTCTGAGCGAGAGAATTCGCGGTCCAACTGAAGACCAGCCCTCCCTTTTTATTGCCCAACATAGCACATGGTTTAATTTGAAAAAATATTATTTGATATTAAAATGAAATCTTCCTCTCTGACTCACCTCTGACTGAGGTTGAGTGTGGTCTAAGGCAAAGACCCGTTCAAACGGCTGAAATGATGGCTGCAAGGATAGTGGGGAAGCTCCAACATCCATTGGGCAGTACAAAAGTCTCGAGCGCTTAAGAGTGGTCTCGAGCGTTTGGGACTTCACTCTCGAGCGCTCTAGAGTTGACTGGTCCAAGGTTTTGAAAAATGCTCTGAAGCGCTTGGGATTGATCCAGAGCGCTTGAAAGCCACTTTTACATTTTATTTCCCTCTTAAAGTCCTTCTAGGAGCATTGTGCCATCAGCCCAAGGCCTATTTAATCCAATTTCATCATCGGGGAGCCTCCGGCCCACAAATTAAGGAAATTCGAAATGTCCAAATTGGGGTGTCTACAGATGGCCACTCTGATGCTTGTATTTTCCCTTTGGATTTATGCTCCCAATAACGTCTATCCCCCAGGTGGAGAACGGCCAGGGGGATGTCATGCTATATAGTTCCGTGGGAGGTATACGCATGCGATCAGCGTGAGTTTTGCACTTGAAACATCGGCGGACATAGTCAGCACAGTCAGCTTCCTTGGTAGTCCAATAATATCCCTGACGCAGGATTTTCTTCGCCATTGTTGCCCCATTCATGTGTGGCCCACATATTCCTTCATGTATTTCCTTCATGATCTTGTGACTTTCCTCCATGGTAATGCAAAGTTGGTTGGGACCCAAATGTGCCCTTCGATATAGTGCTCCCCCACAGACTATGAATCGGGTGGCAAATTTTCGCAAAGCCATTTTATCCTTCGAGGTAGCCTCAAAAGGATACTCCCCCTCTTCCAGCAATTTCTTTATATCTTCGTACCATGGTTTTCCATCATTCTCTTCTTCTTCAATGAACGCGCATTCGCATGCTGGTTTGACCTTCTGTTCAATCATAAGGGGTCGCATCGTGAATCCCAAGGGTATTTCGACCATGGAGGCCAGTGTTGCTAATGCATCTACGAATCTATTGCTTTCTCTAGGAGTGTGCGTGAAGATGACTTAATCAAATTGTGGAATCAGGTCCTCCAGCACGGAGTGATAAAGCTTTAGTGTATCCTCTTTGACCTTCCAGTCTCCCCTTGCTTGGGATATGACTAGATTTGAATCCCCAGTGATTTCTATCCTTCTTGCCCCTAGTTCCAGGGCCGCTTTCATTCTAGTGATGCAGGCTTTGTACTCAGCTTGGTTGTTAGTGACTTCAAACCTCAGTTTATATGACAAAGGGATATGAGAGTCGTTTGGGGAAGCCAACAGTACCCCTATGCCATATCCACATTGGTTTGATGCTCCATCGAAATAGAGCTGCCAGGTGTCATTTAGGAGACACAAGATATCTTTCTCAGGGAACATGAAATCCTCTGCCTTGGCCTCTGTCACGGGGTGATCTGCCAGGAATTCTGCCACAGCCCTCCCTTTCACTGATTTCCTTGTTATATACTTGAGATTGAATTCTGCGAGCAGCAGCAACCACCTAGCCAACCTTCCAATAAGTGCTGGCTTCTCGAAAAGATATTTGATTGGGTCTAAGCGAGAAACTAGCACTACTGGATGTGCCAATAGGTAATGTCTTAGTTTCTTTGTGGCCCATACTAGCCCTCAGCAGGTTTTCTCGAGGGGAGTGTACCTTACTTCATAATCCATCATCTTTTTACTGAGGTAGTATATGGCGCACTCTACTTTGGCGTTGTTTTCTTGTGCTAGCATGCATCCCATGGACATGTCTGTCACTGAGAGGTACAAGATCAATGGCTTTCTAGGAATAGGTGGCGATAACACAGGTGGGTTTTAAAGATACTCTTTGATTGCCTCGAAAGCTTGCTGACAATCTTAATTCCATTCAAAATCAGTATCCTTCTTTAGGAGCTTGAAGAGAGGCTCACAGGTGGCCGTGAGTTTAGAAATGAACCTGCTGATGAACTGCACCTTTCCCAGGAAACTCCTCACTTCCTTTTCTGTCTTTGGTGGTGATATCTCCATGATAGCCTGTATCTTGGAAGGGTCTACCTCGATTCCTCTTTGAGTGATGAGAAATCCCAGCATCTTGCCAGCTGTTACCCCAAAAGTGCATTTTTGAGGATTAAGACGTAGCTTGTATTGCCTAATCCTCTCAAAGAACTTTTGAAGTGCCTCATAGTGTCCTTCTCTTTCCCTTGATTTGACTATCATATCGTCGACATATACCTCGACCTCTTTGTGCAACATGTCGTGCAGCAAGGTCGTTGCCATCCTCTGGTAGGTGGCTCCAGCATTCTTCAGCCCTAATGGCATTACTCGGTAGCAATAGGTTCCCCACGGTGTAGTGAAGGTGGTCTTCTCTCTATCCTCAGGAGACATCAGAATTTGGTTATACCCAGAAAACCCATCCATGAAAGATAGCAGTGCTTGCCCTGCAGTGTTGTCCACAAGCTCGTCTATGTGTGGCAATGGAAAATCATCCTTTGGACTGGCCTTGTTGAGATCTCGGAAATCTACACAGACCCTGATTCCCCCCCAGTTTTCTTTGGTACTGGAACGATATTGGCTACCCATTGTGGGTATTCGGTGACTATGAGAAAACCGGCGTTGATTTGTTTGGTGACTTCTTCTTTTATCTTTAGGACCTAATCAGGGCGCATACGTCTTAGTTTTTGTTTAACTGGTTTCGCATCAGGATGGAGAGGAATTTTGTGCTGAACAATTTCGGGGTCTATACCAGGCATGTCCTCGTAAGACCAGGCAAAAACATCTTTGTATTCTTTTAGCAAAAAGATTAGTTTTTCACTTTCTTGAGAAGACAGTGTTGTGCCAATTTTAACCATTTTGGGCTCGTCTTCAGAGCCCACATTTGCCGTGATTATTTCCTCAGAAAAAGGTTTAGCGTGCCTCTCTTCTTCTCTCTCGATGAATTCTAGAATTTCCTTTGGAATTTCTTCCTTAAAAATTGGATTGTCAGAATCCATGCAGTTAATCATAGACAAAGTGAAATACTCTAAATCTTCCTTCTCATTGCTAAAATTGTCAAAAGACATTTCAGAATCGAACTCAAAACAAATGTTATGCTTTGGTGTTTTGATCAGGTTTTCTTCACTAGATGAAAAGCTAGACTCAGACTAGGTTGACTCGGAGTCGGAATCAGAATCGGAACTCGGATCAGAATTAGCATTTTTTATTTTATATTTTAAAGTGTGTTCCACAGTCCAGTTAGGGTAAGCCCCTTTTTCAGCATCCACAATCAGCTCAGACCAGTCTTTTTCATAACCAAGGTTGATCATCAGCACTTCATAGTCACTTTGATTTGCACTTTCGTTACTGTCACCCTGCAAGTCTTGGAGGGCCATTTGATTTGCTATTGCTGTCATCTCTTCTAGTTGAGCTTCAATTTCCGCTTCGTCGCTATTGTCGACTCTTCGTGTACCATTAAATCCCCACCAGTTACCAAACCTATTCGTGATGGGGTGGATCACCCTTATTTCATGGTTGGTGACCCTTTCATCGAAGAGTAGGTTTAGTGATATTTCGTCCAATGGATCATTGTCAGCAGACTCCTCTTCCTTGGCTTCGTCAGATTCAGAGTTGTTGATTTCATCGATTGGCCAATAGTCATTGGTGGGCGCATAAGGATCATGGAAATAGATTGGAACCCTGCCGAATCCTTCTTCTTTTACTTCCTCTTCGTAGACCGTTCTTGCGAACATGACATGGTTGTCTTCCATGACGGCTATCACAGGCCTTGGTTGGTCCTCTGGAGTGATGTATTTGGAGAGGTCGAATTCCTTGATGGCAAAGCGGGCCGGACCAGACAGCTTGACGACAGTTTGAAAGTGCAAATCAATCATGAACAGTGATGTGGCCATTTTTTCCTAAAAAGATTTTTGTTTAAGTTAGCTTGGTTTAACTTACCCACTTTCATTTGATAAAAAGACCCCTAAGGTTTCAACCTGCAAAAGAGAACTTTACAGCATACATATATACAACGGTTGTGAGGAAGAACTTGAAAGCAAAATGCAAATAGGTTCCTAGCCTGTAGGTTCCTGCCTTAGTTTGATAAGTTCTATGGCTTTCTAACACATGTAGGGTTTTGGTAGTCTCGGGGTGCTCCGTTGTCAAAGGGCACCAATCCTCTCACCAACCCATCATAGCTGGTAATTGGATGATTCCCTTTTTGATATACCAAAAGGTACAAGTGACTGTGGAGTTTGCTGGAACCCCTAACATAGCCCATGTCATGCCGGGGTATTAGGTGAACTCAACGAGGCTTGCTTGCTCGATGCATATGATAAATGAATTAAACAAGGCATGTATTAGTCTTATGTTGAACTTTTTGGTTATGGCTCTCATGTCCCCAGCAGAGTCGCCAGAAAACTGTAGACACCTCCCAAACAGGGCATCGCCATACAGTTGTATCATCACTGTGTTTGCTCGATTGGTTGCTCGCTTCATAAACCAAGATCGTGGATACTTCCATGGCTAGAGGTATCACCACACGATAGCGGTTATCATCAAAACAAAGTCGCCACCTAGTTTGTTAAAGCTAGGAAAACAGATAGAGATTCTGGATACGGAAGCCAAAAGTACAGTAAAGGGAAGGTGTTAGGCACCCCTCTCTGCCTAGCCGTGAGGCTAGCCCATAATCATTCAACATAAGACATGTAGATGCTTTATTTAATTCCAACACGTAGTCTGTTTTTATGCCTTAAACAGTTAATAAGGTGAGCCAAGACTGTAAATAAGCATGCGTCAGAAAGCAGTAAACAAATCAAAGCTGTGCCAGCAGATCGATCACTCGGCCGGCGAATGGATGTCGTGGCCGAGGGTCACGCTGATTCAATGTACCGGTCGATGCATCGAAGCCTTGGCTGGTGTTCTTCCTCACACCAAACAGAAAGTTTAACAGTCGATTAAAATGCTACGATTAACAACTTAAATGGAAAATAAACCAATCTAGAGGTCGTTGGGCCTCACCACCTTGATCCCTCAGTTGCTTGATTGCTTCGAATCGATCGGGATTGACTGATTGATTGCTCCTTGAATGAAACCCTAGGGTTATGGTTTGAACTCCGGGGTTGGATCGTCGGATAGAAGGCCGCCTTCGAGAGGTTAGGGCTTTTGTAGAGAGGGTTTTTGTGAGTATTTCTGCAGAGTTTCGTGACTGATGAGAGGGTGTAGATCTATCAATTTCTGTGTTGTATTTTCGGAGTTCGAGGGTCTCTTTATATAGGCAAAGGGGTGACTCACTCGGTCCAATCAAATCACGGGGTTACGATTACAATTGCAATGTAACTCAAACTCTTCGTCGTAATCTCTGAACGTGGCCCGAACGCATCGAAGGGATCACAGGATTGGATCGAACAACCGACAGAAGGTTCGAGAGTCTGGAAAAAGGCCGATCTGGCGGCCGAGCAAAGGATGTCGCGGCCTGGAAATGGATGTGGGGGCAGAGCCATTGATCTGGCGGCCGAGGTTTTGATCTCTCAGGGAGATTTTGCTAGCAACAGGTTGCTCGGGTGAGGAATGGATGTTAAGGCCGTGATATCAATGTTACGGCCGACCGATGGGTTTTCCTGACACACCATGTTTCTGTCTGAAAGGCTATTTGGCTCTGGATTGGGTCCTCTAGGTGGCTCAGAGTTCGTACCATAAGTCCATGGGTTTCACAATAAGGCAATCAGCAATCATCGAATCCGTATCATCATCGGGATGGTCCCAAGGTGGGAGTTGAAATAATCGTTAGGCCAAATTGGGGTGTCTACAGTCCCTTCACCGCCACGTGTCATGTGAGAAATGGTCGTCGGTTCGGTTGTGTAATAATGGGCGGGAATTTCGAATCCCCAACCCTACTTCTATATAAAGGGTGACGGGAGGAGAGAGAAGGGTTACAATCCCTTTCTCGCTCTTGAACTCCATAGCCAGAGCTTCCCCATGCAACTGTTCGTCTTCCAGCCTTGTGTAGACACCCCAATTTGGACCTATTAATTATCCTTAATTTGTGCCCTCGAGGCTCCCCGATGATGAAAATGAATCAAAACAGGACTTGGCTAAAGCTTGAACGATGCTTCTTGGACTTTTTCAAACCAAAACTCTTCTTTTTCCGACACCCTGAAGGCAAAATGGGCACACTTTTTGGCATATAAAATAACTTTGAATGAAACCAATTGGGTTAGAAAGAGGACTCAACGAGCTTTCCAACGATTCGAAAAACACCCAAAACCGAGTTCGGGAGTGTCCGTGGCGCCCTTCTGAAGTTGGACTGCCACTCTAGAGCGCTCGGGAACACTCCCAAGCGCTCGGGACAGCCACTCCCAAGCGCTCGAGACCACTCTAGAGCGCTTGGGAGTGCTGACAGACCAATGCATGTTGAGCTTGGCTTTGACCATGGCTTTTCAAACTTTTCAACTCGTTCAACGTTCAAACCTGCATACCCCAGGCCTGCCTGAGCCAGCAGAGCATCTCATGATGCCTTTTGCCCTCCCCAAAACATTTTTTCTTTTCATTTTCATTGGATTTTCAAGCTAAAATGCTATTTTCTTCATCCCTATATATACCCCCTTCATTCTACACCAACAAGGGCACGAAATCAGTCTCTCTTTCTCCCCATTCTGCTGCCAAAAACCAGTCTCTAAACCTCCCTCAAATATTCTCCAAAACTTGTGTTTTCAAAGGAAATTTTCAAACAATCTTCAAGTGCTTCAAGAGCCTCAAATCTCTAGTTCATCTACTCCATTTTCCTACTGTTTTCTAAGCATTTTCAAGCATTTTCAAGCATCCAAATCAGACCAAGAAGCATAGTCCAAGCAACAAGAAAAAGGTATAATACAAGGCTTTTCAAGCCTTTCTGTTTTCTGAGGGGGATCAAGGGCTCATACCAGTTCTTCATACTGGTCGTGAGTTCCTTTGATCTTAAGTTTAACAACAAGAGCAATGGGTGCACAAAAAAAAATGTTTTCTTAAAACCCCTACTGGAAACACGCTCGAGCGCTCGAGAGTGCTCCCGAGCGCTCGGGACTGTTTCCAGTCCCATGCATGGCACTTTGGCACACAACAGGCTGGGGGTGAGTTGCATTCTTCGGTAAAATGATTTCATCTTGACATGCATGCACAGGAAATCAATTTTTCCCAAAACAGAAACATCTCTCACAAATTTTCATGCAAGAATAAGGTTTCTTTAAACTTAAAAGATGATTTTCTTTAAAACAAAGGTGTTCGCATGTCAAAACAGTGCCATTTCCTGTTTGAAACCAAGCTGGTGTGCAGCTCACTCCCAAGCGCTTCAAACCGTTCCCGAGCGCTCGGGAGTGCATGCATGCCATTGCATCCCATTTCCCCTAGTTTGTTATATTTTTTGACTTTCTGCATGCATAAATGTACCCATTTACCCTTTTAAACTTGTAGATCTAATTTTGTTGAGGCAGGGATGCATGATCTAAAAGGTTGAGGGCCTGTCTCAATCTTACAAATTCTATGCTGAGCCAGTAGTGTACTTAATAGTACTTCAGTTGATAGTTTAGCATTATGTCTTCTTGGCACTAACAAAACTTGCAGGATTGGGGTTCTAGCACTCCCAAGCGCTCGGGACCATTCCCGAGCGCTCGGGAGTGAATCCAGTGATAGGGTTCCATTTTCAGTCATCTCGTAATATCATGCATGCCCATTCTGTCACCCCTGTACACATGCACGTGCATGCACTTCTTATGTGTTATAACCGTGGATACTTGCTTATTGGTTTAATGAAACAAAATCGCTTTTGAAAAATCCCACAAGTGTTTAGTAGAGACCGATTTCGAATCGGGCGAGGGGGGTACCGTAAAACCCTTCCCCCCTCTTGACGTGGCTTCCGAACCCTTTTTCGAATCTCTGGTTTTCAATTCAAATCAATCATTTTCAATCAACACGGTTTCTCGGGTGGCGAACCACAAATCCGGGTGGCGACACTTCAAACTTTTTCAAATTGATTCTAAAAGGCGTGGCGTTTCCTAATGGGCCGCCCCGAAACCACCCGGGGCTGTGGTAGCCCACTGTGGCGACTCTGCTGGGGATGTTTAATTGATACTTGAGAAAAAGTTGGTTTGTTGATAAAACGGCCCGCTTTTCTTGAATATCAATTAAACTTGTGAGTCAAGCTTGAAAAATGTTTGTGGGATTTTCAAATATTTTGTTTCATTGTCTATCTTTTGTACATATATTCTGTTCAACTCCGCTGTTGCCTTTCGGCAATCCTACCCGGCTTGCCGGTGATGGAGAATCCCGGAATGCTCAGCAACCCTCGACCGTGATGAGTCATCCCTACCGTTTGTACCATTATTGGGTGTACGCTCAATAGTGGGAGGTATACTTTGACTCTAGTCCGGGGAACCCTCTTCAAGTCAAAACCGGCCTTTATACATGTGTAGAAAGCAATAGAACCTTCCAAACTAGGACAGGGACCCGCAGGGTAGGAATTATGTGCTATATCCTGCCTATATGTTACTGCTTTCTGCATCTCACCATGCATCTCATCCTAGTCATGCCATCATGCTGTCGATCTATTCAATTTCAAGTCCTGTGCTTCTTAGACTTGCTTGCGCGGTCTGTAGAAGGTTGTCGAGACCCGATGAAGAGTCGTGCACCCCAGTGTACGTTGTCTAAACTACATGAGTCCTTAGAGCAATGAGACTTTGGGAAATCAAAATATGCTAAGTCCTTGACTAATGCCTAATAAAAAATTCAACAGAGAATAAGGAATAACAGGAAACGACGCCGTAATGTCACTTTACTTACACCACTTTGGCTAATGGCACCATGCCACTGACACCACTCTGGTTGTGGTTTCACGTCGTCTATACTAGTCTATTCCAAGTTCAAAATTGAAATTTTGAATGAGCACTAGTCGAATACTTAGTTTATTTTGACATCTCTTAGAACCTGTCGTTCTAAACAAAGGATACACCTTAAAAGAAATTCTGAGGAATGAGGCAACCTTCGAAAGACCGTAATCTTATCCCGCTTGCACATCGCACCTTGCATCTTATAGTGTCCATTTGCTTTCGGGTAAAACTCTTAGACTCGCTCGCGCGGCTTGTTTATGATTGCCTGGACCGATGAAGAGTCGTGCTTTTTAAAGGCACGTTGTTGGAATTAATTAGTCCTAGCTAGGAACGATGGGGTTTTAGGGATATCGAAATTCATTAAGTCTTCAATACATTTTTCAATCATGGATTCAATGAAGATTAACGAAACAATTAGGCTACAATGTCGTGATACCCACATTACCCAGGTTATAGTGCGAAGTCACTTACACCGCTTAGGCTAATGGCACCATGCCACTAACGCCACTCCGGTTACGGTATCATGTCATTTACGCCAAACGATTTTTGAAACCAAAACGGAAATTTCTGGTGAAAAATGTTGAAGACTTAATTTGTCTTGATATCTCCCAAGTCTTGTTACTCCTAATCAAAGGATACACATTCAAAAGAATCTCTGAGGACTACGGCAATCCTTCATAGGTTGTCATTTCTTGGGTCTAGGAGACCATAAATCCGCGGAGTTTGAGATACCTCCGGTGTTCGCCGTGCCCGAACGGCTCCCTTAAGTGCGTCTGTATTCCAGCAATTGTATTACTCTTCCTCGGATGGTCTTAGATAAGGAGATTGGCTCTGATTCTCAACGTGCGGAATTAAACCTGCCTGACAACGACCTACCCGTGACTGTTGGAACTATCCGTAAAGTTTGATCCCTAGAGTCGACGATGACAACACGTGAATAACAATTCTTTTATTCATACACATCTTTTTCAATAAATCACAACAGGGGCACATTCTGAGTTCGCTTCTTACTTTACTGTCAGCACTGGGCCATCCGTCCTACAACAAAGCCATACCCTCATAAACCCAGAATTTGTGGGGAAGATATGGAACAAATGGTGGAAAATTTGAATGGGGAGTATTCGAACGGGGAACAGTCAACAGGGAATCTGAATGAGTTGGATCAAATCAGAACCTCCATCCGACAGATGGGTGAGCGAACAGAAAACCAGATTACCCAGTTGATGCTCATGATAACCGAGGTTGCCAGACGACTTCCACCTCCTCAAAATCTAGAAACACCCCTTGAAAATAACCATGAACCACCCGCTCAACCAAACCCCCAAAGCCCAGAAATGGCTGCCATCAAAGCCAAATTGGCCCAACTTGAGCAGTCCTTAGCCAGAAGCGAAAGAATAACCTCAATTGGTTTCGACATCGATGAACTCCGCCTCTTCCCAAATGCCAGACTACCCAAGAAATTCAAGCCAATCGACTTTGCTAAGTTCGACGGAACCGGTGACCCGAAAGCACACCTGATCGGCTACATTGGGGCACTTTCCATGTGGGGTGTGGAGAAAGACTCCATGGCCCAAATGTTCACTCAAACACTGGTTGGACATGCTTTGCACTGGTTCACTGCCTTGGAAATAATAAAGAAGAGATCTTGGGAGGACATCTGTGAAGCTTTCGTGGCCTAGTTCGACTACAACGTCCAACTTGAGGTCACCATCCGAGAGTTGGAATCAACAAAGATGGAACTGGAGGAGTCTTTCATGGATTTTGTCAGAAGATGGAGAGCAAAGACTGTTCAGTTGAAGGACAAACCCTCCGAGAAAGATCAAATTCGAATGATTGTCCGAAATCTCCATCCCGCACTTGCCAAGCACATGATCCTAGCTCAAGCCTCTTCTGACTTCAAGACATTCTTCGAAATAGGTCTGGCCGTCGAAGAAGCTGTTCAGTTGGGCATCCTCGAAGATGCTGATTCCTTCCCAGAGACAAAAAATGTGGACCCCGACAGTAGCAGCACGGTGTATGGCTACACCAGCCCACCATCTAACCCTACAAATACCGACCCTGCCCGGACTGAGCCTATTAGCCAGATCATTGCTCAAGCCTCCAAGCCTAGACAGCCATGTGTCTTTTCCCAGTTTCCCGTACCATTATCCATGGTATTCGAAAGGCTTGTCAAAAGCAGAACCATCAAACCACTCTTTCCAACTCCCTACCTCAAAAGCTCCCAACCTACCACAACCCAAATGCCTTCTGCTCCTTCCACCAAATGCCCGGTCACGCTACCGATGACTGTCACCGTCTCCGTCACAAGATCCAAAACCTAATCGACGACGGAACCATCCCAGTGCCGGACCTCAGATCTGAAGGAGGATTTTGAGTGCAGTAAAGTCAATCCATGAATGGCATATGTCACGAGTTAGGGAGGTTTTTAAGTTTCAAGTCGAGTCTTTTTCAATTTCGAGTCAGTTTGTACCTCGAGTCTTTTATGCTTTTCGTGTTTGTGTGTTTTCAAATTCAAGTTTGTGGTCAAAGAAGAAAAACCAAAAAGAGAGTCAAATTCGTAGTCCCGAACTACGTTATGACCTGATTCCTTCATAAGAAGGATACGTAGGCAGCCTCATCCTGTGGCCCGGTCATGTTCATTCAAGTCGATCCCAAATTCGGTCACGATCCTTCGTGTCAATCTTTCGTCAATCCGTTCTGTCTTTTGAAATCAATCTCAAGCTTCTTGTGTCGAATTTGTCATAATAAGCTCGTGTTTTGTGATAATCCCTTAACTTGGAATTGTTTTTCACCACCAATTGAGGAATCAAAACACGAGATACTTTGCCATTGCAAGAAGAAGAATTTCATGGGACCACTCCCTGGCGCGGTCAAGAAGAAATGTCTTGGCCCGAGAAAAAGCTTGCTAGATCAAAACCTCAAAATGTGATCTAGGCAAAAGTTAGGGCACACAAGTCTCTTAACTTGCATCTGGGATCCAGTTATCAAGTTGTGCAATTCAAAATGACGAAAGGCATTCTTTTCTTTTATCAAACGCTTGAAGATATATATCTATTGATACCCCCTTTGAGCCTAAATCAATTTCTTTGAAAGAACCTACCTAAGCAGCTATCCCCCCAGACTGGGGTGAAATAAGGAAGACAAATGTGCCAAACACCTAGTTATCATCGGTGCATCAGAATTCAAAGCGTAAAAATGCAATATACATGGGCACAATGAGATGCAAAACATCGAAGAAGAATTAGAGAAAGCTCAAAATTCAAAGCATCAAGAATGACAGTGCCAAACACATCGGCACAACAAAGCGTGAAGCAAATCAAGTGAAAGAAGGCGCCCATCAAAAGCAAAAGGGCACAAAAATTCAAGATAGCTGCTAGCTCTCGAAACCCAAAGAAAATGAAAATTCTTGAGCCTATTATCCTTTCTTTGTTAAGCCAAACCTCGGCCACATTACAACCCAGATAAAGTCCTTTCAGATTGGAAAACACAACTTGATAACAAAAATCGTAGACAATAGGAGAAAACAAGAAGGAGGGGTAAGGCATTTTGTGAATCCTGCAAAATCCAAGCTGGGACATCTTTCGAAATCCATGGGTTGCCATCAGCAACCTAGGGCACAGTTCGTGGTAAAAATTCTCATGTTTTGGACAAAACAAGCTGAGCATCAATTGATGGAGCTAAAGCAATTTCAAAACCCCAATTGGGAGAATCACCAAAACTTGATTTTATCAGGACAATTTCAAACATCAATTGTGGGGCATGCTTGCCACTTTTCGAACCCTCAAATAATCAAGTTTCTCGTCGAGTCAAATCAAACTCCTCGTCCAGTCAAGATCATCATGGAGATTCAGTCCTCTGATGAATGGTCTTTCTTGTCTTTTGAGTCATCTAGGCCTTGCCTAAATTCACGCAAGGTCATTCCCAGTCATCATCTAGTCAAGTCACTTTGATCTTGAGGTCCCAACTCGTGAAAGAAATTCCAATACATGGAAGAACTCGCGCTTGCACTCATGACGAAACTGGTTGCCGAAACTATCAGTGGAATCAAGGAATAGAATCAGAACTGAGATCTGTCACTGGGCATGCACATCAGGCCAATGTCATCGATCATAGCAAGCACATCAAGACTGGGGCATGAATGCTCAAAACTCAAGCCCTGATCAAAGTCAAACTCAAACCAACTCCAGCTCAAACCCAATTTCCATCCAAAGACAAACTCCATCCCAAATCCCAAGGTCCTGAAAATACCAACCCGTTGGCCAAACACAGTAAAGCAGAAAGGGTACTCGAACATGTCCTCTGTTTTTCAAAAAAAATAAAATCAATCATCGTTGTTGTCAAATGTCGAAACAAGGGTCTCACTCTCTAACCTCGACCTCTTATGGTCGTCATCATCTATCATATTTGTCAATACGACTGCTTGACTTGCTGCCATAGATTTGGCACCGTCCTCGGCACTGTCCTAAGTGACATCTTTTAATCATCTTCCGCCATGGATTTGGCGCTGTCTTGAGGGACACCTTTCAATCGTTTTCTGCCATGGATTTGGCATTGTCCTGAGGGACACCTTTCAATCATCTACCGCCATAGATTTGGCAATGTCCTGAGGGACACCTTTCAATCATTTTCCGCCATAGATTTGGCATTGTCCTAAGGGACACCTTTCAATCGTCTTCTGCCATAGATTTGGCATTGTCCTGAGGGACACCTTTCAATCGTCTTCCGCCATAGATTTGGCATCTTTCAATCAATCTCTTCAATCGTCTTCCGCCATAGATTTGGCACCGTCCTGAGGGACATCTTTCAATCGTCTTCTGCCATAGATTTGGCATTGTCCTGAGGGACACCTTTCAATCGTCTTCCGCCATAGATTTGGCATTGTCCTGAGGGGCATCTTTTAATCATCTTCTGCCATAGATTTGGCATTGTCCTGAGGGACATTTTTCAATCATCTTCCGCCATAGATTTGGCACCGTCCTGAGGGACATCATTCAATCATCTTCCGCCATAGATTTGGCAATGTCCTGAGGGACATCTGTCAATCAACTTCTGCCATGGATTTGGCATCTTGTCGATTATTTGCTTGCTTGTTTTCACGCCTGCTACAGCATGCATGTTTGCATTTGCCCCAAAGAACTACGCTGGTTTGATCCCTACAACCGGGGTACATAGGCAGCTCGAACGAGCGCGACCTCATGTTTCGAATGCTTGTGCATCTTTACTTGCATTTGATTTTGAATTAAGGATTTAGTAGGGCTCGAATTGGGCTGTCTCAATCTTTGGACGTCACTCGTATCCAGACATGATGCCGAGCGCTGTCCAAAGAGGGGCAACTGTAGACACCCCAATTTGGACCTATTAATTATCCTTAATTTGTGCCCTCGAGGCTCCCCGATGATGAAAATGAATCCTACGAGATGGAGGAGCCTCAACCATTTCCTCTTCGGCCCCCTCCGGCTGCACATTGCCCTCATCCTCACTCTCAGAATCTCGAGAAGGGGCTGCATCAAGCGGAGCTGTAACGCCTCGAATTTTGGGTACGTTAAATAAACATTTTTATTGAATAAACTTAAAGAGAGTCTAGCTCATTATTACAACATAATTCTCACAGGAGTACTTTTATTCAACAAAGGAGGGGATAAACTAAGGTTAACTACTGCTCCGCCTCTTCTTCCATCCTTGCAAGCTCCTCGGCTCCGAAGGCCTCCAAAGTGTACTGTTCATGCTGCTCATCTATAAAGTCTGACACATTATACCAGCGTCGCCCCCAGTATAATATGTCAGGGTCACCACAAAGGTAACACCGTGAGCTACAAAAGCTCAATAGAATAATCCAACCCGCTAACCCATAACTTACAACAAATAGTCATATAAATAATCACATCTACTCATTTAACAACATAATTAACAATGAAACATCCGCATTCACTATCTTGCTTACGTTGGTGTCATGCCTTTCTTGGTTTCTCCTACGCGACTCATCGTATTGTGTCACCATTTCATTTTAAGAAAATCATTTGTCATTCAACGGGCTACCAAGTCCGGCCACGTTACAAAATCTTGCATTGGCTCCTTTCACCGATAACCAAGCCCAATTACCAATGAAGCTACCACGTCCGGCTCCATTAGCAATCTACACAATGGGCTACCAAGTCCGGCCTCATTGTGGTTTTCGCAAGTCCACACAAAGGGCTACCAAGTCCGCCACCTTGCGGGTTTTCACAACTCACATAAGGCTACCAAGTCCGCCATTATGTAGTCTCAAAAATACTTTTATCCATATCAACCACTCCTTAAGTGTCATGTTTCTACTTTCCGGTTTTTGTGTCTCGTAATCATGCATAGACTCCGCGGCGGGACGAATCACTTTAAAGAAATCTTGAAATTAAACTAGCAAGATCATCCAACTCTATATTACCTAATCGTACTCAAATTATTACTTAAAGCCACTTATGTTTTATCAAGCAACAAGTAATGCAACAAATATACATACATGTTCATAATCATCCTCAAGACAATAATATATTACAAAAATCCGTTCTTTCTTCCTTTGTGGGAAAACAACATATGTTTATTGACGTAGAAATTCATTATTTGGCATGCTCATTCTTCTTTAGTACTTTAGTAAACAAGTTTTACTAACTAGCTTTGATACCTTAACCGTTTAACTCATGGTTGTATACTTAAAGTAAGTATAATCCAAGCAAGTACATAGCATGTCCATAATCATTACTTAAAGCATAACGCCACATGTGCGGACGCCTTTGGGGTGGTAATCCACCATATGCTTTGTTACTTTACCACAAGTAATACAAGCAAGTACATAGTAGATCCATAACCATTACTTAAAGCATAACGCCACATGTGCGGACGCCTTGGGGTGGTAATCCACCATATGCTTTGTTATAATATCACAAGCACTGGAGTATAAGCTTATAGGTAAGTTAAAAGATCAACATGCGATTACTTCTACACGAAGTTATACCTTAAGTTGATTCTAATCATGCTTAATCATCCAATGGCAATATTAAGTTCACTAACTATCATGCATCCAACGTTTTAAGAAAATAAACTATCATTATCATGCTTTCATTATAACGACTTAGCTAGGTTAAAACTAAGACAAGAAGTAGTGTCTAACATATATTTAGGATTATGGATGATTATACTACATTCAATTCGACATGCATACAATTATAGTTAGGATAAGTAGGTTCGAAGAACTCTACCGTTCTTCTTGGCGGTAGGGTGGCTACGGGAATTTCGTTGGAGTAACGGCTTACGGTGGACTTCCGGTAGCTTCGAAAAAGGTTTCCCTCGAAACTAAGTCTTGACTATACTACTAAACTCTTATGGATCGAAGGGTGGTGGAGTGGTGGTTTAATGGCGGCTTAGGATGAGTTTCTTGAAGAACAAGGGAAGAACTTCAAGAACACTCAAGAACAAAGCAAGAACAAGCAAGAACACTAAGCTTTCTAGAGAGAAGTTGAATGGTGAAGGTGTGAGTTGAAAGGCATGGAATGGATGCTATTTATAGGCAAATGGAGCTCCCCCTCACTCCACTTGGCCGGCCATTACTCTCTCTCTCCCCCATAAATTTGTTCCTATTGTCTAGTCTTGTCATGCAATAGTATGCCAACTAAGTGCCACTTGGTGAAATAGTGTCAAAGTACAACCATGTGTCTAGGTTTAATGCACCTACACCTCACTCTCCCCTTCTCCCTATTCGGCCACATCACTCTCTCCCTCCCTATGGATTTGCTCCATGGTCTTGTCTTGTCAAGTCCAAGTACATCATTCAAGTGTTTCTAGGTCAAATAGTGTTCAAGGATACCCACATGTCAAAGTACAACACAAATACACTTCACCTTTCCTCTCCCTCTCATTCGGCCATCTCCCTCTCTCTCTTCCCATGGATTTGCTTCATAGTCTAGTCTTGTCAATCCAAAGTACATCATTCAAGTGTATCTAGGTCAAATAGTGTCAAAGTACAATGCACATGTCCAAGTACAATACACTTGCACTCACTCTCCCTCTCCCTCTCCCTCTCCATTCGGCCCTCTCTCTCTCTCTTGGTCAAAGTATTATCATGTATGTATATATATATATGTGTATATCTATATGTATATCTATGGAAAGAACAAGGAGGGTAAGGACAAACTACTTAAATGTACACATGGCTTATGATTATTCTCTTTGTATGGTAAAGTACACATGACTAGTCTTGTCATGCTATAGTACTCCAACCAAGTGTATCTAGGTCAAATAGTGTCAAGGTACAACACACATATCAAAATACAACTCACATACACTCACTCTTCCTCTCTCCCAATCGGCCTCTATCTCCTTTCCCATGGATTTATTCCATGGACTTGTCAAATCAAGTCCATAATCATGGCAAGTAACCTAAGTCTAGTCACATCAAGTCCTTTCTCTTTCAAATCAAATCTAGGTAATGATAAGGGTCCAAACAATGATGAGGTGGTCATGGTGTAGTCTTGTCCTAGAATGGTCTACTTGGAAGAAAGACTAGAATCATTGGCTAGGTTTTGACTAGAAATGGGTTGGCATGTAACAAATAGGCTTAAGGCTATTAGGTGGCTTGGACAAGTGGCCAAAGATACATACACACACCTCACTCTCTCTCTCCTCACATTCGGCCCCCTTCTTCTCTCTCCCTAGTCGATTCTCTATCTTGGTCAAAGTACTTATATGTATATATATATATATATATATATATATATGTGTGTGTGTGTACATTTGTGGAAGAACAAGGAGGATAAGGACAAGGCTACTTAAATGCACACATGGTTAATGATTATTCTTTTGTAGGAGAAGTTACTATCATATCTTTCACAAAGAATCACATGTGAAAATTTGACAATGCAATTATCCAATTGATAATAATTTCCATAATGGTTATTGTCCAAGGGTCTAACATTTCCCTAGCGGTTATTAACCAATGGGCGAAAGAAGTAATGATGAGGAAGTACATGACTTGTCTTGTCATCCTATTTGGCAAATCCTAACATCTATTATCCAATGGGTAAAGTTTTCCCTAGCGGTTATTAACCAATGGTCCAAGGAAAGTCATCATGGAGTACACTATTTGCTTTTGACTAGACTATTCCAACTACTAGTCAAACTTGGTCTTCTCCCTAACAACTATTGTCCAATGGTCCAAAGATCTTTCTAGCATGTAATAACCAATGGATAAAGACTAGTCATCATGAAGTACACTATTTGCTTTTGACTAGACTATTCCAACTACTAGTCAAACTTGGTCTTCTCCCTAACAACTATTGTCCAATGGTCAAAGGTCTTCCTAGCATGTAATAACCAATGGATAAAGACTATCCTAGTATCTATTGTCCAATGGATAAAGATTACCCTAGTATCTATTGTCCAATGGATAAAGATTACCCTAGCCTTTATCGTCCAATGGATAAAGATTCAAGGTTGACTTTGGTCAAGGTTTTAGTTAGGGTTTCCAAATGACCTAATTAGGATCAACTGGGACTTGCTAAGTAGGATAATTAAACAAGTCGAGTAATTAGGGGATTAACCTTAGTGATTAGGGAAAACAATATGCCAATGTTCTTGTCTAACGAAAATGGTCTTGCTGACCGTTGTGAAGAAGAATAGGTTTTGACCTTAATGAATCTAATTATAACGGATTATAAGCGATAAAAAGAAAATTCAAAATATTTACGAATAAACAGCGAGATTTTTATCTAGTAGAAAATCGCCTAATAACGGAACATTAAAGCCCAACGGTGCCAAACGCCAAGGCAAGGCGTGAGCATGGCCAAGGTAGCCTGATGGCAAAGCGGTGGCAGGTGGCCAAATGGTACAACAAAGGCTAAGGCAGCCGATAGCTGCTAAAGCGGCTGCTGGCCAAGCGAGTAAAGGCACCAAAGAACGCCAAGGCAAAAGCGAGGCGCGACCCGATGCCAAGGCGTAACCCAATGGCGCCTAAGCAGAGCAAGGCAGCCCAGGAACGCCAAGGCAAAAGCGAGGCGCGACCCGATGCCAAGGCAGAACCCAATGACCTAAGGCAGAGCAAGGTAGCTCAAAGAACGCCAAGGCGAAAGCAAGCGCGACCCGATGCCCAGCGTAACCCGATGGCAACCCGGCAGAGTAACAACTGACAGTTGTCCCGACGCCTAGACGAGGCAGACCAATGACCAACGCTGGCGAGGCAGCGCGACAATGACCCGACGCTGGCGAAAGCGAGGCAATGATCGACGCCTGGCGGCGAGGCGCGACAATGACCGACGCTGGCGAGCGAGGCACAAGCCTGGCGGCGGCAGCGCGACAATGAGCCGACGCTAAGGCAAAGCGCGACAATGAGCCGACACCGAGGCGAGGCAGCGCGACAATGAGCCGACGCCAAAGGCAAGGCAGGCCCGACGCCGACGCCAAGGCAGCCTAGCCAAGCCAAAGCAAGGCGGTCAAGCCGACGGTCAAGGCAAAGACCAAAATTTTCCTACTAACCACTCCGGCATCGATGCATCACTAAGCCAAACGGTAGTTAGGGTTTGCTAACTAATCGGTTAAAAGCTAACTATGCTTGCTAAGTAGGATTTCCAGCCGAGAATTATAATTTAAAGATATTATTTACTTAATAGGGAAAATATACGAGTACGTTTACAAGTATACTAGTCATGGGAGAAGGACTAAATTGTCCGAAGTAAAATGATTCAATTTTACAAGTTTCAAATCTAATTATGACGGATTATTAATCGCTAAAAGGGATTTATAAAACAAATAATGAATTTTCAAATATAACAACAAAATTTTTATAAGTCAATAACGACCGATTTTTGGATGTTAAAAATGAAATCCAAGTATTAAAATAAAATCCAAATTTTTAACGAAATTTTTATTGACCAAAAATCAGGGTCGTTACAACCTATCCCCCTTAAAACAATTTCGTCCTCGAAATTCGCACGTGACTACGGGTTAGGCTTAATTACTATACAGGTCTCGGAATCATCGTCTATCCCCCTTAAAACAGAAGCAAGCCACTCTTAATCCCTTGTAAACATCAATGCCAAATGCAAAACCTCTATCAAGTCATCATGCGGACTTAATCCTACAGATGTTTCCTTAACACGACGCCCCTTTAACTTGGCAGGGGCAATATGGTAACTCTTTGGGGTGGTAAGCCAAGAAGTTCTTCCGGAGCATATCGACGTACTCGTCGGCTACCAAACATTTATCGTCGATCATGTCGTTTGCCTATCCCTCTTAAATTGGAGACGAGATGCCGCCACCATCGTCCGATGACAGTCTTATGACTGCTCGATGTGCTGATAGATAGTCCCTTTTCAGATTTTGGTCGAAATTTACCACGTTGATCACTCTAAGGTTGCGGTTAGGCATAGGTTGGCTATTTCTAGCCCGCACTCACTACACATTTAGACTAATGGCTACACTCTCCCGAAATGGTGATGATACTGCCCTACTCGACCTTAGGGGTTTTTGTTACTGGTGTTAGCATGCAATGAACAGGATAGATCAAGCAACTAAAATATATATATATATATTTTTTTTTTATAGAACAAGATCATTATATCACACACCTATTTTACACGCCTAACGGCATTATCAGATACAAAAGAAAATAAATAAAAGTAAAGGCAGATAATAATGGCTAGGGTGCCATTGTTACGCCTCGAGCCGCCATCGATCGGCGAAAGCTTGGAGCGCACGACGTTCGTATTCTTTTCCGAACGCCGCGAGTGCGACGGCCACGACGGGAACCCAGTACCAGAAGGTGGTGAGGCGGTTATTCCTGTCGAACCACCGCGGTATGGCTATGGTAATCACGGCACAGAAGAGGACGAAGGTGAAGGGCAGCAACTGTATTGCTCGGATCATCGAGGTGAGCTCGATTCTCTCCATCTCTCGAAACTGGGCGTCCTCGGGAATCCTCGTCGGTAGATCGCCATGGCTCGGTTTGATTGGATAGTGGTTTGGAGGGGTTAAGATGGTGAAAGAGAGATGAAGAGATGGTGTGAAGAAAATGGGAAGAGGAGGGGGGGTATTTATAGGGCCGGGTGAGGGGTGTGAAGGAGGGAAATGTTTAATTTGAATTTTGGGGGGAGGTTGAGGGTGGTTTACCGGGGCCCCCTTTTCGGGTATGGCCGACGCTTGGCGCTCTCATTTAAAATAAAATGTCTAATGGTAGTGTGCTACAGTACCCGTAACAAAGAAAATTTTATAGATAAGCAAGAAGATTGCTGTCATTTAGCAACTTGCGTCAACTAAAATAATTGTCCTTTGTAATAAGGGTTTCATCTACTAAAGAATAGTACGCAACAGTACTTTTTTGAAGGAAACAAGCTTTTTTTATTTATTTATTTATTTATTTATTTATTTTTTATAGATAAAAGAGAGATACAATCATAAGCATAGAGTTCTATTACAAGACAACAGATAAGACTTTCCTATTACATCAAAAGTCTACTACTACCAAGCTTCTTACTATAATGGCAAATAGCATCCTAAGCTTCTCCCTAATACAAGTTGAAACGATCCTACATACTCCTACTATGATACTACTACGACTCGGGGTGTAAAGAGAAAATCGTATACGAATATAAAATACAATTATGCACGTAAACAGTGATCATGTGTTGATAGGAAAATACAAGTCTTTCATTAAATGGAAACAAGTACACATAGATGATCTTACAAGTCTTTACTGAAATAGAAATGCATACAACATAGATGGACTCTTAAATAGACAAGGGTGATCCTAATTTTCCAACTTCCTACATCCCGAAGGATTACAATTATTACTCGACTTATCTAAGATACGCCTAATTGGCATCCTCTGCTTTGGGGTCTCGTCCTCTTCGAGATTCCCTTCATTGACATCCTTACTTCCACTGACTTCTCCTCCTCAGCCACCTTGTTGGCAACCTTCTCATCTCCGGTTTCTTCTTCAACTTCTTCAATTATAAACTCCTCATCATCGGGAAATGTTATTTGGACTATGACGGGTATAGCTTCATTACCATCTTCCTCCTCATTTTCGGGAAGTGGAATGGCACCATGCTTCTGATAGAAGTCATGAATGTAGGGAAAAGTATAAGGAAAATTGGGATCCTCCATTAGTTGGGTTGTCATGGTTTCTATGGTGTTTCTAAATCACAGCTTCCGCTAGTAGGTTGACTTGGTAAAGGTTCGGTTGGCTCATCTACAAGGAAAGTTTAAACCTCAATTAGTCACGGTTTAAAGACAAGGGTTCAATTAACACTAATGAAAAACTTGATTTAGCTACGCTCCACATTCGATTCTTGATTTAAGTCATCATCCAATTGTTCGGGAATTCCCAGCTCGGGGGTACTGCCAATTTCCACACCTTGCTTCAATCCGAAGATTGTTTTGTCAGAATTCCACCCAATTTGGGACGGTAAACTTAAACTCAATTCACGTTTGTGCAACGGTCAACTTATCTTAAACATATCTCAAGACTTATCTTAAAGGCTACCCATTCTACCCATGGCCGAGTATTGAGCCTAGAGCTCTGATACCATGTTGTAACGCCCCGAATTTTGGGTACGTTAAATAAACATTTTTATTGAATAAACTTAAAGAGAGTCTAGCTCATTATTACAACATAATTCTCACAGGAGTACTTTTATTCAACAAAGGAGGGGATAAACTAAGGTTAACTACTGCTCCGCCTCTTCTTCCATCTTTGCAAGCTCCTCGGCTCCGAAGGCCTCCAAAGTGTACTGTTCATGCTGCTCATCTATAAAGTCTGACACATTATACCAGCGTCGCCCCCAGTATAATATGTCAGGGTCACCACAAAGGTAACACCGTGAGCTACAAAAGCTCAATAGAATAATCCAACCCGCTAACCCATAACTTACAACAAATAGTCAAATAAATAATCGCATCTACTCATTTAACAACATAATTAACAATGAAACATCCGCATTCACTATCTTGCTTACGTTGGTGTCATGCCTTTCTTGGTTTCTCCTACGCGACTCATCGTATTGTGTCACCATTTCATTTTAAGAAAATCATTTGTCATTCAACGGGCTACCAAGTCCGGCCACGTTACAAAATCTTGCATTGGCTCCTCTCCGCGGATAACCAAGCCCAATTACCAATGAAGCTACCACGTCCGGCTCCAATGGCAATCTACACAATGGGCTACCAAGTCCGGCCTCATTGCGGTTTTCACAAGTCCACACAAAGGGCTACCAAGTCCGGCCACCTTGCGGGTTTTCACAACTCACATAAGGCTACCAAGTCCGGCCATTATGTAGTCTCAAAAATACTTTTTATCCATATCAACCACTCCTTAAGTGTCATTTTTCTACTTTCCAGTTTTTGTGTCTCGTAATCATGCATAGACTCCACGGGGACGAATCACTTTAAAGAAATCTTGAAATTAAACTAGCAAGATCATCCAACTCTATATTACCTAATCGTACTCAAATTATTACTTAAAGTCACTTATGTTTTATCAGCAACAAGTAATGCAACAAATATACATACATGTTCATAATCATCCTCAAGACAATAATATATTACAAAAATCTGTTCTTTCTTCCTTTGTGGGAAAACAACATATGTTTATTGACGTAGAAATTCATTATTTGGCATGCTCATTCTTCTTTAGTACTTTAGTAAACAAGTTTTACTAACTAGCTTTGATACCTTAACCGTTTAACTCATGGTTGTATACTTAAAGTAAGTATAATCCAAGCCAGTACATAGCATGTCCATAATCATTACTTAAAGCATAACGCCACATGTGCGGACGCCCTTGGGGTGGTAATCCACCATATGCTTTGTTATTTTACCACAAGTAATACAAGCAAGTACATAGTAGGTCCATAACCATTACTTAAAGCATAACGCCACATGTGCGACGCTGGGGTGGTAATCCACCATATGCTTTGTTATAATATCACAAGCACTGGAGTATAAGCTTATAGGTAAGTTAAAAGATCAACATGCGATTACTTCTACACGAAGTTATACCTTAAGTTGATCCTAATCATGCTTAATCATCCAATGGCAATATTAAGTTCACTAACTATCATGCATCCAACGTTTTAAGAAAATAAACTATCATTATCATGCTTTCATTATAACGACTTAGCTAGGTTAAAACTAAGACAAGAAGTAGTGTCTAACATATATTTAGGATTATGGATGATTATACTACATTCAATTCGACATGCATACAATTATAGTTAGGATAAGTAGGTTCGAAGAACTCTACCGTTCTTCTTGGCGGTAGGGTGGCTACGGGAATTTCGTCGGAGTAACGGCTTACGGTGGACTTCCGGTAGCTTCGAAAGAGCAGGGTTTCTCGAAACTAAGTCTTGACTATACTACTAAACTCTTATGGATCGAAGGGTGGTGGAGTGGTGGTTTAGTGGCGGCTTAGGATGAGTTTCTTGAAGAACAAGGGAAGAACTTCAAGAACACTCAAGAACAAAGCAAGAACAAGCAAGAACACTAAGCTTTCTAGAGAGAGAAGTTGAATGGTGAAGGTGTGAGTTGAAAGGCATGGAATGGATGCTATTTATAGGCAAAAATGGAGCTTCCCCCCTCACTCCACTTGGCCGGCCCTCACTCTCTCTTTCTTCCCCATAAATTTGTTCCTATTGTCTAGTCTTGTCATGCAATAGTATGCCAACTAAGTGCCACTTGGTGAAATAGTGTCAAAGTACAACCATGTGTCTAGGTTTAATGCACCTACACCTCACTCTCCCTCTCTCCCTATTCGGCCACATCACTCTCTCCCTCCCTATGGATTTGCTCCATGGTCTTGTCTTGTCAAGTCCAAGTACATCATTCAAGTGTTTCTAGGTCAAATAGTGTTCAAGGATACCCACATGTCAAAGTACAACACAAATACACTTCACCTTTCCTCTCCCTCTCATTCGGCCATCTCCCTCTCTCTCTTCCCATGGATTTGCTTCATAGTCTAGTCTTGTCAATCCAAAGTACATCATTCAAGTGTATCTAGGTCAAATAGTGTCAAAGTACAATGCACATGTCCAAGTACAATACACTTGCACTCACTCTCCCTCTCCCTCTCCATTCGGCCCTCTCTCTCTCTTGGTCAAAGTATTATCATGTATGTATATATATATATGTGTATATCTATATGTATATCTATGGAAAGAACAAGGAGGGTAAGGACAAACTACTTAAATGTACACATGGCTTATGATTATTCTCTTTGTATGGTAAAGTACACATGACTAGTCTTGTCATGCTATAGTACTCCAACCAAGTGTATCTAGGTCAAATAGTGTCAAGGTACAACACACATATCAAAATACAACTCACATACACTCACTCTTCCTCTCTCCCAATCGGCCTCTATCTCCTTTCCCATGGATTTATTCCATGGACTTGTCAAATCAAGTCCATAATCATGGCAAGTAACCTAAGTCTAGTCACATCAAGTCCTTTCTCTTTCAAATCAAATCTAGGTAATGATAAGGGTCCAAACAATGATGAGGTGGTCATGGTGTAGTCTTGTCCTAGAATGGTCTACTTGGAAGAAAGACTAGAATCATTGGCTAGGTTTTGACTAGAAATGGGTTGGCATGTAACAAATAGGCTTAAGGCTATTAGGTGGCTTGGACAAGTGGCCAAAGATACATACACACACCTCACTCTCTCTCTCCTCACATTCGGCCCCCTTCTTCTCTCTCCCTAGTCGATTCTCTATCTTCTATCTTGGTCAAAGTACTTATATGTATATATATATATATATATATATATATATATATGTGTGTGTGTACATTTGTGGAAGAACAAGGAGGATAAGGACAAGGCTACTTAAATGCACACATGGTTAATGATTATTCTTTTGTAGGAGAAGGTACTATCATATCTTTCACCAAGAATCCCATGGGAATATTGGACAATGCTATTATCCAAGGGATAATAATTTCCCTAATGGTTATTGTCCAAGGGTCTAACATTTCCCTAGCGGTTATTAACCAATGGGCGAAAGAAGTAATGATGAGGAAGTACATGACTTGTCTTGTCATCCTATTTGGCAAATCCTAACATCTATTATCCAATGGGTAAAGTTTTCCTAGCGGTTATTAACCAATGGTCCAAGGAAAGTCATCATGGAGTACACTATTTGCTTTTGACTAGACTATTCCAACTACTAGTCAAACTTGGTCTTCTCCCTAACAACTATTGTCCAATGGTCCAAAGATCTTTCTAGCATGTAATAACCAATGGATAAAGACTAGTCATCATGAAGTACACTATTTGCTTTTGACTAGACTATTCCAACTACTAGTCAAACTTGGTCTTCTCCCTAACAACTATTGTCCAATGGTCAAAGGTCTTCCTAGCATGTAATAACCAATGGATAAAGACTATCCTAGTATCTATTGTCCAATGGATAAAGATTACCCTAGTATCTATTGTCCAATGGATAAAGATTACCCTAGCCTTTATCGTCCAATGGATAAAGATTCAAGGTTGACTTTGGTCAAGGTTTTAGTTAGGGTTTCCAAATGACCTAATTAGGATCAACTGGGACTTGCTAAGTAGGATAATTAAACAAGTCGAGTAATTAGGGGATTAACCTTAGTGATTAGGGAAAACAATATGCCAATGTTCTTGTTTAACGAAAATGTCTTGCTGACCGTTGTGAAGAAGAATAGGTTTTGACCTTAATGAATCTAATTATAACGGATTATAAGCGATAAAAAGAAAATTCAAAATATTTACGAATAAACAGCGAGATTTTTATCTAGTAGAAAATCGCCTAATAACGGAACATTAAAGCCCAACGGTGCCAAACGCCAAGGCAAGGCGTGAGCATGGCCAAGGTAGCCTGATGGCAAAGCGGTGGCGAAGTGGTGGCCAAGTGGCCAAACAGTGGCCAAGGCAGCCCGATAGGTGGCCAAGCAGTAGCAAAGGCAGCCCAGCAACGCCAAGGCAAAAGCGAGGCGCGACCCGATGCCAAGGCAGAACCCAATGGCAGCCAAGGCAGAGCAAGGTAGCCCAGCAACGCCAAGGCAAAAGCGAGGCGCGACCCGATGCCAAGGCAGAACCCAATGACAGCCAAGGCAGAGCAAGGTAGCCCAGCAACGCCAAGGCGAAAGCAAGGCGCGACCCGATGCCCAGGCAGAACCCGATGGCAACCAGGGCAGAGCAACCCGACAGTGTCCCGACGCCTAGGCGAGGCAGACCCGACAGCGACCCGACGCCTGGGCGAGGCAGGCGCGACAGCGACCCGACGCCTGAGCGAGGCAGACCCGACAGCGACCCGACGCCTGGGCGAGGCAGGCGCGACAGCGACCCGACGCCTGAGCGAGGCAGACCCGACAGCGACCCGACGCCTGGGCGAGGCAGGCGCGACAGCGAGCCGACGCCAAGGCAAGGCAGGCGCGACAGCGAGCCGACACCGAGGCGAGGCAGGCGCGACAGCGAGCCGACGCCAAGGCAAGGCAGGCGCGACAGCGACCCGATGCCTAGGCAGCCTAGCCAAGCCAAAGCAAGGCGGTCAAGCCGACGGTCAAGGCAAAGACCAAAATTTTCCTACTAACCACTCCGGCATCGATGCATCACTAAGCCAAACGGTAGTTAGGGTTTGCTAACTAATCGGTTAAAAGCTAACTATGCTTGCTAAGTAGGATTTCCAGCCGAGAATTATAATTTAAAGATATTATTTACTTAATAGGGAAAATATACGAGTACGTTTACAAGTATACTAGTCATGGGAGAAGGACTAAATTGTCCGAAGTAAAATGATTCAATTTTACAAGTTTCAAATCTAATTATGACGGATTATTAATCGCTAAAAGGGATTTATAAAACAAATAATGAATTTTCAAATATAACAACAAAATTTTTATAAGTCAATAACGACCGATTTTTGGATGTTAAAAATGAAATCCAAGTATTAAAATAAAATCCAAATTTTTAACGAAATTTTTATTGACCAAAAATCAGGGTCGTTACAATAACTTTGAATGAAACCAATTGGGTTAGAAAGAGGACTCAACGAGCTTTCCAACGCTTCGAAAAACACCCAAAACCGAGTTCGGGAGTGTCCGTGGCACCCTTCTAAAGTTGGGCTGCTAGTCTAGAGCGCTCGGGAACACTCCCAAGCGCTCGGAACAGCCACTCCCAAGCGCTCGAGACCACTCTAGAGCGCTTGGGAGTGCTGACAGACCAATGCATGTTGAGCTTGGCTTTGACCATGGCTTTTCAAGCTTTTCAACTCGTTCAACATTCAAACCTGCATACCCCAGGCCTGCCTGAGCCAGCAGAGCATCTCATGATGCCTTTTGCCCTCCTCAAAACATTTTTTCTTTTCATTTTCATTTGATTTTCATGCTAAAATCCTATTTTCTTCACCCATATATATACCCCCTTCATTCTACACCACCAAGGGCACGAAATCAGTCTCTCTCTCTCCCCATTCTGCTGCCAAAAACCAGTCTCTAAACCTCCCTCAAATATTCTCCAAAACTTGTGTTTTCAAAGGAAATTTTCAAACAATCTTCAAGTGCTTCAAGAGCCTCAAATCTCTAGTTCATCTACTCCATTTTCCTACTGTTTTCTAAGCATTTTCAAGCATCCAAATCAGTCCAAGAAGCATAGTCCAAGCAACAAGAAAAAGGTATAATGCAAGGCTTTTCAAGCCTTTTTGTTTTCTGAGGGGGATCAAGGGCTCATACCAGTTCTTCATACTGGTTGTGAGTTCCTTTGATCTTAGGTTTAACACCAAGAGCAATGGGTGCACAAAAAAAAATGTTTTCTTAAAACCCCTACTGGAAACACTCTCGAGCGCTCGAGAGTGCTCCCGAGCGATCGGGACTGTTTCCAGTCCCATGCATGGCACCTTGGCACACAACAGGTTAGGGGTGATCTGCATTCTTCAGTAAAATGGTTTCATCTTGACATGCATGCACAGGAAATCAATTTTTCCCAAAACAGAAACATCTCTCACAAATTTTCATGCAAGAATAAGGTTTCTTTAAACTTAAAAGATGATTTTCTTTAAAACAAGGGTGTTCGCATGTCAAAACAGTGCCATTTCCTGTTTGAAACCAAGCTGGTGTGCAGCTCACTCCCAAGCGCTTCAAACCATTCCCGAGCGCTCGGGAGTGCATGCATGCCATTGCATCCCATTTCCCCCAGTTTGTTCTATTTTTTGACTTTCTGCATGCATAAATGTACCCATTTACCCTTTTAAACTTGTAGATCTAATTTTGTTGAGGCAGGGATGCATGATCTAAAAGGTTGAGGGCCTGTCTCAATCTTACAAATTCTATGCTAAGCCAGTAGTGTACTTAATAGTACTTCAGTTGATAGTTTAGCATTATGTCTTGTTGGCACTAACAAAACTTGCAGGATTGGGGTTCTAGCACTCCCAAGTGCTCGGGACCATTCCTGAGCGCTCGAGAGTAAATCCAGTGATAGGGTTCCATTTTCAGTCATCTCGTAATATCATGCATGCCCATTCTGTCCCCTGTACACATGCACGTGCATGCACTTCTTATGTGTTATAACTGTGGATACTTGCTTATTGGTTTAATGAAACAAAATCGCTTTTGAAAAATCCCACAAGTGTTTAGTAGAGACCGATTTCGAATCGGGCGAGGGGGGTGCCGTAAAACCCTTCCCCCCTCATAACGTGGCTTCTGAACCCTTTTTCGAATCTCTGGTTTTCAATTCAAATCAATCATTTTCAATCAAAACGGTTTCTCGGGTGGCGAACCACAAATCCGGGTGGCGACTCTTCAAACTTTTTCAAATCGATTCTAAAAGGCGTGGCGTTTCCTAATGGGCCGCCCCGAAACCACCCAGGGCTATGGTAGCCCACACCTTGATTTCCAGCAGATTCGCCACCAGATCTTGCAATAAATCCCAGTTACGAGTTCGTCTTTCATCCCTCTTAACGTTTCTGCAATCTTTCTGCTCTTTCCCCCTTGTTTCTTTGGGTTTTTGGGAGGTTTTTGTTTTGTGTGAACAGTACGACGCTGGGGATGAACAGTGATGTTTATCTTCTGCTTCAACATATTCTTCCGAGCCCCAGCCTTGATGCTGGTAGTGGCCGACGATGGAGTTGGCCGAGCCCCATGGTTCGGGTCGTTCGTTTCTCTCGAGCTTGAGTCTTCATAGTGGAGTAGGGTGGGCCAGTAGGGTAGCCGAGCGTAGTGAGATCCTTGCCTTCTGGCCGACGACGAGGTTCCTCATTATTTTTCTCCTTGTTTTGTTAGGTCTGGCTCACCCAATCATTGTCATTTCTTCCGACTCTAAAAGCTCGGGGGACGACTCCGGAGATTTATTCATCCGAGAGTACTTGGAGAGGTGCAGGAGCCGACGCAAAACTTCTTCAATAGCTTCGAACATGTCAGACTCCAACGATTCAAATGCCGAACGCTACTTCAAGTATGGCAAAAGTTTCGATACCGAGCCTGAGATTACTTTTACCCCCTCTACCCATTCCGACATCAAGCCCGAACTGGGTCCTTAGGCCAAATCCAGATTCAATGTCCAGGCCGAGGTGAATACCTCACATTCTATACCTAGCGAGGCCCCGTCCGAGGATAGAGAGATTGTCGACCTTTACGAGAGAGGTCAAGTTTGTCCTCATGCCCACTACTTTAGTGTGCAGCCCAACAAATATGAGGACTTCTGCCGAACATATAACATCCCTAATGATGTTGTTATCAGTCAGGTTGCTAGTAACCATATAAGGTACAAGCCGAAACACCGCCCCGAGCATATCACCGTTCCCCTTATGGCCATCTGCGAGGCCGAACTCCGTTTCCCTCTTCATCCATTTCTGAGGGAGCTGCTTGCTCGGTTCGGTCTGGTGCCCCATTTCTTTGCCATCAACAGCTATAGGATAGTGATGGCTGTAATCAAGCTGAAGGAACTTCACAGCCTAGAGTTTACCGCCGTCGACCTTTTTCATACGTACATAATGTCCAGGCACGGTGTGACTGAGCGTAGATACCTTTAGACTCGAAGTAGAATGGAGCCCCTCATAGACGGTTTGCCCGATACCGACAAGTGGGCCAGCTATTATGTTGAAGTGAGTGGTAACTATGAGTTCGGTGATCAAATAACATGGCTACATCACGTGCCAAAGATAAAAGACTTCCGAGGTTACTTCATCTTTCCTTTATTCCACCGAGCATGACTTTTGCTTTATGCTTTTGGATCTTCAATATTGATTGGTTAATGCTTTTTGCAAATCATCGAGCAATCACAAAGCGACAACAGTCACTGGCCATTGAGAAGAACGTTGAAGCTTTGTTGGCCCAAATCTGCCGAGATGCGCCGACTCTACTCGAGTACGAGCTGTCTTACAAAGGGAAGTTGAAGAGGAGGGAAAAAGAGGTAGGTCCGAGCACGAAGGCCGGAGGCAAAAAGCAGGTCGCTAAGGGGCAGGAAGGGAAGGGGAAGAACCCGAAGTGAAGCAAGAATACGAAGGAGACACGGGTGAAATTCCCAACTTTCAAGAAGTCTGCTGACTTTTGGTTTCAAGAAAGTCAACAATCTGACTTCCCAGGTATAAACGTTCCCCCCATTCGAACCTCATCCCAGAATTCGCCAAAGACATGGGGAGGAGGAATGTTGTCAAACTCAACATCAGGGACGGTGCCGCAGTTCGTCAGAAAGAAGCGAACCTGTCCGAGCCTGCTACCAAGAACCAGAAGGTCACCCAAGACTTCTTTCCGAACAGGTCACCGACGCTGCTTCTAAAGGAGAAAGATCAAACAGATTCATCAGCTGCCGGTGGCTCTAAAGCTGTGGAGAGGACATCGGGTTCGGGTGGCTGAGCAATTGTGCAAGAATTTGCACCTTCTTTTGCTATGGCCGAAGGCAGGGTTGTCACTGTTGAAGACAACGTCAAGCTAGAGCCTGGGTTGGCTGTCACCATGTTGCATGGCCTTGCACTACCGAGGGACATGGAGAGGGTTCCACCAGAGTTGCAGCCGAGCCTCATTCATGCGAGTGCTTATCTTGTTCAGGTCCGTCCGAGCTTTATATGGATTTTTACCCTTAATTTATTTTTCCGATCTCAATAATTTTATGTCATGCAGGCTGGCCAGGCGCTTCTACGGGCCTAGAACCAAGCCGAGTTGTTGGCGGCGGAGAGGTCCCGGTATCATGATGACGCTAAAACAAAGCGTGAGAAGGCTAAGTCTTTGAAGAACAGCCTGAAGCTTGCTAAGGCCAAGATTACCGAGCTCAAGAACCAGAGGGACAAAGCTCTGGATAAGGCTAAGGATGCCAAATGCGAGCTTGGTCGAGTACTGAGGAGAGAGAAGAGAAAGATGAAGGAGGTGGACGAGAATGCATACCAGGCTGGATATGACCGTGCTGGGGCCGAGTACGTAAGGGATGCACGGTCGATGGTCAACGACGAGGTGAAAGTGAGGGTTCCAATCACCTACCGTACTGGATACAAAGATGAAGTGAAGGCGGCATGTGGTGTCCTCCAGTTGGAGGCCGACATGAACTTCACCAAGTAAATTCCTGGACCAGTCACCCCCGAGCTTGTCCTTCCTTACACCGAGGAAGAGTGTGCACCCTTCCCTCCAGAGGAATTTCCCGAGAGCGAGGAGGATGTTGAGGACCTAATTGAAGTTGATGCCGATTGTGGTGATGGTTCTGGTGGAAAAAATACTGGTGTAGATGGTGGGGAAGACGTGGCCAAGGACGCCGAGCAGGAGAAAGTGGATGTCGACAAAAATGATGAGGTCGAGACTCGTGTCCCTGCTGACGTTGCCGCTAAAGATGCTGCTCAAGTTTGAGTAAGCAATCACCGGGTTTTTGTTTAATTTTTGCTGTCTGAACTTTTTCTGGACTAGATGGCCCCGAGCATGGGGTTTACCGTACCAGATGTAACAGTTGATGGGTGGTCGGCACCGAATGATTTACCAAGCCGTACCTCCCTGCTAGGATTTTCATCAACACTTGTGTTTTTCTTCTGAATGAGTGATGGTCTGATTTTAGTTGTTAACGTATCTGTTTTGCCGAACTTGATTGCATGTCATCATGCCTTAGAAAAATTTGATAATCTTGCTTGTTTGGATGGAGGATATCCGTTGCCCCCATTTTGGTCTGGGTTCGGCTATGTAGTTAAACGTTTGATGACTGTGGACGTGGCCAACTATAATGTGGTAATTGCCAAGCCTTGACCAAAGTGGTCATACCAAAGTCTCAGATCGCCGAACTTACCTTTGTTGTCTAAAATTATGCAAATTTTGATTGATCATGAGGGTGTTGGGTGTCCCCGTGCCTATTGTTGGGCCTCGGCTGAATTGCCAGCCCCTAGTTATGGCAAGAAGGACGTTGAGATTGTAATTTGCTTGTGGGTGGTTTGCTCGCCTAAGAGCGAGTATAACCTTTCGGAGGCCGACCATGATGTCTTGCCAAGCTGAACTGAGGCCTAAGTTCCATTTGTGATGTGCATTTTAGGCTCGGTGGACCATATGTCCTTTGTTAGCTTCTTTGGGTGGTGATAGTGGCCGAAGCTAAAGGCTGAAGAGTCGCGTGTGGGTGTGACCGGAGTCATCATTTGTGGCTGGCAGGTTTGCTGAGAGTGAGTTTGTATGTAAGATTGAAATATTGAACTGTTGTATAAGTGCTGAAGAAAGTTATTGCCGAACTAAAAAGTTGCCTTTTCATTAAGAAACGTTGGAGTACAAGATCTTGCGACGGGTTAGAGGGTTTGGTGGGATAGTGTCCGCAGTTGTGGTTGGGCGGTTGGGTTTGGATCGGCCCACCGGTGCTTCCATTCGCCTTCCTCCACCGGGTTTTAAAGTCCAGCTCCTCACTCTCCAGTCAGAGCGCACATTTCACCACTTCTGCATAAGTGGTAAAGGCTTGAGCCACCGCAACCCTTCAAGTAGTTGTCAACCCCCACTCGAATCTTCTCACCTTCTTGTCTTCGGTCGGTATGGAGTCTAAGGCGTAACGGGACAGTTCCTCGTATCTGGCTGCGTACTGGGTGACGGTCAGCGTTCCTTGCTTCAGGTTCAAGAACTCTTGTTCCTTGGCTAGGCGCAGGGGTGTGGGAAAATATTTGTCAAGAAACAAGGTCTCGAACTCGGGGAATGTCATGGTGGCTATAGTATGAGTTGCCTCCATCAGGTCCCACCAATAGCGGGCTTCTCCTTTCAATTTGGTAAGTGGCTAGGGCCACACGGTCTCCATCTCAAGTAATTCCTAGGGTTCTAAGAGTCACCTTGATCTTTTTTAGCCATGGCTCAACCACGATGGGGTTGGGATCTCCGTGAAAGGTCGAGGGCCGGCGTTTGCAGAATTCGTTCATTGCTTGGGTTTGGGTCATTGGTCCGTCGTTGTGGTTTTGGTTTTGGTGGTTGGCGTTCAGGGCGGTTATGAACGCTTGAATGATTTGGGTTAGGTTGGGGATTGCGTTAGAGGTTCCTCCATTATCGTATCCTAATCTGTTGCGCGTGTTCACCATCTACGAGTGAAAATCGAAAGGGGGAGTTTTAGTCTACTTAAGCAATTTTCCTTTTGTAAATGGTGTTTTCTTCCAAAGTCGGAAGTAGTTTATCAAGTAGTATGCAACAATACTCTTTAATAAAGCAAGCTTTTCATAGATAAGCAGAAATATACAATCATAAGCATAGAGTTCCACTACAATGGCAAGTAGGGACAAAAGACAAGATTTTTCCTAATACAAGTTGGAAACGATCCTACATACGCCTACTACATGGTCCTTTTTGCCTTAGTGTACCACAAGCGTAAACTACAACTATCAGGATCTTATTCTAATACTACTACTCTATTGTTGGGGTGGAATGAGCCCATAGAACTCTCTCAACTGTTCCATCCACTCCCTCTCTTTTATTTCGAGCCAACGCTCTCCCCTCTGGCGGAATTGCTCAGCTAGCTCCTCAAGTGGTAAGTCCTGAGTCTTAACATCCATGTGTTGGTCGACTGGCTTGTATAACTGATAGCCGGTCTCGGGGTCACGGATACCTAGGTGGGGTATGGGGGTAAAGCTCGTAGGTGCCAGCAGGGCCTTGTAGTACAACAGGTCTGCTATGGTGGTCGAGGTAGTAGACGTACAACTATCCATATCTAAAATAAAGAAAACTATATGTTAGACTTAACAGTGTATGGTGTAATAGTTTATGACAGTAGGCAAGCACAAGAATGAGTGTGCACACAAATAGTGATCAAGAAACATATAAGAATCGAATTAACAAGTCTTTTACTACTTAAACGGAAACAAGTACAACATAGATAGTCCTACTAGTCAAAGCTTTCTACTGCATTCCTACTACATCAAAGCCTAACCATTGTTAAGTTTTTCCTAACTGTGGGCAGCATGCCCTTGGAAAAGAGGATTTCGTTCCCCATTTTGCCAAAGTGGCCAGGAAATCGAGGGAGCGCGAGCGGAGAAGCAGGCGCTCGTAAAGTACAGAGTCGCCACTTGGGTTTGAAGGTCTAACACCCAAGGAACCGTATTTCGAAGCACCTGCTGCGCTATTTGATTTGAAAAAGTGAAGGAACATGTCGTCATAACCATATTTGGGTTTGGGAGCCAGGTTACGAGAGGGGAAGGGTTTGAAGGCACCCCTCTCGCCCAATCTAGAGATCGGTCTCTACTTAGGCATTTTGTGAAAATTTGTGATTCGTATTCTTCTTTAACCAATTTCAAGCCAATTAGGGCAGGGGAACAGTTAATCGGGGATTAAAACTGTAACAAATTTGTACGATGTGATTGAATAATGCAAAAATGAATGGAATACTATGAAAATGAGATAAGATTTAACTTTCTGATCAGAAACAAACCTTACTGCTCAAAAGAATGAAGTGCACACCCAGGAGGCAAACCAAGCAGTTTATCTGTACTGAAAATAACTGATTATTTACAAATTAATACAAACAGAAGCTAAATGAATTGAAATACAACCCCTAAACAGTGAGGGTGATAAAACAGAGGCTAAGGGCCAAACTGCTCATGTAAGGGCAGCTTCTAGACTCAGGAGGACCATCGCGCGAGGGTCCTGACTGGACTTCCAGGAATTGCTTTGCATGCTCTGGGCTCTGGTACAAATCCAGAAGCAACCAAGAAGCATTCCAACCAAATAAATAAGCAAAGAAAACTAAGCTCTGAGTTTTCACATGCTGAACAGTGAGCTGAAAGGCCTAACATGCTTTGAAATGAGTAATAACATGATAAACAAGGAAAACCAGCATCCCCAAACCCCACGAGGACTGTCGCGCGAGCATGTGAGTCCGTCGCGCGAGGGTACGCTCAACATGGATTCTTGTAACTCTACTGACTTTAGGACCAGAACTGGTATTGATTACCAATCCTGGCCCTGACAGCCCCCCTCAGGAAGGTTTTGAAAAATGTTGAGCAAGGTGAATGAAGCTTGTGATGGAAAATGGAGTGAAGAAATGGATGAACAAGTGAACTAGGGTTGAGAGCCTTAGTGTGCTTAGTATTCTTCTTAACCTTTGGAACTTGAAAATTGATCACCCTTGTAATGAAAGACCAAGGGGGGTATTTATAGGAAGAGTGGAAGGTGTAGGAGGGTGGCAAACAACACCTTATGGCTAAACTTGGTGGTGAAGCTTCGTGGAAAGTTGATGGGAAGGGTTGTGTGAGTGTGTAGTCCCAAGGCCTGCACTGCCACTGTCCTGTGGAGAAAAACGGGGTTCAAATAGCCCTGTAGACCCTCAGGCAAGTAACCAACTGGCTGGCAAAAGGTGAAAGTGATTGCTCAGGACCATCGCACGAGAGAGTGGGACACTCGCGCGAGGGTTCCACTTGTCGCGCGTGGGTCAACAGTCAAATATTTGACTTTGATCACACCTGGACAAGGCATACCATCTGTAGACACCCAAATTTGGCCTAATGATTATTTCAGGTCCCATGATTATTTCAGGTCCCGCCTTGGGACCATCCCAATGATGAAATGGATTCGATGATTGCTGATTGCCTATTTACCTTCTTGTGAAACTCATGGACTTACGGTAAGAACTTTGAGCCACTTAGAGGACCCAATCCAGAGCCAAATAGCCTTTCAGACAGAAACACAGTGTTCTAGGAAAATCCATCGGTCGGCCGTAATATCGATCTCACGGCCTTAACAACCATTCTTCACCTGTGCAACCTGTTGCTAGAAAAATCTCCTTGAGAGATCAAAACCTCGGCCGCAAGATCCATTCTTCAGTCGCTCAATCCATTCCTCGGCCGCCAGTTCCTTTCTACGGCCGCCAGATCGACCTTTTTCCAGACTCTCGAATGTTCTGTCAGTTGTTTGATCCAACCACGATACCTTTTCGATGCGTTCGGGCCACGTTCAGAGATTGCAATGAAGAGTTCGAATTGCATTGTAATTGTAATTGCAATCGTGCGATTTGATTGGACCGAGTGAGTCATCCATATGCCTATATAAAAGAGCCCTTAGGTTCCAAAATTAATAAGGGCACACACTCTCATCAACCACGAAATTCTGCCAATATACACTCTCAAATCCCCTCTACAAAAGCCCTAACCTCCCGAAGGCAACCATCAATCCGACGATCAAACCCCGAAGTCTCAAACCCTAGTCCTAGGGTTTTTTAAGAAGCAATCAGTCAATTCCTATCAAATCCGAAGCAATCAAGCTACTGAGGGATCAAGGTGGTGAGGCCCACGGGCCTTCGGTTTGGCTTATTTATCATTTTTATGATTAATCGTAGCACTTTGATAATCTGCTAACTTTTCTGTCTGGTGTGAGGAAGAACACCGACCGGGGCTTCGACCCCTCGGCCGGTACATCAAACCAGTGGGATTACTCGGCCGTGACATCCATTCACCGGCTGAGTAATTGATTTCCTGGGACAACTTTGTTTTATTACTTTCTGATGCATGAGTTACTTATCGTCTCTGCTCACCTTATTTACTGTTTAAAGGCATAAAAACAGGCTACTTGTTTAGGATTAAATGAAGCATCTATATGTCTTATGTTGAACGATTATGGGCTAGCCTCACAGCTAGGCAGAGAGGGGTGCCTAACACCTTCCCCTTACTGTACCTTTAGCTTCCGTATCCAGAATCTTTATCTATTTTCTTAGTTTTAATAAATTGGGTGGCGACTCTGTTTTAATGATAACCGCTATCATGTGGCGATGTTCCTAGCCATGGGAATATCCATGATCTTGGTTTATGAAGCAAGAAACCATACGAGCAAACCAAACGATCAAACTGTATGGCGATGCCCCGTTTGGGAGGTGTCTACACCATTGCGCGAGGGTCAACCCCAGATCAAGGTTTGACTGGTTTTCTATTTCTTCCCTCTTTTTTTTAAGGGTTTACAGGGTTCGAAGGGGTTCCACACACACCGAGCTCAAACCTTTCCAACCTCAAGCTTGCTTTTCGTTCTGGTTCATCATCGGGGAAACAAGAAACCGTAAAACAATCGGGAGACTCAGATTGGGGTGTCTACACCAACCAGCCTAGAAGATATCTAAATCTCGAAGTACAAACATGCCTATGTCGGTTTCATATGGTGGTGGTGGAACATCACCAAAGTCAGGGTGTATGTCCATAACCTTCGGCTCCTGCTCCTGCTTAGCCACCTCAAGTTCTATTTCCTCCTCAGGCTCTATCTCCCATTCCTCCCATCCGATCTTAGGCATATTCTCCCCAAGGTCCTCCTCCTCCTCCATTGGTTCCACCTCGGGATCTTCCTTGGGTTCCTCCTCAACTTCCTCAATTACAAACTCCGTGTCATCGGGGGGGTGCTATTTGAACTAGGACGGGTGCTGCTTCGTCATCCTCCTCCTCCTCATTCTCGACAAGTGGAATGGCACCATGCTCCCGGTAAAAGTCATGTATGTAGGGAAAGGCATGGGGGAAGGAGGGATCTCCCACTAGTTGGTTCGTCATTAATTTTATGGTGCTTCTAAGTTGGCGGGCTTTAGTTAGTAGGTTGACTTGGTAGGGATTCAGGTGGTTCATCTACAAGGAAAGATTTTAACCGCAATTAGTAGTATTTTAAGACAAAAGTTTATTAACTTCTAAACATTTCCAAATTCTACATTTGATCCTTGATTTAAGTCCTCATCCAATTGTTCGGGAATTCCCAGCTCGGTGGTACTGCCAATTCTCTTACCTTGCTTTATTTTGGAGATTGTGCTGTCAGAATTCCACCCAATTTGGGACGATAAACTTAAACTCATTTCACATTTGTGCAACCGTCAAACTATCTTATGGTCTACCCATGGCCGAGGTTTTGAACCTAGAGCTTTGATACCTTTTTGTAATGCCCCATATTTTGGGAATGTTGAATAAATATTTTTATTGAAAACTTAAATAGAGTCTGGCTCATTATTACAGCATAACTCCTATAAGAGTACTTTTATTACACAAAGGGAGGGGAAACTAAGGTTCCTAACTACTGCTCCGCTTCCTCCTCCTTCCTAGCCAGCTCTTCAGCTCCGAAAGCATCCAAGGTCTAGAGTTCACCCTGCTCATCTACAAGGTTTGACACATTATACCAGTGTCGCCCCAGTATAATATGTTAGGGTTACAATAGTAACGCCATGAGCTACAAAAGCTCAGTAGAAAAATCTCATACCCACTAACCCATAAATTACAAACAACAGGTTATAAAAGTAGTATACTATCTCATGTAACTCCAATGATTTCTAATTAGCACATGCATATTCAACAAGGCAATTAACAATGACACATCCACATTCACTATTCAACTAATGTTGGTGTCCATGATATGTAAGTTTCTCCTACGCGTCATTTCGTAGACCGTGTCACATTTTCACTTTTCATTTACCAAATCAACATTTTGAAAAGCATTTTTACACACCCAACCTCGATTCTGCTGTTCCGGGCTCTCAAGTATCCTCACAATGGTTCCGCTGTTCCGCACTCCCATTGGCACACAAAATTTTGCATTGGCTCCTTTCCACGGATAACCAAGCCACATACCCAACCTCGATTCTATCGTTTCGGTCTCCCGAGTATCCTCACAATGGTTCTGTTGTCCCGAGTTTCCATTGGCACACACACACACACACACACCACATAATGGGCTACTATGTCCGGTCACATTGTGGTTTCAAAATATTTTCCTTTTCAAAACACGTCTTTTCATTAACAGCACCCTACGTGTTAGGGCTGTTACGAACCCGACCGGACCGAAAAAACCCAAAAAAATAGACCGATCTGTTCGGTCTGCGGTCGGGGTGGTGGCGGGATTTTTTGGGTTTGGTCCACCCCGAACCGACCGAACCTAATTTGGTTCGGTCTCGGTTTTGTTGCATGTTAGGCTGACCGAACTGAACCGAACCGAACCTTCTCAGAAACGGTGGAACTTCGGCCTTCTCCTCAGCTTGTTTGGACAGAGAGAACGAAAAATCCTTTCATAGATCGGGCTTCTCTTGATCGAGTAAGGTAGTAAGCTCTCTCTCTCTCTCTCTCTCTCTCTCTCTCTCTCTCTCATCTTAGATCCGTAAGCAAGCATTCTCTAATCGATTCGTGTGGGTTTAATTTGGTCGAATCGGAGTGCGCGTCTGATCGAAATCTCTGTGAGTATTTACCTTTCCTTGTATAGATATGTACACGTGTACATATAAATTCGTTGCATCTCCGAAATCTAGTCGAAATGTCTGTAATGATGTGCTGAAGTTGAGAACAATGAGAAGGCTACCCTAGCTGCTTATAATTTGATACGAGGCTTGAAGATGGTGTAACTTAATGAAGAAAGCCGAATTTATACCTAGCCTATAAATTCATAGACTACATAATGGGGTCTTTCTTTCATCCGTGGCAGAAGAATACATACTTAATAAGAGATTTTTTTTTTTCAGAATACTATCAAAAGAGTTACTGAAAGGAACTAATTGAATTGCTAATTATACACCATTTGATAAAGTTTTTTCCTCGAGAATTTGAACTAATAGAGATGGATATAGTTAACTGTAGGAGCGTTACTTTAGGTTGTGCTGTTTAATGAATTTGTCGGTTTACATTCGAAAGTTTTAGTCCTCTGCTTGATTTGTTCAGAACTAATTAGTTCACCATTTTCTTGTTTTGCTTTTGATGTTGCGTTTCAAAAAAAAAAAACAGTAAAATTATTTCTAAGTTAGGGCTTTTGTTTTGCTTTCACTTCTCAGGTTCTCTCGTCCCTCATCTCCGCCAGAACCTCCTCGACAATGCCGGTGAAATGTCTGATCGTGAGCATGAGGTATTCAATCTCAAAACCTTATATTGGCTTGAAAATCATATTTTTGTTGAATAGTTTAATGGGCTGAAAATCAGATTAGTGTACGACAATATGAAAATCAGATTGTGATTATGTTGGTTTTAATTTTCTGTTGTGTTAGATGGATGATATGGATGATGACATTATGGATGAAGGTGCTGAGTTTGATATCCCTCAAAATGCTGAACTAAATGATGATCTCATGCCTGAAATTAATAACGAGTCTGAAAAAAAAAGGTTGTTGGTATGTAAAAAAGGGCTCCATGTTGGAAGCATTTTACACTTATTACACCGGAAGGTCATCCAAAACCTAGGGCTGCATGCAATTGGTGTGGGACTGATTATGCTTGTCACTCGAAGTTAAATGGTACTAAATCACTAACTCATCATCTAGCGTATCAATGTACCAAATATCTAGCAAGTAAGAAATTTACGGGTTTTAGGCAAAAACTCCTTAGTTTTCAAAGGAAAGAAAACAATGGTGAAATAAGTGCAAACCTCGTGCCTGTGGCCTTTAGTGTTGACGCTAGTAAAAGGGCACTAGCGAGAATGATAATAATTGATGAGTTGCCTTTTTCATTTGTTGAGGGTGAAGGATTTAGAGATTTTATTAGTGTTGTTCAACCAATGTGGAATCCTCCTCGTAGGCTTGCGATGGCAAAACAAATTATGGTCATGTATGAGGACGAGAAAAAAACATTGAAACATACAATCAAGAATCAAAGGGTTTGTCTTACAACGGACACTTGGCCTTCGGTCCAAAATCTGAATTACATGTGTCTTACGGGTCATTTTATTGAGGAGAATTGGAGGTACCAAAAGAAAATTATGAATTTTTGTATTGTTCCTAATCACAAAGGTGATACTCTTGGTAGAATGGTTGAAGAATGCTTATTGGATTGGGGAATTGACAAGTTTCTAACCATTACGGTTGATAATGCATCCTCAAACAATCTTTTGATTAAATACTTGGAGAGAAAGACCAAAGATAGGAAGACCACCATTTTAAATCACGATTTCTTGCATGTGAGATGTTCGGCACACATCTTAAATCTAATCGTACGAGAGGGATTGCAAGAGATTGATGTCCCGATTGTAAGGGTGCGCAATATGGTGAGATATGTGAGGTCTTCCCCATCTAGAATGGCGGAGTTTTGGTCATGTGTTGAGAAGGAGAAAATTGTGTGTAGGCTTAAACCTTGTTTGGATGTGTCTACTCGGTGGAATTATACATATTTCATGTTGGAGAGAGCTTTAATTTATCAAAAGGCCTTTGATAGATTGTGTGATGATCCGAACTTTAAATTAAATGTAAGAGAGGAAGAGATGGACGAGGATTTTGATGATGTTGATAGTTTTGAGGGTATAAAAAGGGTAATTGAAATTGAGAAGAGAAAGAAGCAGAGGGGGGGGAAAGGGCGGAAGGAGTACGTTGGGCCTCCAAGTTCAAGTGATTGGGAAAAGATTAAGTTGTACGTAAAGTTTCTAAAAGTGTTTTACGTTGCAACTTTGAAATTTTCGGGTTCCTTGTACGTCACTTGCAATGTTTTTTTTTTTTGATGAAATGGTGTTGATTCAACAAGACATTATGAAGTTGTGTGAAAACGAGGATAGTGATTTGTATGATTTGGCAATAAGTATGCCTACCAAGTTTGACAAGTATTGGGGTGATTTTGATAAGATTAATCAAATGATGATGTTTGCGGTTGTTCTTGATCCTCGATGCAAAGTTGCATTTTTTGAGTATTGCTTGCTAAATACCTTTGGCTATGATAAGGCAATAGTTGGTGCGTTCATGGATAAGTTGAAAAGTGAACTTACCCGTTTATTTGGATGGTATGTGAAGTATAATGGTAGCTTGAGTGTACGTAATAAAGAGGTTGGGGGATCATCAGAAACCGTAGATTTGCATGGACTTGAAATGGACATTGGTAATCATAAATCTTTGAAATCTCAATTTTAGATGCACAAACAAAAGGAGGGCAACATGGCAAGCAAAACGGAATTGGAAAAGTATCTTGCAGAAACTAGTGAGGATGATTGTGACAACTTTGATGTACTTCGTTGGTGGAAGTTGAACTCTTTGAAGTATCCAATTGTCTCTCAAATGGCACGATGTAACGCCCCAAATTTTGGGTACATTAATTACATATTTTTATTGAATAAACTAAAGAGAGTCTAGCTCATTATTACAACATAATTCTCACAAGAGTACTTTTATTCAACAAAAGAGGGAATAATCTAAGGTTAATTACTGCTCCGCCTCTTCCTCCATCCTTGCAAGCTCCGACGGCTCCGAAGGCCTCCAAATTGTACTGTTCATGCTGCTCATCTATAAAATCTGACACATTATACCAGCGTCGCCCCCAGTATAATATGTCAGGGTCACCAACAGGTAACACCGTGAGCTACAGAAGCTCAGTAGAATAATCCAAACCCGCTAACCCATAACTTATAACACGAAGGTACATAGACAATTACACATGCTCATTCAACAACATAATTAACAATGACACATCCGCATTCTTTATCTTGCCTACGTTGGTGTCATGCCATTCTTTGTTTCTCCTACGCGACTTATCGTAAACCGTGTCACCATTTCCAAATCAACATTTCGAAAATCATTTCTCATTCTTTGTTACCAACGGGCTACCAAGTCCAGCCACGTTATTAAATCTTGCATTGGCTCCTCTCTGCGGATAACCAAGCCCAATTACCAATGAAGCTACCACGTCCGGCTCTGTTAGCAATCTACACAATGGACTACCAAGTCCGGCCTCATTGCGATTTTCGCAAGTCTACACAAAGGGCTACCAAGCCCGGCCACCTTGCAGGTTTTCACAACTCACATAAGGCTACCAAGTCCGGCCATTATGTAGTTTCAAAAATCCTTTTTATCCATATCAACAACATTCCCGCAATGGGCAAGTCTGGCCGCATTGCGTTTTCAAAACACACCTTGTTCTTAACACACCCTAGGTGACATGTTTCTACTTTCTCGATTTTTGTGTCTCGTAATCATGCATAGACTCCGCGGCGGGACAAATCCCTTTAAAGTAATCTTGAAACTAAACTAGCAAGATCATCAACTTTATTTCATAACCACAAGTAAGGTAAGCAATCATGCGATCAAGTTCACAATCCTTGAAAAGGTCAAAATACGAATACTTCGTTTTGAAACAACACCTTATCTTAAACGAAAGCGTAACAACATATGTTTATTGACGAGTTAATCAAGTTGGAAAGATTCTATAAGTCATGCATTCAATCATTCTCAAGGTCAAAGTAAACTACGTAAAGCAAAAGCATACGATCAACTTATCCAAGTATACTACATATTTTTCGATCATGCTCGTAAACTATACTTGGGGTTAGAGATTAAGAATTATCTACATATACTTAGGGTTAGAAATCATAAGAAAAGTCTACCATTCTTCTAGGCGGTAGGGTGGCTACGGGAATTTTGTCGGAGTAACGTCTTACGGTGGACTTCCGATAGCTTCGAAAGAGAAAGGTTTCTCTCGAAACTAAATCTTGACTATACTACTAAACTTTTTATGGATCGAAGGGGGGTGGAGTGGTGGTTTAGTGGCGGCTTAGGATGAGTTTCTTGAAGAATAAGAGAAGAACTTCAAGAACACTCAAAAACAAAGCAAGAACAAGTAAGAACACTAAGCTTTCTAGAGAGAGAAGTTGAATGGTGAAGGTGTGAGTTGAAAGGCATGGAATGGATGCTATTTATAGGCAAAATGGAGCTTCCCCCTCACTCCACTTGGCCGGCCACTAGCTCTCTCTCTCTCCCCCATGGATTTGCTCCATGGACTTGTCTTGTCAAGCAATAGTACTCCAACCAAGTGCAAGTAGGTCAAATAGTGTCAAAGTACTACAACATGTCAAAGTACAACACACATACACCTCACTCTCCCTCTCCCTCTCATTCGGCCATCTCTCTCTCTCTCCCCCATGGATTTGTTCCTTGGTCTTGTCTTGTCAAAACAACCAAGTGCAACTTGATCAATAGTGTTCAAGTAAACACATGTCCAAGTACATACACCTCACTCTCCCTCTCTCTCTCTCTCTCTCATTCGGCCACTACCTATCTCTCTCTCTCTTGGTCAAAGTACTTCCATGTGTATATATATGTATATGTACAATTATGGAAAGAACAAGGAAGGTATGGACAAATTCACTTAAATGCACACATGGCTATGATTGTTCTTTTTGTAGGAGAAAGGACACATGACTAGTCTTATCATCCTATTTGGCAATCCTAACATCTATTGTCCAAGGGGTAAAGCTTTTCCTAGCATGTAATAACCAATGGATATGGATTTCCCTAGAACTTATCGTCCAATGGATAAAGATTACCCTAGCATTTATCGTCCAACGGATAAATATTACCCTAGCCTTTATCGTCCAATGGATAAAGACAAAAAGGGTAAAATGGTCCATCTAGGGTTAGGGTAACCAAATTAAATTTGGAATCCGAGTGATTAGGTTAACAGTCTATTAGGAAACTAATTCTACTTGTCAGGTAGGATTTCCAGCCAATGAATGTAATTTAAGGATTTACTTCAATTACTAAGTAAATATATATAACTACTTATACAGGCATGCTTGTCTTTAGAAAATGATTTTATCGATCGGAGCGATAGAATCTAATTTTGTGGTTTAGAATCTAATTATGACCGATTATTAGAATTAAAAGAGAATTATTAAGACATACAAGATTAATTAAAGAATTTCCAATATAACAACGAAATTTTTATTCAGTAAAAATCCGAGTTGTCACAACCTATCCCCCTTAAACAATTTCATCCTCGAAATTAGGCGAATGCTCAGATTCGAGCAAGTGAGGGTAGTTGGCCTTCATGGTTTCTTCTCTCTCCCAGGTGGTCTCTCCAGTTCCACGGTTTTTCCACAAGACCCGTACTAGTTTGATGGTCTTGTTCTGGATTGTCTTCTTACTTCGGTCTTGTATCTCTATCGGTTCTTCTTCATACGTCGCGTCTTCCTCGATGTTGACGTCTTCCCAGTTGAGAACATGTGTGGGTAATGCGAGATACTTGCGGAGCATTGAAACGTGAAATACGTTATGCACTCTGTCTAACTGCAATGGCAGCGCTAGGCGATATGCAACCTTTCCGATCTTTTCCACAATGTCGAATGGTCCAATGTAGCGTGGGGATAATTTTCCCTTCTTCCCAAATCTGATAACTCCTTTCTTTGATCTGATCTTCAGGAACACGTGGTCTCCTACTACAAAGGTTAACGGCCGGCTCCTCTTATCCGCATAACTCTTCTGTCGGCTTTGTGCGGTTTGAATTCTTTGCCTGATGAGCTTGACCTTTTCTGTGGTATCCCGTACTATGTCAGGTCCAATCAATCCAGTTTCCCCAGCATCTGTCCAATAGACGGGAGATCGGCAGGGTCGACCGTATAGAGCTTCGTAGGGTGCCATCCCGATACTTGCTTGATAGCTGTTGTTGTAGGCAAACTCTACCAATGGCAAGTGCTGCTCCCAATTTCCAGAAAAATCCAAGGCACAGGCCCTTAGCATGCCTTCTAGCGTCTGTATTGTCCGCTCAGTTTGTCCATCCGTTTGCGGGTGAAAGGCCGTACTAAGCCTTACGTCAGTTCCTATTGCCTTTTGCAATCCCTTCCAAAAGTGTGACACGAAACGTGGGTCTCTGTCAGATACTATCGAGACAGGTACTCCATGCAGGGGCACAATCTCTCGAATATATGGCAAACTTAGCTGTTCCACATTCTCAGTCATCTTGATAGGCAAGAAATGCGCAGATTTGGTGAGTCGGTCCACGATCACCCAGATAGCGGTGTTAGACTTAGCAGATCTTGGTAATCCAGTCACATAATCCATAGAGATGTGCTCCCACTCCCATGTCGGAATTGGCAAAGGTTGAAGGTCACCTCTAGGTTTTTGATGTTCAGCTTTAACTTGTTGACACACCAGGCATGTAGATACAAATTGAGCTACATCCTTCTTCATTCCTTCCCACCAGTATGTCCTTCGCAGGTCGTGATACATCTTTGTACCACCAGGGTGTACCACGAAGTTTGGATGGTGAGCCTCTCGGAGCACTACTTCTCGCAGGGTTCCAATATTAGGCACAAACACCTTTCCCTTAAATCTCAGGCTGTTGTCCTTCTCGATCGTCCATCCAGGCAATGCCTTTCCTTCTCGGATTCGATACCGGATGAATTCGCAGTCTTGCTCGGAGGTTAGGGCAAGCAAAATTTCTCTATGAAGCGCCGGTTCTACAACGAGAGCGTACAAACGTGCGTTCCCATCTTTTGAGGATGGTCGCAGATTGAACTCGTTGAGAGTGTCCACCATCTCCCATTCCTTGATGGCGGTCTTGACCTTTTATGCTCTGTCCTTCCCACTAAGAGCGTCAGCCACCACATTAGCCTTGCCGGGGTGGTACTGCAGTGTAAACTTGTAATCCTCTAGATATTCCATCCAGCAGCGCTGTCTCAGATTCAACTCTTTCTGAGTGAAAAGGTACTTAAGGCTTTTATGGTCGGTAAAGACTTCAAATTGTTCTCCCCACAGATAGTAACGCCAAGTTTTAAGGGCGAATACTACATCAGCCAATTCTAAGTCATGGGTAGGGTAGTTCTTCTCATGCGGTCGGAGTTGTCGGGATCCGTAAGCTACAACTTTCCCATTCTGCATCAGCACGCATCCTAGACCGTCTCTTGACGCGTCGCAGTAAATTGTATAATCTACACCCCGCTCAGGGATGATGAGTATTGGTGCACTGGTCAGCCTTTCCTTCAATTCCTGAAAGGATTTCTCACAAACCTCATTCCAATCCAGCTTTACTCCTTTCTGAGTCAGTCTCGTTATCGGTTTAGCAAGTGTTGAGAAGTCGGGTATGAATCTTTGGTAGTACCCAGCCAATCCTAGAAAACTCCTGATTTCGAACACGGAGGTCGGCTGTTTCCAGTTCAGTACGGCCTTCACCTTGCCTTCATCCACCGCGATTCCGTCTTTAGATACTACATGTCCCAAAAACTTAACCACCTCTAGCCAGAATTCGCATTACTTGCCTTGGCGTAGAGTTGGTTATCTCGGAGTACTTGTAGTACTATTCGGAGATGTGCTTCGTGCTCCTCCTTATTAGCAGAGTATATCAAGATGTCATCAATGAACACCACTACAAATCTGTCCAAGTAGGGTTGGAAAACTTTGTTCATGAAACACATGAATACTGCCGGAGCGTTGGTCACTCCGAACGACATCACCACAAACTCGTAGTGTCCGTATCTGGTGCGGAAGGCTGTCTTGTCAATATCCTCATCTTGGATTCTCAGTTGATGGTAACCTGATCTGAGATCGATCTTAGAGAAGCAAATTGCTCCTCTTAATTGGTCAAACAGGTCATCGATCCTGGGCAAGGGGTATCGGTTCTTAATTGTGACCTAATTCAACTTCCTATAGTCGATACATAAACGAGGAGTTCCCTCTTTCTTCTTCACGAATAATGCAGGCGCTCCCCATGGTGACGTACTTGGCCTAATATACCATTTCTCCAATAGTTCTTGCAATTGGGTCTTGAGTTCCTTTAGCTCTATTGAGGCCATACGGTATGGTGCCATCGAGATTGGTGCTGTTCCTGATTGGAGCTCTATAGAGAAGTCTATCTCTCTCTGAGGAGGTAAGCTAGGAAGTTCCTCGGGAAACACATCGGCGTATTCACAAACGATGTGGGGTAATCCCAGTTCCATCCTATCGGTTTCTTCCATTTGGAGAATAGCTAGCCATCCAAATAGTTGATTCTGCCACCTAGATCTTTTCATCGTCGAACTTGTTGTCTGCCTATCCCCCTTAAAACAGAAACGAGTTCCCTCTGGGGTGTACGCCATTCTTCGTCTTCTCATGATGTCTATGATCGCTTCAGGTGCGTATAACCAATCCATTCTTAGGATTATATCGAATCCGCCATTTCGATCACCCGAGGTCGCAGTTAGTCGTAAGTTGGCTACTTCTAGCTCGCACCTCTACACACTAGACTAACAATTATACTTCCCCCCAATGGTGATGCTACCTTCGCACTACTTAGGGGTTCTGCTTCTAGTGCTAGGGCAGTTAGGTAGAAGATATGAATGAATGCGATGCACCAGTAGTCAAACAAGGCTTGTACGCAAGTACTATATAATAGTAGCGCATCTTGGATCACGAGGATCCGGCTCCTGCTCCTCGATCAGAGTGCAAAGACCCGCCTCCAGTTGTCCTCGCCGAGTGTTCATGGGCTGCTTCCCTTTGTTTAGTCCATTTGGTTGCGAGGATGGCCTCCATGGTTCTCGCTTCCCAAATCCACCGCCCATTCTCAGAGCACCCTCTGCTCCGGTTCCCATTCCTCTCTTTCGAGGTTGCAGGGCATTGACGATCGTAGTGGCCCATCTGGCCGACAGCTTGTAGCACTTTACCAAGTGATGTATCTTGAGTGCCTCTCTCGTGGTTGGTCGCGCCCAGGTAGCAGTTTTCCACGCTTGGTTGTTTTGGGTCGGGGTAAAGGTCTTAGCGGGGTAGGGTCCTCGATTGTTATTGGATGCTTGGGTACGGATTGGTCCCCCGGTATTGCCCGTTGCCTTCTTCCAGCGGGTTTTGAAGTCTGCTTCTTCACTTTCCAACCGAAGAGCACACTGGACGATGCTAGAATAGGTGGGAAAGGCCTGTGCTACCACGGCCCTTCGAGCAGTTGTCAGTCCCCACTTGAATCTTCTCCCTTTCTTATCCTCAGTTGCTACAACGTTTGGGGCGTAGCGAGATAGTTCCTCGAACTTTGCCGCATATTGAGTGACAGTCATGGTTCCTTGCTTCAGGTTCATGAATTCTTGCTCCTTGGCCAGGCGAATGGGCGTGGGAAAGTACTTGTCAAGGAACAGGGTTTCAAACTCATCGAATGTCATGGTGGCTATGGTATGAGTAGTTTCCATCAACTCCCACCAATAACGGGCTTCTCCCTTTAGTTGGTACGTGGCCAGGGCCATGCGATCCCCATTCCGGGTGATCTCCAAGGTGTCCAGGATCACCTTGGTTTCCTTCAGCCATGTGTCGGCCACAGTGGGGTTAGGGTCTCCACTGAAGGTTGGGGGTCGGCGTTTGCAGAACTCGTTCATCGCTCGGGTTCAGGTCATAGGTTCATCATCGCGGTTTTGGTTTCGGCGACTGGCATTCAAAGCAGTCACGAAAGCTTGCATGATCTGGGCTATGCAAGGGTTAGTGTTAGAGGTTTCTCCATTCTCAAATCCCAGTCCACTGCGTCGGTTCACCATCTACGAGTAGAAATTTTAAAGGAGGTTTAGTTACTAGAGTTAGTACGCAATGAACAAGACAGCTAGATTTTGATTAGAAATATCATTAGGTTACACGCCTAACAGCATCATCAGATACAAGAAAATGAAAGTAAAAGCGGATAATAATGGCTATGGTGCCATTGCTACTCCTCGGGCCGCCATCGATCGTTGAAGGCTTGGAGTGCACGACGTTCGTATTCCTTTCCGAACGCCGCGAGTGCGATGGCCACAGCAGGAATCCAGTACCAGAAGGTAGTGAGGCGGTTGTTCCTGTCGAACCACTATGGCATGGCTATAGAAAGCACGGCCCAAAACAGGAAGAAGGTGAAGGACAGTAAATGTATCGTCGCGGCGAGCTCGATTCGCTCGTCCTGTCGGAGCGCGTCGTCTTCCAGAAATCCTTGTCACCAGATCGCCGCCATGGCTTGGTTTGTTTGGATAGTGGTTTGGAGGGGTTAAGATGGTGAAAGAGAGATGAAGAGATGAGAAGAGGGGTGAAGAAAATGGAAATCGGAATGGGGTTTATATAGGGCCGGGTGAGGGGTGAGTGGAGGAGGGAAAATTTTGAATTTGAGTTTGAAATTTTGGAGGGTTGGGAGGATGGGTTGCCCCCCCCACCCCCCCCCCCCGCTTTTTCGGATATCGCCGACGTGCGATGGCCGGGCCCCCCTTTGGGCTTGGCCGACACTTGTCACTCTCTAGGAGGAATAAAATCTATCCAAAAATGGTTCCAAAAAAAATGTCTATCGGCAGAATGCCGCAGTACCCGAAAACGAAGAAATCACCATCTTCTAGCAACTTGCGTCAACTAAAATAATTGTCCTTGTAATCCGGGTTTTATTTACTAAAGTAAAATAGCACACAACAATACTCTTTATCTTTAACAAAATAAGTTTTCCATAGCTAGGCAAAGGGTTACAAATAGAAGCATCGAGTTCTACTACAAAATAGAAGATAAACATTTCCTACTACAAAACAAGTAAACATATGATAGGGTTTCCTAATACAACTGCAGCGATCTCACACATGATCCTAACAGGTTTATTCTACATTACTATTTCTCTCTAAGGCATGTTGATTCCAAACTTCTCCCTCAGCCACATCTTGTGGTTCTTTTCGGCCTCGATTTCATTTATCTGAAACAGCTCATGCTCCTGTTTAAGTATTTCCTCTTGCGTTAGCACGGGCGGTTCCTCTACCGGTTCGGGGTAGCACGAGAAGAGTTTCATCATGACAGCCTCCCAATCTTTGCCAGTCTCCATGTCGAACATCGGAAAGCTAAATGGCTGCTCGAAGTCCTGCACAGGTGGTGCAGGGGCTTGGATAGGAGGTAGATACTCGGGGTTTTGAGCTAGTAGGGGTACGTCCCAAATGATGGGGACTTCATAGAGTTCCATGTCATCCACATGTGGGAGTGTTGGTCCGGTGTACTCGGGTGATAGTAGTGATGGGTAGATGGCCCTAGTTTTCGGGGCGAAAGGTGGGCAACCTCTTTGTGGTACTCTTGACATCCATACAAATGGAAGAGTTCTATATTAGACTTAACGGTACGAAGGGTAACTATAAGCATGCACATAAATAGTGATTTCACGTAGGAAAGAAATACATATTTTCATTACTTAATCGGATCAAGTACAACATAAATGGCTAATATTAGCCTAGGCTTACTACTACCTTACAAGTTCACTACTACCAACCTTCTTATTACATTTGCATCACAAGCTTCTTAATGAGCCTAAAAGGTGTTCGGGAATTGGGCCTTATATGGGCCTATGTCAGTCTCAACGGGTGGCAGAGGTACATCGCCGGTGTCAGAGGCTATGTCCATGATGTCGGGCACAACCCCTAGCCATCCAGGCTCTTCTTTGTCATCAGATTCACTCTCTCCGTCAGATCCCTCATTTCCCCAAATCTCCATTGGTTCTTCCTCCTCGGGATCTTCTTCGGGATCCTCATTCTCGGGAGGTGCTATTGGAACTGGAGCGGGAATGGCTTCAGCTTCGTTCCCCACAACTACGAGTTCCTCATGGAAAAGGGGTGCTATTTGGACGAGGACAGGTATTGCTTCTTTGTCTCCCACCTCCTCCTCATCAGGGAGTGGCAAGGCACCATGCCCTTGATAGTAGTCGTAAATGTAGGGAAAGGCATAAGGGAAGTAGGGGTCTCCCGCTAGTAAGTTGGTCATCGTCCTCAGGGTACCTCTAAGTTGACGGGCTTCGGCTAGTAGGTTGTCTCGATAGTTACTCATCTACAAGGAAAAGTTTTAACCTCGATTAGTAGTGTTTTAAGTCAAAGTTTTACTAATGTTAAGGAAACATCGAAATTTCTATGTTCCACATTCGATTCTTGATTTAAGTCATCATCCAATTGTTCGGCAATTCCCAGTTCGGCGGTACTGCCAGTTTCCACCTTACTTCAATCCGAAGATTGTTTTGTCAGAATTCCACCCAATTTGGGACGGTAAACTTAAACTCAAGTCACGTTTGTGCAACGGTCAAGCCAATCTTAAGGGCTACCCATTCTACCCATGGCCGAGGTTTTGAACCTAAAGCTTTGATACCAAGTTGTAACGCCCCAAATTTTGGGTACATTAATTACACATTTTTATTGAATAAACTAAAGAGAGTCTAGCTCATTATTACAACATAATTCTCACAAGAGTACTTTTATTCAACAAAAGAGGGAATAATCTAAGGTTAACTACTGCTCCGCCTCTTCCTCCATCCTTGCAAGCTCCTCGGCTCCGAAGGCCTCCAAATTGTACTGTTCATGCTGCTCATCCATAAAATCTGACACATTATACCAGCGTCGCCCCCAGTATAATATGTCAGGGTCACCAACAGGTAACACTGTGAGCTACAGAAGCTCAGTAGAATAATCCAAACCCGCAAACCCATAACTTATAACACGAAGGTACATAGACAATTACACATGCTCATTCAACAACATAATTAACAATGACACATCCGCATTCTTTATCTTGCCTACGTTGGTGTCATGCCATTCTTTGTTTCTCCTACGCGACTCGTCGTAAACCGTGTCACCATTTCCAAATCAACATTTCGAAAATCATTTCTCATTCTTTGTTACCAACGGGCTACCAAGTCCAGCCACGTTATTAAATCTTGCATTGGCTCCTCTCCGCGGATAACCAAGCCCAATTACCAATGAAGCTACCACGTCCGGCTCCGTTAGCAATCTACACAATGGACTACCAAGTCCGGCCTCATTGCGGTTTTCGCAAGTCTACACAAAGGGCTACCAAGTCCGGCCACCTTGCGGGTTTTCACAACTCACATAAGGCTACCAAGTCCGGCCATTATGTAGTTTCAAAAATCCTTTTTATCCATATCAACCACATTCCCACAATGGGCAAGTCCGGCCGCATTGCATTTTCAAAACACACCTTGTTTTTAACACACCCTAGGTGACATGTTTCTACTTTCTCGATTTTTATGTCTCGTAATCATGCATAGACTCCGCGGTGGGACAGATCACTTTAAAGTAATCTTGAAACTAAACTAGCAAGATCATCCAACTCTATTTCATAACCACAAGTATGGTAAGCAATCATGCGATCAAGTTCACAATCCTTGAAAAGGTCAAAATACGAATACTTTGTTTTGAAACAACACCTTATCTTTAAACGAAAGTGTAACAACATATGTTTATTGATGAGTTAATCAAGTTGGAAAGATTTTATAAGTCATGCATTCAATCATTCTCAAGGTCAAAGTAAACTACGTAAAGCAAAAGCATACGATCAACTTATCCAAGTATACTACATATTTTTCGATCATGCTCGTAAACTATACTTAGGGTTAGAGATTAAGAATTATCTACATATACTTAGGGTAAGAGATCATAAGAAAAAGTCTACCATTCTTCTATGCGGTAGGGTGGCTACTGGAATTTTGTCGGAGTAACGTCTTACGGTGGACTTCCGATAGCTTCGAAAGAGAAAGGTTTCTCTCGAAACTAAATCTTGACTATACTACTAAACTTTTTATGGATCGAAGGGGGGTGGAGTGGTGGTTTAGTGGCGGCTTAGGATGAGTTTCTTGAAGAATAAGAGAGGAACTTCAAGAACACTCAAAAACAAAGCAAGAACAAGTAAGAACACTAAGCTTTCTAGAGAGAGAAGTTGAATGGTGAAGGTGTGAGTTAAAAGGCATGGAATGGATGCTATTTATAGGCAAAATGGAGCTTCCCCCTCACTCCACTTGGCCGGCCACTAGCTCTCTCTATCTCCCCCATGGATTTGCTCCATGGACTTGTCTTGTCAAGCAATAGTACTCCAACCAAGTGCAACTAGGTCAAATAGTGTCAAAGTACTACAACATGTCAAAGTACAACACACATACACCTCACTCTCCCTCTCCCTCTCATTCGGCCATCTCTCTCTCTCTCCCCCATGGATTTGTTCCATGGTCTTGTCTTGTCAAAACAACCAAGTGCAACTTGATCAATAGTGTTCAAGTACACACACATGTCCAAGTACATACACCTCACTCTCCCTCTCTCTCTCTCTCTCTCTCATTCGGCCACTACCTCTCTCTTTCTCTCTCTCTCTCTCTCCCTCTCTCTCTTGGTCGAAGTACTTCCATGTGTATATATATGTATATGTACAATTATGGAAAGAACAAGGAAGGTATGGACAAATTCACTTAAATGCACACATGGCTATGATTGTTCTTTTTGTAGGAGAAAGGACACATGACTAGTCTTGTCATCCTATTTGGCAATCCTAACATCTATTGTCCAAGGGGTAAAGCTTTTCCTAGCATGTAATAACCAATGGATAAGGATTTCCCTAGAACTTATCGTCCAATGGATAAAGATTACCCTAGCATCTACCGTCCAACGGATAAATATTACCCTAGCCTTTATCGTCCTATGGATAAAGACAAAAAGGGTAAAATGGTCCATCTAGGGTTAGGGTAACCTAATTAAATTTGGAATCCGAGTGATTAGGTTAACAGTCTATTAGGAAACTAATTCTACTTGTCAGGTAGGATTTCCAGCCAATGAATGTAATTTACGAAGTCTATTGTTCCTAGAATTTCTAAAATTTTGTGGTTTAGAATCTAATTATGACCGATTATTAGAATTAAAAGAGAATTATTAAGACATACAAGATTAATTAAAGAATTTCCAATATAACAACGAAATTTTTATTCAGTAAAAATCCGAGTTGTTACAACCTATCCCCCTTAAACAATTTCGTCCTCAAAATTAGGCGAATGCTCAGATTCGAACAAGTGAGGGTAGTTGGCCTTCATGGTTTCTTCTCTCTCCCAGGTGGTCTCTCCAGTTCCACGATTTTTCCACAAGACTCGTACTAGTTTGATGGTCTTATTCCGGATTGTCTTCTTACTTCGGTCTTGTATCTCTATCGGTACTTCTTCATACATCGCGTCTTCCTCGATGTTGATGTCTTCCCAGTTGAGAACATGTGTGGGTAATGCGAGATACTTGCGGAGCATTGAAACATGAAATACGTTATGCACTCTGTCTAACTGCGGTGGCAGCGCTAGGTGATACGCAACCTTTCCGATCTTTTCCACAATGTTGAATGGTCCAATGTAGCGTGGGGATAATTTCCCTTCTTCCCAAATCTGATAACTCCATTCTTTGGTCTGATCTTCAGGAACATGTGGTCTCCTACTGCAAAGGTTAACAGTCGGCTCCTCTTATCTGCATAACTCTTCTGCCGGCTATGTGCGGTTTGAATTCTTTGCCTGATGAGCTTGACCTTTTCTGTGGTATCCCGTACTATGTCAGGTCCAATCAATCCAGTTTCCCCAGCATCTGTCCAACAGACGGGAGATCGGCAGGGTCGACCGTACAGAGCTTCGTAGGGTGCCATCCCGATACTTGCTTGATAGCTATTGTTGTAGGCAAACTCTACCAATGGCAAGTGTTGCTCCCAATTTCCCCAAAAATCCAAGGCACAGGCCCTTAGCATGTCTTCCAGAGTTTGTATTGTCCGCTCAGTTTGTCCATCCGTTTGCGGGTGAAAGGCCGTACTAAGCCTTACGTCAGTTCCTATTGCCTTCTGCAATCCCTTCCAAAAGTGTGACACGAAACGTGGGCCTCTGTCAGATACTATCGAGACAGGTACTCCATGCAGGCGCACAATCTCTCGAATATATGGCAAACTTAGCTGTTCCACATTCTCGGTCATCTTGACAGGCAAGAAATGCGCAGATTTGGTGAGTCGGTCCACGATCACCCAGATAGCGGTGTAGACTTAGCAGATCTTGGTAATCCTGTAGGTGCAGAAAAACAGAGAGTACCTGGAGCACTGTTATTTCGTAACAGTTTCACGTGACTCTCGGTCGATACCCCTGTGCCTTCGCCGGAACCCTAATCTGTAAAACAAACAAGGGGTGAGCGCACCTCCACCTCTTGTGGCGTAGGCCCTCCGATGCCTAAGTTAGTATCTCGTACTGGTCTCAAACCCTAATTATCAGTAGGAAAGTGTATAATGCATACAATGTAATGCGTACCTTTTGCCTCTAGGTTTACCTTATATTTATAGACATATGTCTGCTTGCTCTCCAAGCATCCTCTTCAACCCAGGACTCCTATCCCGTACAGGAGACCTGGTTTCCCAGGGACTCTCGTGCCCAATCAACCGAGATCCTTTCTCTACAAGGATTTACCCTATTATGGAATTCGTTCCATAATAGGACTGCTCTTAGACTTATCTTTCTCTGGAACATTCCCACCGCTTATCCTGATTGGACATTTGAACACCCCTTATTGAACACTGCTTTCGCTTTATCTCTTAAAGCCACTTATCAAGGATTCTATCTGTTCGGCATGCTCTTTGCCGAACAGACTGTACTGTAAGCGCTACTGTTTTGGATATAAACCTATCCAGCTGAACAGCTCGTATTCGCACTAAGTTGTCTCATATTCCCGCTCCCGAACAGTTATCTGTTCGGTGCAACATTCAGGTCATCGGACCTTATCATCACGGTGCCTTTCATCACTTTTCTCTCTGCTCATTCACATCACGTGTTCGGCTCGTATTTGTACCTGTTCGGGAATACCTCCCTATAATTGCTCCCCAGCTTTGCCCAATGTGACTGCTCGGTCCGATGGGTAAAGCTCCTGAGGAACGAATCCTGGTCTGAGCTTCGTGATGTCCGTGCAGATTCAGCATTGATGACCATCTGATTTTTGGCGGCTTACCCATCATATTATTTCGAAATATGGAGTCTACGTGGCGTATCCCGTACGCTCCTCATTAAACTCGATCTGACGTTTTTACTTACGGCGTTAGATTACCATCCTTCATAATCTTCTTTCCGTTACTTTCTACGTAACGGTGTGAGGAGAGACGGTTCACCTCCGCCTCTTTTCCTTTATCCCAAAAGGATCTTTTCAGAGATCCCATTTCTCGTCTATTTCTCTTTCTAAACAACAGACGGCTACAGCTTTTCCACAACCGCCATCGCCGCCGCCTGAAAAACCAGTTGTTCTTCAGGAAATCGTTGTCAAGTCCTTGTAAGATTCTCGTTCTTACCTCTTACTTAAGCTCTAATCTGAGAATCTCGTTCTCAGATCTTCGTTTTGATTTCGAAAATTCATTTGCACCCATTTTTCCGATTTCATTTTCTTTGAAACCCCCATTATTCACGTCCATGGCAGACGAGCTTAAACCTGGCAAGTTTAGAAAACTTTGTGAAACCCCCGCAGCCATGGCCGCCTTTAGGACCGAATATCATGTCCCAGACAATGTAGGGCTTGAACTCGCCCCTTTATGTGCGAATAGGGACGATAGTTCATGGGATAAAATATGTATCCCAATCGTAGCCATAGTTGAGGGCGGAGTTCGATTCCCCCTTGATCCCTTAATTCGTCGAGTTCTCAACTGGTATAAACTTACCCCCATGCAAGTTTCATCGAATGTCTTTAGGCTCATAATGGGAATGGTAGCGTTAAACAAAATTCTGGGAACACAACTGGGAATTTGGGAGTTACAATGGTGGTATAGTATTGTGCTCAATCATGAGTACAATACCTACTACTTTAAAGTTAGGAAGGTAGAGAAGCGCTTCGTGCTGAATCTTCCAGACTCTCCTCGGGATCACGAGATTGACTTTCTTTATGTCACTGGAGCTTACGAGCCATAAGGGGAAGATGGCCAGGTGGTGGGCTTTCATTGCCCCCACGTGTGGGGCCACCCACGTATGCTCCCAAATTTTGCTCTTTACTTCCAGTACTTCTGAATTCCAGATATGCCTTTTTTGTGTAACTCTTGACTTTGTTTTGTTTCTTAGCAACAAATGCCAACAAGAGGCCAAGCAGAGAGCCTAGTTACGTCCGCACGGAGGACATAAATAAAGTTCTAAAATACAAAGAGGTGCCCGGCACACGCACTGCAGGGCGAGGCCGTGACGCCAGTGTCTTGTTGGGGTATGACCCTGCTTACAAGGGTTTCATAGACAGAAGATTATCTACCCCAAGCACAGACGGTGGTTCTACGTCTGCGGCTCCCCAGACAAGAAATCAGAGGAACAGTTCGGGAGTTACCATCGCCGGACAGCCAGGCGAGGTGCCTATTTCAGAAGGAATCCCGTTACCTCGTCTGGTGCTTCAAAGATCGACACAGCATCGTGCTGAACAATCAATTCCTGACAGAGACACCAGCCAATCATCGTCACAAGGTTATTCTCCTTCCCCCCCGAACTCCGAAATGACAACACGCCAAACGGTTAATTTGAGGTCCCTTGTTACCGTTTCTGCACGTGGCCGAGGTGCCACTGGTCGGGTGTCATCAACTGGCCAGGCTCCACCCCCAGCAAGGCGCACCAGAGGGGGTTCAATTCGAGCATCTTCTTCTCCAGGGGAAGGAGGTGCCTCCCTGGATGCCGGGGAGACACACCGGGACAAACGTGCCCGAGACCAATCCTCAGAAGATGTAGCTGCTCAGGCCAATGCCTCGCTTATCAATCCTGAGTCTGTCAGTACCCAGCCTCCTCCTGAGATCTGGGCTCCTACTCTTGCCCGAGGAGGCAGGGCCGTGCATATCGGGGACACTGCCAGCTCTTCGGAGATGGCAATGGCCCTTGCACAAGCCTTGCTTCTGCCTGTTGATATGCAGAAGGAATCCGCATCTTCCTCAGACCGGGTGATTTCTACTGGACTCGTTAGTGGAGTAAAGGTATGTTTAGTCATTTCGTGACTTTGCACTCTTATTTTCGATGAACGCTTAGTCCCAGATTTTTCATTCTGTACTCTTCCTACTGCAGTTTATTCAAAAAATGGTCACTCTTGGCCAAAAATTACAAGAAACGGAGGCTGAACGGAATAATCTGCTAAACGACAACACCAAGTTACTCCGTACAATTACTATGTTGGAGAGGGAGAGAGACAATGCCAAGAATGACTACAATGATGCAAAAGAGAGGATGCAGACAGCGGAAGACAATCTCAAGCAGGCCTTGGCTGAGATTGATACTACTAAAAAGGAAGCCTTTGATGCGGGGTATGAGAAAGGGTTTGATGCCGCCACTGCAGATTACGTAGGCCAAATGCCAGCCATCCAGGACGAAATCTTCGCAGCGGGCTGGGAGGTGTGTTTGACAAAGACTGGGGCCCCAGACGATTCTCCCTTATGGGCAGAGATCGATCTACCGAGCAGTCGTGCTGCTGCATCTCAAGTGCCAAATGAGACCTTGACAGACGACGTGGACCAGCAGATTGATGAGTTTGCAGATGCTGATGAAAATATCGAGATGGAGACTCTGGAGGTCCAGCAAGGTGTCAATCTTAAGGAGGCCACTGTGCAGGCAGCAACACATCATTCAAATGACTTGGAGGAGCCGGCTGCAGGTGGCAACACCGTTACTGGAACAACCACAGAGGTTCTAAATGAGAGCCAGCCAGAGATCCAGAATTTGGATTAAATTTGGTAAGTCATGTTTCTAGTCCCCCCAATACTTTAACATAATTTTGACAGGTCCTGCGTGACCATGTTTTTAGCCCTGCGTGGCATTAGAACATTTTGTATTTTGATAAAACAGGTATTTGGCCCTTCGTGGCACAACACTGTTGGATATCTGATGGCCATTTCGAGACCTCTGTCATTTTGCTTGGCCCTTCGCGGCCAGGAACTATGATATCTCGTATCTTTTATATATGTTCATTTGAACGCATGTGATCAGATGCATATGTCTGTATTAAGTTATTCGTACTTAGTTTATCTAAATTGCCATTTATAGAGACACACAAACATAATTTCATTATGTTGCTCTTCAAGTATTTCGTACTTGAATAATTGTTACGTATATTCGTACGTCTAATGTAAGTCTCTCATGCTTAAAATATCATTAAGTGCCACGTATTTAAGTAGTTGCTAAGTATCTCGTACTTAGATAATATTTAAGTCTCTCATACTCAAATAAGTTTTTATATACCAAGTGTAATCGTACTTGTATATTGTGGAGTATCACGTGCCGTTACACCCAAGTGTTTCAGACTTGGTAGTTCTACAATTTTGCATTTTTTCGTATGCAAAACCCAAGTGTTTCGGACTTGGTAAATTAATACAAGTATTTCGTGCTTGTATTTTTAAATACAAGTGTCTCATACCTGTGAACAAGTATTTCGTACTTGTGAGTACAAGTGTTTCAAACTTGTTAAAACTTGATACAAGTATTTCGTACTTGGGAATTTCGTATTCCAAATGTTTGAGTATCTCATACTTTCATATATTAAAGCTTTTTCGTGCATAGATATTTGAAACATGCATGCATACCTATTTGAAACATGCATGCATACCCATTCCCTGCTCCCCAATACGAAGGAAGGGTTTGGAAAGCCATTATTCGTATTTATAGATCAAAGCAATCCATAAGTAAGACAGAATTTCTGAAAAAGTCAATATATTGCAAAAGACATAATTTTATTCTTAATCCTGAAAACTCAGGGGGTCGTTACGCGTACCCCATGCAACTAAAACAGGAAACACAAGGGAATTGTATTCATAATTCCCACAAAATCACAATTCTAAAACAGAATAAAAAGTAAACTGGAGTCTTTTAAACAAAGAACTTCCTCAAGTTGTGGACATTCCAGGGCCGTGGCACTGGGTTCCCGTCCAAGTCTGCCAAACGATAGGCCCCAATGCCTACAACCTCGGAAACTCGATATGGGCCTTCCCAATTGGCTTCTAATTTGCCCTCGTTGGCCACCTTGGTGTTGCCGAGTACCTTGCGGAGCACAAGGTCTCCAACACCGAACTCTCGAGGGTGGACATGCTTGTTATAGTTCTTCATCAACTGTTCCTGATAGGAGGCTAAATGCACCAGGGCTCTTTCTCTCCTCTCTTCGGCAAGGTCGAGCTCAATTTCAAGAGCCCTGTCATTCCCTCCACTTTCGACCAAAGCTGTTCTGTTGGTAGGAAGGCCAACTTCCAATGGAATAACTGCCTCTGTTCCATAAGCCAAAGAATAGGGGGTCTCTCCCGTAGACCTCCTAGGCGTTGTTCGGTGTGCCCATAGCACCAATGGCAGCTCATCAGGCCACTTGCCCTTTGCTTTATCCAATCTCTTCTTGATCCCATCCAGAATGGTTTTATTAGATGCCTCTGCTTGCCCATTACTCTGGGGGTAAGCAGGGGTTGAATAGTAGTTTCTTATTCCATATTGGGCACAAAAGGTTTTAAACTTCTTCTGGAATTGGGAACCATTATCTGTAATCAATGAGTAAGGGACTCCAAATCGAGTAATAATACTCTTCCAGACAAACCTTTCTATCATAGGTTCAGTTATCTTGGCCAAAGGTTCGGCTTCAATCCACTTCGTGAAGTAATCTGTTGCTACCAAAAGGAATTTTCGGTTCCCAGTAGCCTTATGGAGTGGACCCACGATGTCCATCCCCCATTGGGCAAAAGGCCAGGGGCTAGTCAGGGGCACCAAATCCTCGGCTGGTGTCCTTATCATTGGTGAGAACTTCTGACACTTCTCACAGATTTTTACGTAAACCTTTGCATCTTCTTGCATATGCGGCCACCAGTATCCCTGGGTGATTGCTCGGTGAGCTATGGACCTACCTCCTGCATGGCTTCCACATGTTCCTTCATGAATCTCGTGGAGAAATTTTTGCACCATCTCGGGGTGCACACAAAGCAGGTACGGCCCAGTAAAGGATTTTCTGTACAATTTCCCTTCTGGAGACAACCAAAACCTTGCTGATTTGGTTTTAATCTTGTGAGCTTCTTTTTTGTCAGAAGGAAGAGTCTCATCTCGTAGAAACCGTATAATTGGATCCATCCAGCTTGGCCCCTGGTTCACGTCCAGGACCAACTCTATGCTTCTCCCAATGCTCGGTTCATCAAGGTAATCAACTGCTACCTTCCTTTTCAACTCAGTAGGAACAGCAACAGCCAGCCAAGCCAAAGAGTCCGCATGGGCATTTTGTCCTGAGCTTATTTGTTCAATACATACCTTCTCGAAGGTATCAAGCAAATCTTTGGCTGCTTGCACGTAAGCCGCCATTTTTTCATTCCGGGTCTCGTATTCCCCGGACAGTTGGCATACAACCAACTGCGAATCGCAATACACCCTTAACCTCTTCGCTTTTAAGGTACTTGCACTCCTGAGGCCGATCAGCAGAGCCTCATACTCCGCCACATTGTTCGAGGCACTGAAACCCAGCCGAACAGACAACTCAATCATCACCCCACCTGGGGGGAACAGAACAATGCCGCCCCAGAACCAGTATTGCAAGCCGAACCGTCGACGAATAACTTCCATTCCAACGGGTCCTGTTCGGCAGGCTTCTTTCTTTTCTTGATTGGCTGTTCAACAGAGGGCTCCTCTCTCGTAGGAGGCCCAGGCGCTACTGTTGGAGTAAATTCCGCCACAAAATCAGCCAACACTTGGCCTTTTATGGCCATGCGCGGCTGAAAGTCAATGTCATACTGGCTTAACTCAACAGACCAGGTCAAGATCCGTCCCGAGAAGTCTGCCCTTTGTAGCAGAGATTTTAACGGATACTCGGTATAAACTATAACCCTATGGCTTTGGAAGTAATGAGGCAACTTTCTAGTTGCTGTCCTTAATGCAAGGACCAGTTTTTCAAGGGGCGATACCTGCTTCTGCGTCTAACAATGTCTTACTCACATAATAAATCGAGATTGCTCCGATCCCTTACTTCTCAATAAAACAGCACTAACAAACATGCTCAGAAACAGCCAAGTATAAAACCAAACACTCACCTGGCTCGAGTTGACAAAAGTGGTGACTCAGCCAGGTATTCTTCAGGTCCTGAAAAGCTTGCTCACACTCTGCCCCACTCATACCCTTCTCTTTTCTTAAGAAGCTGAAAGAAGGGCCTGCACCTGTCACTGGACCGGCTGATGAATCTATTGAGAGCGACTGCCATCCCAGTTAACCTCTGTACCTCCTTAGTTGTCTTAGGGCTTTGCAATCCTTGCAATGCTGATATCTGGTCTGGGTTTGCTTCAATCCCCCTTATGGTTACAAGATGCCCTAAGAATTTTCCAGACCCAACTCCAAACGCACACTTCGAGGCATTGAGTTTTAATCTGTATTCTCTCAAAATTTCAAAGGCTTCCTTTAGGTCCGCTATGTGCCCCTGTCTAACCTTGCTCTTCACCACCATGTCATCTATGTAAACCTCCATAGTCTTGCCAAGCAATTTTCTAAACATAATGGTTGCCAATCTTTGGTATGTTGCTCCGGCATTTCTTAGACCAAAGGGCATAACACTGTAACAGTACAACCCTCGTGGCGTGATGAAGGAAGTCTTTTCTTGGTCAGGCCCAAACATGGCAATCTGATGGTACCCTCGATATGCGTCGAGAAAGCTCATTCGTTCATACCCAGCAGTTGCATCGACTAACTGATCAATCCTGGGAAGAGGGAAGCTATCTTTCGGACATGCTTTGTTCAAGTCTGTAAAATCCACACAGACACGCCACTTTCCATTCTTCTTTTTTACTACTACAGTGTTGGACAGCCATTTTGGATAGTATACTTCGCGTATTGCTTTGGCTTCCAACAACCGTTCCACTTCCTCAATCACAGCATCTACGTGCTGCACAGCTGCCCTTCTCTTCTTCTGAATCACTGGCTTGTGCTGGGGATCTACATTTAAGTGGTGACAGATTACGTTTGCATCAACTCCGGGCATCTCTTCTGGTACCCAAGCAAATACATCGACATATTCTTTTAGAAACCCAACTAGCTCGTTTTCCTCTTCAACTGGTAGTGACTCCCCAATTAGAAAATACCTCTCAGGATCAGTCTCGTCAATCTGTATTTTCTTCAAGCCTTCTACCACCTTTTCTGTCGGATTTCTGCCGACATCCTCGATAGTCGGTTGGTTTGATTCCTCTACTGCTTGAACCTGGTGAGCCTTTGGAATTTTCTTAACAATGGAAATCAGACACTGCTGTGCCGCCTTTTGATTTCCTCTGATTTTCTCGATACCATTAGAACCAGGAAACTTCACCATCTGATGATACGTAGAGGAGACCGCCCTCATCTTATGCAACCACGTCCTACCAATAATCACGTTATAGGAGGACGGGACATCGACTACCAAGAAATCTGTCCTTAAAACCACTGTTCCTGCTCGAACAGGCAGAGTTACCTTGCCAAGAGGCCAAACCGCTCCTGCTCCAAATCCAACCAGAGGTGTTGTCGACTGAGCCAAGTCCGATTGTGTTAACCCCAATTTCTTGAATGCATTGTAATACATGACCTCTGTACAACTCCCAGGGTCCACCAAGATCCTCTCGATGTCGTACTCCCCGATTCGTAGGGTAATGACCAGAGCGTCATTATGAGGTACCTGGACATCTCCAAGATCTTCATCTGTGAAGACTATGCTTTCGTTGTTTTCACTGGATTCTCGTCCCCTCTTGTTTCCCAATCTTAACACATACTGGTCATGCTTGGTTTTCCTCTGGAGCAGCCTAACCTCGTTTCTTGTGTAAGGGGCGGCCAATCCATGTATCATATGGATTACCCCCCTTGGATTCTGTTCGTAATCCATCTCCATGGCTTTCCCTTTTTCTTTGGGGTCCTCCTGAATATACTCCTTTAGGTAGCCTCGAGAGACCAAATCGTCAAGATGCCTCTTGAACATTTCACAATCTTCTGTCATGTGGCCCCAATCCTTATGGTAACTGCAGTGCTGATTCGTAGCACGTTTCGAATCTTTGTCTCCACCTAGACTTGGGGGCCACTTGAAGTAGGGCTGATTCTTTATTCGATAAAGAATTCTGTAAATAGGCTCTTTCCAAACTGTCGTTATTGAAAAGAATGACTTAAGGTCTGGCGCTGGTTTATCTTTGTTCGGCTCTTTCTTAGCCTGCCCATATTCCTTCCTTTCTCTGTAAGTTTTGGGCTCTGGCCTATCCGCCTTCTTTGCTGGTGTCTTTGGCTGTTCGGCAATCTCCTTGCCTTCCTCTCGGAGAATATCGTCTTCCATTCTAGCATGCTGCTCGATCCGTTCCATCAGATGTGCCAACGTTGACACAGGATGCTTGTTTAATGACCGGCGAAGTTCTTCCCGAACAGGCAGACCGGTCTTAAAAGTGGCAATCGCATACTCCTCGCTGCAACTATCAATCTCATTGAACGTCTCCCAATATCGTTTGGCATAGTCTCTGATCGGCTCTTTATCCCCTGCTTCATCGTGGAGAGGTTCTCAAATGTTTTGGGAGCCTTTCTACTTGTCAGAAATCGTGCAGTGAACTCCTCTGCCAACTGCGTCCAACCTCGTATGGATCGTGACTCCAACTTGTGGAACCAAGACAGAGCCACCTTCCCTAAACTTGACGGGAACATCTTACACATTATAGCGTCATCACCTTCGTGCATGAACATAGCCTGCTGATAATGCTGTATGTGTGCAACGGGGTCCGCATTTGTCTCGTAAAGTACGAACGCCCCGTGCTTAACCCTGCTCGGCAACCGTGCTTCCTGTAACTTTCTCGAAAAGGGAGACGTCGCTATATTACTCAGGGCTTTTCTTGCTGCCTCTCGTGCAGTCATCGTCCCGGCCTCCTGCTCCCTGTTTCTACGTGCCCGTACCCTATCCCAGTCGGAGTCAGGCCTCTCGTACCTGTCCCTATGGTGTTTCCGGGTATCTTCTTCAACAGAGGAACTTCGGGTCCTGCTTCTCCTTTTTCGTGGAGAAAGCGATCGTTCCTTTGGACTCTCATTTTTCCTTCTTCGCGAAGAAGGCCTCTTCTTTCTAGGAGAGGGACTTCTGCTCCTGCTTCTTCGGTGCGAAGGAGCGGCTTTGTATGTTACCATTGCTCTTTTCCCTCCTCCGGAGTGTCCTCGTGACAGTCCAGAGTCTTCGGGATGTTCTCTGATCCGCTCCATCTCACGGATTTCATATTCTCGTTTCTTGATTAGTCGAGCAGCCTCCTCGATTTCCTGCCTCTTCCTGTCGAGGATGTCACTATGATTATGCACACTTTTCGAATGTGCAACTGACTCTTCTCTATGGTGGGACTTGCTCCTTCTCGTGGAGTTCGTAGCAGTCCTACCTTCTTTGTTTTTAGGATCATCTGGAATGGTAAGGGGACGATCTTTGCTTGTCGTCCTCCTACTTTGACCACCAGCATGCTTTTTCGGAGCACCAGGAGGGGATTTGTCTCCTTCCCCGCCTGTCTGGTTCTTCTCTATGAGCGGTGTGACTGGATCGGGTTCCACCATGGTCGTTTTCTAATGGAACTCGTTCGTTTCCCACAGACGGCGCCAATTGTAGGTGCAGAAAAATAGAGAGTACCTGGAGCACTATTATTTCGTAACAGTTTCACGTGACTCTCGGTCGATACCCCTGTGCCTTCGCCAGAACCCTAATCTGTAAAACAAACAAGGGGTGAGCGCACCTCCACCTCTTGTGGCGAAGGCCCTCCGATGCCTAAGTTAGTATCTCGTACTGGTCTCAAACCCTAATTATCAGTAGGAAAGTGTATAATGCATACAATGTAATGCGTACCTTTTGCCTCTAGGTTTACCTTATATTTATAGACATATGTCTGCTTGCTCTCCAAGCATCCTCTTCAACCCAGGACTCCTATCCCGTACAGGAGACCTGGTTTCCTAGGGACTCTCGTGCCCAATCAACCGAGATCCTTTCTCTACAAGGATTTACCCTATTATGGAATTCGTTCCATAATAGGACTGCTCTTAGACTTATCTTTATCTAAATACGGGGTCTCGCTCACCGCTTATCCTGATTGGACATTTGAACACCCCTTATTGAACACTGCTTTCGCTCTATCTCTTAAAGCCACTTATCAAGGATTCTATCTGTTCGGCATGCTCTTTGCCGAACAGACTGTACTGTAAGCGCTACTGTTTTGGATATAAACCTATCCAGCCGAACAGCTCGTATTCGCACTAAGTTGTCTCATATTCCCGCTCCCGAACAGTTATCTGTTCGGTGCAACATTCAGGTCATCGGACCTTATCATCACGGTGCCTTTCATCACTTTTCTCTCTGCTCATTCACATCACGTGTTCGGCTCGTATTTGTACCTGTTCGGGAATACCTCCCTACAAATCTAGTCACATAATCCATAGAGATGTGCTCCCACTTCCATGTTGGAATTGGCAAAGGTTGAAGGTCACCTCCAGGTTTCTGATGTTCAGCTTTAACTTGTTGACACACTAGGCATGTAGATACAAATTGAGCTACATCCTTCTTCATTCCTTCCCACCAGTATGTCCTTCGCAGGTCATGATACATCTTTGTACCACCATGGTGTACCGCGAAGTTTGAATGGTGAGCCTCTCGGAGCACTGCTTCTCGCAGGGTTCCAATATTAGGCACAAACACCTTTGCCTTAAATCTCAGGCTGTTGTCCTTCTCGATCGTCCATCCAGGCAATGCCTTTACTTCTCGGATTTGATACCGGATGAATTCGCAGTCTTGCTCGGAGGTTTGGGCGAGCAAAATTTCTCTGTGAAGCGCCGGTTCTGCAATGAGAGTGTACAAACGTGCGTTCCCATCTTTTGAGGATGGTCACAGATTGAACTCGTTGAGATTGTCCACCATCTCCCATTCCTTGATGGCGGTCTTGACCTTCTGTGCTCTGTCCTTCCGACTCCTGATTGTTCATATGTCGTTATAACTGCAGTATCCTTACTGATTACTTATCCCTGAATCGATAACACTGGCATAAGAACACTTAAAATAATCGACCAACATCATTTGATTAACACACAAGTAAAGTACATTTATTCCACATATAACAGAAGACTATACATCCCATTACTTTTTTTCGCCATCGGAATACCCACATTCCTTCAAACCCTTAAAAACAAAATCACACTCACTTTGGAGTTGATTTAACCATACAATTAAACCCAACCCCCCCATACCATTGTCCAAACACGCACACCTTCGGCTAATTTCTCGAAGCACGTCTTTGGCAGCGTATTTACCCTCGTTAAAATGCAACTCTAACTCGAAATCCATTTTTACAACATCAAAGGGTTCAAACACCTTTAAAATGGTCCTTAGGGACCAAGAAACAATAACTAAAGCTCACACGATGAACCTCATTGGACAATACGTCGACGTTTACCCAATAACGAACTGTATAACGACATTTCCATCTGGTAATAATAAGTGGGACCCACTATTGTTTAATTACAGTATTCTTCTACATCCCCATTCATTAATGTGTGTTCACGTGTTAACAATACACCCCACGCGTATGGGACCCCTCCGTAACTAATATGACCACTTTTGTCCCATTACTACTGTACTCTATAATTATCTAAGACAATATGTCCGAAACAGATACAATATACAGTGCCTAAATGCATATACATTTTCAAAATTAAATCTGTAACTAGTGCGTGGGCCCCACTCGTTGAATATAATGTCTACAATTTGTCTTTTACCACACTGTGGCCTCATAAGTTCAATTAACACCCCATGTATCTGGACCCCATTCGTTGAATTACATTTCCTAGATCCGACATTATGACGTCACTGGCCCCACTCGTTTGAATTTTGCACCTTCAGCACTACTGTATGTACACGTGACAGACATAAATCCCCCGTCTCTTACCTAAGTGGGGCCCATGGTTTGAATTAAAGGGGTTACTGTAGTTCACATTTGCGCCGGCCCGCACGGTAATATTATACGTGTGGGCCTGTGGGGGGGGGAGGAAGACAGCTGGAACTCATTACCACCAGTACCCAAAAGTCTTCGACTATATATTCGACACTCTTTCACCATTTGACTGGGAAGAAGTTTGAGAGCTCATTTCCTCTTGCGTTTCACCATTCATAACAGCCGTTGGATCTCTTTCTCTCTAGAATGTCCAGACCACGTGGCATTAATCTAAACGGCAAAAACTATTTCCTTACTTACCCCCAATGCAATATTTCTATCACAGAAGCCCTCGATCAAATTATAAACACTACAGCACCTACAAACAAGAAATACATTCGTGTATGCAGAGAATTACACGAAGATGGGCAACCTCATCTCCACGCATTGGTGCAATATGAAGGGCGATTCAAACTCACAAATCAACACCATTTCAACCTAAGATCCCCAACATGTTCAAGACAATTTCACCCCAACATCCAAGTTGCAAGATCAAGTTCCCACGTTAAGGCCTATATTGAGAAAGGGGGCGATTATGAAGAATGGGGGACATTTCAAATAGACGGACGGTCTGGTCGAGGAAGTCCGCATTCAATTGCTGAGGTATATGCAGAGGCCCTAAATGCACCCAGTAAGTCTGCTGCATTACAAATTATAAAAGAGAAAGACCCCAAATCGTACGTTTTACAATTTCACAACATCAATTCAAATTTTGACAGAATTTTTGCAGTCCCTATTCCACCGTACGTCAATCCATATAACCCTGAATCATTTAACCGAGTTCCTCAATTGATGGTTGATTGGGCTCAAGATAACGTAACGGATATCGCTGCGCGACCAGACAGGCCCAAAAGCATTATTATCGAGGGCCCAAGTAGGGTGGGCAAAACTAAATGGGCCCGATCCCTAGGCCCACACAATTATTTATCGGGCCATTTAGATTTAAATCCCAGAGTCTATTCAAATGATGCATGGTATAACGTCATTGATGACATACCACCCCATTACCTGTTCTTAAAGCACTGGAAACAGTTTATTGGGGCCCAACAGGGATGGCTGACAAATTGCAAGTACGGTCGACCAGTTCAAATTAAAGGCGGGATTCCAACAATCGTGCTCTGCAATCCAGACGTCCAATCAAGTTTCAAATTCTACCTCGATAAAGAGGACAATTCTGGACTGAAAGAGTGGACACTACTGAATTCAAAGTTCATAATTCTCGATGGCACGCCACTCTACTCCACGAGTCCACAGTCCTCCGAATCAGAAACCACTACACAGAGCGTCCAAGATCAGGAGGAAGCGAATTGACTGCCAATGTGGGTGCACAATATATTTTACTCTAGAGTGTGCAAACCATGGATTCACGCACAGGGGAACCCATCACTGTCCTTCAAGCAAGTACTGGCGTTTACACATGGGAGCTAAGCAATCCACTGTGGTTCAGAGTAACCAACCTATTCACAATGCCAGACAGTCAAATGCAACAACGGTGCACTCTCCAAATCCGATTCAACCACAACCTGAGGAAAGCGTTGGGTCTTCACCAATGTTATCTCAATTTCCTGGTCTGGACGAACTTGAAGACATCTTCCGAGAATGCTTTAGAAGTCCGATTTCGATTCTGGATTTTTAATTTCTTGAATAATTTAGGTGTCATTTCCATTAACAATGTAATTCGTGCAATTTCCAGTTTGTATGAACGACCATTCGTCAAGGAGATAAACGAGGACGAACATGTAATATCGTTCAAACTTTATCAATGATATTAACTACCCTTGTTTGTTAATCATATGTCGTTATAACTGCAGTATCCTTACTGATTACTTATCCCTGAATCGATAACACTGGCATAAGAACACTTAAAATAATCGACCAACATCATTTGATTAACACACAAGTAAAGTACATTTATTCCACATATAACAGAAGACTATACATCCCATTACTTTTTTTCGCCATCGGAATACCCACATTCCTTCAAACCCTTAAAAACAAAATCACACTCACTTTGGAGTTGATTTAACCATACAATTAAACCCAACCCCCCCATACCATTGTCCAAACACGCACACCTTCGGCTAATTTCTCGAAGCACGTCTTTGGCAGCGTATTTACCCTCGTTAAAATGCAACTCTAACTCGAAATCCATTTTTACAACATCAAAGGGTTCAAACACCTTTAAAATGGTCCTTAGGGACCAAGAAACAATAACTAAAGCTCACACGATGAACCTCATTGGACAATACGTCGACGTTTACCCAATAACGAACTGTATAACGACATTTCCATCTGGTAATAATAAGTGGGACCCACTATTGTTTCATTACAGTATTCTTCTACATCCCCATTCATTAATGTGTGTTCACGTGTTAACAATACACCCCACGCGTATGGGACCCCTCCGTAACTAATATGACCACTTTTGTCCCATTACTACTGTACTCTATAATTATCTAAGACAATATGTCCGAAACAGATACAATATACAGTGCCTAAATGCATATACATTTTCAAAATTAAATCTGTAACTAGTGCGTGGGCCCCACTCGTTGAATATAATGTCTACAATTTGTCTTTTACCACACTGTGGCCTCATAAGTTCAATTAACACCCCATGTATCTGGACCCCATTCGTTGAATTACATTTCCCAGATCCGACATTATGACGTCACTGGCCCCACTCGTTTGAATTTTGCACCTTCAGCACTACTGTATGTACACGTGACAGACATAAATCCCCCGTCTCTTACCTAAGTGGGGCCCATGGTTTGAATTAAAGGGGTTACTGTAGTTCACATTTGCGCCGGCCCGCACGGTAATATTATACGTGCGGGCCTGTGGGGGGGGGAGGAAGACAGCTGGAACTCATTACCACCAGTACCCAAAAGTCTTCGACTATATATTCGACACTCTTTCACCATTTGACTGGGAAGAAGTTTGAGAGCTCATTTCCTCTTGCGTTTCACCATTCATAACAGCCGTTGGATCTCTCTCTCTCTAGAATGTCCAGACCACGTGGCATTAATCTAAACGGCAAAAACTATTTCCTTACTTACCCCCAATGCAATATTTCTATCACAGAAGCCCTCGATCAAATTATAAACACTACAGCACCTACAAACAAGAAATACATTCGTGTATGCAGAGAATTACATGAAGATGGGCAACCTCATCTCCACGCATTGGTGCAATATGAAGGGCGATTCAAACTCACAAATCAACACCATTTCAACCTAAGATCCCCAACATGTTCAAGACAATTTCACCCCAACATCCAAGTTGCAAGATCAAGTTCCCACGTTAAGGCCTATATTGAGAAAGGGGGCGATTATGAAGAATGGGGGACATTTCAAATAGACGGACGGTCTGGTCGAGGAAGTCCGCATTCAATTGCTGAGGTCCCCTTGTAGTCCGAATTGTGTATTTCCATTGAAGTGTACTGTGATTGTGGATTAATAAAAGACAAATTTGTTTATTGTACTGTATTGAGACGGAATGGAATTGCAGAATATTGGAATAAAGTTAATATTATTTAAGAAACAGAGAATAGAATTAAGAACACGACATGAAGACATTATATTGAACACTTGGCACCGCAGGTGCTATGTTATATCTTGGGTTTATCCTGTTGGGCTTGTTGAGATGTTGATGCCTTGATTGCCTGCTATATCAGTAAGTGTTGAGAAGTCGGGTATGAATCTTCGGTAGTACCCAGCCAATCCTAGAAAACTCCTGATTTCGAACACGGAGGTTGGCTGTTTCCAGTTCAGTATGGCCTCCACCTTGCCTTCATCCACCGCGATTTCGTCTTTAGATACTACATGTCCCAAAAACTTAACCACCTCTAGCCAGAATTCGCATTTACTTGCCTTGGCGTAGAGTTGGTTATCTCGGAGTACTTGTAGTACTATTCAAAGATGTGCTTCGTGCTCCTCCTTATTAGCAGAGTATATCAAGATGTCATCAATGAACACCACTACAAATCTGTCCAAGTAGGGTTGGAAAACTTTGTTCATGAGACACATGAATACTGCCAGAGCGTTGGTCAGTCCGAACGGCATCACCACAAACTCGTAGTGTCCGTATTTGGTGCAGAAGGCTATCTTGTTAATATCCTCATCTTGGATTCTTAGTTGATGGTAACCTGATCTGAGATCGATCTTAGAGAAGCAAGTTGCTCCTGTTAACTGGTCAAACAGGTCATCGATCCTGGGCAAGGGGTATCGGTTCTTAATTGTGACTTGATTCAGCTTCCTATAGTCGATACATAAATGAAGAGTTCCCTCTTTCTTCTTCATGAATAATGCAAGCGCTCCCCATGGTGACGTACTTGGCCTGATATACCCTTTCTCCAATAGTTCTTGCAATTGGGTCTTGAGTTCCTTTAGCTCTACTGGGGCCATACGGTATGGTGCCATCGAGATTGGTGTTGTTCCTGGTTGGAGCTCTATAGAGAAGTCTATCTCTCTCTGAGGTGGTAAGCCAGGAAGTTCCTCGGGAAACACATCGACGTATTCGCAAACGATGTGGGGTAATCCCAGTTCCATCCTATCGATTTCTTCCATTTGGAGACTAGCTAGCCATCCAAATAGTTGATTCTGCCACCTAGATCTTTTCGTCGTCGAACTTGTTGTCTGCCTATCCCCCTTAAAATGGAAACGAGTTCCGTCTGGGGTGTACGCTGTTACTGTCTTCTCATGACAGTCTATGACTGCTCTGTGTGCAGATAACCAATCCATTCCTAGGATTATATCAAAATCCGCCATTTCGATCACCTGGAGGTCGCAGGTTAGTCGTAAGTTGGCTACTTCTAGCTCGCACCCTCTACACACTAGACTAACAGTTATACTTCCCCCCAATGGTGATGCTACCCTCGTACTCAAGCTTAGGGATTCTGTTTCTAGTGCTAAAGCAATTACGCAGGCAGTAGATATGAATGAATGCGATGCACCAGAGTCAAACAAGGCTTGTACGCAGGTACTATATAATAGTAGCGTACCTTGGATCACAGAGGGATCCGGCTCCTGTTCCTCAGTCTGTAGTGCAAAAACCCGCCCTCCAGTGTCCTGCTGAGTGTTCATGGGTTGCTTCCCTTTGTTTAGTCCATTTGGTTGCGAGGATGGCCCTCCATGGTTCTGCTTCCCAAATCCAGCCTGCCCATTCTGTAGCACCCTCTGGTTTCCAAAGTTCCCATTCCTCTCCTTCTGAGGTTGCGGGCATTGACGACTGTAGTGGCCCATCTGCTGACAGTTGTAGCACTTTACTGTCGATAGATCTCGAGTGCCTCTCTGTGGTTGGTCGCGTCCAGGGGTAGCAGTTTTCCACGCTTGGTTGTTTTGGGTCGGGGTAAAGGTCTTAGCGGGGTAGGGTCCTCGATTGTTATTGGATGCTTGGGTACGGATTGGTCCCCCGGTATTGCCCGTTGCCTTCCTCCAGCGGGTTTTGAAGTCTGCTTCTTCACTTTCCAACCGAAGAGCACACTGGACGATGCCGAAATAGGTGGGAAAGGCCTGTGCTACCACGGCCCTTCGAGCAGTTGTCAGTCCCCACTTGAATCTTCTCCCTTTCTTATCCTCAGTTGCTACAGCGTTTGGGGCGTAGCGAGATAGTTCCTCGAACTTTGCCACATATTGAGTGACAGTCATGGTTCCTTGCTTCAGGTTCATGAATTCTTGCTCCTTGGCCAGGCGAATGGGCGTGGGAAAGTACTTGTCAAGGAACAGGGTTTCAAACTCGTCGAATGTCATGGTTGCTACGGTATGAGTTGTTTCCATCAACTCCCACCAATAACGGGCTTCTCCCTTTAGTTGGTAGGTGGCCAGGGCCATGCGATCCCCATTCCGGGTGATCTCCAAGGTGTCCAAGATCACGTTGGTTTCCTTCAGCCATGTCTCGGCCACAGTGGGGTTAGGATCTCCATTGAAGGTTGGGGGTCGGCGTTTGCAGAAGTCGTTCATCGCTTGGGTTCGGGTCATAGGTTCATCATCGCGGTTTTGGTTTCGGCAGCTGGCATTCAAAGCAGTCACGAAAGCTTGCATGATCTGGGCTATGCAAGGGTTAGTGTTAGAGGTTTCTCCATTCTCAAATCCCAGTCCACTGCGTCGGTTCACCATCTACGAGTAGAAATTTTAAAGGAGGTTTAGTTCTAGAGTTAGTACGCAATGAACAAGACAGCTAGATTTTGATTAGAAATATCATTAGGTTACACGCCTAACGGCATCATCAGATACAAGAAAATGAAAGTAAAAGCGGATAATAATGGCTATGGTGCCATTGCTACTCCTCGGGCCTGTAACGCCCCGAATTTTGGGTATGTTAAATAAACATTTTTATTGAATAAACTAAAGAGAGTCTAGCTCATTATTACAACATAATTCTCACAAGAGTACTTTTATTCAACAAAAGAGGGGATAAGCTAAGGTTAACTACTGCTCCGCCTCTTCTTCCATCCTTGCAAGCTCCTCGGCTCCGAAGGCCTCCAAAGTGTACTGTTCATGCTGCTCATCTATAAAATCTGACACATTATACCAGCGTCGCCCCCAGTATAATATGTCAGGGTCACCACAAAGGTAACACCGTGAGCTACAGAAGCTCAATAGAATAATCCAACCCACTAATCCATAACTTATAACACGAAGGTATATAGGCAATTACACATGCTCATTCAACAACATAATTAACAATGACACATCCGCATTCATTATCTTTCCTACGTTGGTGTCATGCTTTTCTTTGTTTCTCCTACGCGACTCATCGTAAACCGTGTCACCATTTCCAAATCAACATTTTGAAAATCATTTCTCATTCTTTGTTACCAACGGGCTACCAAGTTGTAGCAGGCCGAACACAGTCCGCACTGGTTTACCGACGTTGCAACCCAGCCGAACCTGGAAGTACGCTCGGTACCTGGCGGAAGCTCGGTTCTCCCACAAGCCATATCAGAGTCAGCCGTAGCCGACGACGTTCACGCACGGCGGACCTTGCTGTCGGCTCTCAGCACGTGGTATTCACACACGGTCTACGCTGGGCTCGGCCAATAACGGGCTCGGCCTCTTGCTGGGCTCGGCCCCAGGCAAGCTCGGCTGCCCCCAGGGACACGTCCGCTCCTCACGTGCTGAAGCGGTTACAAAGATAATGATGAAAGCACATGGGAAAGGACAGCTCACGCTCGAACGGTTACAAATATCTAATCTAGTGACGTCACAACAACGTCACTCGGCTCGTGCAAAGCACGTGACAGTACTTGGAGAGCAAGCTAAGGAGGTGCTATAAATACAGGAAACCCACAACCCTAAAAGGTACACAACATTCCAGACCCAAAACCCTAGCTCTCTCTCTCTTTCTCTGCACTATACTCATCCTTGCGCCGGAGGGCCATACCGGGGCTCCTCCGGTGTGGTCTTTAGTCGTGCTTCGTGGTGCAGGTTAGGCGAAGAGAGCTTGATCAACCCTGAACCAGAGGAAGGACTCGAACCGGAGACCACGGGCCACACAATTGGTGAACCCGACGTGAATTTACTTCTGATCCAAACGGCTCACTTCCCCCAACACCAACCTCCCTTCCTCCACTAACAACCTCAAATCCAACCACAATGGGCGGTGATCTCACGAACGCAGCCGTCTCTGGGGTCAAGGACGCCAGTGGAAACATCATCCTTCCACCCCCGGAGAGACACATGTCAATCTCAATCCCCGCCAGCTCTCACCAGCAGCGGAGGAAGTCACGGCGTCCTACATCCGCTTGTTACAACGTCGAGATGACGAGATAATGAGCTGGCCGCGTTGAAGGCGGAGGTGGCCCAAATGAAGCAAAGCACATTCAGCAAGCGGCAATCCTCGCCACGAGATCTAGTGGAAGCAGGAGGCAACGGGGACAAACGCCACCTCCACCGCCACCACGAAGCAACAAGAGTTGGGCCAACGCGATCTGTGAAGGGCAGACTTGGCTTCACCCTGCGCTGGTAGCGCCAGAGATCCTCTACAGACAGCCAAACGCTTCTGGAGCACATCGTTCCAGAAGCTACCAAGAACGCACCAGGACGCGGGACACCGAGTCGTTCACAAGCACGTACTCGACTGGTCGTGCGGAGTTCTCTCGCACCACGGTCTCGCACCATAGCCGAGATTCCGTACAAACCAGGCGCCACGTGTCTGAACGCCTCGGCGAAATCCCACCCGAGAACCAGGATGATGAGATCCGACAACGACGCGGGAAATGAATTGGTGACGAAGGGGCGCATGATAACAAAACTCGTCGTGAACGAGAAAAGTCCATCGACGGCCCACGGCGAACAGCAACAGACCTGAGGGATAAACACAGGCACAGGAACGATGGGAAGACAACCACTAAGGACCCCAAGGGAAGGGACCCCAAACGAACGAAGACAGATGAGTTCGGCAAGCCGCCACGCCCTGGGTTCGAGAGGCAGTTGAAGGATCTCAGTGTTTCACCCTTCACTTCCCATATCATCAACACTTCACCCGAATCCACATTTCACTTGCCTAAGTTCACCAAATTCGACCCATCAACATGTGAAGCCTACACCCATCTCATCCACTTCCGCCAAACAATAGAGCTCTGTACCCAGAAGGATGAGATCAAGTGCAAAGCGTTCCCCTCCAGCCTCGGCTCCCTTGGACTCCAGTGGTTCAACAAGTTGCCCGCTGGATCCATTCGGAATCTTGCCGACCTCGAGCGAGCGTTCAATACCCGCTTTATCACCAGCAACAAGACTGCCAAGGAGCCTGAGTCCTTATCCCAGATGAGGAAACTCCCGGCCGAGACCCTCAGGCAGTACGCCGAACGTTACTGGCAGCTCTTCAACGAAATACCTGGGATCGACGAATACTGGGCCGCGCGTACCTTCAAGAATGGGCTGGAGACAGGCAGCAAAATCCTTGACGAACTCGCCATTCGCCCACCCCACGGCATGGGCGAACTAATGCGTGTCGTCGAACGATTTTGCGCGCTAGAGGAATTCTACGCTGACAGGGCGGCGCAGGGTATGCCGAGCGTAAATACAACAACCCCAGCTGTCACCCAACAGCTGCCCGCACCAACCCTAGCCCAGCAACAACATTCGAAGAAGCACGTGAACAATATCAAGGACGGCAAAAAGCGTCAGCCAAAGGTACATGACTACGTTGCCGAGACTACATATTTCAAGGAACCTATCTGGTCCTTCTTGAAAGAGATCATGCGACAGCCATGGTTTGAATGGCCGACTGGGAAGCTCGGCACAGATACGGGGCAGCCAGATCAGAATCCAAGGAAGAAATGCTCCTACCACAACGAGCTCATTACACCACAGCCTGCGCCCCATACAAAGCACTCCTCGAGAGACTTGCCGCCCAGGGCCATCTCGATCAATACATCGACCGAGCAAAAACACCAGCACGACAGCCAACCGGCAATCCCAATCCCAACGAACAAAGGCCGATGATACACGTTATCCACGGTCCAGTAACAAAGGAACTCGAAGGTAGCCTCCGAGCCAACATCATTCAAGCCTCGTCCTCCGAGCAGGTACTCTCTGTCGGCTGTGGATCCAAACGCCCGTATCCGCACGATGTTCCCAAATGGACGATTACTTTTACCGAGCGTGACCTTGAGCATGTGCAAACTCCCCACTCTGATGCACTTGTTGTCATGGTACAAATTGGCGTCCATGACGTCAAACGTGTCCTCATCGACCAGGGCAGCTCGGCAGAAGTCATGTACTATGACCTTTTCAAAAAGCTCGATCTCCCAGAGTCGGCACTACAAGACACAGAGGTTCCTCTCATCGGATTCAACGGAGCTCCCGTCTGGCCAATTGGCAAAATCCATCTTCCTGTCATCGTCGGCTCAAGGACCGTCTCCGTCGAGTTCATCGTCGTCAATGCTCCAAGTCCATACAACGCCATCCTCGGCCGAGCCTGGTTGCACAGCATGCAGGCCATTGCCTCCACTTACCACCAGGTCGTACGCTTCATTGGCACAAGCGGCCGACAAGAAGATCTGAGAGGCGACCAGGTTGCCTCCAAAAAATGCTACGTCTCAGCTGTACACACGTCCTCCAAAGCAAAACAAGTCCAATGGGTTGAAGTCCCGGACACGGCTGTCATCGAAGACGTCGGCCACAAGGCCGAAGATAAAGCTGAAGAAAAATTGGTTCAAATGCCCATAAATGAGGACGGATCTCGTTTCTTCTTACTTGGCTCTTCCCTGAGCGACGCCGAGCGTGAAGAAATGTTTCAATTTCTAAAAGAAAACATGGAGGTCTTCGCTTGGACGCCCAACGAGATGCCTGGCGTCGACCCTAACTTCATCTGCCACACACTCAACATCAAGAAGAACTCCAAGCCGGTAGTCCAGAAGGCTCGACGTTCAGCTCCCGAGCATGCCGACGCCGTCATTGAGGAAGTCAATCGCTTACTCGAAGCCAATGCAATCCAGGAGGTACAGTACCCCACTTGGCTTTCTAACACAGTTGTAGTCAAAAAGAAAAACGGCAAGTGGCGAGTCTGCGTCGACTACACCAACCTCAACGATGCTTGTCCTAAAGATTGGTTCCCACTGGCAAAAATCGATCAGTTAGTCGACGCAACCGCCGGTCACGCTCGGTTCAGCTTCCTCGACGCCTACCGTGGTTATCATCAGATAGCCATGGACCCCGATGACATGGAAAAAACCGCCTTCATCACTTCGCATGGCATCTTTTGCTACCGAGTCATGCCATTTGGGCTCAAAAACTCAGGCGCCACGTTCAACCGAGCAATCTACAAAATGCTCCACGAACAGATTGGCCATATTTTGGAGGCATATATTGACGACCTCGTCGTCAAGAGCCAGAAGGAGGGGAACCATCTTGCCGAGCTGAAAGAGGTATTCGACGTCCTCAAACTCCACAAGCTCCGCCTTAACCCAGAGAAGTGTGCCTTCGGTGTGAGCGCCGGTAAGTTTCTTGGACATCTTGTCAACCGACGAGGAATTGAAGCCGACCCCAACCAGATCAAAGCCGTAGCAGACCTGCGCCCACCACGTACGGTCAAAGAGGTTCAGAGACTCACTGGCATGGCCGCTGCTCTCAACCGCTTCATCAGCAAATCTTCGGACAAATGCCACGCCTTCTTTCATGCTTTAAAAGGGAAAAGTAGGCGAAGTTTCGAATGGACGGAAGAGTGCGACAAGGCGCTCACCGAGCTCAAGAGTTACCTGTGTTCCGCACCTCTATTAGTAAAGCCGGCAGAATTTGAAACGCTCTATCTATATTTGGCAGTTTCAGCCCATGCCGTCAGTTCCGCTCTCGTCCGACGACAGGGAGCCGATGACATGCCCATCTACTTTACTAGCAAAACACTCCTTCCCGCACAAACGCGCTATCTCCCTCTGGAGAAATTGGCTCTAGCTCTCGTCTCGGCCGCAAGGAAGCTACTTCCCTATTTTCAGTCCCACACTATCACGGTCTTAACAGAGTACCCCCTTAAAGCTCTCTTTCGAAAGGCCGACCTCTCCAATCGAATTTCCAAGTGGGCCGTCGAACTTGCTAATTTCGACATCCACTTCGAGCCTCGTACAGCAATCAAGGGCCAAGTTCTCGCCGACTTCATTGCCGAACTCACCCCTGAAGATGCCGCAGAATTCAGTACGCCTCCTTTACCAGCTATGGCCGAACCAATGGAAGCTAAGAAACCCTGGCTACTTTTTCAGGGCGACTCCTGGAGACTGCACGTCGACGGCGCCTCAAACAGTAACGGAGCAGGTGCGGGTGTAGTCCTAGTCTCTCCATGTGGGACAATGCATGAAAGTTCTATCATCATTGACTTCCCCGCCACTAACAATGAGGCCGAGTATGAAGCCCTCCTAGCAGGTCTACGTTCCGCTTCAGCAATGCAAGCCGATAACCTTATCGTTTGCTGCGATTCTCAACTGATTGTGAATCAAGTGTTAGGGGACTACGAAGCCAGGGATCCAAGAATGATGCAGTATCAGACGACGGCAACCGAGCTTATCACCAAGTTCAAAAGTTTCAAAATCGAGCAGATAAGCCGGGAACACAACGCCCACGCCGACGCTCTCGCTGGTTTGGCATCGTCCTCTAAGGTTTCAGGATTCCGCACTATCAACTTCGGCAACATCAGTCAACCAAGCTTTGACATTCCCCAAGAAGTGCTGAACATCAAGCTCGGCCCAAGCTGGATGGATGAGATCGTGGACTTCCTCAGGACCAACACTCTACCTAATAACAAAAAGGAAGCATACCGAATCCGGAATAAGGCTGCATACTATTGGTTATCCGACAGCGGCCAACTCTATCGAAAGTCCATCTCTGGGCCGTACCTACTCGTCCACCCTACGCAAGTACCAACGATCCTCAACGAGCTTCACTCAGGTAGCTGCGGATGCCATTCTGGCGGGCGTTCCTTATGCCAGAGGCGCTAAGTCAAGGCTATTTCTGGAAAAATATGAAGAAAGATTGCGAAGAGGTTGTCCGCAAGTGTCGACCATGCCAACTGTTCTCCCCAATACCCAAGCAGCCCGCTCAAAACCTCTCCCCCATAACAAGTCCATGGCCATTCGCCCAATGGGGGCTTGACATCGTCGGAAAGTTACCAACTGCCCCTGGGGGCTTCAAGTTCCTCATCACAGCTACAGATTACTTCTCCAAATGGGTGGAGGCTGAACCTTTGGTAACAACAACCGAGGCTGACGTTCGGCGGTTTGTTTGGAGGAACATTATTACAAGGTTCGGCGTTCCATACGCAATCATTTCTGACAACGGCACGCAATTTGTTGGCAACGGCCTGTCAAGCCTCCTTGCAGAGTTCGGCATCCGATCTTCAATTCCACTCCCGCGTACCCTCAAGGGAACGGCCAGGCCGAGGCCTCAAACAAAACTGTGTGTGCTGGGATTAAACGTCAAAACGGGGCAAATGGGCAGAGGAGCTGCCAAGGGTTCTCTGGGCCTACCGCTCTACACCTCGCCGATCTACAGGCCAAACCCCATTCTCCATGGCGTTCGGCATGGAAGCCGTCATCCCTTTGGAGTCTAAGTTTCCCACCCTCCGGACTGAGACGTTCGATCCGGTCACCAATGACGAGGCTGATGCCCAGGAGCTCATCCTTGCTGAAGAAAAGCGTGACGACGCTCGGCTGCAGCTTGCAGACTATCAACAGCAAGTGGCCAAGGGGTATAACCGCAGTGTCCGCGTGAAGAAATTCAAGCCTGACGACTTAGTTTGGCGAAAGGTGGTCCAGGCGACTAAGAGAAAGAAATTCATGCCGAACTGGGAAGGTCCCTTCCGCATCGTCAAGATTGCTGGCGAAGGAGCATACATACTGGAGGACATGAATGGGAAGGTGCTGACCAACCCTTGGAACGCCCAGAACCTCAAGAGGGCGTACCTGTGATCCTCAAATCCATGCTCGGCTATATTGCCTGTTTTCATAGACATTTCACTACATTTTCTCGTCCATCTCTGTTTTTGAGTCTTTTCATTTCACAGCATGGTCTAGGCCACTGACTGCTTGTCTTTTCGCCTCGGTAACTTAATGGGAATCACTTTTTGTTTGGCAATCATTCATCTCCAGTTATGTAACTTAGCATTTTTTCGGAATCTCGCTTACATTTTTTACTCTCGGCAAACTCAGCCACCCACAAACGATGACTTCGGTCACACCCACAAACGACCCTAAGGGTCTGCTTCGGCCATACTGCCCAAAGAAGCAAAATAGGACATATGGTCCACCAAGCCCATAACACACATTACGGCTGGAATGTGGGCTTCGGTTAGACTTGGCAAGACAATAAGGTCGGCCACAGTCAGGTTACACTCAAATTTTGGTGAGCAAACCACCCACTGAACCATTATCTTACCTTGGGTAACAGGTCAGCCACTTTGGCCGCACTCACCTATTCGCATTCGGTCACTATTCTACACTGGTACTACATTTCTACTTTGGTCCAGGCTCGGCTTTAGCCAGCATACATCCAGTACATTCTATTTCCCAGCCGAGCCCATACCAAAGTGGGGGCTACGGGCAGATCCAATCCAAACATACAAGACTTCAAAAAATTCATAAAGCAAAATACACAGGCACGGGAATGAAGGCAAAATAGATTCATTCGTAGAAGAAGGAAAAGAACACGAAGTATTTCCAGAAACCGTAAAAAGGAGGCTCGGCGTGGTAAACCGTTTGTTGCCGACCTCCAAAAAACTATTACATCTGGAACAGCAAACACCGAGTTCGGCGCCGTCCAGTCCATTAAGTTTTAAGTTCAAACAAAAACAAACAAATGAAAATTCAAGGAGCATCCTTTGAAGCCGCGGCATCAGCATCGGCCTTGGCATTTCCCTCACCAGTGGCATTCCCGGCTACGGCAAGCTGCACCTCTTCTGCTCCTGACAGCACCTTCCTTTGCAGCAGCTTCGTCAACCTTCTCCCCTTCGTCCTCAACATTGACAATGGTGAGGTCCTCGAGGTCTTCCTCACTCTCCGGGAATTCCTCATCAGGGAGCGGAGCACACTCCTCCTCGGTATATGGCAATTCAAGCTCAGGAACCACTGGAGCAGGAATCTTGCTCAGGTCAAGATCGATATGCATCCCTTCACCAACAGCTGCCACGCCGGCCTTGTAGCCGGCTCGGTAAGCAATGGGGACCCTATCCTGGACGGCGTCATTTACCATCGACCGCGCATCCCTAATGTACTCTTGCCCAACACGGTCATACCCGGCTTGATATGCCTTTTGGTCGACCTCATTCATCTTCCTTTTTTCCCTCCTCAACGTCTGGCCAAGCTCACGCTCGGCCTTTTTAAGCTTCTCAGCCAGCTCCTCCTTCTCCTTCTCGAGCTCCGCTATCTGGGTCTTCGCCATCTGAAGGCTCCCCTTGTAGCTTCTCGATTTTTCACGCTCGGCCTTCAAGTCGGCGTGGTAACGTTTACGCTCGGCGCTCAGGAGGTTGGCTTGATTGTATGCCCGAAGTACGGCCTGACCAGCCTGCGTGGCAGCAAAGGTTAAAAAAAAAAAAAAAAATTATTATTATTATTATTAATTTTGAGTTCGGTCAAAATACCTGAACAATGTAAGCACTGGCATGGATCAGGCTCGGCTGCAGCTCCTCCGGAACCTTGGACATATCGTTTGGCAGCGCCAAACCTTGGAGCATCGTTGGGGCTAGGCCAGGCTCCAGCTTCACGCTGTCATTTATGGAGATAACCCTGCCGTCGGCCATGGCATAAGAAGGAGAGAACTCCTGAGCAACCGCTTGGTTACCCAAGCCCGTCGCCCTCTCCAAAGCTTTGGAGCCGCCAGCAGCTGATGACTCCGTCTGGTCCCTCTCCTTGGGAAGCATCGTTGAGGGCTTGGCGGGGAGGAAGTCCTGGGTTGTCTTCTGCCTCTTCGCGGCATGCTCGGAGTCCGCAGCGGCTTTTTGTCTTTCCGCAGCGCCGTCCCTAATGTTTATCTTGACGACGTTTCTTCGGCCCATGTCGTCGGGAAAATGCGGGATAATTGTCCGGAGAGGAGGAATATCAATACCCTCGAAATTTGACGGCTGGCTACTTTGGAACCAGAAGTCTGCCGATTTCTTGAGCGTTGGGAATTTTACCCTCGGTTCCTTCGCCTTCTTTCTGGGATGGACTGAAGCTTCGCCGCCTCTTCCCTCGGCAACCTTTTTCTTCCCACCAGCCTTTGTGCTCGGCCCTGACTTTTCTTTCCTCAGTTTTCCTTTATACGAGGGATCGTAGCCCAGCAGCGTAGGAGCGTCCCTGCAGATTTGAGCCTTCAGTATCTCGACGTTCTTTTTAACGGACAAGTCCTGTTGTCTTTTCGTGATAGCTCGGTGATCTGCAAATGAAATGTCAATCGTCCAAGATTAGCAACAACCAAGCAAAGAGGAAATCATGCTCGGTGATATAAGAAAAGGTTTGAAACCACCTTGGAAATCTTTTATCTTCGGCACAGTATGAATCCGCACCAACTGGTTGCCGAATTCATAATTCCCACTCACTTCAACATAAAAATTAGCCCATTTGTCCGTATCCGGCAGACCGTCTATCAGGGGCTCTTGGCCACCACGTGTTGACAAGTACCTACGGTTGGTCTTGCCGTGCCTGGACATGATGTATGTATGGAAAAGGTCGGAGACCGTGAATTCAAGGTTATGCAGTTCTTTCAGCTTTATCACGGACATCACTATCCGATAACTGTTGATAGCAAAAAAATGAGGCACCAAGCCGAACTTGGCCAACAGCTCTCAAAAATGGATGCAGAGGGAAACGGAGCCCAGCCTCACAGATAGCCATGAGGGGGACCGTAATGTGCTCAGGATGGTCCTCCCTTTTGTCCCTAATTTTATCACTAGCTACCTGACTAATTACCACGTCATCAGGAATGTCGTATGTTCGGCAGAAGTCTTCATACTCATCGGGTTGCCCACTGAAGTAGTGGGCATAAGGACAGACCTGACCTCTCTCGAAAAGATCGGCATATTCCCTATCCTCGGACGGGGCCCCGCTAGGCGCAGACCGCGAAGTAGCGACTTCGGCCTGTGAGTTAAATCTGGACTCGGCTTCGGGACCCAATTCATGTTGGGCGTCGGAATGAGTCGACTGGGAGAAAGATATCTCGGGTTCGGTAAGGAACCCTCCATCATACTCGTAATCTCGCTCGGCGTTTGAATCACTAGAACCAGACATGTTGGACGCAATGGAGGATGTCTGGCGTCGGCTGCGTCGCCTCTCCAAATATTCTCGGATGAAGAGTTCCTCAGAACCGTCTCCTGAGCTCTCAGAGTCGGATGATATCACTATCACCTGGTGAGCCAGACCTAAACGACAAGCGAAAATCGAATGAGAAGCCTCGTCGTCGCCATAAGGCAAGGATCTCTACGCTCGGCTAGCTGGCCCACCATTTCTATCCTATGAAGACTCGAGCTCGGGAAACCCTGGAAACGGGGGCTCGGCCTAGACAACCGTGAAGTGGGGCTCGGCCAAGCCTACCGGCCAAACCCTCTACTACCTACATAGGGCTCGCCAACCCAAACATCGGCCAAAGACAAGATCAAAGAAGGCTCAGGTTTAAGAACGAGTTGAAGGCGAAGATGAGCGATTCGTTCATCTCCAGCCTTCTCTGTTCATACAACAAAACCCCATAAAACCCAGGAAAAAGGCAGAAAAAACGTATAAAAACTACAGAAACTTAAAGAGGAGATAAAGGCGAGCCCGTACCTATGGTTTTTAAGGAGATTTGGTGGTGAATCCGCTGCAAATCGAAACCAGAAGATGAACAGGCGCTGGTCGAAGCTTTGACGATGGAGGTTTAGAGAGAGAGAGAGTCTCTCTCCTCGCACTGCCCTTTATATAGAAGGAGGGGTTAGGGTTTTCAGGTTTCCCGCCCATTATTACACCGCCGAACGGGCTTCCAATCAGGGTTTGACACGTGGCAGCGACGTGACAGCTTGCAGGCCCATGCCCACGCCAACCGTCCTCTCACCAGCCGTACCCAGCTGCACAGTGACACTTGGCGTTCTCGCACTGGCGGGCGCCCCTGACGGTTACCCTGTGCAGATGAAAAGACGAGCTAAGACCAGCTTGATCTCATTTCCATCATCAATAATCTACCCTCAGCATTCTCCACATTCGGCCAGAGTTAGGTATCGGTCCCTACCTCGCGCTCGGCATCGGCAGAGATCGAGGGGCTATTGTAGCAGGCCGAACACAGTCCGCACTGGTTTACCGACGTTGCAACCCAGCCGAACCTGGAAGTGCGCTCGGTACCTGGCGGAAGCTCGGTTCTCCCACAAACCATATCAGAGTCAGCCGTAGCCGACGACGTTCACGCACGGCGGACCTTGCTGTCGGCTCTCAGCACGTGGTATTCACACTCGGCCAATAACGGGCTCGGCCTCTTGCTGGGCTCGGCCCCAGGCAAGCTCGGCTCCCCCCAGGGACACGTCCGCTCCTCACGTGCTGAAGCGGTTACAAAGATAATGATGAAAGCACATGGGAAAGGACAGCTCACGCTCGAACGGTTACAAATATCTAATCTAGTGACGTCACAACAACGTCACTCGGCTCGTGCAAAGCACGTGACAGTACTTGGAGAGCAAGCTAAGGAGGTGCTATAAATACAGGAAACCCACAACCTACACAACATTCCAGACCCAAAACCCTAGCTCTCTCTCTCTTTCTCTGCACTATACTCATCCTTGCGCCGGAGGGCCATACCGAGGCTCCTCCGGTGTGGTCTTTAGTCGTGCTTCGTGGTGCAGGTTAGGCGAAGAGAGCTTGATCAACCCTGAACCAGAGGAAGGACTCGAACCGGAGACCACGGGCCACACACAAGTCCGGCCACGTTATCAAATCTTGCATTGGCTCCTCTCCGCGGATAACCAAGCCCAATTACCAATGAAGCTACCACGTCCGGCTCCGTTAGCAATCTACACAATGGGCTACCAAGTCCGGCCTCATTGCGGTTTTTGCAAGTCTACACAAAGGCTACCAAGTCCGGCCATTATGTAGTTTCAAAAGTATTTTACCAAGTTCAATTCTTTCCTTTATCCACACCCTAGGTGTCATGTTTCTACTTTCCGGTTCTCGTGTCTCGTAATCATGCATAGACTCCGCGGCGGGACAAATCACGTTAAAGTAATCTTGAAACTAAACTAGCAAGATCATCCAACTCTATATTACCTACTCGTACTCAAATTATTACTTAAAGCATAACGCCACATGTACGGACGTCCTTGGAGTGGAAAACCACTTATGCTTTATCAACAACAAGTAGTGCAAGACAATATACATACATGCTCATAATCATCCTCAAGACAATAATATATTATCAAAATCCGTTCTTTCTTCCTTTGTGGAGTTTTCAAAACAACATATGTTTATTGACGAGTTCATACATGAACAAGCAACTATCATAGGTCAAGCAATTAAGTAGTCATAATATCAAGGTAAACTACGTAAAACAAATCATACTACAGATATGGCTTCATGCTCATACAATACAATATACTTAGAGGGAGTAGTTAGGGGTTAACTACATTCAATTCAACATGCATACAATTATACTTAGGATAAGTAGGTTCGAAGAACTCTACCGTTCTTCTTGGCGGTAGGGTGGCTACGGGAATTTCGTCGGAGTAACGGCTTACGGTGGACTTCCGGTAGCTTTGAAAGAGAAAGGTTTCTCTTGAAACTAAGTCTTGACTATTCTACTAAACTCTTATGGATCGAAGGGTGGTGGAGTGGTGGTTTAGTGGCGGCTTAGGATGAGTTTCTTGAAGAACAAGGGAAGAACTTCAAGAACACTCAAGAACAAAGCAAGAACAAGCAAGAACACTAGGCTTTCTAGAGAGAGAAGTTGAATGGTGAAGGTGTGAGTTGAAAGGTATGGAATGGATGCTATTTATAGGCAAAATGGAGCTTCCCCCGTCACTCCACTTGGCCGGCCATTACTCTCTCCCTCTCCCCCATAAATTTGCTCCATGGACTAGTCTTGTCAAGCAATAGTACTCCATCCAAGTGTATCTAGGTCAAATAGTGTCAAGTACAACCCACATGTCTAAATTCAACCAACATACACCTCACTCTCCCTCTCTCCCTATTCGGCCTCTCTCTCTCTCCTCTCCCATGGATTTGTTTCATAGTCTAGTCTTGTCAAGCAATAGCACTCCAACAAATGCAACTTGGTCAAATAGTGTCAAAGTACAACAACTTGCCAAGGTACAACACACATACACTTCACCTTCCCTCTCCCTCTCATTCGGCCATGTCTCTCTCTCTCTTCCCCATGGATTTGTTCCATGGTCTTGTCTTGTCAAGCCAAAGTACAACACAAGTGCAACTTGGTCAAATAGTATCAAAGTACAATGCACATGTCCAAGTACAACACACATGCACTCACTTTCCCTCTCCCCTCATTCGGCCCTCTCTCTCTCTCTTGGCCAAAGTACTATCATGTATATATATATATGTGTGTATATCTATATGTACATTTATGGAAAGAACAAGGAAGGTAAGGACAAAACTACTTAAAGGTACACATGGCTTATGATTATTCTCTTTGTATGATAAAGTACACATGACTAGTCTTGTCATGCTATAGTACTCCAACCAAGTGTATCTAGGTCAAATAGTGTCAAAGTACAACACACATGTCAAAATACAACTCACATACACTCACTCTTCCTCTCTCCCAACCGGCCTCTCTCTCCTTTCCCATGGATTTATTCCATGGACTTGTCAAATCAAGTCCATAATCATGGCAAGCAACCTAAGTCTAGTCACATCAAGTCCTTTCTCTTTCAAATCAAATTTAGGTAATGATAAGGGTCCAAACAATGATGGAGGTGGTCATGGTGTAGTCTTGTCCTAGAATGGGTCTACTTGGAAGAAAGACTAGAATCATTGGCTAGGTTTTGACTAGAAATGGGTGGGCATGTAACAAATAGGCTTAAGGCTATTAGGTGGCTTGGACAAGTGGCCAAAGATACATACACACACCTCACTCTCTCTCCTCACATTCGGCCTCCCTCTCCTCTCTCTCTAGCCGATTCTCTCTCTTGGTCAAAGTACATATATGTATATATATATATATATATGTGTACATTTGTGGAAAGAACAAGGAGGACAAGGACAAGGCTACTTAAATGCACACATGGCTTATGATTATTCTTTTTGTAGGAGAAAGTACCATCATATCTTTCACCAAGAATCCCATGGGAATATTGGTCAATGCTATTATCCAAGGGATAATGATTTCCCTAATGGTTATTGTCCAAGGGTCTAACAATTACCCTAGCATGTAATAATCAATGGTCCAAAGAAGTAATGATGAAGGAACACATGACTTGTCTTGTCATCCTATCCTAACATCTTTTGTCCAATGGGTAAAGCTTTTCCTAGCATGTAATAACCAATGGTCCAAGGAAAGTCATCATGAAGTACAATATTCACTTTTGACTAGACTATTCCAACTACTAGTCAAACTTGGTCTTCTTTCAAACAACTATTGTCCAATGGTCAAAGATCTTCCTAGCATGTATTAACCAATGGATAAAGATTTTCCTAGAACTTATCATCCAATGGATAAAGATCACCCTAGCATCTATCGTCCAATGGATAGAGATTACCCTAGCATGTAATAACCATTGGTCCAAGGAAAGTCATCATGAAGTACAATGTTTGCTTTTGACTAGACTATTCCAACTACTAGTCAAACTTGGTCTTCTTCCTAACAACTATTGTCCAATGGTCAAAGATCTTCCTAGCATGTATTAACCAATGGATAAACATTAAAAAGGGGAAAATGGTCCATCTAGGGTTAGGGCAACCTAAATAGGTTTGGAATCCAAGTGATTAGGTTAAATGGGCATTAGGCTATTCTAACTAATTGGTTAAATACTAACGATACTTAATCTAGGCTTTCATTGCTCGAGTGGTATTTTGGTTTTTATTTAGTAGGAAATTGCCTAGTAACGGAATATTAAAGCCCAACGGTGCCAAACGCCAAGGCAAGGCGTGAGCGTGGCCAAGGCAGCCTGGTGCCAGCGCGGCGGTAGCCAAGCCGGTGGCCAAGCAGTGGCCAAAGCGGTAGCGGTGGCCAGCGGTGGCAGCGGCCAAGTGCCGATGGCCAAATAGCGCGGTGGCAAGGTAGCCGATGGCAACGATGGCCAAAGCGGCAAATAGCGATGGCAGCGGTGGCAGCGACCGATGGCTTGCGGTGGCCAAAGCGACCCGATAATAGCGATGGCCAGCGGTGGCAAAGCGACCGATGGCCAAGCATGGCAAAGCGACCCGATAATAGCGATGGCAGCGGTGGCAAAGCGTAGCCAAAGGCAAGGCGAGCAAAGCGACCAGAACGCCAAGGCAAAAGCAAGGCGCGACCGGCGTAAGGCGAGCAGATGGCGGCGAGCGAGCAAAGCGGCCAAAGCAACGCCAAGGCGAAAGCAAGGCGCCACCCGATGCCAAGGCAGAACCCGATGGCAACCAGGGCAGAGCAACCCGACAGTGTCCCGACGCTTAAGCGAGGCAGACCCGACAGCGAGCCGACGCCTGGGCGAGGCAGGCGCGACAGCGAGCCGACGCCAAGGCAAGGCAGGCGCGACAGAGAGCCGACGCCAAGGCCAGGCAGGCGCGACAGCGAGCCGACGCCGAGGCGAGGCAGGCCTGACAGAGGCCCGATGCCTGGGCGAGGCAGGCCCGATGGCGACCCGATGCCTAGGCACCTAGCCAAGCCAAAGCAAAGCGGTCAACACCGGTCAAGGCAAAGACCAAAATTTTTCTACTAACCACTCCGGCATCAATGCATCACTAAGCCAAACAGTAGTTAGGGTTTGCTAACTAATCGGTTAAAAGCTAACTATGCTTGCTAAGTAGGATTTCCAGCCGAGAAATATAATTTAAAGATATTATTTACTTATTAGGAAAAATATACGAGTACGTTTACAAGTATACTAGTCATGGGAGAAGGACTAAATTGTCCGGAGTAAAATGATTCAATTTTACAAGTTTCAAATCTAATTATGACGGATTATTAGAATTTAAAAGAAAATTTTAAAGCAATCCAAGCAATTAAAATAAAATTTAAATATTTATCAAAATTTTCATGAGTCAATAACGACCGATTTTTGGATGTTAAAAATGAAATCCAAGTATTAAAAAAAAATTCAAATTTTTAACGAAATTTTTATTTACCAAAAATCAGGGTCGTTACAGTTTATTTTGAAAGTGAATGGCGTAAATGATGTGTGAATTCTGCATTTGAGAAGTGTGAATTCTTTCATTTTGGATGGTATGAATATTCAGAAAGTATGTGAATTCTTAATAAAAGGATACAAGAATAACTTTTTTTTATGTGTACATAATTTTATATTCAAAATGGATCTTGTTTGAAAGATCTCATCGAGTAGGTTTCAATAATATATATATATTCTTTCAAAATTTGTTATGTAAAACAAAAGCTATAATTGTTTAAAGTTAAGATATTATCTGGTGATTTTCAAACAATACTCTACCACTCATCAAATGTCAAATGTCAATTTCTTTCTCAAAGCTCTAAAAAAAGGTAATGGGTCCCACATATTAACCAACTAGCGCATATCCATGCCTGAAGGCACGGCTCTAAATCGATGATCGAAAAATTATTCAGTTTTATCCCTCTAACCTCTTTAAGACAATGGTACTCAACATAACATCCTTCTTCCTCATCAATTACGGTGTTCAAATGTCTTGTCTAAAGACAGACACGACGTAACACATTGTAAATAACATATCCTTCCCCCGATTGATTATCTCCACATATCCTACCCCCAGTTGTAAATCAATATCACTGAAATAATTGCTGATAGAATCTTGACATGATAGACATATATAGGATAGAAATGAAATCTCAACTTAGCAGTGGCAACCCAATTTCAGAATGGCTGATTAATTCATTTAAGAACGTAAATAATTTTTTGCTCCCGGGATGATATTCAAAATTAACCTATTAGGTATACGGATAGGTGGAGGTGGTGTTTACCCAGAATTTTTCCCAATAGTAGCATTCCCAAGAGAAAAAAAGGGAGCATTCCAACATCAAAGTGATCAATACACATTCAACAATCAATCACTTTCTATTAAATAGTAAGCTCATGAAATTACAGACCATAAAAGTACTAAACATAGCTCAAAACCCTCCAATTACTTACCATATATGTTGAAATTTGTTAATGAACCTTGCTTATGACAACCAAGAGTCGATGCCACAAAGCAATAAAAGTCTTTAATACAATGTTTTATGATACATGCCAAACAAACAAAAATAATGATATTTCACATCTCCCTTGACATTTTCTGGGAAGCAGACACACCAAGGCACACATGTGGGCACACACCCCCAAAAATCTCGGGTGCGCCCTTTTGGATAGCGCGGCGAAATGCTCAATTAAGAGTCCCCACTTGGGTTTTTGTGGTATGCCACCCAAGAAACCGAACTTGAAATGCTTGCTAGGTTTTGATTGGAAAAGGTTTATAGACTGGTCTGTCGTCCACTTTGATATATGACGTTCGGGAGCTAGGTTACGAGAGGGGAAGGGTTTTAAGGCACCCCTCTCGCCCAATCTGAAGATCGGTCTCTACTCGGGTATTTATAAAACGTTTGGATTCTCTCTCATTAATCATTTTTTAGCCAGTTAGGGCGAGGGAACAGTTTAAGGGGATTAAAACTTTAACATGTTGGCAGGATGTGATAAATGGCATGCTTGCTTATTGAAACAGTCAGTATAGAATGAAAATAGACTTCTGTGAGAGTTTTAAACAGACTAGAAGGCATTGTTCCGGAGTGACATGCGTAAGAAGAAACTAGCATGCACTGATCAAGTCACTGCATGCTGAATCCACCAGCATACGCCACTAAGGGACTGGCGCACGCCAGTAAGCCTAAGCCCACAACTCTTATTTCCAACCCTCTGGGCTCTGAAAATGATCAGTGCATACTCAGGTCAAACCAAACAGTTTATATAGCAGTTTATATACAGTTATAGACAGTTTAAATGGGCTATGAGGCCACATAATGAATAAAACACCCCTTGAACAGTGAGGGATAAAAAGCAGAGGCCAGGGCCTAGTTCCCATGCAATGGCCAGCCATTGGTCTGGGCTTTACTGGTGTACGCGAATAGGTCACTGCCATACGGCAGTGCAAACCTCCTGGCCAGTGCTTGGCTTTGCACTCTCTGGGTTCTGAGACATGACCAAAAGGACTCTAGAGGTTTCCATAGCAGCAGAAATGAATGTTGAAGCCTAAAACTAGCAGTTCTAACTATAGAATACAGTAAACTGGTTTTAACATGCTTAAAGGTGATAGAAATGGAAAGAAGGACATAAAACAGCTAGACAATGATCCCCATGCCAGTACTGCATATACTACCACGACTAGCGTAAGCGTACTATGGACTGGCGTGCGCCAGTTCTAACCACTACGGCTTTGAAGCCCTGCCAGCTTTAGGGCCAGAACTAGTATTGATTACCAGCCTTGACCCTGCCAACCTACTTCGTGTTTGTACCCACTTTTGTTTGCTCAATTTGGTATCAGAGCCATGTTGTTCATTTTAGCTTAAACCCCTTCTGGGAACTTCTTTTCCAAAACTACTTCAAATCTTTTCTAAAGGAAAAAATTGAAGTGTATGCTTTGGATCCTCCACATCAGAAACTTCACTAACTATTTTGGTTGTAAAATTTCTGTAGCAGTGGGTTAATAGTACCTTGAGACTTTGGCTTTTGAGTGGTGTGTCTAGGTTTATCTACCCTAATATACAGAATTTTATTAATCAAAATCAGTTACAGATCTCACATTAGAAAGAAAAGATTTGTTGTATGAGGAAAACGAAGAACCCAGATTTGTATCTACAAAAAATGAATCATTTGTTTTCCACCTACTCCTCCGCTACCTCATCTCTTGTTCTTTCGCGATCATCTTCTAGTAGAAGTTCCTCTGCATATTCTTCTAATCTTGAGTATTTGTACGAATTTGAATATCTTTCTGATGACAGTAAGGTTCCCCTTATTGATCTCCCTTTCGTAAATCCATACAATACCTTTGTTAGACCACAAACCTCTGCAAAAAAGACTGTCACCCAACTCTTCTCCACAAAACGACCATCTTCTATAAAAGAGAATGTCCAAGCCTCAAATTTGATCAGTGTTTCATACCAGCTACAGAGGCTGAACAACTTTTACCTTCGGAAATCCCAGTTGATTTGTCTCGCATTTGGCAACAACAAGGATTTACTCATCTTCACTTTGGAGAAATCAGATTGGCTGTCACTTTCCATAGCAGAAAAGGTTTACCTGTTACTTCTAGACTTGCTCTGGTAGATACCAGGTTTATACAATACCAACATGAGTGTATTGCTATAGTTCAAACCACTCTAAATGTTGGAACTGTAGTTTTTAACTTTTATCCTAACTTCAACATGCCACTAGCAGATCCTCATCTGCTAACAACTCTAAAAGTGCAAGTTCAAATTGGTGGTGCTTCCTAAATCTCCACCACATATGCAACAACCCTCCACTACCAAATGGCCTATCGCCTTCAAAACCATGCCCTAGGCATGTCATTACCTTCCTCCACAAATAAAGCCCTTTTCCTAACTGTCAACGCACCTCACCAAACTTCTTGTGTCCATGTTCCACGTCAGATTTCTCGATCTGAACTTCTTAAGCTTTTCCCAGAATCATGGGTTATGAGAAGAACCAACAAAAGCCCATACCTGTTCAATCCTCAAATCCACTTTTCATCACAAAACCTGATGGTATAGTGGAAATTTCTTTCCCGAAAGAAGCCTCTGCCTGATCTTCCACCCATCCTGTTTTCTTTCCCTCAAGGATTGATATGTTTGTAGATGGTACTGGAACTAGTCTTCCATTTAAATATTTTGATCCCAGTGGCCTTCCAGTTTACTACTTTAAAAATCTAGAAACAAGTCATTGTTATTTTGATGCCTGTGGCTGTGATGAGTGTCCAAAAGACAGTCTTCTAGAAAATGAGGAGGACTTTGAAGATCCATGTCCACTATGCTCTCTTTTACCTCCCACTCCTTGTAAATCCCCACCTTCTCCTCAACCTCCATCTAAAAATGACCCTTCAGCACAACCCAGTGGGCGTTTTATGTTCACCCCATCTTCTCTTTGGACTGAAATAGATTTTCCTCCCTTAGAGTTCCAGAACTCTCAAGAAGGACAACCCACCATCATAAAATTCCAAATTCTACTACCATTCTCCCTGATGGAAGTACCAAAGCAGTGTCAGTAGCAGAAGCAACCATAAATTGGCAGTCAGCAAATTCTCTGCCTCAAAACAAAATTCTCCAAAAAATTGCTCACTATCAGCAAAATTTGGAGAATGTTGTCCATAAAAAGTTATCATCTTTGGAACTTCTTATCAGAGATTTATAGCAAAAGATTCAAATTGTTCACCAGGAACTTCTCCAGATGGCATATGACAACCAAGCATTTTCAGCAGCATTTTACCAAAAGGATGCTGAAATGAAGCATCTAAAGAATCAGCTTCACTCTCTCTAAGCTTAGCAGTATTCTTAGCAAAAAAAAGCCCATTTGACATGTTCGCATCTTCCTCTCTACAAAATCTTTCTGGGTATCCTCAAATGTCTCAACCCTTTCCCATTAACGCTACCACAGAATTTGGTGAGTCACGCTTTAATATCTTTGGGAGCTTATCAACTTTCATTCCTCCACCAAAAGGACCATCTCCACCAAAACTTCCTTTTCCAAAGCCCCAGATAAAACCTATCCAACCTCCAACAATTTCGTCTCTACCATCTAACTATACTCCAACTACCTCCACTTCATCCAAACCATCTGATCCAAATTCAAAGTCACCCCAGTTAATTGTCCAACAAACTTCTAGTCCTTCTAAAAATCCAATCTCCACTTTTCTACATACTCTAGCCACTATACCTGAAACCCCATCTCTTGAACCAACCATTGAGTCTTATTCGGATACTGAAACCACTAACTCTATGCCAATTCCTCATGTTTGTAACGACCCTGATTTTTTGTCAATAAAAATTTTGCTAAAAATTTGAATTTTATTTTAATACTTGGATTTCATTTTTAACATCCAAAAATCGGTCGTTATTAACTTATAAAAATTTTGTTGTTATATTTGAAAATTCTTTATTTGTTTTATAAATCCCTTTTAGCGATTAATAATCCGTCGTAATTAGGTTTAATGACTTAGGTGATTGGTATTCGTTGCCCGGACATTAAGGTCATTTTCGAAAGACGAGTATGCCTATTAAGACCTTGGTATAATTACTTGGTAATTGTAGTAAAATCCTTGAATTATATTTCTCGGTTGGAAATCCTACATGGCAACCGATTAGTTAGCAACCCTAACTACCGTTTGGCTTAGTTACATTTCCCTAACCTAGAGTGTTGCATCGATGCCGAAGTGGTTAGTAGAAATTTTTGGTCCTTGCCTTGACCGTTGACTTGACTGCTTTTGCTTTGGCTTAGCTAGTTCGCCTTGGCGTCGGGCCTGCCTTGCCTTGGCGTCGGGTCGCTGTCGCGCCTTGCTTTCGCCTTGGCGTCGGGTCGCTGACGAGCCTGCCTTGCTTGGAATCGGGTCGCTGTCGGGCCTGCCTCGCCTCGCCTAGGCATCGGCTCGCTGTCGGGCCTGCCTCGCCTAGGCGTCGGGTCGCTGTCGGGTTGCTCTGCCTTGGCTACCATCAAGTTCTACCTTGGCGTCGGGTCGCGCCTTACTTTTGCCTTGGCATTGCTGGATGGCCTTGCTCTGGCCTTGCCTTGGCTACGCCTTGGCCGATGCTTGGCTAGCGGGCTGCCTTGGCCACCGCTTTGCTAGCGGGTTGCCTTGGCCACCGCTATGCTAGCGGGCTGCCTTGGCCACCGCCTGGCCACCGCTTTGCTTGCGGGCTGCCTTGGCCACCGCACTGCTAGTGGGCTGCCTTGGCCACGCTCACGCCTTACCTTGGCGTTGGCACCGTCAGGCTTTAATATTCCGTTGTTAGGCGATTTCCTACTAAATACAACCAAAATACCACTTGAGCAATGAAAGCCTAGATTTGACTAAGACAAGTCATGTGTTTCTTCATCATTGCTTCTTTGGACCATTGGTTATTACATGCTAGGAAGATCTTTAACCATTGGACAATATTTGTTAGGGAGAAGACCAAGTTTGACTAGTAGTTGGAATAGTCTAGTCAAAAGTAAATATTGTACTTCATGATGACTTTCCTTGGGCCATTGGTTATTACATGCTAGGGAAAGCTTTATCCCTTGGACAATAGATGTTAGGATTGCCAAATAGGATGACAAGACTAGTCATGTGTCCTTTCTCCTACAAAAAGAACAATCATAGCCATGTGTGCATTTAAATGAATTTGTCCATACCTTCCTTGTTCTTTCCATAATTGTACATATACATATATATATACACATGGAAGTACTTTGACCAAGAGAGAGAGAGAGAGAGAGAGGAAGTGGCCGAATGAGAGAGAGAGAGGGAGAATGAGGTGTATGTACTTGGACATGTGTGTGTACTTGAACACTATTTGACCTAGTTGCACTTTGTTGTTGTACTTTGGCTTGACAAGACAAGACCATGGAACAAATCCATGGGGGAGAGAGAAAGAGATGGCCGAATGAGAGGGAGAGGGAGAGTGAGGTGTATGTGTGTTGTACTTTGACATGTGGGTGGTACTTTGAAACTGTTTGACCTAGTGGCACTTGGTTGGAGTACTATTGCTTAACAAGACCAGTCCATGGAGCAAATCCATGGGGGAGAGAGAGAGAGATATTGGCCGGCCAAGTAGGGTGAGGAGAGAGCTTCATTTTGCCTATAAATAGCATCCATTCCATGCCTTTCATCTCACACCTCCAAGCATAGCTCTCACTTCTCTCTAAAATCTCTAAGAAACCAGTTTCTGGACAGCCTACTGTCCATTCACCAATCCTCAGTTTTCTCCTGCTTAAACTAGTTTCTAGCATAAACTTCCTTCTAGAAACTTGTAGAGCACTTCGAGATCTTCAACTTAGACCCAAGAACCACCCTAATCCGTTAAGAAACGACCAAGATATCGACATCCGAAGTTCAGTCAAATTTCGGATTTCCAGATTCCAGACAGCTTACTGTCACCCACTTTTCCACCATTTTTCTCCGAGCGAAAGTCGTTTTTACGAACAACGACCTCCACAAAAGTTGTAGAGAACTTCGAGAGCTTCGTTTTCAACTCAAGAACGATCCTATTCGGCCAAATATTGACCGAGATACTGCCATCCAAAGTTTGGTCCAGATTGTGAGCTTCACTGCCCGTAGAACTTCCAACTAGCTTATTCGGCCCCGACTAGTTTCGGATCAAGGTAGAGTGTCCTTACCCACTACCCCTAAGTATAGTTTGTGTGCATGTTGAGTTGTATATCTTCACCCCTACCCTACGTATATCGTATGTTAGGAGCATGATAGAAAAATATGTAGTGTACCTGGATAAGTTGATCGTACGCTTTTACGTAGTTTACTTTGATCTTGAGAATGATTGAATGCATGACTTATAGAATCTTTCCAACTTGATTAACTCGTCAATAAACATATGTTGTTTTGAATTTCCAAGAAAAAGGATATACGCTTTCGTTTAAAGATAAAGTGTTGTTTCAAAACGAGGTATTCGTATTTTGACCTTTTCAAGGATTGTGAACTTGATCGCATGATTGCTTACCTTACTTGTGGTTATGAATGAGCATTATTAAATAGAGTTGGATGATCTTGCTAGTTTAGTTTCAAGAGTACTTTAAAGTGATTTGTCCCGCCGCGGAGTCTATGCATGATTACGAGACACGAAAATGAAGACAAGGTGTGTTTTGAAAACGCAATGCGGCCGGACTTGCCCATTGTGGGAACATGGTTGATATGGATAAAAAAGATTTTTGAAACTACATAATGGCCGAACTTGGTAGCCTTATGTGAGTTGTGAAAACCCGCAAGGTGGCCGGACTTGGTAGCCCTTTGTGTGGACTTGCGAAAACCGCAATGAGGCCGGACTTGGTAGCCCATTGTGTAGATTGCTAACGGAGCCGGATGTGGTAGCTTCATTGGTAATTGGGCTTGGTTATCCGCGGAGAGGAGACAATGCAAGATTTGATAACGTGGCCGGACTTGGTAGCCCGTTGGTAACAAAGATTGAGAAATGATTTTCAAAATGTTGATTTGGAAGTGAAAAGGATTTCGGAAACGTTGATAAACATGATGACACGGTCTACGACGAGTCGCGTAGGAGAAACTCAGATATCACCGACACCAACGATAGAATAGTGTATGTGGATGTGTCATTGTTAATGCCTTGTTAAATATGCATATGTTATTCCGCTGCTTATGCCAGAGTTGGTATCCTGCCCTTATACTCTGATATTGGTAAGTTATGGGTTAGTGGGTATAGGATTATTCTGCTGAGCTCTCGTAGCTCACGGTGTTACCTTTGGTGACCCTGACATATTATATCGGTGGCGACGCTAGTATGTGTCCGATTTTGTAGATGATCAAGATGAACTATACACCTTGGAGGCTTTTGGGGCGAGGAGCTAGCTAGGATGAAGCCAGCCGGCGGAGCTGTAGTTAGGAACCCTAAAACCCCTTCATTTGTATAAATATTGAACCCTAGTGGGAGTTATGATGTAATAATGAGCCAGACTCCATTTGATTTTATCAATGAATTGTTTATTTAACGTACCCAAAAATCCGGGGCGTTACAGAATGGTATCAGAGCTTTAGGCTCAACACTCGGCCATGGGTAGAATGGGTAGCCTATGAGATAAGTTTGACCGTTGCACAAACGAGACTTGAGTTTAAGTATACCCTCCCAAATTGGGTGGAATTCTGACAAAACAATCTTTGGATTGAAGCAAGGTGTGGAAATTGGCAGTACCACCGAGCTGGGAATTCCCGAACAATTGGATGATGACTTAAATCATGAATCAGATGTGGATCTTAGAAATTCGAATGGTTTCCTTAGTGATTAGTAAAACTTTTGATAACCTATAGAACCTCGTAGTAGGAGTACATAGGATCGTTTCAACTTGTATTAGAAAGAACCTTAGGTCACTTTTTGCCATTATAGTAGAATTCTATGCTTATGATTGTATCTCTCTTTTATCTATAAAAAGCTTGTTTCCTTCAAAAGAGTACTGTTGCGTACTATTCTTTAGTAAATGAAACCCTTATTACAAAGGACAATTATTTTAGTTGACGCAAGTTGCTAAATGATAGTAATCTTTTTGCTTATCTATAAAATTTTCCTTGTTACGGGTACTGTAGCACTATCGTTAGACAAATTTTTTTTTTTTCGATGAGAAGCCATTTTTGGATAAATATTTTCCCACGCATCCTAAGGAACGAGAGCGGAACCTAGCACCTAAAGCCGGGCCTACCCCATTCGGCGCGGCCAAAACCGCACCCTCCATCCTCCAATCACATCAAAATTTCAAACTCCCAATTATCCAATTTCAACCTCCAAATTCAAATTTAAAATTCAAATCATTTCCCTCCTCCACTGACCCTCACCCGACCGTATATATACCCCACCACCACTTCCCATTTCTTCATCTCCTCTCTTCACCTTTTCTCTTCATCTCTCTCACCATCTCCACAAGCAAATCACTATCCAATCAAACCAAGCCATGGCGATCTGGCGACGAGGATTCCCGGAGGACGCCGCGTTCCGAGAAATCGAGCGAACCGAGCTCACCCAAACGACCCAAGCGCTACGGTTGCAACCCTTCACCTTCATCATGTTCTGTGTCGTGCTGACAATGGGCATGCCACGGTGGTTCGGTAGAAACAACCGTCTCCGCACCTTCTGGTGCTGCGTTCTCGCTGTGACCGTCGCACTCGAGGCGTTCGTAAGGGAATACAAACGTCGTTTGCTCCAAGCCTTTGACGCTAGATGGGGGGCCGAGGCGTAGCAATGGCACCATAGCCATTATTATCTGCTTTTCCTTACTTTTTCTTGTATCTAATGATGCCGTTAGGCGTGTAATATAATGATCTTTTCTAAATCAAAATCTAGCTGTCTTGTTCATTGCGTGCTAACTTCATAACAAAACCCCTAAGTTCGAGTAACACCACCATTTCGGGAGAGTGCAGCTGTTAGTCTAAAGTGAGTAGCGAGTGCGGACTAGAACTAGCCAACCTACGCCTAACCTAAGACTTAAGAGTGACTTGCTTCTTTTAAGGGGGATAGACGACGATTCAAGGACCAGTATAGCGACTTTGTCAAATTGGTAGACACGCACCAATTTCGAGGATGAAATTATTTTAAGGGGAATAGGTTGTAACGACCCTGATTTTTGGTCAATAAAAATTTCGCTAAAAATTTGAATTTTATTTTAATACTTGGATTTCATTTTTAACATCCAAAAATCGGTCGTTATTAACTTATAAAAATTTTGTTGTTATATTTGAAAATTCTTTATTTGTTTTATAAATCCCTTTTAGTGATTAATAATCCGTCGTAATTAGGTTTAATGACTTAGGAGATTGGTATTCATCGCCCGGGCATTAAGGTCATTTTCGAAAGACGAGTACACCTATTAAGACCTTGGTATAGTTACTTGGTAATTGTAGTAAAATCCTAGAATTATATTTCTCGGCTGGAAATCCTACATGGCAACCGATTAGTTAGCAACCCTAACTACCGTTTGGATTAGTTACATTTCCCTAACCTAGAGTGTTGCATCGATGCCGAAGTGGTTAGTAGAAATTTTTGGTCCTTGCCTTGACCGTTGACTTGACTACTTTTGCTTTGGCTTAGCTAGGTCGCCTTTGCGTAGAGCCTGCCTTGCCTTGGCGTCGGGTCGCTGACGGGCCTGCCTTGCCTTGGCGTCGGGTCGCTGTCGGGCCTGCCTCGCCTAGGCATCGGGTCGCTGTCGGGCCTACCTCGCCTAGGCATCGGGTCGCTGTCGGGTTGCTCTGCCTTGGCTACCATCAAGTTCTGCCTTGGCGTCGGGTCGCACTTTGCTTTTGCCTTGGCGTTGCTGGACGGCCTTTCTCTGGCCTTGCCTTGGCTACGCCTTGGCCGCCGCTTGGCTAGCGGGCTGCCTTGGCCACCGCTTTGCTAGAGGGCAGCCTTGGCCACCGCTTTGCCACCGCTTTGCTAGCGGGCTGCCTTGGCCACCCCCTAGCCACAGCTTTGCTTGCGAGGCTGCCTTGGCCACCGCTTTGCTAGCGGGCTGCCTTGGCCACGCTCATGCATTACCTTGGCGTTTGGCACTGTCAGGCTTTAATATTCCGTTGTTAGGCGATTTCCTACCAAATACAACCAAAATACCACTGGAGCAATGAAAGCCTCGATTTGACTAAGACAAGTCATGTGTTTCTTCATCATTGCTTCTTTGGACCATTGGTTATTACATGATAGGAAGATCTTTGACCATTGGACAATAGTTGTTAGGGAGAAGACCAAGTTTGACTAGTAGTTGGAATAGTCTAGTCAAAAGTAAATATTGTCCTTCATGATGACTTTCCTTGGACCATTGGTTATTACATGCTAGGGAAAGCTTTACCCCTTGGACAATAGATGTTAGGATTGCCAAATAGGATGACAAGACTAGTCATGTGCCCTTTCTCCTACAAAAAGAACAATCATAGCCATGGGTGCATTTAAGTGAATTTGTCCATACCTTCCTTGTTCTTTCCATAATTGTACATATACATATATATACACATGGAAGTACTTTGACCAAGAGAGAGAGAGAGAGGAAGTGGCCGAAGGAGAGAGGGAGAGGGAGAATGAGGTGTATGTGCTTGGACATGTGTGTGTACTTGAACACTATTTGACCTAGTTGCACTTGGTTGTTGTACTTTGTCTTGACAAGACAAGACCATGGAACAAATCCATGGGGGGGAGAGAGAGAGAGATGGCCGAATGAGAGGGAGAGGGAGAGTGAGGTGTATGTGTGTTGTACTTTGACATGTGGGTGGTACTTTGACACTATTTGACCTAGGTGCACTTGGTTGGAGTACTATTGCTTGACAAGACAAGTCCATGGAGCAAATCCATGGGGGAGAGAGAGAGAGATATTGGCCGGCCAAGTAGGGTGAGGGGAGAGCTTCATTTTGCCTATAAATAGCATCCATTCCATGCCTTTCAACTCACACCTCCAAGCATAGCTCTCACTTCTCTCTAAAATCTCTAAGAAACCAGTTTCTGGACAGCCTACTGTCCATCCACCAATCCTCAGTTTTCTCCTGCTTAAACTAGTTTCTAGGATAAACTTCGTTCTAAAAACTTGTAGAGCACTTCGAGATCTTCAACTTAGACCCAAGAACCACCCTAATCCGTTAAGAAACGAGCAAGATATCGACATCCGAAGTTCAGTCAAATTTCGGATTCCCAGATTCCAGACAGCTTACTGTCACCCCCTTTTCCACCATTTTTCTCCGGGCGAAAGTTGTTTTTAGGAACAACGACCTCCAGGAAAGTTGTAGAGAACTTCAAGAGCTTCGTTTTCAACTCAAGAACGATCCTATTCGGCCAAATATTGACCGAGTTACTGCCATCCAAAGTTTGGTCCAGATTGTGAGCTTCACTGCCCGTAGAACTTCCAACTAGCTTATTCGGCCCCGACTAGTTTCGGATCAAGGTAGAGTGTCCTTACTCACTACCCCTAAGTATAGTTTGTGTGCATGTTGAGTTATATATCTTCACCCCTACCCTACGTATATCGTATGTTAGGAGCATGATAGAAAAATATGTAGTGTACTTGGATAAGTTGATCGTATGCTTTTACGTAGTTTACTTTGATCTTGAGAATGATTGAATGCATGACTTATAGAATCTTTCCAACTTGATTAACTCGTCAATAAACATATGTTGTTTTGAATTTCCAAGAAAAAGGATATACGCTTTCGTTTAAAGATAAAGTGTTTTTTCAAAACGAGGTATTCGTATTTTGACCTTTTCAAGTATTGTGAACTTGATCGCATGATTGCTTACCTTACTTGTGGTTATGAACGAGCATGATTAAATAGAGTTGGATGATCTTGCTAGTTTAGTTTCAAGAGTACTTTAAAGTGATTTGTCCCGCCGCGGAGTCTATGCATAATTACCAGACACGAAAATCAAGACAAGGTGTGTTTTGAAAACGCAATGCGACCAGACTTGCCTATTGTGGGAATGTGGTTGATATGGATAAAAAAGATTTTTGAAACTACATAATGGCCGGACTTGGTAGCCTTATATGAGTTGTGAAAACCCGTAAGGTGGCCGAACTTGGTAGCCTTTTGTGTGGACTTGCGAAAACCGCAATGAGGCCGGACTTGGTAGCCCATTGTGTAGATTGCTAACGGAGCCAGACGTGGTAGCTTCATTGGTAATTGGACTTGGTTATCCGCGGAGAGGAGCCAATGCAAGATTTGATAACGTGGCCGGACTTGGTAGCCCGTTGGTAACAAAGATTGAGAAATGATTTTCAAAATGTTGATTTGGAAGTGAAAAGGATTTCGGAAACGTTGATGAACATGATGAAACGGTCTACGACGAGTCGCGTAGGAAAAACTTAGATATCACCGACACCAATGATAGAATAGTGTATGTGGATGTGTCATTGTTAATGCCTTGTTAAATATGCATATGTTATTCCGCTGCTTATGCCAGAGTTGGTATCCTGCCCTTATACTCTGATATTGGTAAGTTATGGGTTAGTGGGTATAGGATTATTCTGCTGAGCTCTCGTAGCTCACGGTGTTACCTTTGGTGACCCTGACATATTATATCGGTGGCGACGCTGGTATAATGTGTCAGATTTTGTAGATGATCAAGATGAACTATACACCTTGGAGGCTTTTGGAACTTAAGAGCTGGCTAGGATGAAGCTGCAGGCGGAGCTATAGTTAAGAACCCTAAAACCCCTTCATTTGTATAAATATTGAACCCTAGTGGGAGTTATGATGTAATAATGAGCCAGACTCCATTTGATTTTATCAATGAATTGTTTATTTAACGTACCCAAAAATCCGGGGCGTTACAGAATGGTATCAGAGCTTTAGGCTCAACACTCGGCCATGGGTAGAATGGGTAGCCTATGAGATAAGTTTGACCGTTGCACAAACGAGACTTGAGTTTAAGTTTACCCTCCCAAATTGGGTGGAATTCTGACAAAACAATCTTTGGATTGAAGCAAGGTGTGGAAATAGGCAGTACCACCGAGCTGGGAATTCCCGAACAATTGGATGATGACTTAAATCATGAATCGGATGTGGATCTTAGAAATTCGAATGCTTTCCTTAGTGATTAGTAAAACTTTGGATAACCTATAGAACCTCGTAGTAGGAGTACATAGGATCGTTTCAACTTGTATTAGAAAGAACCTTAGGTCGCTTTTTGCCATTATAGTAGAATTCTATGCTTATGATTGTATCTCTCTTTTATCTATAAAAATCTTGTTTCCTTCAAAAGAGTACTGTTGCGTACTATTCTTTAGTAAATGAAACCCTTATTACAAAGGACAATTATTTTAGTTGAGGCAAGTTGCTAAATGATAGTAATCTTTTTGCTTATCTGTAAAATTTTCCTTATTACGGGTACTGTAGCACTATCGTTAGACAAATTTTTTTTTTTTTCATGAGAAGCCATTTTTGGATAAATATTTTCCCACGCCTCCTAAGGAACGAGAGCGGAACCTAGCACCGAGAGCCGGGCCTACCCCATTCGGCGCGGCCAAAACCGCACCCTCCATCCTCCAATTATCAAAATTTCAAACTCCCAATTATCCAATTTCAACCTCCAAATTCAAATTTCAAGATTCAAATCAATTCCCTCCTCCACTAACCCTCACCCGACCGTATATACACCCCACCACTACTTCCCATTTCTTCATCCCCTCTCTTCACCTTTTCTCTTCATCTCTCTCATCATCTCCACTCCCAAATCACTATCCAATCAAACCAAGCCATGGCGATCAAGCGACAAGGATTCCCGGAGGACGCCGCGTTCCGAGAAATCGAGCGAACCGAGCTCACCCTAACGACCCAAGCGCTACGGTTGCAACCCTTCATCTTCATCCTGTTCTGTGTCGTGCTGAAAATGGGCATGCCACGGTGGTTTGGTAGAAACAACCGTCTCCGCACCTTCTGGTGCTGCGTTCTCGCTGTGACCGTCGCACTCGAGGCGTTCGTAAGGGAATACGAACGTCGTTTGCTCCAAGCCTTCGACGCTAGATGGGGGGCCGAGGCGTAGCAATGGCACCATAGCCATTATTATCTGCTTTTCCTTACTTTTTCTTGTATCTAATGATGCCGTTAGGCGTGTAATATAATGATCTTTTCTAAATCAAAATCTAGTTGTCTTGTTCATTGCGTGCTAACTCATAACAAAACCCCTAAGTTCGAGTAACACCACCATTTCGGGAGAGTGCAGCTGTTAGTCTAAAGTGAGTAGCAAGTGCAGACTAGAACTAGCCAACCTACGCCTCACCTACGACTTAAGAGTGACTTGCTTCTTTTAAGGGGGATAGACGATGATTCAAGGACCAGTATAGCGACTTTGTCAAATCAGTAGACACGCACCAATTTCGAGGACGAAATTATTTTAAGGGGAATAGGTTGTAACGACCCTGATTTTTGGTCAATAAAAATTTTGCTAAAAATTTGAATTTTATTTTAATACTTGGATTTCATTTTTAACATCCAAAAATCAGTCGTTATTAACTTATAAAAATTTTGTTGTTATATTTGAAAATTCTTTATTTGTTTTATAAATCCCTTTTAGTGATTAATAATCCGTCGTAATTAGGTTTAATGACTTAGGAGATTGGTATTCATCGCCCAAGCATTAAGGTCATTTTCGAAAGACGAGTATGCCTATTAAGACCTTGGTATAGTTACTTGGTAATTGTAGTAAAATCTAAGAATTATATTTCTCGGCTGGAAATCGTACATGGCAACCGATTAGTTAGCAACCGTAACTACCGTTTGGCTTAGTTACATTTCTCTAACCTAGAGTGTTGCATCGATGCCGAAGTGGTTAGTAGAAATTTTTGGTCCTTGCTTTGACCGTTGACTTGACTGCTTTTGTTTTGGCTTAGCTAGGTCGCCTTGGCGTCGGGCCTGCCTTGCCTTGGCGTCGGGTCGCTGACGGGCCTGCCTTGCCTTGGCATCGGGTCGCTGTCAGGCCTGCCTCGCCTAGGCATCGGATCGCTGTCGGGCCTGCCTCGCCTAGGTGTCGGGTCGCTGTCAGGTTGCTCTGCCTTGGCTACCATCAAGTTCTGCCTTGGCGTCGGGTCGCGCCTTGCTTTTGCCGTGGCGTTGCTGGACGACCTTGCTCTGGCCTTGCCTTGGCTACGCCTTGGCCGCCGCTTGGCTAGCGGGTTGCCTTGGCCACTGCCTTGGCCACCGCTTTGCTAGCGGGCAGCCTTGGCCACCGCTTGGCCACCGCTTTGCTAGCGGGCTGCCTTGGCCACCCCCTGGCCACCGCTTTGCTTGCGGGGCTGCCTTGGCCACTGCCTTGCTTGCGGGGCTGCCTTGGCCACTGCCTTGGCCACCGTTTTGCTAGCGGGCTGCCTTGGCCACGCTCACGCCTTACCTTGGCGTTTGGCACCGTCAGGCTTTAATATTCCGTTGTAAGGCGATTTCCTACTAAATACAACCAAAATACCACTCGAGCAATGAAAGCCTAGATTTGACTAAGACAAGTCATGTGTTTCTTCATCATTGCTTCTTTGGACCATTGGTTATTACATGCTAGGAAGATCTTTGACCATTGGACAATAGTTGTTAGGGAGAAGACCAAGTTTGACTAGTAGTTGGAATAGTCTAGTCAAAAGTAAATATTGTACTTCATGATGACTTTCCTTGGACCGTTGGTTATTACATGCTAGGGAAAGCTTGACCCCTTGGACAATAGATGTTAGGATTGCCAAATAGGATGACAAGACTAGTCATGTGTCCTTTCTCCTACAAAAAGAACAATCATAGCCATGGGTGCATTTAAGTGAATTTGTCCATACCTTCCTTGTTCTTTCCATAATTGTACATATACATATATATACACATGGAACTACTTTGACCAAGAGAGAGAGAGAGAGAGAGGAAGTGGCCGAATGTGAGAGAGAGAGGGAGAATGAGGTGTATGTACTTGGACATGTGTGTGTACTTGAACACTATTTGACCTAATTGCACTTGGTTGTTGTACTTTGGCTTGACAAGACAAGACCATGGAACAAATCCATGGGGGAGAGAGAGAGAGAGATGGCCGAATGAGTGGGAGAGGGAGATTGAGGTGTATGTGTGTTGTACTTTGACATGTGGGTGGTACTTTGACACTATTTGACCTAGTTGCACTTGGTTGGAGTACTATTGCTTGACAAGACAAGTCCATGGAGCAAATCCATGGGGGAGAGAGAGAGAGATATTGGCCGGCCAAGTAGGGTGAGGGGAGAGCTTCATTTTGCCTATAAATAGCATTCATTCCATGCCTTTCATCTCACACCTCCAAGCATAGCTCTCACTTCTCTCTAAAATCTCTAAGAAACCAGTTTCTGGACAGCCTACTGTCCATTCACCAATCCTCAGTTTTCTCCTGCTTAAACTAGTTTCTAGCATAAACTTCCTTCTAGAAACTTGTAGAGCACTTCGAGATCTTCAACTTAGACCCAAGAACCACCCTAATCCGTTAAGAAACGACCAAGATATCGACATCCGAAGTTCAGTCAAATTTCGGATTTCCAGATTCCAGACAGCTTACTGTCACCCCTTTTCCACCATTTTTCTCCGGGCGAAAGTCGTTTTTAGGAACAACGACCTCCACAAAAGTTATAGAGAACTTCGAGAGCTTCGTTTTCAACTCAAGAACGATCCTATTCGGCCAAATATTGACCGAGTTACTGCCATCCAAAGTTTGGTCCGAATTGTGAGCTTCACTGCCCGTAGAACTTCCAACTAGCTTATTCGGCCCCGACTAGTTTCGAATCAAGGTAGAGTGTCCTTACTCACTACCCCTAAGTATAGTTTGTGTGCATGTTGAGTTGTATATCTTCACCCCTACCCTACGTATATCGTATGTTAGGAGCATGAAAGAAAAATATGTAGTGTTCTTGGATAAGTTGATCGTATGCTTTTACGTAGTTTACTTTGATCTTGAGAATGATTGAATGCATGACTTATAGAATCTTTCCAACTTGATTAACTCGTCAATAAACATATGTTGTTTTGAATTTCCAAGAAAAAGGATATACGCTTTCGTTTAAAGATAAAGTGTTGTTTCAAAACGAGGTATTCGTATTTTGACCTTTTCAAGGATTGTGAACTTGATCGCATGATTGCTTACCTTACTTGTGGTGATGAACGAGCATGATTAAATTGTAACGACCCTAATTTTTGGTACATAAAAATTTCGTTAAAAATTTGAATTTTATTTTAATTACTTGGATTTTTATTTTCCATAACCAAAAATCGGTCGTTACTGACTAATAAACATCTCATTTTTATTCAAAAATCTTTAAATTGGTTTTAATCGTCTACTAACTGCTGACTACCCGTCGTTCCTAGTAATAAGTCTTAAGATTCACATCTCGGCTAGAAATCCTATATAGCAACCCTAGTTAGCCTTTAACCATCTATTTAACCTAACGATCGTCTAACCTAGTTACCGTTCGTGACTTGTGAACCTTTTGAAAACCTTGAGCTTCGATCGACCATTGGACGATAGCGTTAGGGTTATCTTTACCCATCGAATAATAGGTAAACCTTGGTTAACCTTCCAAAGTACGAGATTAGATTAGTTTAATACTTAAGTATAGTTTAATCACAAGGATTATACTTTCTAGTATTAACCGTTGAATAATAACCGCTAGGAGAATTATTACCCATTGGTCATTAACCGCTAGGGAAACTATTATCCATTGGATAATAGCTTTACTTGTCCACCAAGTACTAGGTTAATAAAATATTAGATTTGGCCATGTGTGTTATTGAATAAACTAGAATTAGTTCATTAGGATAATAGAGTAGTACTTACTTTAAAAGAAGTAGAATAGTTTATTAGATATTGGATTTGGCTATATCTAGCCTAGATTGTGTGGTACATGCTTGTATATATAATATGTGTACTTGTATATATATATATATATATAGATATATATAGATATATATATATATATATAATATTGTATATGGCATGTGTGTATATAGATTATTATATATTACTTTATCCTTTGGTCCATAAAAGTTAGGGATTTTATTAACCATTGGATAATAGGGTCAATCTTTCAAAAAGTACTAGGATTTAATAGTTTATGAAATTCTAGATTTTCCCGTAAGATTTTTATGACTAATATATATGTTGTACATGTACAAGTCTTAAAATATTAGATTTTCCAAGTACTTCTTATCTAGTATTTTAATAAAGAACATGTGAGCAATTGAATTATTTATTTAAGAAATCTTGTAAGGTACTCTATTTCTTTTACCCATTGGACAACAAATGTTAGGACATTTATTAACCAATGGACAATAGCTTAGTCTTGCCAAAAGTACAAGGTTTATTATTTAATTTCCCATGGGATTCTCTTATTATTATATAAAAAGACTAGATTTTCCATGTGTGATATTTGATTAAACTATAATTAGTACACTAGGTTAAATACTATAGTACTTGGTACTTTGAAAGTATACCATAGTTTATTAGATATTAGATTTTGGCAAATCTAGTATAGATATTGTAGTACATGGTTATATATATATATATATATGTACTTGTATATATATATATATATTTTATATTGTAAGTACACATGTGTGTATTTGTATATTATAATTGGAAAATCAAGTTACTTGTAAAACCCTAGATTTTAAAGTACCCAAAGTACTTATATATGTATATACTTCCATAGAAGTACAAGAGAGAGAGAGAGAGAGAGAGAGAGAGTGAGTGAGAGAGAGAGAGAGCCGAGAGAGGAGAGAGAGAGATGGGCCGAGAGAGAGAGAGAGAGATGTACCTTGCTTAGGTGATCTTGTGCTTTCAATCTTCCATTGTACCTTTGAAAGCATACAAATCTATGGGATTCTCCCTTGACCAAGAAAAATCTATACTTCCTTCCCCCATATCTTCCATAATCAAATCCTAGGACAACCATATCTAGTTTTCTATGCTTTCAAGTACTAAGATTAGACTAGAAACCCATTAGAATAACCTAAAGTTGTCCTAGAACTTTGAGTGCAAGGAAAGTAAAATCTTTGGTAGTCTTTCAAGCCTTGAAATGACAAGATATGGAGCAATATCCATTGGACAGTGGAGAAGAGAGAGAGCCAGCCATGAGGGAGAAAGAGAGCCAAGACTTTACCTATAAATAGCACCTCATGTTCTCATTTCAACTCACACCTCTTCTTGCTCCAACTTCTCTCGAGAAAAAGCTTAGTGTTCTTATTGTTCTTGAGTAGTTCTAGCTTGTTCTTGAGCTTTCTTTCCATTGCCGCCACTAAACCACCACTCGACCACCACCTCGATCCAAAAGTAGTAGTAGTTGTAGTTAGGATCTAGTTTCGAGAGAAACCATTCTCTCTCGAAGCTATCGGGAGCTTACCGTAAGCCGTTACTCCGTTCGACCGCCGACTTTCTTTCCGACGTCCTTTCGTAGTCTTCCCACCGCCAAGAAGAACGGTAGATTAATCTTCACCTCTACCCTAAGTATATTGCGTGTTTAAAGTATATGATCTTATCGATATCCGATCTATTTTTCTAAGAAAACGTAGTATACCTTGAACTTAAGATTTCTTGAATGCATGATCTTGTTGATTATTACTTGCCTTACTTTTTTTGTGTTAAATGTTGAGAATGATGATGTGATAGTATGAGCATGCAATCTAAGATAGAGTTGGGTGATCTTGCTAGTTTAGTTTCAAGATTTCTATGATGGTGTTATACTTGTGTACGAAGTCCCGCCACGGAGTCTATGCATGATTTCGAGACACGACAACCGAAAAGTAGAAACATGACACTTAGGGAGTGGTTGATATGGATAAAAAGGATTTTTGAAACTACATAATGGCCAGACTTGGTAGCCTTACATTGGTATGCGTTGCCAATGGAGCCGGACTTGGTAGCTTCATTTGGAGGTGAGTATGTGACACAATGTGCCGGACTTGGTAGCCATTGTGGCCAATAAGCCGGACTTGGTAGCTTATTGATTGTGTTCGTTCATAACGTGCCGGACTTGGTAGCCCATTGTGTAGATTGTTGACGGAGCCGGACGTGGTAGCTTCATTGGTGAGGTGGGCTTGGTTATCCGCGGAGAGGAGCCAATGCAAGAGTTGATGTGATAACGTGGCCGGACTTGGTAGCCATTGTGGCCAATAAGCCGGACTTGGTAGCTTATTGGTTATGTGCGTTCACAATGTGCCGGACTTGGTAGCCATTGTGGCCAATTAGCCGAACTTCCGGCTCATTGGTGTGTGCGTGTGATTTTTGGAAATGATAGATGAGACACAAAGCGATGAGTCACGTAGGAGAAATACGGAAACATGACACCAATGATAGATGGCGAATGCGGATGTGTCATTGTTGTTGGTATTGTTATATTAATGCATGTCTTGTTATGACTCTTTATGATATATGCATGACTTGCTATTTGTAAGTTAAGGATTAGTGGGTTGTGGATTATTCTATTGAGCTTTCAAGCTCATGGTGTTGCTGTGTGTGACCCTGACATATTATGCTGGTGGCAATGTATAATGTGTCAGACTTGTTAGATGAACAAGGGGAGCTGTATACCTTGGAGGCCTTTGGAGCTGAGGAACTTGCTAGGATGGAAGAAGAGAAGGAGCTGTAGATAACCTTAGATATCCATCCCTTTTGTGTAATATAAGAACCTTTTGGGAGTTTATGATGTAATAAAGAGCCAGACTCTCTTTTGTTGTTCAATAAAATGTTATTTAACGTACCCAAAATTCGGGGCGTTACATAAATAGAGTTGGATGATCTTGCTAGTTTAGTTTCAAGAGTACTTTAAAGTGATTTGTCCCGCCGCGGAGTCTATGCATGATTACGAGACACGAAAATCAAGACAAGGTGTGTTTTGAAAATGCAATGCGGCCGGACTTGCCCATTGTGGGAATGTGGTTGATATGGATAAAAAGGATTTTTGAAACTACATAATGGCCGGACTTGGTAGCCTTATGTGAGTTGTGAAAACCCGCAAGGTGGCTGGACTTGGTAGCCCTTGTGTGGACTTGCGAAACCCGCAATGAGGCCGGACTTGGTAGCCCATTGTGTAGATTGCTAACGGAGCCGGACGTGGTAGCTTCATTGGTAATTGGGCTTGGTTATCCGCGGAGAGGAGCCAATGCAAGATTTGATAACGTGGCCGAACTTGGTAGCCCGTTGGTAACAAAGATTGAGAAATGATTTTCAAAATGTTGATTTGGAAGTGAAAAGGATTTCGGAAACGTTGATGAATATGATGACACGGTCTACGACGAGTCGCGTAGGAGAAACTCATATATCACAGACACCAATGATAGAATAGTGTATGTGGATGTGTCATTGTTAATGCCTTGTTAAATATGCATATGTTATTCCGCTGCTTGTGCCAGAGTTAGTATGCTGCTCTTATACTCTGATATTGGTAAGTCATGGGTTAGTGGGTATACGATTATTCTGCTGAGCTCCTGTAGCTCACGGTGTTACCTTTGGTGACCCTGACATATTATATCGGTGGCGACGCTGGTATAATGTGTCAAATTTTGTAGATGATCAAGATGAACAGTACACCTTGGAGGCTTTTGGAACTGAGGAGCTGGCTAGGATGAAGCTGTAGGTGGAGCTGTAGTTAGGAACCCTAAAACCCCTTCATTTGTATAAATATTGAACCCTAGTGGGAGTTATGATATAATAATGAGCCAGACTCCATTTGATTTTATCAATGAATTGTTTATTTAACGTACCCAAAAATCCGGGGCGTTACAATGTCTTCATGATGAACCCAGATCCTCCAGAGGAACATGTTGAGGATCCTATTATTATTGAAGAAGGTCCTAAGTTTAAGACATCTCCTGAAATTCCAACTTTTGATTCCTTCTCAATTCCAATATCCATACCCAAGATTTTTCCTTTGATAATATTCCCCCATCAAAATGGTTGGATAAACTTTATGAGATTCATGCTTGGTGCACTGCTGCTATGTTATTTCCAAATGCTACACTGAGTATGGTCATTACTAAGTGTACAGCAAAATTCCTTGGCTGTCTTCATCAATGGTACATGGCTCTTGTGTAGACACCCCAATTTGGCCTAACGATTATTTCAACTCCCACCTTGGGACCATCCCGATGATGATACGGATTTGATGATTGCTGATTGCTTTCTTGTGAAACCCATGGACTTATGGTACGAACTCTGAGCCACTTAGGGGACCCAATCCAAAGCTAAATAGCCTTTCAGACAGAAACATAGTGTGTTAGGAAAATCCATCGATCGGCCACAACATCGATATCACGGCCTTAACATCCATTCCTCACTCGAGCAACCCGTTGCTAGCAAAATCTCCCTGAGAGATCGAAACCTCGGCCGCCAGATCAATGGCTTGGTCGCCATATCCATTTCCAGGCCGCGACATCCTTTGCTCGACCGCCAGATCGGCCTTTTTCCAGACTCTCGAACCTTCTGTCGGTCGTCTGATCCAATCCCACCGCCTCTCCGATGCGTTCGGGCCACATTCAGGGATTGCAACGAAGAGTTTGTGTTGCAATGCAATTGCAATTGCATCCCCATGATTTGATTGGACCGAGTGAGTCACCCCTTTGCCTATATAAAGAGACCCTTGGATCCGAAAATATACACAGAAATTGATAGACCTACACCCTCAAATCAGTCACGATACTCTGCTCCTATACTCACAAAAACCCTCTCTACAAAAGCCCCAACCTTCCATAGGCGGCCATCAATCCGACGATCCGCCCGGAGTTCAAACCCTAACCCTAGGGTTTCATTCAAGAGGCAATCAATCAGTCAATCCCCATCAATCCGAAGCAATCAAGCAACTGAGGGATCAAGGTGGTGAGGCCCAACGGCCTCTGATTTGGTTTATTTAATGTTTACGTCGTTAATCATAGCTTTTTGATCGTCTGTTAGTTTTCTGTCTGGTGTGAGGAAGAACATCAGCCGGGGCTTTGATGCCTCGGCCGGTACATTGACCCCAGCGTGATCCCTCGGCCGCGACATCCATTCGCCGGCCGAGTGATCGATCTGCTGGCACATGTTTTGTTTTGTTCTGCTTTCTGATGCATGATTTTCCTTTCAGTCCTGGCTCACTTTGTAACGACCCTGATTTTTGGTCAATAAAATTTCGTTAAAAATTTGAATTTTATTTTAATACTTGGATTTCATTTTTAACATCCAAAAATCGGTCGTTATTGACTTATGAAAATTTTGATAAATATTTAAATTTTATTTTAATTGCTTGGATTGCTTTAAAATTTTCTTTTAAATTCTAATAATCCGTCATAATTAGATTTGAAACTTGTAAAATTGAATCATTTTTCTCCGAACAATTTATTCCTTCTCCCATGACTAGTATACTTGTAAACGTACTCGTATATTTTTCCTAATAAGTAAATAATATCTTTAAATTATATTTCTCGGCTGGAAATCCTACTTAGCAAGCATAGTTAGCTTTTAACCGATTAGTTAGCAAACCCTAACTACCGTTTGGCTTAGTGATGCATCGATGCCGGAGTGGTTAGTAGAAAAATTTTGGTCTTTGCCTTGACCGCCTTGCTTTGGCTTGGCTAGGCTACCTAGGCATCGGGTCGCTGTTAGGCCTGCCTCGCCCAGGCATCGGGCCTCTGTCGGGCTTGCCTCGCCTCGGCGTCGGCTAGCTGTCGCGCCTGCCTTGGCGTCGGCTCATTGTCGCGCTTTGCCTTAGCGTTCTTTGGGCTGCCTTGCTCTGCCCTGGCTTCCATCGGGTTACGCCTTGGCGTCGGGTCGCGCCTTACGCCTTGGCGTTCTTTGGCGCCTTGCTCTGCCTGGCCGCCATCGGGTTACGCCTTGGCGTCGGGTCGCGCCTTACGCCTTGGCGTTCTTTGGTGCGCTTTGCTCGCCCGCCGCCATCGGGTTCTGCGCCAGCATCGGGTCGCGCCTCGCTTTTACCTTGGCGTTGCTTGGCTGCCTTGCTCTGCCTTGGCGCCATTGAGTTCTGCTTGGCATCGGTCGCGCCTCGCTTTGCCTTGGCGTTCTTGGTGCTGGCCTCTGTTTTGCCACGCTTTGGCCACCGCTGTCGGCTATCAGCCTTGACCATGTTTGGCCATGAGGTCTTTGGCACCGCCAGCGCTTTAGCAGCTATCGGGCTGCCTTGTGCCACTTTGCTTTGTACCGCCGCAACAGCCTGCAGCTCTGCTGCCACAGCCTTTGTTGGCCACGCTTTGTACCGCTTGGCCACCGCTTTGCCACCAGGCTGCCTTGGCCACGCTCATGCCTTGCCTTGGCGTTTGGCACCGTCGGGCTTTAATATTCCGTTATTAGGCAATTTCCTACTAAATAAAACCAAAATACCACTTGAGCAATGAAAGCCTAGATTAAGTATCGTTAGTCTTTAACCAATTAGTTAGAATAGCCTAATGCCCATTTAGCCTAATCACTTCTCCCTAACCCTAGACGGACCATTTTACCCTTTTTGTCTTTATCCATTGGACGATGAAGGCTAGGGTAATATCCGTTGGACGATAGATGCTAGGGTAATCTTTGACCATTGGACAATAGTTGTTAGGAAGAAGACCAAGTTTGACTAGTAGTTAGAATAGTCTAGTCAAAAGCAAACATTGTACTTCATGATGACTTTCCTTGGACCATTGGTTATTACATGCTAGGAAGATCATTGACCATTCGACAATAGTTGTTAGGAAGAAGACCAAGTTTGACTAGTAGTTGGAATAGTCTAGTCAAAAGCAACCATTGTACTTCATGATGACTTTCCTTGGACCATTGGTTATTACATGCTAGGGAAATCTTTACCCCTTGGACAATAGATGTTAGACTTGCCAAATAGGATGACAAGTCAAGTCATGTGTCCTTTCTTCAATATTCTCCTACAAAGAGAATAAACCTAACCATGTGTGCATTTAAGTAGCCTTGTCCTTATCCTCCTTGTTCTTTCCACAAATGTACACACATATATATATATATATATATATATATACACATATATGTACTTTGACCTAGAGAGAGAATCGGCTAGAGAGAGAGGAGAGGGAGGCCGAATGTGAGGAGAGAAAGTGAGGTGTGTGTATGTATCTTTGGCCACTTGTCCAAGCCACCTAATAGCCTTAAGCCTATTTGTTACATACCAACCCATTTCTAGTCAAAACCTAGCCAATGATTCTAGTCTTTCTTCCAAGTAGACCCATTCTAGGACAAGACTACACCATGACCACCTCCATCATTGTTTGGACCCTCATCATTACCTAAATTTGATTTGAAAGAGAAAGGACTTGATGTGACTAGACTTAGGTTGCTTGCCATGATTATGGACTTGATTTGACAAGTCCATGGAATAAATCCATGGGAAAGGAGAGAGAGGCCGGTTGGGAGAGAGGAAGAGTGAGTGTATGTGAGTTGTATTTTGACATGTGTGTTGTACTTTGACACTATTTGACCTAGATACACTTGGATGAAGTACTATTGCATGACAAGACTATGAAACAAAACTATGGGAGAGGAGAGAGAGAGAGTGGCCGAATAGGGAGAGGGAGAGTGAGGTGTGTGTGAGTTGCATTTTGACATATGGGTGTACTTGGAACACTATTAACCTAGTTGGCAATTGGTTGGAGTACTATAGCATGACAAGACTAGTCATGTGTACTTTATCCTACAAAAAGAATAATCATAAGCCATGTGTACATTTAAGTAGTCTTGTCCTTACCTTCCTTGTTCTTTCCATAAATGTACATATAGATATACATATATATATATATATATATATACATGATAGTACTTTGACCAAGAGAGAGAGAGAGGGCCGAATGAGGGGGAGAGGGAAAGTGAATGCATGTGTGTTGTACTTGGACATGTGCATTGTACTTTGATACTATTTGACCAAGTTGCACTTGTATTGTACCTTGGCTTGACAAAGACAAGACCATGGACAAATCCATGGGGAAGAAAGAGAGAGACATGGCCGAATGAGAGGGAGAGGGAAGGTGAAGTGTATGTGTGTTATACTTTGACAAGTTGGAGTACTTGAACACTATTTGACCAAGTTGCACTTGTTGTTGTGCTTTGGGTTGACAAGACAAGACCATGGAACAAATCCATGGAAGAGAGAGGGAGAGAGATGGCCAAATGAGAGAGAGGGGGAGAGTGAAGTGTATATGAGTTGTACTTTGACATGTGGGTTGTACTTGAACACTATTTGACCTATGGCACTTGGTTGGAGTACTATTGATTGACAAGACTAGACCATGGAGCAAATCCATGTGGGAGAGAGGGAGGGCTAGTGGCGGGCCAAGTGGAGTGAGGGGGAAGCTCCATTTTGCCTATAAATAGCATCCATTCCATGCCTTTCAACTCACACCTTCACCATTCAACTTCTCTCTCTAGAAAGCTTAGTGTTCTTGCTTGTTCTTGCTTTGTTCTTGAGTGTTCTTGAAGTTCTTCTCTTGTTCTTCAAGAAACTCATCCTAAGCTGCCACTAAACCACCACTCCACCACCCTTCGATCCATAAGGGTTTAGTAGTATAGTTAAGACTTAGTTCGAGAGAAACCTTTCTCTTTCGAAGCTACCGGAAGTCCATCGTAAGCCGTTACTTCGACGAAATTCCCGTAGCCACCCTACCGCCAAGAAGAACGGTAGAGTTCTTCGAACCTACTTGTCCTAAGTATAATTGTATGCATGTTGAATTGAATGTAGTTAATCCCTAACTACTTCCTCTAAGTATATTGTATTGTATGAGCATGAAGCCATATGTGTAGTATGATTTGTTTACGTAGTTTACCTTGATATTATGACTACTTAATTGCTTGATCCCATGATAGTTGCTTGTTCATGTATGAACTCGTCAATAAACATATGTTGTTTTGAAAACTCCACAAAGGAAGAAAGAACGGATTTTGATAATATATTATTGTCTTGAGGATGATTATGAGCATGTATGTATATTTGATTGCACTACTTGTTGTTGATAAAGCATAAGTGGCTTTCCACTCCAAGGGCGTCCGTACATGTGGCGTTATGCTTTAAGGAATAATTTGAGTACGTTTAGGTAATATAGAATTGGATGATCTTGCTAGATTACTTAAAAGTGATTTGTTCCGTGAGTCTATGCATGATTACGAGACACGAAAATCGAAAAAGTAGAAACATGTCACCTAGGGTGTGGATAAAGGAAAGAATTGAACTTGGTAAAACACTTTTGAAACTACATAATGGCCGGACTTGGTAGCCTTTGTGTAGACTTGCGAAAACCGCAATGAGGCCGGACTTGGTAGCCCATTGTGTAGATTGCTAACGGAGCCGGACGTGGTAGCTTCATTGGTAATTGGGCTTGGTTATCCGCGGAGAGGAGCCAATGCAAGATTTGATAACGTGGCTGGACTTGGTAGCCCGTTGGTAACAAAGAATGAGAAATGACTTTCAAAATGTTGATTTGGAAATGGTGACATGGTTTACGATGAGTCGTGTAGGAGAAACAAAGAAAGGCATGACACCAACGTAGGCAAGATAATGAATGCGGATGTGTCATTGTTAATTATGTTGTTGAATGAGCATGTGTAATTGCCTATGTACCTTCGTGTTATAAGTTATGGATTAGTGGGTTGGATTATTCTATTGAGCTTCTGTAGCTCACGGTGTTACCTTTGTGGTGACCCTGACATATTATCCTGGGGGCGACGCTGGTATAATGTGTCAGATTTTATAGATGAGCAGCATGAACAGTACACTTTGGAGGCCTTCGGAGCCGAGGAGCTTGCAAGGATGGAAGAAGAGGCGGAGCAGTAGTTAACCTTAGATTATCCCCTCTTTTGTTGAATAAAAGCACTCTTGTGAGAATTATGTTGTAATAATGAGCTAGACTCTCTTTAGTTTATTTAATAAAAATGTTTATTTAACGTACCCAAAATTCGGGGCGTTACACACTTATTAACTGTTTAAGGCATAAAAACAGACTACGTGTATGGATTAAATAAAGCATCTATATGTCTTATGTTGAATGATTATGGGCTAGCCTCACGGCTAGGCAGAAAGGGGTGCCTAACACCTTCCCCTTACTGTACTTTTGGCTTCTGTATCCATAATCTCTATCTGTTTTCCTAGATTTAACAAACTAGGTGGCGACTCTGTTTTGATGATAACCGCTATCGTGTGGCGATACCTCTAGCCATGGAGGTATCCACGATCTTGGTTTATGAAGCGAGCAACCAATCGAGCAAACACAGTGATGATACAACTGTATGGCGATGCCCGGTTTGGGAGGTGTCTACAGGTATCCCATCTGCGATCATAAGTTCGGATAACCAAAAAGTTCAACATAAGACTAATACGTGCCTTATTTAATTCTTTTATCATATGCATCGAGCAGGCAAACCTCGTTGAGTTCACCTAATATCCCGGCATGACATGGGCTATGTTAGGGGTTCCAGCAAACTCTACAGTCACTTGTACCTTTTGGTATATCAAAAAGGGAATCACCCACTTGCCGCCTATGATGGGCTGGTGAAAGGATTGGTGCCCTTTGACAACGGAGCATCCTGAGACTACCAAAAACCTTACACGTATTAGAAAGCCATAGAACTTATCAAACTAAGGCAGGAACCTACAGGCTAGGAACCTACTTGCACTCTTGCTTCCAAGTTCTTCTTCACACCTTGTATCATATTGTATTAACTCTTTCTGTGCAGAAGGGTTGGGATTTTCAGCCCAAATCCTAACCCTATTCGGCCAAATACTAACCTGCAGGTATTTTACTTTTACAAGCAGGCACGATAGGTAGATCAAAGAGGCAACTTCAGCCAGTTTTATACTCTTACAACACCCGAAGCTCCGTCAAACAGAGGTCTTTACAGCCATCTCGCCTGTCATCATCGCCTCTCAAAACATCTTCACCGCAACGGTCCCGGTCACTTTCTGGGACTTCGCGGTCATCTTCTCAGCAAAATCAATTATCTACCAAATCCCAAGGTTCACCAAGCAATCCTCCTGTCTCTATCCTAAGGATGGCAGACAATGACGCTACTATCGCCGAGCTCCGAGCCCAAGTTGCCTATTTACTAGCCGAAAAAACAGCAAGAGATGCTGAAGATAAGAAAGACGAGGAAGCAGCAGGAAATCCTCATGAAGTGGTACTGGTAGAAAGTTCAGAATTAACCAAACAGGTTAAGGAGATCAAGCATGCCTTGGCCCGTTCCCAAGGGAACCAAATTCTGGACTTTGAAGGACTTTGCCTCTTCCCAGATTCTCAACTGCCTGAGAAGTTCAAAATGCCAAACATCGAGAAGTTCAATGGAACTAGCAACCCTACCAACCATGTCCGTCATGTTATTAACACCCTAAAGCCAATGGGACTGAATGATGAGCTCATCGCTCAACTATTCCAAAGAACTCTCACTGGGAGTGCTCTCGACTGGTTCCTCACCTTGGAGTTCGAACACTACCACACTTGGCCTGAGATCGCCAATGCTTTCATCAAGCAGTATGCATACAATGTCCAAGTTGAGCTAACCACCCGAGATTTAGAAATGACCAAACAAGAGTCAAACGAAGACTTTGTCACCTTCGTGGCAAGGTGGAGGGAAAAGGCTGCCAAGATGAAGAGCCGCCCCTCTGAGGAGGATCAAGTGAGGATAGTTGTCAAGAATCTGCAACCCAAGTATCTCAAGCATATCTACACGCAGGCTATCACTGATTTCAAGCGCTTACATGCTACTGGGCTGCAGATTGAAGAAGGACTCAAACTGGGACTCATTGGGAAAGAAGAAACTCCTCCACCCAAGAAAACCTTTTCAACTCAAACATCCAATGCCTCTGTCAACACCCTTAACTTAGCTTCGCTACAAGACCCTTTCCAAGCTAGCCCATCCCAAAATTCAAACCGGCCTCGCCGTTACTTTAACCCCCTCTATATGACCCTGTCCCAAGCCTTAGCCATTCTAAGCCGTCAAGGGCATCTCAAGCCCCTAAACAACCCTCCTCCTCAGCCACCTTATGGTTCAAGCTATGATACCAATAAACAATGCACCTAGCACCAGCATCCTAGACATGAGACAGATCGCTGCATGCGTCTTCGTCATGACATCCAAGATCTCATCGACAACCAAACCATAAAGCCACCCAAACCCAATGTGCAAACCAATCCACTCCCTACTCACAACGCTGAGCCACCACCTCAAAACATCAATCTTATAAGCCTTTCCGAAAGCTCCACATATGATCCTACCCGAAACATCACCCAAACCAAACCATCCATAACCTTTTCCGAAGATAGCCTCCCTTATGTCTATGCAATTGACGATGGAGATTGGTGGTTGGAAATGAGCCAAGCTCTGCCAAGCGGTTGGGAAGTTGGGAGGATTGAGCCTGCTGACCCTTGGAGTACTCAAGAAGAAGAAATAGGGCATCTCACTCGAAGCGGCAGAGTGTACAAACCTCCCAAACTAAGTGGAGAGAATCCAACCTCAGCACGAGTAATGGAAGAAGAAGAAGAGGAAAGCCAAAAGATCGAACCTGAAGAAGACAGGGTACTAAGGCAATTGAAGAAAATCCAAGCCGATATTTCTATCTGGGGCCTGCTTATGTCCTCATACGAACATCGCAATTCCTTCTTCAAAACTCTGGGAAAAGCAAAAGTTCCCATTGATATCACCCCTGAAAGTCTGGTAGGTTTCCTAATGACATCCAAGGCCCTGAAGCCAACGATAGCCTTCACTGACAAAGATCTGCCTCCTGAAGGTCTTGCACACAACAAACCCCTGTATATTTCTCTCAAGTGCCTCACTAAATGGATCCCGTTAGTCCTGGTAGACAATGGGTCTGCCTTGAATGTGTGCCCTCAAAGGACTCTCGACAAGTTAGGGGTTGATGCTGTAGATATACGCCCTTCCAGTCAAGGTGTAAGGGGATATGATAATTCAAAAAGGAGAGTGGTTGGGTGTGTTACCCTGCCACTAGAAGTGGAAAAGATTAAGAGAGACGTGGAGTTCCATGTAATGGACATACCAGCCACCTTCAACCTCTTGCTAGGAAGGCCATGGCTACATGACACTGGGGCAGTACCTTCCACTTTGCATCAAAAAGTCAAGTTCGCAGCAGATGGGAAGGTCATCACCATCCTTGGGGATTCATCTATCCGAACCCATTCTGACACACCTGTACAAGAGGTAGGAACCGAGGAAACTTTCCTTACTGGATTCAGCCTTGAGGAAGCAACTGCCGTGCAAGCTCTAATGGCCGAAAGAAGCTTCTACATAAGCGCCCCTGCCATACGAATGATGAAGAAACATAACTACTGTCCTGGATTGGGTTTAGGCAAAAGATCACAAGGCATCCACAAATGATTGATCCTCCTCACAATCAATACACCTTTGGTCTTGGCTACACCTCGACAGAAGCAGAGATAGAGAAGAAGAGAAACGTGGAAAAAGCTAAGGCAAGAGGAAGCATGGTCAAAGAAGAGAAACTCATGATCCCCAAAACACTCAATGGCTGGTTTGTAAGAGAAGACTTTCCATTTTGCGGCTTTGCGGAAACATGGGAAGATGAAACTACCAAACAAAGGTATCCTGGAATGCAAATCTTCTTTGATCAAGAATGGACTGACAGTGATATAGAAGAAGAACCAATAACTCCTCCTCCCATTACTCCCAAAGATTGGATTGAGGTGCTAGCGGAGTTTGACCTAAAGATTCTGTTTGGCAATGAAAAGGGTGAAGAAGAGTATAAAACTGTGAAAGGCAAAGGAGCAACTCCCGAGATGCTACATTAAATGCATACCATGACAAAAGCATTACTTTTATTTCCTAAACTAAGCTAGGACATGTTTTGGGCCCCTGTTTGGGCATCTTTTGAGACTAAACTTTCATTCCATTATATGCTTAATGAATGATTCATTCTTTGAAATGCAATAGCTACACACTACAATCTCTTTGCCAAGAAAAGGGGAATTATAAGAATCAAATTCTTTATGTTGCTAACAAAAAGGAGGAAGGGACGAATTCTGATTACTTAAGACTAAGTTTCTGCCAAAACTTAGGAAGATAACACTATCTTCATAAGAACACTTAGGGTTAGCTTACCTATTACGAAGGTACAAACACAAAAAGGAGAATGTCTCCATATCTCCAAAAATGAAACAAAACTTCCTGAGAGGATATGCTCGTTGGGTGACCAAATAGCCCAAGCAAAAGTAAGAGCAAAGCCTGCCAGGGCAAGAAAACGCAAAATGCAGCCTAGGCAAAAGTTAAGGCATACCAAAGCTCGCTAAGGACTCAACCTCCATCAGGTAACCTAGGCAAAATCAAGAGCATGTGAGAAGAAAAACCAAGAGTGAAAACCCAGCCTTAAAGGTTATAATCATGGAACTACGTTCATGGCCTGATTCCCTGATTGGGATACGTAGGCAATCTCCCATTGAGATGCGGCCCAAACATTTGGAAAGAAGGAAGAACACTAACATGTTTGTACTCAGTGATAGGCATAGCTAACCCTGCGTATTGAGCTCACAAAAGATGAGTTAGTCATTTTCCAAGGGATCGGCAAAAACAAAAGGTCACAAGAATCATTGCTCGTCCTCTCTGACTCAAAAGTCATCAGCATAAGGGATAAGACATCCCAAAAATCCCATAACCTGGCAAAGAGATTGTGGAAGTAGCAAAAGCAAATCAAAGATATGAATTTGATTCAAGTACAAGAAGGAAGAAATGCTATTTGACAAAAAAGCAAAAGTCCAGCTTCTTTAGGAAATAAGAAGTAGCGGCCGAGGAATGAAATTCTCGGCCGAGGAATGAAATTCTCGGCCGAGTAATCCATTCCTCGGCCCATACCGTAATTTGTTACTATCGTAGGAGTTAAAAATCTCAAACCATACAAATTTGGAATATCTCATGATAAAACACAATACTTGCCAAACATGCTGAAGTTGCTTCATAAAAATACATATCTATTCTGGGACTAACGAATATAGGTACAAAGACAAAACAAGAGAAAGCTACTGCCTACGATCCCTCTTGGGGACTCGACTAGAAGAGGAAGGACGAAAACGCTCAAGAACTGGAATACTGATCCTCTGTCCCTCCTCAGCATCTCCACCACTAGCTCCAGCTTCAGCTCCAGCATCCCCGTCATCAACTCCAGCAGCTCCATCACCAGCCCTAGTGCTCCCACCCTCACTGACTCCAGCACTCTGGGTAACCGATACCGTCGGCACCTGCACCGCTTCAAGCTGCAAAGCACAGGATATGGACATTCAAGTTCACATAGAATATGGGATGAGAATCAAAGGACACGTACCACAACTATCCGACTCCGCTGTTGTCGAACTAATGCCTCTGCACTCTGAAATGCACGCAGCCACTCCTGGACTATGTCAGCAGGCACCTGCAGGGAAAACCATCATATAGCAAAGCAAGGGAAAAATGTTGAAAGAAACGCTAACACAGAAGATTTGCAATATTACCTGAGGAACTCCGGCAGGAAGCACATACAGCTAGGAGGCACATGGTGTCAATGGTAGACGCTCCTCTTCCCCATTAGCGTTATGGAAAGAAATGAAACTAGGAGCCCGGGGCCAAACAGGAGTGGCAGCAGCAGCAGCAGTAGTGGTAGTAGGAAGGGTCAGCGAAGCCAAACGAAAGGCTGAGTAATCTCCCTCCCGAAGAAAATCTACAGCCAGTTGTCTCTCCAGAGCAAGAAGCAAGCCCTCTCTTGTCAAAAGATGAGTCGACCTCATACTAGCTGGAGGAGGAAGGGGAACAAACTGCAACGCCTCAGAGCGTGGGAAGTACTGGCTCGCTACCCTCTCCCCGAGATACCAAGCTCTCGAGAAAGGCCCCTCCAAGAGAAAGTGCTGGCTGTCCAAAGCACGAGCGGAGGTCAACTCCAAAGGAGCATCGTCAAGTAGGGTCTGCCACGGATCAAAGCATACCTGCAATGAAGATAGATAACATTGAAGATAAACGGGGGAATCACATGGAAATCAAAAAAAAAATATATAGGTACGACATACCTAATCCACTGTTAGACGATCCAAAACTCGTCTCCAAGCCAGCAGATCCATAGCAGGCGACCTCTTCTTTCTGATTCCCTTTAACCAATGGGCCGCCCGGGGAACAAACCGAGGCTCTCTATGATCAGTAGGAGGAGGGAACTGTAACAGATGCTCAAAAGCCCAGAGCTGCAAGCAAAGATGGAAGACAAACATGAGTTGCAGAAATCAAGACAAATGAGGGAATAACCAAAATACTAGCATACGTCAAGGACATAGTGATGCCCACCCAGTGATAAGCTAACACCTCGTGAACAAGCACTCAAATGACCATAAAATGTGGCCAAAGCAGGGGTCCCCCAGTCAAACTCTGCTATGGTCTCCAGGTCCACCAAAGCAGCCAAGAATTGAACGTGCACTGAGTTCTCCTTGTTGCAAAACAAGGTCTGTCCGAGGAGGTAGAGGAGAAAAGCTCATACTAGCTGGGAGAGAGATACCTCTGTCAGAATGCCCGCATGATCAAACTACTCCCGAAGCCAGGTATAGGTGATGTGACCGCTCTCAGACACAGTAGGGGTCTTCCCCAAGAGATAGTCAAAAGCACCTCTCCGCTCATGGATCCGCAGATCAATCGGAAGAGGGTCACCGCCAACCCTCAAACCTGTAAGCAAAGCAAAATCACCAGGCGTGATGGTCATCTCTCCAGCCTCAGGGAGGTGAAAGGTGTTGGTGGTATCCCACCACCTCTCCACAAGCGCTGTAGTCAAACCCAGCTCCGCCTTCGGAAGATGGAAACCTAGAATCAGCTGCTCAAAGCCGGCCAAGGCAACTGCATCCCTAGCACTCTGAGGAAGCCTCCCGTACCACTCAAACACCTGTGGACCACTCCCCCACACACACAGCTTCTCATTTGCCTGCAAATTACGAGAAGAAATCAACACAATAACAAAAACGCCTAAACAGGGGGCAAATCTAAAGAACTCAGTTTCTAATTCAAATATCAATTACCACTTCATAAAGTTTGATATAAGTAAAATTGTTTGCAGGAAAAGTCACTTTCCGGTTCGTAAAACCAAAGTGCTGCTCTAGCTCCCTGTGCAGAATCTCAGCCGAGGCATCGCTAAGAGGAAGGCGGTATCGTAATGAACCGCCGCCCCCAATGATATGGACCAAAGGGGCATACGTGGTAGCATCAAACGATGGCAGAGCACCACCACCCACGTCAGAAGGGATCTCGAACTCAGTGTGGGGAGGAATAGACTGTGAAGAATTCCCTCCAGCAGCCGGCGTACGCCGACTTGAGCGAAGTACATGGGTAGTTGAAACCCCACCTAGAATTGCGGCCTCAACGGCCGGTGCCTTACCCGTATCTCTGGGCACGGTGGTAGAAGACGAAGGGAGATCGGACGGAGGAGGGCGTGGTGGCGAAGCCATGACAGCCAAGAAAGCCAGCAGGGGTAACCGAAAAAATGAACGGCGACGGAGGGACGGTGATGACCGAAGAAAAGGGGATGGAGGAGATAGCTCGGGAGAGAGGAGAGGAGGAAGGGAATGTTGTTGGAAATAAGCCGTGAGATCGATTGAATTTGATTTAAATCGATTTTCTGATTCTTGACTTTCTCACGGCCGAATAATCAAATCCTCGGCCGAGACATCAATTTTGCGGTCGAGATATCGATCTTTGGCCCTCTAATCAATTTTCTTCAAACCCCAATGGGTTTTGCTCAGTGCACTAACTCAAGCTATTATTCTGGGTCCGTAACCAACAGAAGCATTGACTAAATCAGCTTTGGGGGCACCTCCGAGCAAATACAATATGATCAGAACTAGCCTTGGGGGCACACCCAAGCACAATGAAGTTCTCTCTCCATGAACCATTAACCAAAGCTCATAGTCACCAAGCTATTTAACAGGCTCCACGCTGGTAAACTTAACAACTCCATGAGATCACTATCACTCAGTAGCCCCACGCCCGCAGCAGCAGTTGCATGCCTCTTCAGCGGCTCCAAGCCCACCATTCAATGGCTCGAAGCCACGATTGTTATTTCATTGATTCCACATCTCAGCGGCCTCGTGCCTATATCTATCATCTCAATAGCTCTAAGCCCACCGTCAAGCTATCATCTCAACGCCTCGCTTCTCAACGGCTCCAAGCCCATGACCATCATCTCAACGGCTCTATGCCCACATCTACCACTCGGCGGCTCAAAGCCCACTATCCCAACTGGCTCGAAGCCGTAACCAATTCAACTGGCTCAAAGCCGTAATAACTCTCAAACAGGCTCTAAGCCGTCAGCAACAATTATCAAGCCCAAACACTGTGTACTGGATGCTCAAGTTCTACACTTGGATGCGCAAGCTCTACGCTTGAATGCCCAACCACTGCGTACTGGATGCTCAAAGCCTGTACTTTGAACGCTTGGATTCTGTCGGCCGAATGCTCGAGCTCTACGCTCTGAATGCTCAAGTCCGGAACTTGATAGAAGCTCAAAGCTTATATCGAACACACACGCACGGGCCCGTGCACATATTGCATCAAACACATCGAGTCTGCATAATCATCTCACATCTAACAAACATTATCATACATACATGCTATGTTTTGCATATCTCATTCACTCGCAGGTCAATCTTGCAATCAACCGGCTCCATGCCTCGGTTTTTATTGATCGGCCCGGTGCCTCGATCCTCTGGCTCGAAGCCAAAATCTTATGATGAGAAAGCTCCATGCACAAATCATCAGAACACAACCGGCTCTATGCCTCGGCTCAATCACATCAAGCTCAAATCTTCAACCTCCCCGACTACTCAAGACTGATGATCAATGCCAGCTCCGCGCTTCGGTTCAAAGCTCCAACACCTCAGACTCCCGCTTTACTTCAACTACGTCAAAGCTCGAAGCTCTGACCTTCCAAGTTCTTACCTCCGGAAGGCAAAGATTTTTGAACTATCAACACCAGCTCCGTGCTTCGGTTCCACCTCCTAAAGCTCTCGCCTTCTGATCAAAACCAGCTCCGCGCTTCGGCCCGATCAAAGCTCAAAGCTCCAAAACCTCAGGCTCTCACCTCAGGATCACAACCAGCTCCGCGCCTCAGTTCCTTCATTACAACACTCCTTGCTTCAGTCACTGGCCCCGCGCCTCCCGCATCTCGAACAACGGCATCCTACTCATCTCTGGAAGATGATTTGGGTTCCACCCCCTATCTCAAAACTGGCATCCAATTCATCCCCGCAGATGGCTTGGATTCCGCCCCAACTACATCAATTCCTTCCAGCTCATTCGCAAGGATAGGCTACTCTATCGAGCTCCCCTCAGTCAAAGTAAGGATGATCAAGAAAAGCAAACACACCTGGCGTATTGATCTACCCCAAAATACTAAAGGTAACTCTCCGTAAAAAACGGCAGCCCAGCGCTCCTTCAACTACTTTCCGCCAAAACCCTGGCTCTGCCAGTGCGTTGCACTACGGCTTTTTAAGCCCGAAGGTACGTCTTCTGTCTCTAATCCTCCAAACTTTTTCTTTTTTATTGCCCCTCCGAACTACGATTGGTCTGAATTTCCCTTGTGGAATACGTAGGCAGCCTCCCGGCCCGACCATAACAAAACCTTTTCCGAAACAAACCCTTGGAATAGTGGTTGGACCAAATTGAGCTGCTTTTACAGCTTTGACTTTTACTCAAACATGTCTCGCGATCCGTCTGAGCTCAGTCAAAGAGGGGCATCTGTAGACACCCCAATTTGGCCTAACGATTATTTCAACTCCCACCTTGGGACCATCCCGATGATGATACGGATTTGATGATTGCTGATTGCTTTCTTGTGAAACCCATGGACTTATGGTACGAACTCTGAGCCACTTAGGGGACCCAATCCAGAGCCAAATAGCCTTTCAGACAGAAACATAGTGTGTTAGGAAAATCCATCGATCGGCCGCAACATCGATATCACGGCCTTAACATCCATTCCTCACCCGAGCAACCTGTTGCTAGCAAAATCTCCCTGAGAGATCAAAACCTCGGCCACCAGATCAATGGCTCGGCCACCATATCCATTTCCAGGCCGCGACATCCTTTGCTCGGCCGCCAGATCGGCCTTTTTCCAGACTCTCGAACCTTCTGTCGGTCGTCTGATCCAATCCCACCGCCTCTCCGATGCGTTCGGGCCACATTCAGGGATTGCAACGAAGAGTTTGTGTTGCAATGCAATTGCAATTGCATCCCCGTGATTTGATTGGACCGAGTGAGTCACCCTTTTGCCTATATAAAGAAACCCTCGGATCCGAAAATATACACAGAAATTGATAGACCTACACCCTCAAATCAGTCACGATACTCTGCTCCTATACTCACAAAAACCCTCTCTACAAAAACCCCAACCTTCCATAGGCGGCCATCAATCCGACGATCCAGCCCCGGAGTTCAAACCTTAACCCTAGGGTTTCATTCAAGAGGCAATCAATCAGTCAATCCCCATCAATCCGAAGCAATCAAGCAACTGAGGGATCAAGGTGGTGAGGCCCAACGACCTCTGATTTGGTTTATTTAATGTTTACGTCGTTAATCGTAGCTTTTTGATCGTCTGTTAGTTTTCTGTCTGGTGTGCGGAAGAACATCAGCCGGGGCTTCGATGCCTCGGCCGGTACATTGACCCCAGCGTGATCCCTCGGCCGCGACATCCATTCGCCGGCCGAGTGATCGATCTGCTGGCACATGTTTTGTTTTGTTCTGCTTTCTGATGCATGATTTCCTTTCAGTCCTGGCTCACTTATTAACTGTTTAAGGCATAAAAACAGACTACGTGTATGGATTAAATAAAGCATCTATATTTCTTATGTTGATTATGGGCTAGCCTCACGGCTAGGCAGAAAGGGGTGCCTAACACCTTCCCCTTACTGTACTTTTGGCTTCCGTATCCAGAATCTCTATCTGTTTTCCTAGCTTTAACAAACTAGGTGGCGACTCTGTTTTGATGATAACCGCTATCGTGTGGCGATACCTCTAGCCATGGAGGTATCCACGATCTTGGTTTATGAAGCAGCAACCAATCGAGCAAACACAGTGATGATACAACTGTATGCCGTTGCCCCATTTGGGAGGTGTCTACATCTTGGTGAATACAGACAACTGCAGCTTAAACAACTGCCAACCCTTGATCAATTCATTTCGGTCTTGCATACTGAGTTTCTTGGAGATCACAACAACACAAAGGAGTTTGTTTGAGAAGAATATCTGAGCATGAAGTGTTGTTCATTCAAAAGAAAAGATTTGGAGATTCATTATGACCGTATGTTCCAGAGATTTTATCTTCTCAACGGCATGGACAATGTCAACCTCAAGCAAGCTTTTCTCAATTCCCTTCCTGAACCATTGGGAAATGAGACAACAAGGCTGCTCCAAACAAAAGGATTGACATTGAATGCAAGATCTCTTGGCAGTATTTGCCAGCACTCTTTGATTGCCCTAGAAAAACTGTGCAATCACCAGAAATTTCTCAGAACTCTTGAAGAACAAGGAAAACTTCTTGGTAAAGCATGTGATTGGCCAGACTTATCTATAAAGTGCAAAGAGAAGAAGTGCACTTGCCGTCCTTCATATCAGAAATCCAAACACTTTCAGAAAAAGTTTCAATCTCCTGGCAAGTTCCCAAAGTTTTCTAAATCTGGCAAGTTTTCACGCCAGAAAAAATAGAAATTTTTCAAGAAGAAAAAATTCAGAGGGCAGCGAAAGTCTGATCGCTGCTACATATGCAAAAAGAAGGGTGCATTTAAAGTGGCAAGAGATAAAATGGTAAACTCTTTGGCTCTCATTGATGATGATCTTAAAGATGCCGATGTCGAATCTCTATTTTCTATTGATGATGAAGTAACAGCTGAAGCAGTCCTGGCATTAATCTTTGATGATTCTTCTGATGATTCTGACTCATTCCCCTGTGAAATCCAAACATTTGGGTTCCCAAACATCATGTTGGCTCAACCATTAGCCAACGTCAAAATTTTGCTTGGAAAATATGAGAAACCCATACCAATTATCGCCTTCTTTGATACTGGTGCTGCAGTCTCCATCCTTAACCCAGCAATTCTCCCTAAATCCTACTAGCAGTCATGTTTCAGACCCTTTACAATAGCCAATGGAGAACTTTTGTCATCACCCTGATTAGTAAGCCGATTACCATCCAACTTTTCCTTGGATACACCATAAAACACCAAGTCCATGGTTCTGATCTCTCAGGAAAAGATTTATTGTAGGGCTTTAATAGTCTCCAAAATCTTAGTAAAGTCTCCTGGCTCAAAAAAGGCTTGAAATACAAAAACTACCTGTCACCCTGGACCACTCAACCAAATCTCTTTTCCATAGAATATTTTTCCTCCATCAAAGAAGCCATAATCTAAACCTCTTGTGATGAATCCCAATCCCAGTTCCTCACCAAATGCTCCAACCCACTTTGGAGAAACCCAGATTTCTTCATTTCTCTTCCCTTTAAGAAAAATGAAGACATCAACCCCATCAAAGCTATCCATCATGGAATGAACCCAGAACACTACCAGCTTGCTCTTCAAAAGCTCCAGCAACTCCAGTGAGAAGGTTTGATAGAGCCCACAACCTCTCAGCGGGCATGTGAAGCATTATATGTAAATAAAAGGACAGAGCAGATAAGAGGAAAACTTCGCCTGGCTATCAATTACCAGCCTCTTAATCATTTTCTACAGGATAACAAATTTCCTCTTCCTTGGTGAAGTTTTCTTTTTGCAAACTTGCCTAAAGCTCAAATTTTCTCAAAATTTGACTTGAAAGCCGGTTTCTGGCACTTGGGCATCCATCCAGATGATCGTCCCAAAACTGGTTTATGTATTCTAGATCGCCACTTTTAGTGGTCAGTCATGCCTTTTGGATTAAAAACAGCTCCATGCTAAGGCCATGATTCGGGAATTTGTTCCCATTCTATCCTCAGCTCTCGTCTACATTGATGACATTCTACTCTTTTCTCTAGATATTGAGTCTCATGCTATCTTACTACAAACTTTCCATTCCTTGGTTCAAACCCATGGTATCATGCTCTCTGAGAAAAAGATGCTTCTTGCCCAACCAGAAATTGATTTTTTAGGGATGCATATCTCTAAAAGTCAATATACCCTCTAGCCTCATATAGCCTCTCATTTGGATCATTTTTCCAGATGAAAATCTCACAGTCAAACAAGTTCAACAGTTCCTTGGAATTGTTAACTATATGGCTGATTCATCCCCAACCTTGCCCAATACCGTATTCCACTCTCAACCATACTACAGAAAAACCCTCCTCCTTGGTCAGTCCATTGCACCAAAGCCATCAAAGAACTCAAAACTATAGCCAAAACCCCTCCTTCATTAACCATACCTTCAGATGGGAAAAGAGTACTTAAGACATGTCACACCCTCGATTTTTAACATAATCATAAAGGATTTTCCATTAATAAGACCTCACACTATTCCGTACGATTCCCCAAAATAATGTAGCTTTTTCCATTCCCATCATCTCATTCCAAACATCCAAGGGTTTCCAAAATATTACAACTTTGGCTTCGTGGCCCGAATTAACTTAAATATCAAATATTCATAAGCTTAAAGGTTCACAACATTTTTATGCCAAAGAATTATCAAATGAAGTTACAATTTCATCTTATCAAAAGTAAATTACAAGATGACTCGGTAACTCCTCTATGTCAGCCTTCAAAATGGTGTCCACAACCAAGCACACAAATATGCCGCTACTGCCCTGGGTTAGTATCTGAAAATGATGGAAGGTCTGAGCTACACTAGCCCAGTAGAAAGTTCTAATCTAACAATGTATGTAAATGAAATGTAGAAGTGAAGAATAGACGGACAATTTTATCCAAAACCGAATAATGATCAATGACGGAGATTTAACTTCAATACTTCCTTTCTAAACCAATCACATAACTCAATAAGCAGCCCTTTTTGAAAATCACCAAAAACCCAAAATGTGTCTCGTTTAAGTGTCATGAGCCGAAGCTCCTGTCAGGCCAATTAAAGGACCCTGATGTCCTCTGCCAGGCACCTTACCCATAGGGAGGTCCTAAAATATCAAATACGAGCATATAGCTCCTGCCGGCCCAATTAAAGGACCCCGATGCCCTCTGCCAGGCACTCACCCGTCGATGAGTCCTGAATGTTCTCGTTGCTTTCGTAATGTTCCAAAATCCTTTAACCGACAAGTTCGTACCATTCAAATCCAACTTTTATATAAAACGATTTTCGTAAGTCTACATTCGAACGAGCATTAAAATCATAGGTGCATTCAACAAGTCATCGAAAAATAGGAGCAACAAAGTTAGGAGTTGTTCGGGAGGTGTTTGGATGAGTTGGAAGTGATTGAGAACCGAAACGGTGAAAAATGAAGCAAAACAGTGAAAGCTGGAAACAAGCAATAGGTATCGATACCTAACACAAAGGTATCGATACCTTTTGGTCAAAAATGGTTCCAGACGCAAGGGTATCGATAACAAGTGGTTTTCTGGGTTTTGGAACACAAAGGTATCGATAACAATGGCAAAGGTATCGATAACAAGTGATTTTCTGGGTTTTGGAACACAAAGGTATCAATAACAAAGCCTATGGTATCGATAACAAAGGTTGTTCGAGCAGATTCTCTGCAGATTTTCATGGGTTTCTCAACATCAACAACACCAACAACAATGACCACAATCAATGGCACAAATCAAGCAATAGAAACACGTCATATACATATATTGAGAGTTAGAACTTCCTACCTCAAGATTCAAGAACAAATTCAAAGGATTTTCCAAGCCCTAGCCTCAAATCCTTGAGTTCAAACGAAATGCTCCTCTACCGAGCTCACACCGGAGTGATATGTGCTTCAATACGCGAAGGAGAGAAGGATTGATGGCTGTTTTGAGGTGATTTGGTGAGGAAATGGGTAAGAGTGAGGGAGAGAGAGAGAGATCGAGAGACAGAGAGGTCGGGAGGGAGAGTGAGAGTGGGATATGGGAAAGTTATTCCCTGGACTCACACACACACATGCTATATACACATAACACACACTCACCCCTCAAGTATACAAGTTAACACATTGACCCAACTTTCCAATTTCAAAGTCAATCTCATCCTTTTATTTCTTTTAAAACCTTTAAATCAGTTTACGAATTAACGGGTCTTTACAAGACAGATGCCTCTGATCTATATTGGGGAGCAATTCTTTCGGAAGAAAACACAGATCAAAAGCACAGAATCAGTGGATACATGAGTGGTGCATTTTCTCCAGTAGAGTTTCATTGCCACTCTACTTACATAGAGATTCTGGCAATAAAAAGAAGTATTGAGAAGTTTGAATTTCATCTAATCAATCATCATTTCCTAATTGAGACTGATATGATGAGTTTCCCAAGCATACTCAAAAGGCACAATTGCTCAGATGGGCAAATTGGTTTTCCAATTGGAGTATTAATGTTGTTCACATAAAAGGAAAAATAAATGTCCTCCCAGATTTTCATTCAAGGCTCAAAAAAGAAATCAACCAATTTTCAAAATCAAAACCACATTCCTTTCTTCTTGGTTGTTTTCCAATGATTTCTTGTTTCCACCCAGTTAATCTTCTTGTTCCCCTCCAGTGTCATATTTTAGAGTTAACACTTCTTTCCAGGTGTGTCCAAATGTGTCAAAATCTTCAACACCTCTGCATTTTTAAGTATGGTCTTGATGAAGGTCCTATAGGAGGTTTACATTTCCATCATGTCTACCCCTTTCTCACTTAGTTTGAAATAAATGACCGCAATGCCTTTTATTTCTAGAAGGAAACCTACCTCATTTTATGGTATTTAGTGGATGTTTATACTATAAGTGTCTGTTTTAATAAATCAGCAGTTTTGGTTTAGTTGGCACATGCGGCGTTCAATCAGATTCGTCCTTCGAAAGATTTCTTTTTGAAATTCCTCTTGCTTTTTGGAAGTATACCGTTCTGGCAACAGAAGATTAGAGGAATCCCTAACAGCGCAAGAAGGAATCTCCAATTTGCTTTTTGGACATTTCGCAACAATAGGTGTCATCCTAATCCAAATGGTTCTATCACTTGGCGAATGGAATATCACACTATATTCCTCTCTGCATATCCAAAGTCTCAGAGTATCCAAATTGAAAAGTGGAAATTATCTTGTCATGACTCAAACAATTTGTTCACTCAATGGATTGACACCTGCAGAAGTTCCTTCATCTCTCCTCCATTATGAAACTGCAAACTGGAAATTCAATGATACATATCCGGAAGAATGGTGCCAGAATATTCACTATCTTTTGGACCAGTATTACTTGACTGACAGAACTGAAGGCTATGCTAGAGAGGGTAGTTCAGATTCAGAAGATACAATCAATTATTCGGAGTGAGACCATGTGTTCATGCCAACTGTTTCCTTTGTGCGACATAAAGTATGAAAGAAAGTTGAAGTGAAAGAAAGTAAAATAAGGCTGCAAGATTCTTGCTACTTTGTTTTGCTCCTTTCATTTCCGAAAGGGTGGTGAATTATTAGATGTGATGTGAAGCAATATTATTAGAGGTGATGTGTAAAGTGGTGTAATAATATGATTCCTCCTTGTTTGTCTGTATGTGTAGGTGTAATAGTACGTGTAGTCTAGCCTTTTAGAGTATGCATAAATTATGGGTGAAGTATGATGTAAGCAAGATTCCTCCTTATGCCTATAAAAGGAGGACTTTTCTCTGTTGTAAGAGCTAAGTCGATGTTTCTAATAATATATCATGTGTGTTTCTCTCTACAATTCTCTTTTGATCCTAACCTACTTCATGTTTGTACCCACTTTATGCCTGCTCCTCATGGATCAGAATAGAGAGTTTTTACCATGGTGATATACCTTTGGTTTTTTGAGCTTGAGAGATGTTTTGAGCTTTGAACTTGGAAGGTTGTAAAGGGGTATGTGTATAGATAAGTGAGAATGGGGTGGTGTGTTGCTTGCTAATACTTTCCTTTTGACAAGGGAAAGATCAACCAAACAAGGACTTTTGGAGGCTTATATGCTTTGTAACTTGGAAAACTTGGAACCCTTTGCAATGGGGATGCATGGGGGTATATATAGGAGAAGAGGGAGGGTGTAACCAGCTAAAGGGGCTGGTTGGCTTAGAGTGTGAGCTTCCCTCTCATTAATGAGCGGGAAAAGGTGATTGGTGGCTTGTGTGTGGAGGAGGGAACATCCCTTGCTAGAGACTACTTCTTAGACGAATAACAGGATCTAGCAATGCCACAAAAGTCCTGTGAACGTGGCTATATAAAGGTGATGAGACTACCTTTGACCGATGTACGCCAGTATCTGACCTGCATGCATGGGTCCAAACTTGGTCAAAGGTCAAAGCTGACTAATTACTGACACATGGCAGAGGACCAGCGCACGCTGGTGTGGGACCAGCGTATGCAGGTAGGGTTTGGCTGAGGCTTTTTGATTCTCGTTTATAGGGTTTAAAAGGGATTTATCTGCTTAAAACTCAAACACACTAACATTCTCGAGGTGTTCTTGATCATATTCATCATCGGGGAATCAAAGACCGTAAGTAAACTAATCTGGGATGTCCGAAATAGGGTGTCTGCAACACTAAGATTGTAATACCCAAGTCCTGTACATACAAAATATTGTACAACACAATGTGAAAAGGTTTATGGATTTTTGTAACGCCCCCAATTTCGGGTACGTTAATTAAACATTTTGTTGATAAAAACTAAGTAGAGTCTGGCTCATTATTACAACATAACTCCCAAGAGAGTGCTTATATTACACAAAAGAACGGGAAACTAAGGTTATCTACTGCTCTGCCTCTTCCTCCATCCTAGCAAGCTCCTCGGCTCCGAAAGCCTCCAAAGTGTAACACATTATACTAGCGTCGCCCCCAGTATAATATGTCAGGGTCACCAAAAGGTAACTCATGAGCTACAGGAGCTCAATAGAATAAACCATACCCGTTAACCCTTAACTTATAATCAACAAAACATATAGGTAACGATTTCCAAACAGAACATGCATATTTAACAAAATGGTTAACAATTACACATCCACATTCACTATTCCTCGAGCATTGGTGTCATAAGTTCTGTGTTTCTCCTACGCGACTCATCGTAAATCGTGTCTCCATTTTCCACTTTACAAAAATAACATTTTTGAATATCATTCCAACCCTCGCTACCAATGAGGCTACCACGTCCAGCTCCATTGGCAACACACACAATGGGCTACCAAGTCCGGCCACATTGCGGTTTTCACAAACCATTCAAATCTTGCATTGGCTCCTCTCCATGGATAACCAAGCCATATCACCAATGAGATTACCATGTCCAACCCCATTGGCAATCTTCACAATGGGCTACCAAGTCCGGCCTCATTGCGGTTTTCGCAAGTCCACACAAAGGGCTACCAAGTCCGGCCACCTTACGGGTTTTCACATCCACACAATGGCTACCAAGTCCGGCCATTATGTAGTTTCAAAAATATTTTATCCATGTTAACCACACCCTAGGTGCCATGTTTCTACTTCTTGGTTTTCGTGTCTCGTTTTCATGCATAGACTCCGCAGTAGGACTTTTTCACATAGGCACACGTAATCATCTTTTGTAATCTTGAAACTAAACTAGCAAGATCATCCAATTCTATATTACTTATCATGCTCAATTATCACACAAAGCATAACGCCACATGTACGGACGCCTTTGGAGTGGGAACCACTTATGCTTTCAAACAAACCCAAGTAATGCAAGCAATAGGTAATCAATCTCATAACTATTTAAAGATCAAAATACGAATACTTCAAATCAAGTGTTATACTTTTATCTTCCAATATAGACATTTCTATTTATACTTAGGGTAAGGATAAGACTACTCTATAAGATCATACAATCAACTATACTTAAGGTTAGAGTGTAGAGAAAATCTACCATTCTTCTTGGCGGTAGTGATGACTACGGAGGAAAGATGGTACGTCGGGCGGAGTAACTTCTTACGGTAGCTTCCGATAGCTTCGAAAGAGAAAGGTTTCTCTCGAAACTAGATCTTGACTAACACTACTAAAACTTTTGGATCGAGAGGTTGGTGGGGTGGCGGTTTAGTGGCAGTCTTGGATGAGTTTCTTCGAAGAACTAGGTAGAACTTCAAGAACAAGGAAGAACAACCAAGAACACAAGACTTTCTAGAGAGAGAAGTTGAAGTATGGAAATCTGTGAGTTGAATGCTTGGAATGGGTTGCTATTTATAGCAAAAGCTTGGCTTATTATCCAATGGATAAATTTTTCCCTTACAATTATTATCCAATGGATAAAGGTTTGCTTGTACAATTTCTACCTAGTTTTAGGCATGCAAGGCTGGGTTTTGGTACTTTGGATTGGATTATGGAAGATTTTGGTGGAAGAAATGAGGGTTTGTACAAGATTTGGCTCGTAATTTATACATATAAGGACTAGGGTATGTAGATTTTGCTTGAAAGTATACAACCATGGATTGTATTCAAATCAAAGTACCATGTAAGAAGATCAATGCCAAGGTACTACTCAATCTCTCCTTCTTTCTCTCTCCTTCTCTCTCTCTCTCGCTCTCTCTCTCTCTCTCGTACTTTATATAATATATATATATATGTATACATCTATGTACAAATAACATTTATATAGAAATGTACTTAGGGTACTATGTGATCTAATGGGATTTTCCAAGTAAAAGGATTTTCAAATAAACAATTCTATTAAACACAAGTGTACTTTACAATAATATATATATATATATATATATATATATATATATATATATATATATATATATATATATATATATATATATATATATATATATATAATGCAATCTCGGTAGATTTCAAATCCTAATAAACTATTCTAATACACACATGGTTCTATTAAAATAATACTAGTACATATATTAAATAACCCAAGGTACTAAGTACTTATATTAAATAACACAAGGTACTTAAACCTATTTTAATCTTTCAAGCACATGGGAAATCTAATGAATGACTAGTTTAATAAATCCTAGTACTTATTGGCAAGGCTAAGCTATTATCCAATGGGTAATAATTCTCCTAACAGTTATTGACCAATGGGTAAAGAAGTGAGGTAACATATATGCTTAATTATTGCCCTATGTACTTTAGACAAGTACATATATAACCATATATAACTATATCTATGTACTTTCACAAAATCTAGTAAAGTACTATTGGTAGAAAATCTAAGTTTTCTATTGTCCAATGGGTAAAGATTTCCCTAGCATCTATCGACCAATGGGTAAAGCTAAAGGTCCAAAGGGTTCTCATTGGAAGGTTCAAAAGGTTCACCTAGGGTTGAGAGGTTCATGAGGTTCAAGAAGTTCACCAAGGGTTAGGAGGAAGTAACTAGATGATATGATAGTTAGGTTGCTCTAACTAGTTGGTCGGAAGTTAACTATATTAGTCTAGTAGGATTTTCAGCCAAGAATCGTATTTATAAGGCTTCAATCTAACTATGACGGATCATTAGCAAATAGAAGGGATTTATAAACCATCCAAGAATAATTAAAGACTTTTCGAATAACAACAACAAAAATTTTATTTAATAAAAATCAGAGTTGTTACAATTTTAAAAATCGAAAATGAAAATAATGCACCAGAATTTTTGTGGTCTCGTATACTTCGAGCATACATGTAAGACAACACAATCTAACTTTAAAAGAAAACAAAGTATTCATTGTCTAGCTCTAAGCTATTTGTATTAATACACAAAAATTTGCTAATGTTTCCTAGTAACACTGTATACAATCCTTTTTGCGAAAAAGAAAACACTGTATACAATCATGATCACACGGGAATAGTAATTACAAAGGTCTCAACTTGTAAAAATTATCCATTTTTCTTGTACTTTCTTGCTCGAGTGTGGATTTTGCAATTTTGTCTAAACCTTAGGAGTAGATCATAGGTTACAAAACCTACAATTGTAATAACCCTTTTCGCTCGGTTGCTCCCACTCCCGCTCCTACTAACAGTGAGACCAAATGCAAGGGTGTACGGCAATGAAATGATCATTAAACGTTCATTTGCATTTTTAGCGGCTCATAAATCAAAAGAGAAGGAAGACATATCATCAATAGTAATAAAAATAAGTATAAAAAGTTCTTCGAATTCTGGCTGAATACATAGGCCTCTAAATGCATCGATATCACAATGGTCTATTAGTAAGAAGCTATCAACCTAGCTCAGCGAAAAAATAAAAAAGAAGCTATCAACCTAGCTATGTGTTATCAACAATATATGTAAAGCGGTCCATAGGAGGCAACGCTTTACATATATTGTGAATACACAATATATGTCATGTGAGTTATTCTTTTAACTGATTAGACATTAAAAATAGAAATAATTGGAACCAAACAAAAGTATATATATCGGATATTGTAGAAGTTATATACACCGAATCGACAATTGGTATAATTTTTTGTAGCGGGCCGAACATAATTAACCATGTTCGGTCAAGCCGAACTCAACCTTTGCCAACACATTTATCCCATGGGTGCTGAAGACAGAGCCCACGCTCGGCCACCCTTTAGTAGATTGCCCGGTCGCTATGCTGGTTTCCACATGATCGCCTTCAGGCTCGGCCGCCACTAAGCTCGGCCACCTCCGGATGTAGTCCGTGGTTCCTTGTCGCCCGCCCTTCTATTGGGCTCGGCCAAGTGAGTGCTCGGCCACCCGCAAAGCATGGTGACGTTTGGGGCTCAGCCACTCGCAGAGATGCGTGCCTTTCCCACGTGCAGAAACGGTTACCCTGGAGGATAATCATGAGTGCACATGGGCAGTGCCAGCTCACGCCAAAACGGTTACTAGATCCATTCAGTGATGTCACAACAGCGTCACTCGACCCGTGCAAGGCACATGTTCGTACTTGGGGAGCAAGCCAAGGAGACTCTATAAATACCGAAGGATGGCAACCCTAAGAGGTACATGCTTCTACACACACTCAAACCCTAATCTCTTACCTTCTTCTCTGCATACACTTATCCTCTCGCCGGAGGGCCTTGCCGGGGAAACCCCGGCCTGGTCTTTAGTCTTGCATTCGTTTTGTAGAGTTGACGGAGAGGCTGGACAACCCACCATCCAACGGAGGAAGGGCTTGGATCGAGGTTCACGGGCCACACAATTGGTGAACCCAACGTGAATCGCTTCTGATTCAAATGGCTCACTCCTCTCTCAAATCAACCTTCCTCCTCCCCCAAACAACCACAAATCCAACCACTATGGGCGGAGATCTCACGGATGTTATCATTTCAGGGGCCAAAAATGCCAGTGGAAACATCATCCTTCCACCCCCGGAAAGGCACATGTCCATTTCCATCCCCGCAAGCTCCGGGCTATCACCAGCCACGAAAGAAGTCACGGCGGCTTACCTCCGCCTATTGCAACGTCGAGATGACGAATGAGACAACGAACTGGCGGCGCTAAGGGCGGAGGTGGTGCAGATGAAACAACACATGTAGCAAACTGCAGTCCCCGCCACCTCCAGATCTGGTGGAAGCGGGAGGTGACTAAGGCAGACACCACCACCACCGCCTCCTCCATCACCACCAGAATGACAGCACGAGATAGGCCAATGCGGATCCATGAAAGACCACCTTGGCTTCACTCCAGCACCTGGCGACGCCAAGGAGATTATCCTCTACAAGCAACCTACCGCATCTGGAACACATCGTTCTAGAAGCCATCATGAACGTACCAAAACGAGGGATACCGAGTCATTCACGAGCACATACTCTACGGGTCGCGCGGAATTCTCTCGCACGACGGTTTCGCACAGTAGCCGAGATTCCGTACAGACCAAGTGCCATGTCTCTGAACGTCTTGGGGATATCCCACCTGAGAATTTTGACAACGAGCATCATGGACGGCAGAAGGGGAAAGGCATAAAGACCGATGGCGCGCTTGACGACAACAAAGCCCGTCATGACAGGGAAAAATCCATTGATGGCCCACGCCGAACAACAACTGACCTAAGGGATAAGCTCAGGCATAGGGACAGCGAGAAGGCCTCGACAAAGGAGCCCAAGGAAAGGGACTCCAAACGGACAAAAACAGATGAGCACGGCAAGCCGCCGCGCCCAGGATTTGAAAGATAGTTGAAAGACCTCGGCGTCTCACCCTTCACGTCTCACATCATCAACACACCACTCGAGTCAACCTTCCACCTACCAAAATTCACGAAGTTCGACCCAGCCACCTGCGAAGCTTACACCCATCTGATCCACTTCCGCCAAACCATCGAGCTTTGTACTCAGAAGGATGAAGTTAAGTGCAAGGCATTCTCGTCCAGCCTCGGCTCCCTTGGACTCCAGTGGTTCAACAAGTTGCCCGCTGGATCCATCCGGAACCTTGCCGACCTTGAACGGGCATTCAATACCCGCTTCATCACCAGCAACAAGACTGCCAAAGAGCCTGAGTCCCTATCCCAGATGAGGAAGCTCCCATCCGAGACCCTCAGACAGTATGCCGAACGCTACTGGCAGCTCTTCAATGAAATTCCTGGAATCGACGAGTATTGGGCTGCGCGTACCTTTAAGAATGGCTTGGAAACAGGCAGCAAGATCCTTGACGAACTCGCCATCCGCCCGCCGCACGGCATGGGCGAGTTGATGCGCGTTGTCGAGCGATTTTGCGCACTCGAAGAATTCTGGGCAGCGCAGGGCATGTCGAGCGCCATCACAACCCTCATTGCTGCCACCCCATTGCTGCCTGCACCAGTCATCACCCAACAAGCCCAGACGAAGAAACATGTGAACAACATCAAGGAAGGCAAGAAGCGTCAGCCGAAGGTGCACGACTACGTTGCCGAGACCAAATACTTCAAGGAGCCCATCTGGTCCTTTTTGAAAGAAATCATGAGGCAACCATGGTTTGAATGCCCAACTGGCAAGCTCGGCACAGATACTGGTCAACCAGATCAGAACCCAAGGAAAAAGTGCTCTTATCACAACGAGCTCGGGCATTACACCACAGCCTGCGCCCCATACAAAGCTCTCCTGGAGAAACTTGCCACTCAAGGCCATCTCGATCAATACATTGACCAAACAAAGACACCTGCCCGACAACCAACAGGCAATCCCAACCCCAACGAACAGCGGCCGTTGATACACGTCATCCACGGTCCAGTCACGAAGGAACTTGAAGGTACTCTCTGTGCCGACATCGACCATGCTTCCACATCAAAGCAGGTACTCTCCGTCGGGTGCGGATCAAAGCGTCAACGTCCACATGATGTGCCAAAGTGGACTATCACATTCACCGAACGCGACCTTGAACATGTGCAGACTCCACACTCCGATGCACTTGTTGTCACAGTTCAAATCGGCGTTCATGATGCCAAGCGTGTCCTCGTTGACCAAGGAAGCTCGGCAGAGGTCATGTACTACGACCTTTTCAAAAAACTCGATCTCCCAAAATCGGCATTACAATCCACTGAAGTCCCTCTCATCAAATTCAACGGCGCTCCTGTCTGGCCACTTGGCAAAATCTTCCTTCCTGTCGTCGTCGGTTCAAGGACCGTGTCGTCGAGTTCATCGTCATCAACGCACCAAGCCCATACAACGCCATCCTCGGCCAAACCTGGCTACAAGGCATGCATGCAGGCCATTGCCTCCACCTACCACCAGGTCGTCCGTTTCATAGGCACCAGTGGCCGACAAGAGGACCTGCGAGGTGACCAAGTCGCTTCCAAAAAGTGCTACATCTCAATCGTGCACACCTCCTCCAAAGCCAAGCAAGTCCAATGGGTTGAAGTTCCAGACATGGCCGTCATTGTGGACGTCGGCCACAAGGCTAAGGATAAAGCCGAAGAAGACTTGATTCAAATGCCCATCAACGAGGATGGTTCACGTTTCTTTCTGCTCGGCTCTTCCCTCAGCGACGCCAAGCGAGAAGAGATGTTTCAGTTCCTCAAAGACAACATGGAAGTTTTTGCATGGACGCCCAATGAGATGCCAGGTGTCGATCCCAATTTCATCTGTCACTCTTTTAACATCAAGAAGGATTCCAAACCAGTGGTCCAGAAAGCTCGGCGCTCAGCCCCAGAACACGCTGACGCCATCATCGAAGAGGTGAATTGCCTGCTGGAAGCCAACGCCATTCAGGAAGTGCAGTACCCAACTTGGCTTTCCAACACCGTAGTCGTCAAAAAGAAGAACGGCAAATGGCGCGTCTGCGTCGACTACACCAACCTCAATGATGCCTGTCCAAAGGACTGGTTCCCACTTGCAAAGATTGATCAGTTGGTTGACGCCACCGCAAGCCACGCTTGGTTCAGTTTCCTTGATGCCTACCGTGGATATCATCAGATAGCCATGGACCCAGACGACATGGAGAAAATAGCCTTCATCACTCCACATGGTATTTTCTGCTACCGAGTCATGCCTTTTGGGCTCAAGAATTTAGGCGCCACCTTCAACCGCGCAATCTACAAGATGCTCCACGAGCAGATAGGCCAAATCTTGGAAGCCTACATCGATGACCTCGTCGTCAAAAGCCAAAAGGAGAGCAACCACCTTACCAAACTGAAGGAGGTATTTGACGTTCTCAAACTCCATAAACTCCACCTCAACCCGAAAAAGTGTGCATTCGGTGTCAGCGCGGACATGTTCCTTGGCCATTTGGTCAATAGACGAGGCATCGAAGCCGACCCCAACCAGATCAAAGCTGTGGCAGACCTACGCCCACCACGCACAATCAAAGAAGTTCAAAAGCTCACGGGCATGGCCGCTGCTGTCAATCGTTTCATCAGCAAGTCTTCCGACAAGTGCCACGCCTTCTTCAACACCTTGAAGGGGAAGAGCAGGCGCAACTTCGAGTGGACGGAGGACTGCGACAAAGCTTTGGCCGAGCTCAAAACTTACTTGGGCTCTGCACCACTCTTGGTGAAGCCAAAGGAATTCGAAACCCTCTACCTGTACTTGGCAGTCTCAGCCCATACTGTCAGTTCTGCTCTGGTCCGAAGATAAGGTGCTGACGACATGCCAATCTACTTCACCAGTAAAACACTCCTACCAGCACAAATGCGCTATCTCCCCCTGGAAAAGTTAGCTCTTGCTCTCGTCTCGGCAGCAAGGAAGCTACTCCCCTATTTCCAATCCTACACCATCACCGTCTTAATGGAGTACACTCTCAAGGCTCTCGTTCGAAAGGCAGACCTCTCCAATCGAGTTTCCAAGTGGGCCATCGAACTTGCAAATTTCGACATCCGCTTCGAGCCTCGAACAGTAATCAAAGGCCAAGCTCTCGCCGACTTCATAGCTGAACTCACCCCTGACGATGCAGCCGAGTTCAACAAACCTCCTCCACCACAAGCTGTCACCGAACCCACGGAAGCCACGAAACCTTGGCTACTATTCCAAGGCAACTCCTGGAGACTTCACGTCGATGGCGCCTCAAACAGCAACGGAGCCGGTACGGGTGTAGTCTTAGTTTCCCCTTGTGGGACGTTGCATGAAAGTTCCATCAGCATCGACTTCCCCACCACCAACAACGAAGTTGAGTATGAAGCCCTCCTTGTAAGCCTACGTTCCGCTACAGCAATGAATGTAGATGACCTTGTTGTTTACTGTTACTCTCAACTGATTGTAAACCAAGTGTTGGGGGACTACGAGGCTAGGGACCCAAGAATGATGAAGTATCAGGCGACGGCAATAGAACTCATCACCAGGTTCAAAAATTTCAAGATTGAGCAGATCAGCCGAGAACACAACGCGCACGCCGACGCACTAGCTGGCCTAGCCTCGGCCTTAAAAGCCTCTGAGTTTCGCACTATCAACTTCGACTGCATTAATCACCCGAGCTTTGACACTCCTCCAGAAGTGCTGAATATCGAGCTCGGCCCGAGTTGGATGGATGAGATTGTGGACTTCCTCAGAAACGACACTCTACCTGACGACAAGAAGGAAGCCTATAGAATCCGGAATAAGGCTGCCTACTACTAGTTATCCGACAGCGGCAAACTTTATCGGAAATCCATCTCTGGCCCATACCTACTCTTTGTCCACCCTACACAAGTACCTGTGATTCTCAACGAGCTTCACTCTGGCAGCTGCGACTGCCACTCTGGCGGCCGTTCCCTATGCCAACGCGCTCTAAGTCAGGGCTATTTTTGGAAGAATATGAAGAAACATTGCGAAGAAGTTGTCCGCAAATGCTGACCATGCCAATTGTTTTCCCCAATCCCGAAGCTGCCCGCACAGAACCTCTCACCCATCACCAGCCCATGGCAGTTTGCCCAATGGGGGCTCGACATCGTCAGGAAACTTCCAACTGCCCCTGGAGGTTTCAAGTTCTTAATCACGGCAACAGATTACTTCTCGAAATGGGTAGAAGCTGAACCCCTATTAACAATGATTGAGGCCGACATCCGTCGGTTTGTTTGGAGGAACATTATTACCAGGTTCGGCGTCCCTTACGCCATATTATCTGACAACGGCACTCAATTCGTTGGTAACGGCCTCTCAAGCCTCCGGGAGGAGTTCGACATCCGCTTCTTCAACTCTACTCCAGCATACCCTCAAGGGAATGGCCAAGCCGAAGCCTCGAACAAGACTGTCTGTGCTGGGATAAAGCGTCGCTTAAAGACCAAACGTGGCAAATGGGCAGAAGAGCTCCCGAAGGTTTTATGGGCCTACCGTTCTACCCCACGCCGTTCTACTGGCCAAACTCCCTTCTCAATGGCCTTCGGCATGGAGGCCGTCATACCATTGGAGTCTAAGTTCCCTACCCTCCACACTGAGACGTTCGACCCTAAGACAAACGATGAAGCTGTCACACAAGAGCTTGTACTCGCCAAGGAGAAGCGTGATGACGCTCGGCTAAAACTGGCCAACTACCAACAGCAAGTGGCCAAAGGGTACAACTGCAGCGTGCACATCAAGAAGTTCAAGCCTAACGACTTAGTCTGGTGAAAGGTGGTGCAGGCAAATAAGAAGAAGAAGTTTATGCCGAATTGGGAAGGACCTTTCCGCATTGTCAAGATTGCTGGTGAAGGTGCATACATCCTCAAAGACATGAATGGAAAGGTACTTACCAACCCTTGGAACGCACAAAATCTCAAAAGAGCATACATGTGAATTTCTCACCCATGCTCGGCTTAACTGACTATTTTCTAAGTTACCATGATTTTAAAGCTTTTTTGTCTTTTACTTAGGCCAGTTTCTTTGTTGTCTTTTGATTCAACGAATGGCCTCGACCACTAGCTTCTTGTTTCCTTCCCAAGCTTCTTAATAGAAATACAACTGTTTTGTTTGGCAATCAGTTATTTCAGTTCCAATGACTATAGTCTTTTACAAATTTTTGCTTACATTTCAAAATTCACTCTCAGCAATATTGCCACCCACAAACCTTGACCTTGGTCACACCCACATACGACCCTAAGGGTCTGCTTCGGGCACACTCGCTGCCCGAAGAAGCACCAACAGGACATATGGTCCACCGAGCCTATAACACACATTACGGTTGGAATATGGGCTTCGGTTTGGCTTGGCAAGACACTAAGGTCGGCCACAGTCAGGTTACACTCACACTATGGTGAGCAAACCACCCATTAAACTGTTGTACTTGATACCTTGGCTAAGGGCTGGCACTTTGGCCGAGCCCATTCCATAGATAGGATCACTGGCCAATTTCTGCTGGATAAACCTAGTCTTTACAACACAACCAGCACGCGAGCCGAAGCCAACCCATGTTCAGAGACTCTCTCAAACATTACATCTACTTCGGTCAAGGCTCGGCTGTAATCAACATACTTTAAACAAGTTCTATTACGCCGAACCCAGACCAAAGTGGGGGCTACGGATACCTACAATCCAAACATGCAAGACTATCAAACTGTCACAAGACGAGAAAGGATATATTCAAGCACGGCAAAACAAGGAAGTTGATCAAACTTGCATTCATTCAAGGAAAAGAGAGGAGTGTTGCAGAAAAACGTAACAGGAGGTGCGGCGTAGTAAACCATTCGGTGCCGACCCCTACAGCTATTACATCTGGAATGGCAAACACCAAGTTCGGCGCCGTCCAGTCTAAAAGAGTAAAAAGTTCAAACAACAATAGACATCTCAAATAAAAGGAAAACCAGCAACGAAATGCTCAGACTTGGGCAGTCGCATCTGCAGCAACATCAGCAGCAGCATCGGCAACCACCCCACCCTCAGTCACCTTCTCTTGTTCCTTCTCCGCTTCCTTCTCAGCCTCGGCCATAATCTCATCACCATCTCCACCCAGCTTTTTGCCTCCATCATCCTCGGACACATCAACGGTGAGGTCCTCGAGCTCCTCCTCACTCTCAGGGAATTCCTCAGGCGGTAGCGGAGCGCACTCCTCTTCAGTGTAAGGAAGCTTAAGCTCGGGAACCACAGGCGCTGGGATCCGGCTCAGATCAATATCTAGTTGCATCGCCTCACCGACGGCCCTCACGACGTCCTTGTATCCCCCTCGATAGGCTATTGGAACTTTTTGTTTGATCTCATCATTCACCATCGAACGTGCATCCCTAATGTACTCAAGTCCAGCTCGGTCATACCCGGCCTGATAAGCCCTCTCGTCGACCTCCTTCATCTTTCTCTTCTCCCTCCTCATCACTTGACCAAGCTCACGCTCGGCCTTCTTGAGCTTATAGGCCATCTCGTTCTTCTCCTTTTCCAGCTCGGCAATTTGAGACTTCGCCGTCTTCAAGCTTCCCTTATAGCTCCTTACTTTCTCGCGCTCGGCTTTGAGATCCTCATGATAACGGCGGTGCTCGGCAGCAAGAAGATCAGCCTGGTTGTAAGCCCGAAGGATGGCTTGGCCGGCCTACAAAAAGAAGTTAAGCTCAGAGTGCACTCAAGGTCAACATCATCTTGGGAAGAAATTGGGTTTGGTCAATACCTGAACAATGTAAGCACCGGCATGAACTAGGCTCGGCTGAAGCTCTTCAGGGACCTTCATCATGTCATTTGGCAGTGCCAAGCCTTGAAGCATTGTAGGGGCCAGTCCAGACTCCAACTTGACATTGTCGTTTAAGGAAACAATTCTGCCCTCGGACATCGCGTACGAAGGTGTGAACTCTTGGACCATTGCACGGTCGGCCAAGCCCCCAGATTTCTCCACGGCCTTCGAGCCACCCGCAGTTGATGACTCGGTTTGGTCCTTCCCCCTTGGGGTCGGCATCGGCGGCCTGGTCGGGAAGAGGTCTTAAGTGACCTTTTGCTTCTTCGCAGCGTGCTCGACTGCAGCAACCTCTTTTTGCCTAGCCAGAGCTCCATCCTAGATATTCATCTTGACCACGTTCCTTCTCCCCATGTCGTCGGCAAACTGTGGAATAATTGTTCGGAGATGGGGAATGTCAATACCTAAGAAGTTGGACAGCTAACTATCTTGAAACTAGAAGTCCGTTGATTTCTTGAAAGTCGGGAACTTCACCCTCGGTTCCTTTGCCTTTTTATTGGGCTTGACTGCATTTTCACCTCCTTTACCCTCGGCAACCTTCTTTTTCCCACCAGCCTTTGAGCTCGGCCCCGCTTCTTTTTCCTTCCTTTTTAGCTTCCCCTTGTACGAAGGATCGTAGCCTAATAGCGTCGGCGCGTCACGGCAGATTTGAGCCCTCAACGTTCTTTTCAACAGACAAGTATTGTTGTCTTTTCGTGATCGCTCGGTGATCTACAAATAAGTGTCGAACAAACAACATTAGCAACTAAGCAAGCATAAATGGAATCGTGCTCGGCAGAAGAAAAGGGCTGTAGAGCGACCTCTAAAGTCTTTTATCTTCGGCACGGTATGTAGCCGCACCGTCTGATCGCCGAACTCATAGTTGCCACTCACTTCAACGTAAAAATTGGCCCATTTGTCTGTGTCTAGCAGACCGTCTATCAGGGGCTCCTTGCCACTGCATGTTGACAAATACCTACGATCAGTCTTGCCGTGCCTGGACATGATATATGTGTGGAATAGGTCGGTGACCGTGAACTCGAGATTATGCAACTCCTTCAACTTTATCACGGACATCACTATCCGGTAACTGTTGATAGCGAAGAAATGTGGCACCAAAACCGAACTTGGCCAACAGCTCCCTCAAAAACGGATGGAGGGGAAAACGGAGCCCAGCCTCACAGATAGCCATGAGGGGAACCGTTATGTGCTCGGGATGGTACTTCACTGGGCATGGAACGTGAAGAAGTTTGGGCTTCGGCCCCTGATCGAAACCTAGACTCGGCTTCAGGACCTAATTCGAGCTCGGCATCAGAATGGGTGGATGAGGGAAAAGATATCTCGGGCTCGGTATTGAACCCGCCATCATACTCATGGTCGCGCTCGGCATTGGAATCGCTGGAGCTCGACATGTTTGAAGCAATTGAAGAAGCTTGGCGTCGGCACCTTCGCCTTTCCAAGTATTCTCGAATAAAGAGTTCTTCGGAGCCGTCCCCCGAGCTTTCAGAGTCAGATGATATCACTATCACCTGGTGAGCCAGACCTAACAAGACAAAAGGAAAAAGAATAAGGGACCTCATCCTCGGCAAGGAAGTCTATACGCTCGGCAACCAACCTGGCCCACCATACCTATCCTAAGACGACTCAAGCTCGAGAGACACCAGGACTCAAAGCAGGGGCTGGGCCCCATAACATCTAAGAATGGGCTCGGCCAACTCCAACATCGGCCAAGCCCGGACACCATTACAAACTCGTGCTCGGAAGAACAGTTGAGTCTGAAGATGAACAGGCGCTTCATCCCCAGAAATGCACTGTTCACTCAGGCAAAAAACCCCAGAAAACCCAGAAAAATGGCAGAAAAAGGACACAAAAACTGCATAAACTTATAGAGGAGTTAAAAACGAACTCATACCTATGATTTTTGACGAGATCTGATGGCAAATCTATTGAAGATCAAAACTAGAAGATGAACGGACGCGAAAACGGGCTCTGGCAATGGAGGTATAGAGAGAGAAAGCAATTGTGAACCTTCTCTCTCCTCATCATCCATTAGATAGGGCTAGGGTTTGGGATTCGAAGTTCCCGCCCAACGTTACACCGCCGAACCAGCGGCCATTCAGCGCACGACACATGGTAGTGAAGGGACAGCCTGCAGAGCTTCACGCGTGCTAGCCATCCTATCACCAGCCGTACCCAGCTATGCAGCAACACCTGGGGTTCTTCCATTGGGGCTCACCTCCCATGGTTGAATTCATTTACAAAGAAGAGAGGGGTGGGGTTCGGCTGGAAATCATCCATGTCAACAATAGTTTACGTTCGGCGTCTGATGGGTTCGGCCGGAGCTGTGTATCAATCCCCGCCACGCGCTCGGCATCGGTAGTGATTGAGGGGCTATTGTAGCGGGCCGAACAAAATTAACCATGTTCGGTCAAGGCGAACTCAACCTTTGCCAACACGTTTATCCCATGGGTGCTGAAGACATAGCCCATGCTCGGCCACCCTTTAGAAGATTGCTCGGTTGCTATGCTGGTTTCCACATGATCGCCTTCATGCTCAGCCGCCACTAAGCTCGGCCACCTCCGGATGTAGTCCGTGGTTTCTTGTCGCCCGCCCTTCTATTGGGCTTAACCAAGTGAGTGCTCGGCCACCCGCAAAGCATGGTGACGTTTGGGGCTCGGCCACTCGCAGAGATGCGTGCCTTTCCCACGTGCAGAAACAATTACCCTGGAGGACATGAGTGCACATGGGCAGTGCCAGCTCACGCCAAAACAGTTACCAGATCCATTCAGTGATCTCACAATGGCGTCACTCGACTCGTGCAAGGCACATGCTCGTACTTGGGGAGCAAGCTATGGAGACTCTATAAATACCGAAGAATGGCAACCCTAAGAGGTACGTGCTTCTACACACACTCAAAACCCTAATCTCTTACCTTCTTCTCTGCATACACTTATCCTCTCGCCGGAAGGCCTTGTCGGGGAAACCCCAGCCTGGTCTTTAGTCGTGCGTTCGTTTTGTAGAGTTGACGGAGAGGCTGGGCAACCCACCATCCAACGGAGGAAGGACTTGGATCGAGGTTCACGGGCCACACATTTTTTGTATATGAGGTTAATACTACTATCATTAAACATAATAAATTCTCTTAACTTAAATCATCACAAACTTTAAATTGTTCGTCATACTTTTAAACACCATGCAGAATCAATTGAATAAACATCACTAAAATTGAAGTTAATGATCCCACGGGACGTCCTATAATAGCCTCTTCTTCTTCTTTTTCATCGATAATATCGTCTTCAAAAGAGTAGAAAAGGACAAAGTTACATGGAAGAAGAGAAATTTGATAAATTTAAGGAACTTGTTAACCTATAATTGGTAGAGAGAAAACAAAAAGAAAACAATTATTGATATGGTTTCTCACATTTGCCCTCTAGTTACATAATTTTCATAGCTTCTCTTTTGCAAAAAGAAAATATTAGATAAATAGAAAAATTCAATCAATGGAATCAATCTACGAAATAGATTAATGTTATAATAAAACATAGACAATGAAAGGAAGAACTAAGAAGGATCAAACGTTTCCATAAAAGTCTGCGAGAGAGAATACATACGTATATTGAAAATCTTGCTCAAATTATTCTGTAGTTGTTTAATGCCATTGTAGCGTTTTCCTTACATATATGGAACCTTTTTTTTTCCCCATCAAGTGTGAGCGGTAACATTTGAATTTCATTCATATAGTTTCCATTGGACGTATTTAACCGATCTAGTTTAGAGATTTATGTTAATGTGGAAGCCAAAATTTTATATTTCTACATGACTCGTAAATCAATAGTTATTTTCTAATTTTGGGTTTGATTGGCATTGTTCCCTTTTAAGTTATCGTTCGAATATCAATTTAGAAATTTTAATTTGCTTTGATTTTGGAAGACTTTAATTATGGCTGTGGAAAAGGAAAGAATCGTGGAGGAGATTGTGAAATTTGAGGAGAGAGAGAGAGAGAAACCCAAGAGAGGAGATTAAGGACGTGATTCAATCTTTTTTCCATTTTGTAACAATTCAAAAGAGGAAAGTTTAAAACTTAAAAAGAATGTAAAATGAATGGTGGAGATTTAAGAAGGGGATGAATCAGGACCGTTGGTTATGTATTGGATTCAAAAGCAGCTCTGTTTTATTATATAGATATAGATGATACATGAGTTGGGATACTACAATGTAATGTACCTAAACTTAAAAGGTGCACTGGACAATGAATGTGCGGGGTATTTTCGTGAGTTTACTTAAAACACGGTTTATAGGGAATGAGCTTGACATGCGGTGGACTTAGATGGCTAGAAGGTGACGAAATAAGACCGGCCAGTCAGAACCTATTTAAATGTGGGTTTATGTGGGTTCATGCTTAAACCAAAAACCTTGCCTTCGATAAAAGGTTGAAAACCCCAAGCATAGGGCTAGATCGTTGAGAGCATATTATCTAGAAGTTCGGGATCGTACCCACAGAGAATCGAATATAGCTTAATCGGATTGTAGGTTTTATAAGGTGGATTTCGGCGTTTAAGACGACCAACTTGGTTTTGCTTTAAATGGTGGAAATGCTAAGTAAAAAGACTAGAAAAAAGCTTTATGAATTAAAAGAGGCAAGTCTAGGGATCGTCTATCCCTTGACAAAAGCCGTTGCCAGTTTGCGATTATAACTCAAGCAAGAGTCACGACTGTGTGCTCACGCTTGGAAGATTTAGCATTAAAGCAGGGGCAGACCCAGGATTTACTATCACTGGGGTCAGGTATCTTAGTACACAAAGGCTCGTTGTGACCGGTAGAAATTGATGGTTGTTGTGGTTCCTTCCTTTTAAAATATCTCTCCATAGCTATAGGAAAATTTTACTATAATGTTAACAATCTTTAATAGGACCTATGTTTATCCTAATTTTTAATAAGTTCGCTAAGGTTAAATTAATGATAGGGCCTAACTTGATACACAAAATTCAAAGTTTGAAATTAGATTAAACCAATGCGTGTTCTAGGTAGTATACATTAATTACTAGAAGGACTCAAACAAACAACTGGTTAACCATCTAAAAAATAGATCTAAAGAAGAGAAGAACTCTTTGCATAGTTATTTACCAAATCTCATGGGTCTTGACTTTTGATGAAGTCTTTTTTCCATGATTCCATATGATGTTTACTTTAACTTGTTAATGTACAATTCAATTAAGTTTTTACAATCTACAATTCCAAAGAAAATACACACACAAATGAAGTCAAAATCTAAGAAAAAAATCAAATTTCTCTCGAAGCCCAAGGATTAGGTCTTACCTCACAATAATCAAAGTGTTGCTTCGCTAAAAAAATGAGAGAGAGAGAGAGAGAGAGAGAGAGAAAGTGTATGTGTGCGCGCGCATTGAATAAAAACTCTGAAAACTTTCGTTTTTTGTCTAGAATAAACGAAAAACTATTCTTGCTTGTAGACACCCCAATTTGGCCAAACGATTATTTCAAGTCCCACCTTGGGGACAATCCAAATGATGATATGGATGCAGTGATTGCTGATTGACTTCTCGTGAACCTTAGGACTTTCGGTAAGAACTTTTAGCCACTTAGAGGACCCAATCCAGAGCCAAATAGCCTTTAAGACAGAAATATAGTATCCTAGGAGAATCTATCTATCGGTCGTGACATTGATCACATGGCCTCAACATCATATCTTCACCCGAGAAGCCTGTTGCTTGAAAATCTCCCTGAGAGATCGATTAGCCGACCGCCAGGTCCATTCCTCGACTGCAACATCAATTCTTCGGCCGCCGGATCATCTGTTTTTCAGATTCTGGAACTTTCTGTCGATCGTTTGATCCGTTCACAAAACCCTAGCAGCCAAATCCCGATGCGTTTAGGCTATGTTAGAGGATCACCTTAAAGAGTCTGTATCACTCTATAACTCCAATTCCAATCGTGTATTTTGATTGGTTGAGTTGTGTCATCCCTATGCCTATATAAAGGGGGCCTTCAGCTCCGAAATTAGGATACCAACATACCCTCATTAGCCATGAAACTCTGTAGAAATACACTCTCACATCCCCTCTACAAAAGCCCTAACCTCCCAAAGGCAGTCACTAATCCGACGATCAAACCCCGAAGTTCAAACCCTAATCCTAGGGTTTTCAAGAAGCAATCAGTCAATCACCCTCAATCTGAAGCAATCAAGCTATTGAGGGATCAAGGTGGTGAGGCCCAAGGGCCTCTGGTTAATTTATTTTCCGCTTTTACATTTAATCGTAGCTTTCTGATTACTTGTTAGTCGTATAGTCTGGTGTGAGGAAGAACATCGGTCAGATCTTCGATCCAGCGGCCGATACATCAAACTAAGAGGATTCTTCGGCCGTGACATCTATTCACCGACCGCGAGATCCATCCCCCTGGAACAATTTGTTTTGTTTTCTACTTTTTGATACATGCTTTACTTATCGTCTCGGCTCACCTTATTCATTGTTAAAGGATAACAACAGACTATGTGTTTGAATTAAGTAGTGCATGTTTTAATCTTATGTCGAACAACTAAGGGCCAGTCTAGCAACTGGGCAGAGAGGGGTGCGTAACACCTTCCCCCCACTATACCTTTGGCTCCCGAGCTTGGAATCTCTATCTGTTTTTCTTAGTTTTTTTTAAACTAGGTGGCGACTCTGTTTTGATGATAACCGTTATTGCATGGCGACGTTCCTAGCCACGGGAATATCTGCAATCTTGGTTTATGAAGCAAACAACCAACAAACAGCAATGATCAATCTGTATGGTGATGCCCCGCTTCAGGGAGGTGTCTACATTGCTCGATTTTTCCCCTTGTGAGAGAGAGAAAGAAAGTCACTGATTGAGATGGGGGGTGGGACCACAAAAAGCAAAAAGGCAATAGCCGAAAAGTTCGGCAAGCTTGTAATTTTTCAAGATCACTTGGGGCAAGAGATAAAGGGCAGAGTAAGATCTTAGGGCAAAATTACCAAAATGTCCAAAATTTAAATGCATCTCTATGGGGAATTTTTATCCAGTGGGATCAATTGACTCCTCTTGCCTCAATGTGAGTCCGCCACTACATTAAAGACTACGTTTATCAGAAGATGTGATTAACCGGAACTAAACCAACTTATTTTTGCTACTATATCTAACATGTAGGGGGCCACGTGTCACGCCCTCGATTTTCAACATAAATAATAATGACATTTGATAATTTGAAATCCTCACAGGAGTTACAATTAATAACCCAAAAAGGTAGTTCAGTCCCCAATTCTATAAATTACAGAGTTCCCAAGTAGATAAAGATAATACAACGCGGATTATTTTACAAAGATAGTGGAGTACTCCCAAAATTACTTTAATCAATAACAACAGCATGCACTCCAAGCACTCCATGACGATGACCTGCAAAATATCTGAAAATGATAGGTTGAGCTACACTAGCCCAGTAGAAAAGTCTACGCAAACTCTATATGCAAATGAGATGAATCAAGCACCATAAGTGAGTAAACATAGACCGAAACGCCCAAAGTACGAATGATTGCCAGCGAGCTGCCGACCATAGTCTAAAGGTTCTTGACTTCACCTCAAAGTCACTAATAGCTTGCTTCTTTAACTAAATACGTTAATAAACTCACGTCATTCCATATTTGTCTATAATCAATTTAAAACATCTTATTATTCTTCGTATGATGCTACAACCTTTCCTGTGTCCACATTGATCATCATCAAATCCCCTTTTTTTTTTTTTTTTTGAAAAACCTTTCCTTTCTTTTAATCAGGTGTTTCCCATCGTTAGGAATCACTTGGGTCACCTCGGGTCTAATTCCCTCGAGCGCAGGGTCACCCCGAGTCTATTCCCTCAAATATAACAATCAATTGGGTCACCTCGGGTCTATTTCCCTCGAGCGCAGGGTCACCCCGAGTCTATTCCCTCAATAATAACAGTCAATTGGGTCACCTCGGGTCTAGTTCCCTCGAGCGCAGGGTCACCCCAAGTCTATTCTCTCAATAATAATAATCACTGTTCAATCATTTCAAACTGTTCTATCCCAACATTGATTTGCTTCAAGCTTTTAAAATGATCTATCAATCCACCACATGGATTACATTTCAAACATTCCAAACTGTCAACCATGTCAAGACTCCGACCAATTAATTAATACACGCCCTTCCCTTTAGGCATACCACGATACCACACGTCCTCACCGTACCTCTATGTACGCCCCCGTACCTTCACACACCACATATCAACCCACGACTAAACTCTGCGGTGCCTGGTCTTCTAGTTTCTATATTTGGAGTCCGTAAAGCGTATGCTAAAGGAATCTAAAGGATTCAACGAGTCGAGAGAAAATGGATTGCAATACTACTCATCGGATCCCTAGACATGCTCAGGTGAATCGTTCGTATTTCAATGTGCAATAACGTTTGTTTCTCATTTCTTAACACAACGAGTTCATTCTAGTCCACTAGATACCACTCTAAGCGTGAGACAAGTAATACTCTTTAAGACACTTGAAAGAATGTGTAAACAGACCCATTAGGATAGACGAGAAGTTTCAAAATGTGATTTGAAAGATATAGGAAAGTAGCTCAATCAAGCAGCTGTAGAGCTTGACCTACTGGTAGGTAGTCAATTCCTACCGGTACAAAATGGAGACAGGAAGGCCAACATTTGAATGGACGATTTTTGCACTTGACCTACCGGAGACAGGAAGGCCAACATTTGAATGGACGATTTTTGCACTTAACCTACCGGTAGGTATTCAATTCCTACCGGTAGAGATTGAATACGTTGAACTTGACCTACCGGTAGGTATTCAATTCCTACCGGTAGGTATTCAATTCCTACCGGTAGAGATTGAATACGTTGAACTTGACCTACCGGTAGGTATTCAATTCCTACCGATAGACATTGAATATGTTCAGCAGCTTTTGAGCTGCTGCTGTACGTTTGAGCTGGTTATATAGGAATTTCTCAACCGACCTACCAGTAGACATTCAATTCGTACCGATAAAGAGAGTAACTTACAGACGATTTTTGACAGACAATTTCAAGTTTCAATCCAACCTCAATAACAACAAACACAAACTCGAACAAGGCAGAGAAATACTCAAATAACATATAAAGAGAGGTAGAATTCCCTACCTCTAGCATCCAAGCCGAAACCGAAGAGATTGAGCAAGCCCTAGCTTCTGGAATCCAAACCGAACAAAATACTCCGAACCGAGCTCTATCCAACGAGATACAAGCTCCAATACGCAAGTAGAAGATGAGGTGGAGGTTGATTGTTGTGGGTTTTGAATTTGGAGATGAGTTGTTGGGTGAGGGAGTGTGAGAGATAGAGCGAGAGAGAGCGTGAGAGACTAAGAGATGGAGAGAGGAGGACATGGGAAATGAATTCCCTGCTACACACACATATACACACATGCACTAATTGCACTAACACCCATATCTTTCAACCTTTTGCACATTTAACTTCCACATTCACATTCGCGTCATTTTAACCGTTTCTTCAATTACAAACATTAAAATTAAATAAAGAAATTTTCGGGTCTCTACATTCTACCCTCCTTAAAGAAATTTCGTCCTTGAAATTTGGAAGACCTAGCCCAACCAAACATGCAACACATGGATACACCTCACTCATAACAGTATTCATCATGCAATAATTCAATATTCATGGAAATCTATGTCAAACTCACATCGAGCAAACCAAAACGTTGCAAATATTTCGTTCTAACTTTGTCCCCCTTTTCTCACGTAAACTCACACTAATAGTATCGTATTATCCATCCGAAACTTGATTACACAAATCTAGGACACGTATCGGTTTCTTACCTTAGGACACGTCGGCTTCTAACTCAAATTTGAACCATTCTAACACGTGCAATGGGTTCGATTCCTAGCTTCTGAATATCTACACATAAAGCGAATCACAAATACCAGAAAATTTCGGTGGCATTGCCAAACGGTACACAATTTTGAAGCTCCCCTTTATCGCGAAGTTTCTAGATACGATTATCTATTCAAACGCAAAGATCTTGCCTCTAAATGTAACCTAATAGTCCAATTGACTTCCCAAGACTTCCATCTAAAAGGTGCGGTGATCAAGCGCCTCTTCCAACTCGATTTCATCGGTTGTCGTCTGGTTATCCAAAACACACACGCCGTATCCGATACTTAACCTATCTTTCTAGTGATCAAAGCCTCATTTTTCGCCCAAGACGAGACAAACTCCAACGCGGTGATGATTTGCGAAACACATGATTTCCCTTCTTCAAGTAACATTGGGTGACGACGACGATCAACACAATCCTTCGGTCGACTCTACGCGGTTAACAATCTTCGACGGTCTGTCTCTCTTTTTTTTTTTTTACCATGCTCTATTTGGTCATTCTCTCCCAAGCTTTCAAATGTCGTCGGCGAGTAGATTTCATTTTACATCTTAATACTAAATCTAGCGGATCCACACACATACCAATTCTTCTAAAAGTCGCACCAAATTTTCACTCTAGGTTGGGTCATTCTATATTACAAGAAGAATTTGATTTGTCATCTCAAACGAAACGAGTAAGCTACAAAACTCAAGCAACGTCTACCAAGAATTTGAAGAACGGTAACAAGGCATCTGAAATTCAAAGAACATGTGGAGTCTTTAGGGCGTTTAGGCAACAAACTCAAAGTACCTTTTTATGATAACCCAAGAAATTGAAATGGCCGATTATAACTTTCTTATTGCTCCACAAGTCAAAGGAGTCAGCGGATAACGTCTTGACGAATGAAAGATTTCGATGTTAAGGACAAGCACAAGGTAATGACACTGGTCTCTCATAAACTAATTGATCCAAAATAAGGGATTGCCCAATACTAGAAATGAAGAAAACTTCCAACAATTTGAGGTTAAGCATTTCAGGATGAATCATATACCTCCAGAGTTGAGGAACTACAACAAGCGAATTCGAATTGAACGGCATCAACAAGTGGGTATCAATAAATATGTTGCCACAAGATTTGACTCCAATTTTCAACAAACAAGCGAGCTTTAGCAACGACAAATTCCACACCAACCGAATAGGTCTAGGCAAGCAATGGATACAAGGCGAATACAAGTTCAAATCACGTGACTCCATAATCAAGAAATCAGAATAATTGGAGGCACCAAAGCAGGTAATAATAGCATCAAAGTCTGAATTTAAGGCACCAACGAATTTGCATAGCATACGGTACGTGACCACTGATTGGGTTTAATAAGTTGAATGGCACACTTGATACTCATGTGGAATAACAGTTACAAGCAAACGACAAAAAGGATAGCCGCAACAAGAGAATCTAAACTAACCAATGAAACTTATCTCAAGCAAGATGATGTCAAAATAAGACTCCGAATGAGATACGAGGAACATTCATCAACATCAATAGCAAATGTGTCACATGATACTTTGCCACAAGATTTTGAATATTCCCAAGAAAAGCTAAGGACAGCTTGTGCGATAATTAACCAAGATGTCAAGAATTTCATTAGGTCAACAATATGACAAACTCTGGGGAAAACAATCTACAGTACGATTTTAACAAGATTCAGCTAAGCCAACAAAAGAATGTAACAAGAGAAACAACTCTTATGAGATCACGCTCGGAACATCACCATCTATCATAGATACAACCAGTCTCTTCCCGAATCATATCAATCCTCGCCATGCTTAAATTAAAGAAGTAAAAAACGACACTTGCATATGGAATGATTAACCCCTAATCTCGGCAAATATGATCTATCGATACTTCTTTACATGCGCGGACTAAGATTTCTTATTTTTTATTCCAAACATGAACAAGAATGGGATTCTCAATGAGTGAAATGCTTCCGAATCAAAAGTATTGTAGTGAGTGAGTAGAACGACTAGAAAAAGATGATACCTCAAACAAGTGATGTTTCTAAGAGCTAGAGAGTAGTAGGAGGGGGTAGTTTAGCTATGGAACTACATCTGCCACTTCGGTGTACGTTTATGCTGCTGTACTGAACTCGACTCACCATGCACTCCCGATCTCTGAGGACAATTTCTCGCCATGTGGCCAGGTTCGCGACAAACATAACAAAGCCTATCAAGCTGTGGAACTCCTTGAACCCTAGATAAGGTAGGTGACCTAAGGTTAATCTGATTCAGTGAGGGCTGATTTGGTTCCCTTTGCCTTTTCCTCCCCTGACTTCCAAAATTTCCTGGCGGCGTACTTACGCTAACAGTTAGTTGCCTTTGGGCATTCTGAGGTTGCAGCTGAATAGCGATTTGCCTAGTTCCCGGCTGCTGCACCAAACCCAACTCATCCCGTATTATCTTCCTTTGAGGACAGTTCCACGTGGCATGGTCAAGCTCCCCACAAGTGAAACAAGACCTTTCTTGGCGCCCCGGACATTGAGAACGGATATGGCCAGGCTGACCACAACGATGACACACAACCTGACGTTTGAGGACAACTCCCCTGGTTTCAGAACGAGAAATGGTTTCAGACCGTGCAAAGACTGACACAATTCCCTCGGTGTCTTCCCTCCTGAACTCTCAACACTCTCAGAAGATAATCCTGCACTGACGGCTCGACGGCTAATTCCCCCCACATTCACACGAATCTGCGCTCCCTCCAGAATCTCAACACCTTTCGTACCCTCAACGATCTCAGGGAACATCGCTTCCTCCCTAGTACACTGACTCACCTCATCCCTCCTGTAAACATTACGGCCCTGGTAATCATGGTCCCCGATCTCACCCAACCTAACTCCACGCCTCGATGACATTCTACTGCGAAAGTATAAAAGACGAAATCATCATAATAAACGAAATCATCAACATTAGTGTAGACACCCCAATTTGGACCTATTAACTATCCTTAATTTGTGCCATCGAGGCTCCCCGATGATGAAAATGAATCAAAACAGGCCTTGGACGAACTTGGACAATGCTTCTTGGACTTTTCCAAAATCAAAACATTCCTTTTCCCCGACACCCTGAGGGTAAAATTGGCACACTTTTTGGCATATAAAATAACTTTGAATGAAATCAATTGGGTTAAAAAGAGGACTCAACGAGCTTTCCAACGCTTCAAAAAACACCCAAAACCGAGTTCGGGAGTGTCCGTGGCGCCCTTCTGAAGTTAGGCTGCCACTCTAGAGCGCTCGGGAACACTCCCAAGCGGTCGGGACAGCCACTCTAGAGCGCTCGGGACCACTCTAGAGCGCTTGGGAGTGCTGACAGGCCAATGCATATTGAGCTTGGCTTTGACCATGGCTTTTCCGGCTTTTTAGTCCGTTCAACATTCAAACCTGCATATCCCAGGCCTGCCTGAGCCAGCAGGAATCTCATGATGCCTTTTGCCCTCCCCAAAACATTTTTTCTTTTCATTTTCATTTGATTTTCAAGCTAAAATCCTAATTTTCCCTCCCCTATATATACCCCTCCATTCCACATGCAAAAGGGCCACGAAATTTCTCCATCTCACTCCCATGTTTTCAGAAACCCTTGTTCCTTATCACCCTCAAACATTTTTCAACTTCCACCTTCAAACAATTTTCAAAGAAAAATCCAAGAAAATCACAAAAACATTTTCACTCTTAGATACATTCCAAGACTCCATTTCTCACTACTTTTCAGCCCTCATTCAAGCATTCAAGTCAATCCAAGAAGTCTTTTTCAGGCACAAAAGGTATAAAGTTCCTCTTTATACTTGAAAAGTCCACTGTTTTTCTCCTTCTGAGGGAGATCAGGGACTCACACCAGTTCCTCATACAGGTTGTGAGCCACCTAATCTTGGTTTAAACACAAGAGCAAAGGGGCATGAAGGCATTTTCTGTACTGGTTACTGTAGGGACTCCCGAGCGCTCGGGACTACTCCCAAGCGCTCGAGAGTGACTCCGGTCCTGTTTCCCTCTTCCAAGCATTTAAATGGACATGCATGGGTGGTGGAATGTGTTTGAGGCCTTTTAACCCCTTTTGAGGTGTGTTGGTACAGATGATCTCCCTTTTTCAGAGAAAAATAAAGAAGATCATCTCCCTTTAAGGACATGCAAAAGAGTTTTACTCGAGATCTAAAAAGATAAATTTTCATGTTTCAAAAGCATAAGATCTGATGTGCCAGCATGCTACATTGAGTATATTTGTTAGTTGAAATCAGTCCTGGGGTGTAAACTACTTCCGAGTGCTCGAGATCACTTTAGAGCGCTCGAGAGTGTTTGCATGTAAGCTTAGTCCATTTTTCTCCCAGTCTGATTCTCGTACTGCCTTTACATGTCCACGCATGTGTCCCTTTATCTCTTAGAACTGTAAACTCATCTTTAAGGAGGCAAGGATGCATGGCTTGGAAGAATGGGGTCTGATCCCATTCCACTAAGTCCTCTGTTGAGCCTGTAACATGCTTAAGATTATTCCTGTTTACATTTTTCGTATTGTATCTTGTTGTACTAACAAAGTTTGCAGGTTGAGCATGTAACACTGCCAAGCGCTCGGGAGTGAAGTCCCAAGCGCTCGACTCCACTCCTGAGCGCTCGAGAGTGAAACCACTGACAGGGTTCCAACTTTCTGTTATTTTATATTTCCTTGTCATTTTGTCATCCACTGAGCGCTCGGGTGGCGAACCACAAATCCGGGTGGCGACTCTTCAAAATTTTTCGAATCGATTCTAAAAGGCGAGGCGTTTCTTTTCGGGCCGCCCCGATTCCACCCGGGGCTGTGGTAACCCACAATTAGTCACATCACTATATGATATAAGTCTCCGACATTTCTAACATACATCAACAATTCTGCACAATTCTATTGTAATACATATGCAATGTCGGATCGATGTACTGACTCTTTCATGCAAGCACACATGTGATTTTGTAAGAAGATGCAGCGATTTTTGAACCCATGAGACTAAAAGCCTCCCCACGGTCTCGAGGTGTTCTAAACCTATACTCTGATACCAAGTTGTCATGCCCTCGATTTTCAACATAAATAATAATGACATTTGATAATCTGAAATCCTCACAGGAGTTACAATTAATAACCCAAAAAGGTAGTTCAGTCCCCAATTCTATAAATTACAGAGTCCCAAGTAGATAAAGATAATACAACGCGGATTATTTTACAAAGATAGTGGAGTACTTCCAAAATTGCTTTAATCAATAACAACAGCATGCACTCCAAGCACTCCATGATGATGACCTGCAAAATATATGAAAATGATAGGTTGAGCTACACTAGCCCAGTAAAAAAGTCTACGCAAGCTCTATATGCAAATGAGATGAATCAAGCACCATAAGTAAGTAAACATAGACTGAAATGCCCAAAGTACGAATGATTGCCAACGAGTCACCAACTATAGTCTAAGCGTTCTTGACTTCACCTCAAAGTCACTAATCGTCTGCTTCTTTAACTATATACGTTAATAAACTCACGTCATTCCATATTTGTCTGTAATCAATTTAAAACATCTTATTATTCTTCGTACGATGCTATAACCTTTCCCGTGTCCACATTGATCATCATCAAATCCCCTTTTCTTTTTTTGAAAAACCTTTCCTTTCTTTTAATCAGGTGTTTCCCATCGTTAGTAATCACTTGGGTCACCCGGGTCTAATTCCCTCGAGCGCAAGGTCACCCCGAGTCTATTCCCTCAAATATAACAATCAATTGGGTCACCTCAGGTCTATTTCCATCGAGCGCAGGGTCACCCCGAGTCACCTCGGGTCTATTTCCCTCGAGCGCAGGGTCACCCCGAGTCTATTCCCTCAATAATAACAGTCAATTGGGTCACCTCGGGTCTAGTTCCCTCAAGCGCAGGGTCACCCCGAGTCTATTCCCTCAATAATAATAATCATTGTTCAGTCATTTCAAATTGTTCTATCCTAACATTGATTTGCTTCAAGCTTTTAAAACGATCTATCAATCCACCACATGGATTACATTTCAAACGTTCCAAACTGTCAACCATGTCAAGACTCCAACCAATTAATTAATACACGCCCTTCCCTTTAGGCATACCACGATACCACACGTCCTCACCGTACCTCTATGTACAACCCCGTACCTTCACACACCACATATCAACCCATGACTAAACTCTGCGGTGCCCGGTCTTCTAGTTTCTATACTTGGAGTCCGTAAAGCGTATGCTAAACGAATCTAAACGATTCAACGTGTCGAGAGAAAAAGGATTGCAATACTACTTATCGGATCCCTAGACATCCTCAGGTGAATCGTTCGTATTTCAATGTGTAATAAGGTTCGTTTCTCATTTCTTAACACAACGAGTTCATTCTAGTCCACTAGATACCACTCTAAGCGTGAGACAAGTAATACTCTTTAAGACACTTGAAAGAATGTGTAAACAAACCCATTAGGATCGACGAGAAGTTTCAAAATGTGATTTGAAAGATATAGGAAAGCAGCTGAAAGATACTGCAGCAGCTCAATCAAGCAGCTCAATCAATCAAGCAGCTCAATCAATCAAGCAGCTGAAAGCAGCTCAACCTACTGGTAGGTATTCAATTCCTACCGGTACAAAATGGAGACAGGAAGGCCAACATTTGAATGGACGATTTTCGCACTTGACGGGTATTCAATTCCTACCGGTACAAAATGGAGACAGGAAGGCCAACATTTGAATGGACGATTTTTGCACTTGACCGGTATTCAATTCCTACCGGTACAAAATGGAGATAGGAAGGCCAACATTTGAATGGACGATTTTTGCACTTGACCTACTGGTAGGTAATGGACGATTTTTGCACTTGACCTACCGGTAGGTATTCAATTCCTACCGGTAGAGATTAAATACGTTGAACTTGACCTATCGGTAGGTATTCAATTCCTACTGGTAGACATTGAATACGTTCAGCAGCTTTTGAGTTACTGCTGTACGTTTGAGCTGGTTATATAGGAATTTCTCAACCGACCTACCGGTAGACATTCAATTCCTACCGGTAGAGAGAGTAACTTACAGACGATTTTTGACAGACAATTTCAAGTTTCGATCCAACCTCAATAACAACAAACACAAACTCGAACAAGGCAGAGAAATACTTAAATAACATATAAAGAGAGGTAGAATTCCCTACCTCTAGCATCCAAGCCGAAACCGAAGAGATTGAGCAAGCCCTAGCTTCTGGAATCCAAACCGAACAAAATACTCCCAACCAAGCTCTATCCAACGAGATACGAGCTCCAATACGCAAGTAGAAGATGAGGTGGAGGTTGATTGTTGTGGGTTTTGAATTTGGAGATGAGTTGTTGAGTGAGGGAGTGTGAGAGATAGAGAGAGTCGAGAGAGAGCGTGAGAGACTGAGAGATGGAGAGAGGAGGAAATGGGAAATGAATTCCCTGCTACACACGCATATACACACATGCACTAATTGCACTAACAACCATATCTTTCAACCTTTTGCACGTTTAACCTCCACATTCACATTCACGTCATTTTCACCCCTTTTCCTCAATTACAAGCATTAAAATTAAATAAAGAAATTTACGGGTCTCTACACCACGAGCCCTCGTATGTCGCTTGCCAAGACCGCTTAACTAAACTACATATCAAGGAGTTAACACCCCTCGTTTAGACCAAAATAGCTAGGTTAATTTTAATTCCAAAAACCATGATTTTAAACTTGAAGGTTTGAGAACCAAATAACCACCTAAGTCATTGGGGAAAGATTAACCCAAGACTTAGCCAAATAACTACTCACACATAGAGAAAAGACTAGAAAGCGTGCTAGAAGAAGAAGAAGAAAACACAATTAACCGATAGAAATGGAAATAAACTTGATATTAATGAAGATCTAAAGAGTAGCTACAACTTTAATGCTTGGGAATTTAACAAACAACTAGTACTTACTTGAGTTGTTGAGGAATTAAAGACAAAAGCTTGAGAGCAATGAAAATGGAGTTCTAAAAAGTTAAAAGACTTAAAGTTAAAGCGAAGGTAGATACACATTGCGAGGGAGAGCCCTATATATACACATGGGCTTTCTCTCTCTACAATAGTCAAAATATCCCAAAAAACTAACCTGTTCAAAGAAAGTTTCCATAAATGGAAACCTTGAATCGATACCATCCAACAAAGGTATCGATACCCACAAGTTGGTGATTCCCCGTAGAAGACTGGTATCGATACCATTTGGAAAAGGTGTCGATACCCTTAAGGCTAGACAACTTCTGGACCAAAATGGAACAAATAGTATTGATACCCTCATGGGAGTTATTGATAACAATGGTAGAAATTGCAGATTTCCATATTGAACTTCCTTCCTTGCCTTTGACAACTCCAGAGCATCCTCCGGGGCATCGCCTCTTGATTCTTGGGACTTGGTGGCATAACATCACATGGCCTCGGGTGTTCAGTTAGCCTTGGGACTATCCTTGTCACCAAAATACGTGATATTTGCACGTTTCACCTATAAAGCTCAACAAAATACCTCACGTACAATATCGAATAACAACGATAAATTAAACGTACATACGCTACAAACTAGAGGGCTAAAGCACCAAGATTGCACAATATTGGTTGCTCATTAGTTAAACCCAATATGCAATATGAGCAGATTGAGTTCGGTTACAAGTGGGCAGATTTGGGCGGGTTAAAAAATATGAGTTGGGATTACCACCTGTAAACAATTAAAATACGGTTCGATTTTGGTTTTAAACCACGATTTGGAGAAAATAGAGGACTTATTGTTGGCTGGGCAAGATATGTGTAGACACCCCAATTTGGACCTATTAATTATCCTTAATTTGTGCCCTCGAGGCTCCCTGATGATGAAAATGAATCAAAACAAGCCTTGGACAAACTTGGACAATGCTTCTTGGACTTTTTCAAAACCAAAACTCTTCTTTTTCCGACACCCTGAGGGTAAAATTGGCACACATTTTAGCATATAAAATAACTTTGAATGAAACCAATTGGGTTAGAAAGAGGACTTAACGAGCTTTCCAACGCTTCGAAAAACACCCAAAACCGAGTTAGGGAGTGTCCGTGGCACCCTTCTGAAGTTGAGCAGACACTCCCAAGCGCTCGAGACCACTCTAGAGCGCTTGGGAGTGCTGACAGACCAATGCATGTTGAGTTTGGCATTTGACCATGGCTTTTCAAGCTTTTCAACTCATTCAACGTTCAAACCTGCATATCCCAGGCCTGCCTGGGCCAGCAGAGCATCTCATGATGCCTTTTCTGCCCCCCAAAACATTTTCCCATTTTATTTTGATTTTCTTTTCAAAATTCAAACATTTTCTCCCCTCCCCTATATATACCCCCATCTTCTACACCACCAAGGCCACGAAATTTTACTCTCTCTCTCTACTATCTTCTGAAAATTTCAGTCTCTCAAACTCTTTCTAAAACCCATCATCTTCTCAAGTATTTTTCCAAGAAAAACACAAAAACATTTTCAAGTCTTTGATACATCTAAAACTCCTTTCCTTGTTGTTTTTAAACCATTTTCAAGCACCAAAATCAGTCCAAGAAGCCAAGTTCAAGTCAAGCATAGGTATAAAATCTCATTTTATACTTATAGTCTACTGTTTTTCCACTTCTGAGGGAGATCAATGGCTTGTATCAGTTCCTCATACTGGTTATAAGTTCATTTGATCTTGGTTTGATAACAAGAGCAAGAGGAGCACAACGAAACCAAACTTTTTCTGGGCACTGCGTGCACTCCCGAGCGCTCGGGACCGTTCCTGAGCGCTTAGGAGTGCTGTTGCCACTCAAACCTTGTTTTGTTCATTATGTATTTCATTTTCTATTTGCAGTAGACACTGGGTGTGCACTGGTCCCTCCAGAGCCCAGTTAGGTTTGCTTTTAGTTGCAAGGAGGCATGATTTGGATGGTTAGAACCTGTTTCTAGTCATTTAACCCCTATGCTGAGCATATTCATGTTTAAATAGTTTTTGTATTCTTGCTTAAAATATCATGTTATATCTGTGCTAACCAAATTTGCAGGATGGCTTGACAGTGGTCCCGAGCGCTCGAGACCACTCCTGAGCGCTCGGGAGTGATTGCATGCTATCTCAGTTCACTCTTTCTACTATCTTGTTATTTCCTGCCTTTGTATGTCCCTGCATGTGCCTATTTACTCTTTTAAACTGTAGATCAGCTCTTGTAGAGACAAGGATGCATGGCTTGAAAGATTAGAATTTTATCCCAGTTCATCGAGCCCTCTGCTGAGTCTGTAACATGCTTAAAATCATATCATTTTATAGCTGCAGCATGGTATTCTGTTTGTACTAACAAAAATTTGTAGGTTGGATATCAGCACTCCCAAGCGCTTTGGAGCATGCCCGAGCGCTCGGGAGTGAAGTCAGAAGCAGATCTTCAACCCTTTGTCATCCTGCATTTTATCCTCTGCCATTTTACCATTCACTGTACACCTTGCACATGCATGCACTGTTATCTTTTGGTATTTGTACATACTTGCTAGTTGGTCTAATGAAACAAAATCCTTTCGAAAAATCCCACAAACGTTTAGTAGAGACCGATCTCGTATCGGGCGAGGGGGGTGCCGTAAAACCCTTCCCCCTCGTAACGTGGCTTCCGAACCCTTTTTCGAATCTCTGGTTTTCAATTCAAATCAATCAATTTTCAATCAAAACTGTTTCTCGGGTGGCGAACCATAAATCCGGGTGGCGACTCTTTAAATTTTTCAACTCGATTCTAAAAGGCGTGGCGTTTCCTAATGGGCCGCCCCGAAACCACCCGGGGCTGTGGTAGCCCACAATATGGATGCACTTTAGGTTTACGACATTAGCTTTATATAGAATGCGAATAGGTTTTCCTGTATAGAAAGTTAGGGTAATTAGTCTTGATAGTGAAGGAATTATAGGAATATGAATGGAATTGATGTACATGTATAGATTTCTAGAGAAATTAAGGAATTGGACAGTGGAAGTTGATTGATCTGGCAATCCCATGTAATTTTTGTGTATAATATAATAATTATAGGAAATTAGGAACAGGTTGTGATACATAGAAGCTAAGTCTAAATTACCTTGACAGGGAAGGAAAACTAAATGTCATGGTGAATTTAATAGGATCAATAAATTATAAAAGTAGTTGACTAAAGACTTATTTGGTGAATAATAATTAAATTACATATATATATATATATATATATGTGTGTGTGTGTGTGTGTATTATACGATTCGGATCGGTTTTGAACTATAACCGTGGACGTGAATCCACAAACCAAACCATATAACGTGATTTTTAATTTTTTTTAACCATGACCAAACCATACAACTAAACAACCGAACCAAATGTTTCGGTTTGCATTGGTTTGGACTGGATTCTTGATTTGACGGATTTTTTGCTCACCCTTAGTAAATATTTGTTCATTCAATTCAATTACATTGCCCCACGTAATCAAAACAGTGGCCCCAATTAATAGAATATAGTGACGTGGCGCAATGTAATTGATTTGGAGAAAACAAATATTTACATAGTCGTCACACCTTCTTCCTCCTCTCTTTCCCCTCCCTCCCCCTAGGGTTTAAACCCAAAATGGGGCAGCGGGAGGGGAGGAATCATGCCTTGCCTTCAGATGTGGTTTCCTTTCCCCTACTGCACCCTAAACGCTCGCCATCTTTGTCGCTCCGCTTTTTGGGTTGCAGCAGCGAGTCGTCGGTGGTTTCATTTTTAGTTATTTATGCTTTTGGTGGCTGTCGTGGGTCTATCCCTTTTGGTGGAGAAATTTTTTAGTGCCCGAGCGGGTACCACATGGTACCTTCTCGGTGCATCCGGGCCATCAATTTCGGTTTTGGACGGCTGGAATTTGGAGAGAGAAAAAAGAGAGAGAAAGAGGAGAGAGAGTTTATGGGTGAGAGAAGAGAGAGAGTGTTTCAATCTGGGCTGTCCTATATACTTTTGGATGGCTCGGATGTACCCACTTGGGCACCACGTTAGCTGAGTGACGTGGTACCCACCCGGCATTGAAAAATTTATCCTTTTGGTGGGGCTTTCTCCAGTTGGTTTATCCACGCCAGCGTTTTCTCTCGATTTGGTTTTTCCAGACCCAGGCAGTGGATAATAATCTGAAGTTTGGTTATGAGTTTGTGGTTTTGGATTGGTATCCAGTCTCACCGTGTCTATGAGATTTGCTGGCTTTTGTCATCTCACGTCCAGAGCTTGTGCTGACAGCAGGGGCTCGCATCGGAGTAGAGTCCAGATGTTCGTGACAATGAGGACCTGTCCATTGGTGTTTGATTGTTCGCGATTCGTGGTCTTGTGACAGGAGCATGCCAATGATTTTGACTTTGTTGGGTAGCAATTCCCGGGGGATTTCCACTGGCATTTGTTGGGTAGCAGCACCGATTGCTTATCTGCTAGTGTGTCGAGGTTGTTTGGTATGGAGTCTAATTTTTGGACTGTTTCCTTGCCGTCGTGGTTTCTTGTTTTATTATTTTGGGACAAGACTTCCTTGATGTAATGGATTTTTTTTTGTAATTTATAAACTGTTATGGTTGTGGAAAAAATAAAAAACAGAATGTTCACGGTTTGGAAAGGGGGGAAGGAGATGAGTTATTGGGTTGTCTGGGGAGAAATTTTGGAAGGGTTTTAGCGGTTGTCTGGTTGAGTTGCGTGTGGAAATTTATAAGGGCAATTAGGTCATTTAACATTGGAGTTGTATTTTGAAATTAATTGCAAAATACAAGTGATTGGAAAATTATTAACGGATTGTATGAAGAAAATAGTGGATTGCGAATGGCGGCCGCTATTGAACCTCGCTATTGGTACAGAGATCTGTGCATAGATTGTGTACAGATTTTTATGTAGAGCTTACTATGGATTCCACACAAGTGATCCAAGTTGTTCACTATGTTTAAAACATTTTTTCAAGGGCCCTCGTGAAAAACTAGCTCAATCCGACACTTATAAGTGCTTGATCTAATCATCTAACTTTTAATTTGGGTTTTTAGAGAATGAAAAGTTAGACGATTAGATCGAGTACTTATAAATGTTGGATTGAGCTGATTTTTTGCGGAGGCACTTGAAAAAATGTTTTAAACATAATGAACGGCTTGAATTACTTGTGTGGGATCCATAGTAGATCTCATATAAAAATCTGTACACGATCTGTGTACAGATTTCTGTACGAGTAGACTTTCTGATATTTTTAGCTCTTGTTCACCAAGCCGAGCATAGACGACGTAAAATATAGTGGGACAGTTTTGGAGCTGGAAAGCAAAGCGCCTCTTGGCGCAGACGATGGAGCAGCAACCGCCTTTCCTCGACCACCCTCCCAGGTATGTCCCTCTTCCCCACCACCGTCCTTCACCAAACCACTCCGAAGACATCAATTTCTACCCCCATCTACTTCCCCCTCCCCCACCACTACCACCACCGCCGCCGCCGCCGCCTTATAATAACCAACAATCGCACTTCCCTTTCCCCAATCACCCCCGCCCGATCGAGGACCATCTTAGAATCCCCCCCTACCACCACCACCACCTCCTCCACCCGCCGCCGCCTAAGATTTTCGATAAAAAATTTGATAATTCCTTCCCAATTTCCCGCTCCGAGTCCTCCTGGATGGACCCGCCTAGGGTTCCGCCCCATAATCTTATCCAATTTGATAACCCTACTAGTCATGTTCTAGATTCTAGTCTTAGGTTTAGAGATGATTTCATTGACGACGTTGGATTTAAACCTGATCATGATGATGAAGAATTCTTAAGGAATAATACCAATGATGTTGATACTAGTTATCGTATCTGCCGTTACCATCTTTACGATCCTCATTCTAGCGGATCTTCTAGGAACTTTGCATTTGGTGATTCACATTTTTGTAGCCCTAATAAAAAATCGAGAGATTATGGGTCAACTGTGGGAAGTTATCAGTCTTTTCGTGGTTTCGCGATGGACAATGATAGGATTAGGAGTAATGGTAGTGACGAAAATAGGCGATGGGTTGGTCATGCTCGGCCGCCTTCCAGAAGTTCATCTGATGCTTGTCCCATGGATGGTGAGAACAAAGCTTTTGATAATTCCAGTGGGCTCCAAATTGGGTTCTCCAGAAGGGTGCCTCATGTTTATGATTCTGGTAAATTTAGGGGTAGTAGAGAAGGTAACCAAGAATTTCGTCAAAGTCGCAGAAAGGAAATAGAGAGGACGAGTGCCTTACGCAGGATTCAATTTTGTAAGTCTACTAAGCGTAATAGAAATGGTGAACAAAAATTTCCTACACTTTGCTCTAATGATTCAGGCCCCAGTACCTTTAGAAGTAGAGGTCCCGTTGCTCATACCGATACCAGAGTGGAGCCAGATGGAGAGGGAAGCCCAGTGGAGCTTGATGTGTCATTCAAATCTAATGCATTGGTAGCCAAGGCTATTGTGGCATCTCCAAGTTGTGGAGTCGAATCTAATAGGAAACTCCCGGGGCCAGAGTTAGACCATTCAAATTCACCACTAAGCAAATTGAACAGCTCCACAAATGGTTTTGATTGTCCCGCTATTTCTTACAAGAAATCAAAGCAGTCAGGGGGGAATATTAAGGATCCTGGGGGTCGAGATGTGTGTGATATTTTTTCACAACCTTCTTCGCACCACACATTGGAGTTACCTGGAAGAAACACAATGAAAGAGCCTGTTTCAGATAAGGGTGTCGATTCTATTGGCTCAGTTGGGACATCTTCACTCGGGGTTAAGAAGAAGGAAGTCAACTCATATGTATTAAGGTCACTGGCGATGGACAAAAATGTTGATCTCGTCAAAGAGAATAGATCCCTTAGTGGTCCACCCACCGCCTCACAGGTTGGTGAGGACAGTATGCGTTCAAGAGAGAAAAGTGCATCAGCTGGTATGGTTTTGGTGCACAATGTTGATATGAAACCTTCTCCTAATGAAGTAACTGCGTTCCTGGATCATATTATAGAGAATTATACTGCGGGGTCTACAGTTTCAGATAAAGATGGAATTGAAGTTGATTCTGGTGGATCTCATGTCCAGAATAGTAAGACAACAAGAAAAAGCTCTACCCGTCCTTTTGGTTCTTCAAATCCTTTAAAAATCAATGTTGATGAGGGTACTGTAATAGCAGATACTTCAATTGATTTGCAGACAATTTCATATTATGCCAGGGGTCCAGCTGAATTACAAAATGGAAGTGCTTTTACTGGTAGTGGTCAGGTGGGTGATTTTAGCCACAAGATTGAACCTCCTGTATTTCTTCAGAATGGTTTCTTAAAAGGACAGTTAGAGGCTAACAATATTTCTAGTCCAGAGGAAATCAGAAGTGATGGGGTTCCTGTCAATTTACTCGCCACTGTTAGTAATGTACATAATGATTCAAGTTCCGACAATGGGCTTCTTAGAGGGCAACTGAAAATTACTGTTTCAGACATCGATGCTGTGGGCACTGATTCCATGTTTAATGAGGCTACTGTAATGGCAGGAAGTGTTGATGTGGAAGGATTTCCTAGGGCTGTTCCTTTAGTTGAAAGCAAGGCTATTGTGGGTTTAGAGGAAACCAGTATCCAGGAGGGTGTCTCTGATGGATATAGCTCCAATGATAATGCAACTACCACCTCAGGTTCTGACAATGGTTCGAGAAATTCTCAAAGTAAGTTTTCCCCTTCTGGGAATGGTTACCTTGATGATACTAGCAAGGAGTCAGATCCCGATAGTGCCACTGAATTGCATGAGAATGTTGCCTTGGAAGGAGCTCCAAAAGCCACGATGCTAGTGGGAGGTGATCTACATGTTGGTTTTGAGAAGGGGTGTACATCTAATAAGAGGAAAGATATCAGTCGTTTGCCAAGTCCAAGCTCCGGTGACATGCCTGAGAATCCTGTAGGTACAACTTTGAGTTTTCCTGCCATGGATGTTAATTTTGCAGAAGAGGATTTGGTGGGTGCTGGGAACTTTAGTGCTGGCTCTCAAAGCTGTACAGACAAGGACAGGATTGTCCGTGGTTACAGTCCAATTAAAGGTTCAGATGACAATGATGTTTCAGGAAAAGGAAGTATCAGGATTAGCCAAAATACAACTTCTTCCAAGTATACAAAGAAGAGGAAAATCTCTGCACCAGTTTCACCTTTGCCAATGCTGTCTGAGATCCAGGAGGAGAGCTGTAATGCTGGTACCTTCACTTCGAGTGCGAAACTGCCTTCACTTAGAGACATGGTGTGTAACATTCACCAAGAGGGTTCTTCTAGATTTCCATCTTGTTCAGAGTCTTGCCCTATGTTGCTTGAAAATTCTAAGGCAGGAGCCTCATTTGAGGCTGTAGGCTTTGTGGGAGATGGCCTTTGTAATAATGTTTCAGAACTTGAGCAGAACGAAAAAAGTGATCTGGTTATGACCATAGAGAATGCTTTTGGTAAGGAAAAAGGAGGTAGGGGTAAGTCTGTGGAGGAGCCTGGAGTGGTTCGAACAGAGATTGTTCAGCAGAGAAATCCGGTAGAAATTCAAACTCTAGACAGAGATCAGAGCCTGCCTTTTAAAGATGTGGAATGTGAGGCTGATTTGTTTGTTAAGAATGGTTTGCCCTCTGTCTCAAACACTCTGTCTTTATATGAACATGATGGCGGTGTCTCCACTTCCGATTTGCACGATGCAGTCATGGAGTCTGCACCTGATAAACTATTCAACATGGACGCTAAAGGAACACCGTCCACTGCCACTGCATCAAAGATTGTCAATACTGAAATAACACTTGGTCAAGTACTGAATGACAATGGTTGCGTGCATGAAAGAAAACAAAATGAAAAGCTTGTCCTTGAAGATCTTTTGTCGTCAAACTTGTTGAATACATCTCTGCAGAATACCACAGCCGACAAGAAACCAGGTCATGCTGTGGGAAGTGTTCCCTCAAAAAACACTGAGGTGGGCCCTCAGGATGCTAGAGAAACAACTCATGGTTTGAATTCTATGAATAACACGAGAAAGAACCAATTGGCTTCAGTAGTCCCTAGCATTTTTCCAGGTCATTTGTTAAAGAAAATGGCCCCATCAAGCCACAGAACAAAACCAAGAACGTGGCATCGATCTACGAATCCCTCTACTTCGTCTCATCCGGGGAAAAGCTCATATCCAAACCCTTTTCCTCCACAAGGGCAGCAGGCTTCAAACATCGGAAAGGATCAAACTGCTGCTTACATTCGTAAAGGTAACAGTCTTGTGAGAAAACCTTCTCCATTTGCTGCTCCTACTGTCTCTCATGGTTTGACTTCATCTGTCTATCGGTTGTACCCTCCGATTGTAAACGAAATAAAGGAAAAGACAGGACTGGATGCTACTCTTGAAAGGTCCAAAACACCACCATTACCCTGCAGCACCAAGTTATCAAATTGCATGACATCTTCACCATTGGCAGATCCTCTATCAAATGGTTGCTCTGAAACTGACTCAGATCCATTAACACGAAAAGTAAATGCGGACGTGTCAAAGGTTTACCATGATGCTCCAAATTCTACAGGTACTAGTGAATATCAAAATGGTCAATTCACCTACTCTGTAACCCAGAGTGTACAAGATGATAAAAACTCAGTGTCTAGGGAATTGAAGAAGATATTGTATGTAAAGAGAAAATCAAATCAGTTGGTTGCAGCTTCAGGTTCTAGTGATGTGTCTCGTCAGAATGTTGACAAGACTGAAGCCCCATCCAATAGTGGTTACTATAAAAGGAAAAAAAACCAGATCATCAGAAAGTCGTTCAAAATCACTCAGAAAGTGGGCTTGCCTGATGATATGTTAATCTTAGAGGGGAAAAAGGCTCTACCAGTTATTCAAAGCAGTTCTAGTGGACGGCGGTCTGGTAAAGGTACGATTTCGGAACTAGTTCATCAAGTTTTGCTTATTCTTTTGGTTCCTAGCATAGAAGCAGGCTTGCAGTGACAAAGTGATTCATTAATTTGGTCTTTTCTATGTGAGTAAATTATAGATGCGTCATGCAATAGGGACATGATTTTTGTGTGCTGTCTTCATTGAATATCTAATACAAATGCCTTAGAGGCTCCATCCTAGTTAGTTGTCAGTATTTGCCTGTTTCCTGGTCAATTGAGATCAGGACACAAAAACACCGAGGCTTATGTTGTGCAGTCGACTATTGCTTAATTCTGACTAACTGCTGTCTGCTGTTGATTTGACGTATGTTGAAGCACTGGTCTCATTTATCAGCATTGTTGGTCACACATGGAAATCATGTTTCTTGGTCGTCCCAGTCCAGGGATTTGAGATTGGCAATTTTTTAAAAAAAAATGAGAAAGATATTATGGTAATTGAAGAATTAATGCTGGATTTTAATTTAGCTAGTTTTTCAATGTGTGTGTTTGTTCAGTCATGCTGTATGTGTTATTTGATCTATGCAAAACCTGGGGATCTTAACATCTCTTTAATTGCTGTTCTTCTTATAGTTAAAGCCTTAAAGGTACTTTGGCGAATAGTAAGCTTTTAAGATGACTTACCTTTTAGCGGGTTCTATTGTTTACTATCAGTACAACTGAGTCATGCCTTCTAATCAATCACGACTATTGAATATCTATGGCTAAAACATCCCTTAAGTTCACTATGTTTATATATTGCATCTGAGGGATTATAGGGTGTTGTTCTGAGAATAATTGTACAGTTCCATATGACATGATCAAATAGGTAGGCAAGACTTAGGCAGGTCAACATTTTACAGGTTTGGGAAAGACATGTAAACCTTCAAAATCCTCATTGGTGTGGACACTACGTGGTGCACAGTCATTAAAGAAAGAGAATACGTTGATAAATCAGGTGTGGCCACACCTTTTTCCGTGGAAAAGAGCAACTTACCGGAGAAGTTTAATACATACATCAGCGTCCACTCCTTCTAATACTTCGTTATCTACAATCAGGTATGTTAGCATTTAGTTCTGTTTCTGTTATTATTCTGTGGCTCCATACTTTACGTTAACTCCACATGTTAGACCCAAGAAAGTAATGGATGATCGTATTTGTTCAGTCGGAAATTGCTGCTTTCGAGAAAAAGGGAGACTATTTACACAAGGTCTACCCAGGGATTTTCTTTGCGAAAATCCAAGGTACTAAGCGTTGGTGGGGCTAGTTTGAAGTGGTCAAAATCCATTGAGAGGAAGTTAAAAAAGGCAAATGAGGTTAGTGTGGTACTATTAGCCTGGAATATCCTTTTTTAACTACTTCGAATTTTAACTGATAGTTGGTTCCTGCTGGAAGGGAACTGTTTTCAATCTACTTAATTGGTATTGACTTCTGTTTTTTTCTAGGAAGCTACACTAGCTGTGGTTGCAGTAGAAAAGAAGAAAAGAGAACAGAATGGTGCTGGTGCTGTTACAACTGGAGCAAAACATAGAAACCGTTCTTCCCGTAAGTTGGTTCATAGTATAGAGCTATGCCCAGGTATGCCATTAAATAGTCCTGGAGTGGCAGATATATTTTTTTCCCCAGTGTTACTTGAACTGAACTTTGTGAGAGAATGAACACTTGTCAAAACAAAATGTGATAGAACGACTGCTATCATCAATTGTGGATTGAATGCTCCCTTCTCTACATGTGTGGTTTACAAGGATGCTCCTGTGAGTATTGAACTAGAAAGTCCAAAAATTAAGCAATATCAAACGGTTTGCTATCGTGAAGTCGATATGTTTGCATCTGATAGAACCTTCTGGCCGTGTGTTTTTTGACAAGAATATTGAAGAATTATTCTTGATATTGTTGTAGTGCTTTGACTTTCTAAAGTATCTAAATACGTCACAGGAGAGCGTATATTCCGTGTTGGTTCTGTCCGATACAAAATGGATCCGACAAGACGGACACTTCAGAGGATTTCAGGTGCCCTACTAATTCATTTCATTGGGCTTGAGTTATATCTATATTCTTTCTAGTCCTCCTTTGGATGTTATGCCCCTAGGGTATGATAGAACTAACACAGCTTAAGTATCTGCCGTTTTTAGGGTTAATTTCACTGACCTCCCCTGATGTTTCTGACTAGTACAGACACCTGCTCTGAGGTTTCTGAAATGACACTGAGCTCCCTTACTTTATCTGACAATTGACAAACTCCCCCTTCTGTGGTACTGCCATGAAATGGATTTGATGGAATCATGTGACCTCAGGAAATTTAGTAGGTCCAAATTACGCACCACATGGCTTCATTAATGTCTCATCAATACCAAATAACAGCCATCACCAACCACACAAACTCTCACTAATTTATGTTCGTATAATCGTATCACAACACATACATATCTGGGCTTAAATAATCAGATACACAAATAGCCACATACTAATATCAAAGGAGAAGCCTATGGTACACATCCCATTTAATTTTGGTGACAAGAATTTTGGTTATAATTTATAAAATAATGTGTAACTAACACCAAAAAAATGTGTAAGTTTTTTGTTGCTCGGCCCAATAAAATGTATAACTAATATATCAAAAAGATATGTGTAGCTACTAACTAACCTAAAAGATATGTAACTATTTTGGGTTACCCTATTCGTACACACAAACATGCGTACCAGGCATGGAAAAAATGCGTGCTATTTGTACCATATACTTCCATGATATGCTCCTTTGCAAAACACACACTCAAAAAAACATGTACCATTTATATGTTACACCTTGCTTTCTCCTAAAATTATTACTACATTAGGCTCCATAATAATCAATCCATGGAGACCTGAACAGATCAACCCCTGCAAGCAGTTATTTTTTACTGTACTTTTCCCACTGGTGGACAATTCTGATTTTAAGATTGGAATTCCCAACTGTGTTCTATTAGAATAAGGTATGCGTCAAATACTGCTCCGAATGCAAACTCAGTTGTGCAAATCTGATGGCATTACCGGAAAATATTCATTATACAGTAATAAACGGAAAGTGAATATAAAAAACAAACTATAAGAAAAATTTATCTTGATTGCGAGGTTATGAATACCCGTATAACTAAATTTGTTACACAACTATAGTGTTCAGGGTGCATTTCCGCTGAACTAAATGGACTATAGGCTAATGGCAATAGTCAAGTTATTTATGCTAAATGATAATTTAGTTGCTTAGCAAATTAATGATATTTTAGTTGATGTATGTGAGGAGAATGACTTGCCTAGAAATTCATTAAAACATGGGCTGTCTATTTAGTTTACCGAAAACGCACCCTCAGTGAATTAAAAAAATGAAAAGATCTCAGTGGAGCGTACTAAGATGCACTACACTCCATAGTACGTTAGTGCACTACAAGAATCCCTTGTCCAATCATCCTCGAAAATTTTCTTTTTGTAAGACCCAATTGAGATGTGAAGTGTGTGATTATAATTCAAACCAAATTGTTTTTTTATTTTTAATTATATTTACCCTTAGTGAACTTTTAAAAGTTTTTAGTGGTAATTTTTAACTTTTCTTTCTCACTGAAACGAATCAATAAACCCCATAACCAAACCAAACCAAGCCTTATGTCCCAATCACTTGGGTTCGGCTAAAATCAATAAACCCCATATATTTAACAATGTTCTAAAAGTCGCTAGGCGCTAGTCGGGCAGTTAGCCACCTTCGAGCTTTGAGGCCTAGTAATCGGCGATTAGTCGGCGCATACCAATTAATAATTGGCGATTAATCAGCTCATAGCAATTAGTCAGATCTAGTTGGATACCCCACCAGCAATTAATTGCCGATTAATCTTGATGTTTAGAACACTAATATTTAATGCAAACTAACATTCACAAAAGACAAGAAATTTAGAAAAGTAATCAAATAATAAATCACTGAGCTTCTCTCTTTAATGTGTTTTGCATCCAATATGTTTTTGTCTTTAACTTTTTCAATTCTTGAGCTCTAAGAAAATACAAGAGACAGCATCAAAATGATTAAAATATATAAAAGATTCACCAAAAACAGAATCAGCCCAATTGAGAAAAGTAAAAAAGAAAAGAAAAAGGAACGCTCAAACAAAATCTTAGTTGCCCTTCCAAAAAAATCTTAGTTGCACGTGAGAAAACTACGAGGTCCGAATTACGCACCTGTTTTTTGGTCTTTACTTTGAGGGCACTCTAGTCATTTTGCCACGATATTTAACACCGTTTGTGAGAAATTTAACAGAATGTGGAATCTCATTAGCGAAATGATGTAAGAAGAGTTTTTAATCCTTGGCTTCATCTTCTTCTTTTAACCCTTGTTCAAAAACCTGATCCACCATCTCTTCCAATCCTTCCAAAATCAGCCGCCACTTGAACGCCCCCTGCCACCACGCTTCTTTGCCACCACATTTGCCAGTTCGTATTTTCCGTTTCTGTATTCGATGCTGAGGAAAGGTTGTTTGCACACAGCTACTCTTCCTCTGCAATTTTCCATCTTTGATAAAAACCATTCAAGAGCAGGCTGCAAAAAAAGCAGTTCTTAGAAAGATGAGATCTCTCATTCTCCCCATCATTTTTGGACTCAGGAGCCAGATCTAGGGTTCGAGATCTGGGTCTTTGGAACCAACTCAGCAGCGCTGGTGGCGTCATTCAGCAGCTTCAGCCTACGGTGGGAACGAGCTCAAGTTGGTGCGACGGGTCTATCTGGAGAGTTGCTCTACCCATACTTGGCCTCTCCATCCACCCTCACGATTGTGATCGATGGGTCCAGCTCCTGCGTTTTGGTTCCAAGCGACTTTTTTGTTTTCTGTATTTTTTTTGTTGTTTTGGTTTGTTTTTGTTTTTGTTTTTTGTTTTTTTTTGGACCTGTAGTGTCCTTTTTATTTTTTATATATTGAGTTTATGTTTGGTCAAAAAAAAAAACTACTCTTCATCTTCAAAACACCGACCATAAAATATGCTGTAATGTGACCATATTTATTTCTGATTCGCACCAAGCAAGAAAATTATTCTGTAGAGTTACATATATGCAAACTGCAAGGGAGCGAGAATAGAGAAAAAGAAGTAAGCAAGAAGAGTATTCGCACAGTAGCAAACACGTTTTGCAGAGCAACTTCTTGTTTTGTTCAGCTTAGGCTGGCTTTTTTTAATGATAAATCAGAAATTGTAGAGAGATGATTGAAATATTCATTGGAATTGCCACATTGTAGTTCATTAAGCGAACTCCTTCAATCGACTATTTGTCTACTGTAGTTGTTGACCTCGATGTTCACTTTTATATTTTTTCCTGAATGACGATATGTGGACATATTTATTTATGAGTATTTTTCTCGGTTTTTTATCTGGAATTTGCTTATTAGTACTTCCATGTGCTGTGTAGACGAGGAGTCGTCAAACTCAGCTGCTCTCCAACCTGGTGCAAAGAAATCTGCTGTTCCAAAGAGGTTACTGATTGGCAATGACGAGTATGTTGAGTTATGTTTATGGTCTACTCCAAATGCACAAAATACTGCTATAATTGATCCTGAACATTGTGCATTGAATATGATTATCTAGTAGGGAAAAAAAAAGTAGCAAGAAGAGAACTTTAAACTCTAGCTTCTAATGTGGACAATATCGAATTCGTTGCATATAAATGTATTTTGCTACTGGCAGGTATGTACGAATTGGTAATGGTAACCAGTTAATTCGAGATCCAAGAAAACGAACGCGAATATTGGCAAGTGAGAAAGTACGATGGAGTTTACATAATGCCAGACTGCGGTTGGCTAGAAAGAGGAAATACTGTCAGTTCTTCACGCGGTTTGGAAAATGTAACAAGGATGACGGAAAATGTCCTTATACTCACGATTGCTCTAAAATCGCAGTTTGCACAAAATTTTTGAAGGGTTCATGTTCGGATATCAACTGCAAATTGACCCATAAGGTGTATCACTTTTCTGATAGATTCAAGACGGTTGATTGAATGGATTATATCCTGTCGTTTTGGTTTTACCTTTATTGTCTTTTCTGAAATGCAGGCCATTCCTGAAAGAATGCAGGATTGTTCTTATTTTCTTCAAGGTGGATTTGCTAGCATATTATACTTGAATTACTTGAATTCCATTCAGGTTGCCCATTACACACATATCTGACTCATTTTCTGGCAGGATTATGCACCAACGAGAGTTGCCCATATAGACATGTCAACGTGAATCCAAATGCTTCTATTTGTGAAGGTTTTCTCAGGGGCTATTGTGCTGATGGAAATGAGGTATTTCTATAATTTAGTTGTCAGATGCCATAATGCTCCCTCCTTCCCGAATCAATGGTACAAGTTTTGTCGTTTTGAAAATCTCCCATGGTGTTTGACCCTAGTTGAAAAGTCTAGCATAAGATCATCCATTATCCAAAATTATCCCCTGAAGAATAGCTCTGAATGTATTCGAAGTGAGAGCATAGGGGCAGTGGGACAAGGAATTTCATGGGAGTAGAAACTATGAATTGGACTTTTCTTTTGGCTGCTGATTTTGCCACTACCTTTTTTGTTAATGCCACTCCCCTGCAAGGGTATTTTTGGTGCAAAAATACACTTGCAGGTAGGTTACTATTCAGGTATCATTTAGGATTATTGCTGCTGATCATTTTTTATCTGTTGATTTGTCAAATTTGCTCAAATAATCTGGCACGGTTCTTAGTTAGAGGCACTATCGTCTTTTTCTGTTGATTTTGTTCAAAAGATGGGCTGATTCAAATCATATCAATTATTTGCACTTAAAGTGTTTGGTGAATGTTAATGTTGTTTTTTAAATTAGTGTGAAGTGATTTATTCCTACTCTCTCCCTTCTTCTATTCCCCAAATCGAATGAACACAACTCATTGAATATATAACTAATAAACTGATATTGTATTCGTGTTTCTCAACTTACAGTGCCTAAAGAAGCACAGCTATGTCTGCCCCACTTTTGAAGCAACAGGAATTTGTACTGAAGGGTCCAAATGCAAGCTTCACCATCCAAAAAAACGAAACAAGGGAAAGAAGACAGATACTTCCAAGGAACAGAAGAATACTCGAGGGCGTTACTTTGGCTCCAAGCGTATTGATATATTGGATAGAGGAACTGCAGTGTCTGAAAGGCACTCTGCAAAGGACAGTGATGACATTTTCTATCCAGAAGGAAGATTTGCTGATTATATCGATCTAGGTTTTTTTGATGAAGAGACTGCAGAAACTAATGATTGGGCGGGCAAGAAAACGACTACAGCCTCCAGTGATGATGGCCCTGTGGACATGCATCAAGATGACGAAGAGCTAATTAAGCCCATCAACTTGATGAGTAGAAGTATGAAAGAATCGCCTTCAGCCACTGACAGTCCAAGTGAGACGACTGCATGCAATATTTCGGAGGAGTTGAGGTTTAGATAAAGGTTATGGAGAGGTATAATCATCTTTTTGTGCAAGTGAGGATCAATTTTGATGTCTTTCGTGTGTTATGTTAGTTGTGATATAGTGATTGTTGTTTGAAGATAAAGTTGATTAATCTGAAAAAGAAAATAACGATTGGAAGACAAAGAACAAGTTGTATATGTAAAGAAATTGAGCAATGAAATTTTATTATTGTTATGTCTGAATGCTTGAATTTTATATTTTAGCAATCGATTCCATTCAGTCGATTTGTTCCCTGTAACTGAAGCAATTGCTAACATGCTATCATTCTGCGAGGCTGCTGCATGGTTGCTTTATGGGCCGGCCAGGGGCGGACCAGGGTGGGGGCGCCCTGTTTGGCTGATAACACACATATTGTATATGTACATTCTATGCAGCATGGGCACCCCTAGTAGCCCAACCCAATTTACATTCTCAATACAGAACTGAACCTGTATTAGGCTGTTCATAAACGTTTCTAACCAGTAAGTTGGGTTTATACAGTTTTATGTCATTTGTTTTTGTGAAATTTTAGATTTTTCTTGTTTTAGTCTTTTCACCATAATATTTAATTTCTTTTTCAAAAAGTAGTTTGTATATTTTTATAGTGTAAGCAATCGATTTGATAGGATTTAAATAGGAAACTATATCAGGAGATGAACTGATCGGGACCTTAATATTTTTGTTGTATACTTCTACTTGAATGTTACTCCCTCCGTCCCTTTTTAAATGTCCTGCTTCGTAATTCCAACTTATTAAAAAGACATCATCATTACACCTTTCACATCAACTTTTTCCTCCACTTTCCCTTCTTACCCATCATCATTACACTTTTACTCATTAACTTTTCAAAAAGGAATCTACTTTTAGGGACAAAATAGACAATGCACCAACTTTTACCCACTAACTTTACAAAATGGACACTTATTAAGGGACAGCCAAAAATGGAATACTGGACTTCTAATAAGGGACGGAGGGAGTAAAATTTTGGCACTCCTTATAAAAAAGTCATTGTTCCGCCCAGGCCTGTCAATGGATCGGATTGGATCCGAATATGAACTTTATAAATTTGGTAGTAGTAATTCGAATCCATAAAATCAGACATCTGAATTTGATCTGATATTTCTTTTCAACTTCTAGAATTTTAGAAAATTTGAAAGAGCAAAAACAAGTAGCAGTCGACATTGATTTCAACAGCTAAGATCTTGTGAGATGATGGATAGTGAGAAAATACAGTGTTTTAATCTCAGCCACTGATTTCAATAGTTGAGATCTTGTGTCAAAATTTGTGTAAAATATTATGTGAGGGAACCGGCCCCATATATATATAGGACTGATCATATCAGGACATCCGAATTTTGCCCTGATCCAGACACTTGAATCCAACGTCTGGGAAATTAAAGGAGAAGCTAGTGGGTAAAAGGCACACGAGTCACGCAAAATGGATCCCTCTTTCCTCCTTTAGAAAATTAGAGGCCGGTCCTCCTTTCTAGCCTTGGTATGATCCCAACCCTGAAATATTTTTCCCGAAGCTGAATGGCTCGGGTATGTTGGGTGATGGACGTTTTTGCCCTTTTCCGGGTTTACTATATATAGGCTTGTTTTCAAAAGAATATTGGCGGAGGGAGAAGACGTAGAGAGAGAGAGAGAGAGAGAGAGAGAGAGAGCAATCACGATCATGAGAGCAATCTCGAGAGAAAGAGATATCGAGATCTAGGGAGAGATCGTGATAGAGAGAGCGATTGACATCTAGCTTGAGCGGTTGATGTTCGATTGAGAGGAGGAATTGCGTTGGATTGAGATTCAATCGATCTATTGAGGTATTTTTGTATATGTTGTTAGATTTGACTAGTTATTCAGTTGATGTACTTTTCATTTAGCAGTGATGTATGTTGCTTTGTGATTCGTTGTTGCTTTGTGGTGCGTGAGGAGATGCAGGTTGAAGGAGTCGAGCAGATGAGGTATTTAATGTTGTTTTTGTTGTTAGATTTGATTATTTTAGTGTTTATGTGATTGTTTTGATATATGAGAACTGTTTTTAAACCTATGAGAACTGGTTTGTGAACTACGAGAGCTGGTGTCTGAACTATGAGAATTGGTTTGAGTATTTTTCTATGAGAAGTGTTTATTTTTGTATGAGAACTGTGTTAAGGCATATGAGGAGCGTGTATTTTCTATGAGAAGTGTTTATTTTTCTATGAGAACTGTGTTAAGGCATATGAGGACTGTGTATTTTCTATGAGAAGTGTCGTTTTGATATATGAGAATTGTTTTTAGGTCTATGAGAATTGGTTTGTGAACTACGAGAGCTGGTGTCTGAACTATGAGAACTAATTTCTGAACTATGAGAACTGGTTTCGGAACTATAGTTCTCATATGATTTTGATGTGAACTGTCGGTTTGTGTATTTTGCATGAGAACTGTTTAAATGTCGTTTATGTTGTTAGATTTTGATTATTTTACTGTTTATGTGATTATTTTCATATTTTTATTATTTAAATGTCATTTATGTTGTTAGATTGAGGCCTAGCTTGAACAATCATTGTGTTTGTTGTTAGATTTTGATGTGAACTGTCTTTTTGTGTATTTTGCATGAGAACTGTTTATTAGAATTGTGTTTTTTTATATGAGAACTGTGTTTATTTATATGAGAATTGTGTTTTTTATAGAACTGTGTTTTTTTGTTAAGGAAATGGAGAAATCGTTGATCTTGTTTTGTAAATACAATGGATTGTGTGCTGGAGTAAGGTTTCTCGGTCTTCGAGAATTGGAGATTTTATGAAGATATTGTGTGGCAAGTTTAGTAAGTTGAGAAGACACTCATTGCGACTCTTTTATGCTATACCTGATCATCCTAGCACCATGTTGTATAATGATGAAGATTTGAGGTGATGTTTGCTGTAGCTGATAGTATTGGATTGAATTGCATTGAAGTTACAGTAGTAGATAGTCGTGATTTTGATAGTGGTACTAGTGGGTGTGGTGGTGATGTTGGTGCTAGTAGTAGTGGGGTTTTTGACAGTGGTGGTGATGTTGGTGCTAGCACTAATAAGGGCATTTCTTTCAGTGGGCAAGGGTTAGTCGGCCATCGGTTGGAATCAATGGGAGATGTAGGTAAAGAGAATGATTTGGGAGCTATGTTTTGCCCGCATCAGCAGCGGCCAAGGTTGTCCAATGCGTGGAAAGAGCTTATTAAAAGTGTTGGTCAGTTGTTTGTCGAGGGTTCCGAAGGTTTTCGTGATAAATTGCAGAAATATTCAATTGTTCATTCTTTTGAGTTTGACTTTGTGAAGAATGAAACAGAGAGAGTGACTGCAGTTTGTAAGGTAAAATCTTGCAAGTGGAATATCCATGCTTGATTTGACAAGGTCAGTGGTTGCTTTTACATCAAGAGGTATTAGAATGTTCATTCTTGTGGTGTTGCTGGGCGTACGACAAAGAAGTGTCATGCTAATTCAACTCTGATTAGTCAATTGATAAAGGATGATGTTCGAGACAAGTCAAAGAAACGTCCTGTTGATGTTGTTGATGATTTGAAGGAGTACTATGGGGAGGATGTGTCATATAATCGTGCTCGGTTAGCTGTCAAGAAAGCCAAGTCAAGTGCATTTGGAGATTATTCAGATTCTTTTAATCAACTTCAATGGTATCATAATGTTGTTCTCAATTCGGATCCTAGAAGTGTTTTTGATGTTGAGTGAGATCAAACCACAAATCGTTTTTTGAGGTTGTTTGTAGTGTTTGATGCTTGTGTACAAGGATTTAAGCACCGCAGACCTGTTTTATCCATTGATGCAATGTTCTTGAAGGCAAGGCATATCGGATGCTTGATGTCTGCTTCAGCTAAAGATGGTAAAACAGGTATGAAATAGATCACATATACAATTCTCATATGACTATAACACACATTTCGTATAGGCTACAATGCACTATGAGAAATATGAGAATTGTTTTTAGAACTATGAGAACTGGAGTCTAAACTATGAGAACTGTTTTCAGAACTATGAGTGTAAACACCTCCCTAGAGCAGGGCATCGCCATATAGATTGATCATTGTGTGCTCGTTCGGTTGCTTGCTTCATAAATCAAGATCGTGGATATTCCCATGGCTAGGAACATCACCACACGATAGCAGTCATCATCGAAATAGAGTTGCCACCCAGTTTATTAAAACTAGGAAAATAGATAGAGATTCTGGGTACGGGAGCCAAAAGTACAGTAAGGGGAAGGTGTTAGGCACCTCTCTTTGCCCAGCCGCAAGACTGGCCCATAGTTATTCAACATAAGACATATACATGCTTTATTTAATTCTAACACGTAGTCTGTTTTTAGCCTTTAAGCAGTTAATGGTGAGCCAGGACTGTAATTGAAAGCATGCATCAGAAAGCAGAAAACAAAACAAAGCTGTTCCAGGGGAATGGATCCCGCGGCCGGTGAATGGATGTCACGGCCGAGGGATCCTCCTGGTTTGATGTACCGGTCGAAGGATTGAAGCCCCTATCGGTGTTCTTCCTCACACCAGACAGAAAAGTTAGTAGACTATCAAAACGCTATGATTAAATATAAAAATGATGAATAAATCAAACCAGAGGCCGTTGGGCCTCACCACCTTGATCCCTCAGTTGCTTGATTGCTTTTGATTGATTGTGATTGACTGATTGCTTCTCGAAAAACCATAGGGATAGGGTTATGTCTTCGGGGTTTGATCGTCGGATTGATGGCTGCCTTCGGGAGGTTGGGGCTTTAGAAGAGAGGGTTTGAGAGTATGTTTCTACAGAGTTTCGTGGCTTGAGGGAGCAATTTCGTAGGTGAATCTGATCTCTTATTTTTGGAACCCAAAGGCCCTTTATATAGGCAATTGGTGACTCACTCCGGTCAATCAAAATGCACAAATGCAATTGCAATGCAATGCAATGCAAACTCTTCGTGGTGATCTCGGAGCGTAGCCCGAACGCAGCGGGGAGGTATCGTAGTTGGATCAAACAATCGACAGAATGTTTCAAAGTCTGGAAAATAGACAATCTGGCTGCCGAGCAATGGATCTGGCGGCCGAGGAAAGGATGTTGCGGCCAAAGGATAGATCTTGCAGCCGAGGGATTGATCTCTCAGGGAGATTTTCAGGCAACAGGTTGCTTGGGTGAAGAAATGATGTTAAGGCTGTGAGATCAATGTTACGGTCGACAGATGGATTCTCCTAGTATCTGTATTTCTGTCTGAAAGGCTATATGACTCTGGATTGGGTCCTCTAGGTGGCTAAAAGTTCTTACCAAAAGTCCTAAGGTTCACAAGAAGTCAATCAGCAATCACTGTACCCATTTCATCATCGGAATGGTCCCAACGTGGGACTTGAAATAATCGTTAGGCCAAATTGGGGGTGTCTACAGATGCCCTTCTTTGACTGAGCTCAGACGGATTGCGAGACATGTTTGAGTAAGAGTCAAAGTTGTGAAAGCAACTCAATTTGGTCCAACCACTATTCCAAGGTTTTTTTGAAAAAGGTTTTTGTTTTGGTCGGGCCGGGAGGCTGCCTACATATTCCACAGGGGAAATTCAGACCAACCGTAGTTCGGAGGAGGGGCGGGGGGGCAATAAAAAAGAAAAAGTTTGGAGGGTTAGAGACAGAAGACATACCTTTGGGCTTTAAAACCCGTAGTGTCCAACCACTATTCCAAGGTTTTTTTGAAAAAGGTTTTTGTTTTGGTCGGGCCAGGAGGCTGCCTACATATTCCACAGGGGAAATTCAGACCAACCGTAGTTTGGGGGGCAATAAAAAAGAAAAAGTTTGGAGGGTTGGAGACAGAAGACATACCTTTGGGCTTTAAAACCCATAGTGTGATGTACCTAGGCTGAGCCAGGATTTTGGTGAAGGAGCGCGGGGCTACCGGGGACATTTTTGCAGAGAGCATCCTTAGTATTTCGGGGTAGATCAGTACAGAGTAGGTGTGTTTGCTTTTCTTGATCATCCTGACTTTGACTGAGGGAAACTCGGTAGGGTAGCTCACCCTTGCGAATGAGCCGGAAGGAATTGATGTAATGGTATGGAATCCAAGTCATCTGCTGGGGATGAATTGGACGCCGATTTTGAGATATGTGGTGGAACCCAAGTCATCTTCTGGAGACGAGTTGGATGCCGTTTCTTGAGATACGGGGGCTCAGGGCCAGTAACTGGAGCACGGAGCATTGGGATGAGGGAACCAAGGCACGGAGCCGGTTGTAGTCATGAGGTGAGAGCTTGAGGTGATAGAATTGAAGCATAGAGCCTGAGGAGATTGGAGCTTCGAGCTTAGAACCGAAGCGCGGAGCTGGTGTTGATGATAAGGCAAGAGCCTGGAGAGATAGAACCGAAGCGCTGAGCTGGTTGTAGTCATAAGGCGAGAGCCTGAAAGATAGAAGCTTATAGCTTTGAGGTGATTGAACCGAGGCATAGAGCCGGTTGCATTTTGATGGTCTGTGCACGGAGCTTTCTCATCATAAATTTTGGCGGGGAGCCAAAAGATCGAGGTTCTGGACCGATCAATAAAAACCGAGACATAGAGCCGGTTATATGCAAGATTGACCTGTTGCATGAATAAGAGAGAGATGCAGAGTGTGTTTATGATGATAGTGGTTAGATGTGAATAGATATGATGATGCAGACTCGATGTGATAATGGTGATGCGATTGATGCAAATGTGCACGGGCCCGTGCGTGTGTGTTGATTTAAGCATAGAGCTTCTATCAAGTTCTGGACTTGAGCATTCGGAGCTTAGAGCTCGAGCATTCGGACGACAGAATCCGGGCATTCAAAGTACAGGCTTTGAGCATCCAGTACGTAGTGGTTAGACATCCAAACATAGAGCTTAAGCATTCAAGTGTAGAACTTGAGTATCCAATACACAGTGGTTGGGCATTCGAAGAGCTTCGAGTATTTCAAAATGTTGGATTTTGAGCATTCAAGCGTAGAACTTGAGAGTTGATGATGTCTTGATTGGGGCAGCGTAAAGCCTATTGAGGATTGTTTACGGTGTGGAGCCAGTTGAAGTGGTTACGGCGTAGAGCCAGTTAAAATAATGGGCGTGGAGCCGCTGAGATGACTGAGATAACGGGTGCGAAGCCGCTGAGATGATAGGCGTGGAGCCTGTTGAGTTGATAGATATGGGCACGGAGCCACTGAGCAACTTGATGATAGTGAGATTGAAGCTGCTCAGTGAGCTCGGTGAGCATGGGCGTAGGGTCATTGAGACGGTGAATACGGGCATAGAGCCTGCTGATAATTGCTACGGCGTAGAGCCAGTGAGTGAATATAGGGTTGCTGAGATATGGATGCAGGCGCAGGGCCGTCGAGGTGATGGGTTTGGAGCTGCTAAGCAGTGGGCATAGAGCCGCTGAGTTGTTTGATGGGGACGAGCTCGGAGCTGCTGACTGAGCTTTAGAGCTATTAGTATTGCGAGTGCAGACATAAAGTCGCTAAGGGTGGTGATGGCAAGCATAGTGGCAAACATAAAGCTGCTAAGTGACAACGAGGAGTATGAGCATCTTGGTCACAAGGCTATCGTAAGGCTACTGAGATGACAGTAAATAGCTTGATGGCAGTGGGCATGTGCATGGAGTTGTAGAAGTGGTTTGACTGTTGCTGGTGGACATAGAGCAAGAACTTGGGTTTGATAATCTTTAGTGGTCAAGTGACCAGTAGTCATGAGCTTGCTGTTTATGGAGAGAGAACTTCTTCATGCTTGGGCGTGCCCCCAAGGTTATTCTGTTGGTCAAGGACCCAGAATTCCATAATGGCTTGAGTTTAGTGCATTGACAAAAATCTGATGTTGTTGAGGGGAATTGATTGTTAGGCCAGGAGATCGATATCTCGGTCGAAGGATTGATTTCGCGGCCGATGGATCGAAGTCTCGGCCGTGAGAACCACAAAGGTTAGAAAATCGATTTAAGTTCGGTTTAATCGATCTCTCGGCTTATTTAATCTTTTCTCCTCCACTTCTATTCTCTTGTCCAAAACCTCTATGTTCTCTGTTCTTCCGACCACCGTCGTCCGGCTGTCGTTTGTTCTTCCGGCCACCACAATCACCTCCGGCCGCTGCCGTTCTCGGCTGCCACTCTTGGCTGTTGTGGGCTACCACAGCCCTGGGTGGATCGGGGCAGCCCGAAAAACGCCACGTTTTTGAATCGAGTTGAAAAATTTGAGGAGTCGCCACCCGGATTTATGGTTTGCCACCCGAGAAACTGTTTTATTTGAAAATGGTTGATTTGAATTGAAAAGGGTTCGGAAGCCACGTTACGAGGGGGGAAGGGTTTTACGGCACCCCCCTCGCCCGATGCGAGATCGGTCTCTACTAAACATTTGTGGGATTTTTCAAAAAGATTTTGTTTCATCAAACAAATAGTAGGTATTCAGAAACATAGCAAATAAAGGCGTGCATGCATGTGCATATGTACAGAAAGTAATGAGAGTGATGACAAAATACAAAATAACAGAAGCTGAAACCCTGTCACAGAATCCACTCTCGAGTGCTCGGGAGCACTCCCGAGCGCTTGGGAGTATTGCATGCTCAACCTGCAAGTCATGTTAGTACAACAGGATACAGTACTAAAAATACAAGCTGAAAAATCTCAAGCATGTTACAGGCTCAACAAAGGACTTAGTAGACTGGGATCAGATTCCATTCTTCCAAGCCATGCATCCTTGCCCTTCTAAAAAGTGGTTTAATAGTTATAAGAGACAAAAGGGGATGCATGCATGGACATCCAAAGGCAGTAGGAGGATCAAGGTGGAAGAAAGATGGACTGAAGTTGCATGCAGACATTCTCGAGCGCTTGGGAGTGATCCCGAGCGCTTGGGAGTGATCTACACTCCAAAACTGGTTTCAACCGACTAATGCACTCATTTTAGTGAGATGGTACACTGGATCTTGTGTTTTTGAAGTATGCAAAAGGTTTCTCTTTCCAAATCCTGACAAAAACTCTTTTGCATGCCCTTAAATGAAGATCATCTTCTTTATTTTTCTCTGAAAACGGCAGATCATTTGTACCAACACACCTCAAAAGAGCTAAAAAGTTTTAAAACACATCCTACCCCCCATGCATGTCCATTTAATCGCTTAAAAGAAGGAAAACAGGACTGGAGTCACTCTCGAGTGCTTGTGAGTAGTCCCGAGCGCTCGGGAGTGCTTCCAGTAGGCTTAGCACAGAATACACATTTATGCCCCTTTGCTCTTGTTTTTACACTAAGGTCTCTCAACCCATGCTCAGTATTAAGGACTGAGATAGGCTAAGGGACCTCCCTCAGAAAGGAAAAACAGCCTTGTTTTTGGTTGACACTAAAGTAGAGAGTTTCTACCTTTTAGATAAGAACTTTGCTCCTTGAAAGGCTTTGAAATGTGAATGAGAAAAGAAAACTTCAGAAGATCAGTGACTGATAATGCTCTGAACTTCCGCCATCTTCTTCACGTTTTGATTTTTGGTTGCTTTGTTTTTGAAAATCAAGTTTTTCAAAAAGATGGAAAATGGCTTTCTTTGAACAGTCAAAAGGTTTCTAGAGAGAGAAAGAGAGTTCGTGCCTGGTTTGTGCTGAAGTGAGGCCTATATATAGGCAAAATATCATATGGTCTCATTTTAGAAAATGAAATTTGGAATCTTCAGGCCTGACCTCCCCTCTGACTGAGGTGGAGTGTTGTCTGAAGCTTGAACCAGCTTAAGACGGCTGCAATGATGGTTTTGCATGGGAAGTGGGGAAGCTTCATCACCCATTGGGCAGCACAGAGATCTCGAGCGCTCGGGAGCATTCTCGAGCGCTTGGGAGTGTTACTCTCGAGCACTCGAGAGTGAGTCACCCCTGGTTTTGAAAACTATTTGGAGCGCTTGGGACTGATCCTGAGCGCTTGGAACTGATTTCTGACATTTTATTTTTCCCTTTTAAAGTCCTCCAACGAGCTCTGTTCTGACTGGTCTGAGGCTTGTTTTGATCCAAATTCATCATCGGGGAGCCTCCGGATCACAAATTAAGGAAATTTGAAGAGTTCAAATTGGGGTGTCTACAGTTGCCCCTCTTTGGATGGCGCTCAGCGTCATGTCTGGACACGAGTGACATCCAAAGATTGAGATAACCCAATTCGAGCCACGTCAAACCCTTAATTCCAAAAAACAAATACAAGTAAAAGTGTTTGATGCATGTGGTCGCATCCTTTTAGACTGCCTACGTACCCTTTTCTGCAGGGATCAGACCAGCGTAGTTCTTTGGGGCAAATGCAAGCACGTGTGATGCATGCATGAGAAAAGATTGACACGACTTTGACAAGATAAATGCATGAAGGGTCCACCTGTTACTCTGTTTGGCAGATGGAACAAGGATAAAATAGCATCCATAGGGTAAAAATACCTGCAAACATGTTGAAATAGACAAATAGACAAATTTCGATTGACTACCAAGTAAAACACCAAATTGCGGAGCGTGAGCCCAAAATCACATCATCGACGGAGGATAGCCTCTCACAGTCTCGTTCGACACGGGCAAAGGCAGGTGTAGACACCCCAATCTGGGCTTCCAGATTACTTTACTTACGGTATTTGCTTCCTCGATGATGAAACGGATCAAGAACACCTTGGGAATGTCAAGTGTTTGAGCTTTGAGTGTTTGAAACCCTTGAACCTAACCTAACCTAAGCGACTTCCAAAAGTCAAAAACCCTACTGACCTGCGCCAAGGTGCAATCGTCTCGCGCCAGGGCGCAACCATTGCGCGCTAGGGCGCACCGTCGCGCGACAGTCTAACTCCATCGCGCGATGGTTGATCATCGCGCGCCAGACTCACTCCATCGCGCGCCAGGGCGCACCATCGCGCGATGAACTGACTCCCTCGCGCGAGAGTCAGCCTGGGTCAAAGTCAAAGTGTTGACTGTTGACCCACACGTGACAGGCGGCACACTCGCGCGATGGTCCCAGTCCATCGCGCGATGGTTCCCAGCAGTCACTTTCACCTTTTTCCAGCCAGTTGGTTGCTTGCCTGGGAGTCTACAGGGCTATTTGAACCCCATTTTCTTCCCCAGGACAGTGGTAGTGCAGGCTTTAGGCACTACACCCTCACAACAACCTTTCCTATCACCTTTTGCAAGCCTTCACCACTAAGTTTTGGCCTTAGGCCTTGTTTGCCACCCCTTGCACCCTTCCAAGTCTCCTATAAATACCCCCCCTTGGTCTTTTATGAAGGGGTAGAAAAAAAGTTACCAAATTTCATTTTCAAAGGGTTTTTGCTTTGTACTCTTTTAAGCTAATAAAAGAGATACAAAGACACCTCAAGAACATAGCTTGTTCTTCTTCTTCTGCTTCGTTCGTTGATATATATAATAAGATCACCCCAAGCATAGGGTATAAGCGTCCAATTGAAGCATAATAATCCGGAAGACCGGGATCGTACCCAAGGGAATAATTAATACGGCTTTGTTGGATTTGTAGGAGTAAGCACGGGTTTTCGGCCTTAAGACAGCCAACTTTGTTTTTCGTTTGCGGTGGAAAGTAAAAAAGCTAAATTAAACGAGAATAAACTAGATTAAAAAGCAGGTTAGGTCTAGGAATCACTAACACCCACGACTCAAGCGAAACTACATTTTTCATCCAAATACACGGTTTAAGACGCTCAACTAAGGCTCCTAATCCGGAAGATAAGATGGTTCGAAAATCAAGCTAGCTATAGAATTCATTTAGCAAACACCTCGAGCGACAGAGCTCCAAGCATCATGTGTGGTAAGTAGGCAATGCTCTTACCTACACATGATCAAGAAGGTTAACACCTTAGCAATTTGACAAACAAATCCAAGCCCCACATCAATTTTTGAACCAAAGATTGAAACTTTATTGGTGAAAAATGCAATTTTACTCAAGCCATGGGGTGCTAATCACCCCATGACCCAACCTTGAAAAACTACTCACACATATCTAGAGAGATAAGAGCAAGCAAAAATCTACTTAGCATAATTGTAAACACAACACTAGAAGAAGACTAGCTAGAAGGATAGATCGAGAGATAATACACAACTTTAATGAAGGCCACAATAGCAAAAACTAACTAAATAAAGCAGTAAATTAAATTCTAAGGGCTGAAAAAATAAGAACAATGAAGAACAAGTAAGAACAATTCAAAATCTAGGCTAGATCTCAAAAGTAAGCAATAAAAACGTTCCTACTTGTTTGTACAATGTGATAACATTCCTATATATAGTCCCTAGCTCGCGCACGGAATATTCCCAATCCAAAAATTCGCTGCTAAGGCCCTCGGTATTGCTACCAAGCGAAAAGTGGTAGCAATACCGAAGTGGTTAAGGGTTGACTGCTAAGAGGCTCGGTATTGATACCATTTTTCGCTTGGTAGCAATACCGAAGTGGTTAAGGCTGCCTTGTCTTGCCTTGGCCACTCCTTGCCTGCCTTGGCCACGCCTTGCCTGCCTTGGCCACGCCTTGCCTGCTTTGGCCACGCCTTGCCTTTGCTCGCTGCTTGTCTAGGCCGCGCCTTGGCGTCGGCTTGCTTTGCTAGTGGCCTGCCTAGGCGTTGCTCGGGCATTGCACACCAACGGGCCTCAAAACTCCGTTATTAGGCGATTTCCTACAAAATAAAACCAAAATACCACTCGAGCAAGAAAGCCATTAAAACAACTAATTTAAGCTATAAAATTAACCAAATCTAGATACTAGCGCACCCTACATTGCATTATCGGGTGCTTATCATCTTCCACTCAAACACCTCAATCAATCTCAACCTCAACTCAAAGCTCAAACACTTTTCAAACCTCAAAAGCCGAAGGTATAGCTTACCTTTGTTTTGCTCTCTGTTCTAATCCCTGAGGGGGGCTGGCTGGGCCAAGGCTGGTAATCAATACCAGTCCTGGTCCAAAAGTTGGCAAGGTTTCAAAAACCGTCATGACTAAAACCAACGCGCGATGGACTCACTGTATCGCGCGACGGTGCTCTGTTGCTCGCGACAGTCCACGTGGGGATTGGTGTCTTGCTGTTTTATGTCTTCATTCTGTATAGATCACTTGCAAGCATGTAAATAACCAGTTTATTGCTTTTCCTTTGTTAGAACTACTAGCTTGCATTTCAATATTTCGTTTTGTTCTGTTGGAGTACCCCTGAGACCTTTCTGAATATGTTTCAGAACCCAGAAACATGTAAACCAAGCACTGGTCTGGTCCAGTCCCTCGCGGGACAGACTGACACCATCGCGTGATGATGCGCCAGGGCGCACCGTTGCGCGCCTGAGGGGCACCCTCGCGTGCCAGGGCGCATCCTCGCGCGACAGAGTGACTGTCTCGCGCGACTGTTTATCCCCGTCCAGTGGCTGGCCTTGCATGATTCACTTGGTTTTAGACTGTTATTTTGTCCCCACACTGTTTATGGGGTGTTTTGTCAATTTGTAGGGCTTTTCAACCTTTAAGTTGTTTAACATTGTATATTATAATTGCCATAAACTGCTTGGTTTGTCCTGGGTGTGCACTGGTCCTTCCAGAGCCCAGAGGGTTTGAAGATAAGAGCTGTGGGTTTAGGCTTCTTGGCGCTTGTAGTCTTGTAGTAAGCGTCTTGTGAGTTTAGTCAGCATGCATTGACTTGATCAGTGCATTTTGGTTTCTTCCTATGCACGACATTCCAAGACAGGGGCTTTCCAGTATATTAACTCCCACAGCAATCTGTTTTCATCCTATACTAACTGCACATCCATGCCATTTATCACATCTTGCAAACATGTTACAGTTTAATCCCCAATTAACTGTTCCTCGCCCTAACTGGCTTAAAATTGATTAAAGAAGAAATTGAATCACAATCATTTGCAAAATGCCTAAGTAGGGACCGATCTCCGGATTGGGCGAGAGGGGTGCCTTAAAACCCTTCCCCTCTCGTAACCTGGCTCCTGAACCCAGATATGGTTATGACGGATTGTTCCTTCACTTTTTCAAATCAAATAGCGTGGCAGGTGCTTCGAAATACGGTTCTTTGGGTGTCGGACCTTCAAACCCGAGTGGTGACTCTGTATTTTTGCGAGCGCCTGCTTCTCCGCTCGCGCTCCCTCGATTACCGGCCCGTGCATTTTTGGAATCCGAAAATTCCAGGGCATGCTGCCCACAGTGGCGACTCTGCTAGGGATCGAACCAATATTAATTCATACTTATAGTTTAATACATTTGTGAACAATTCATTAAAAGTCTGTCAAAACGGTGAGTTTTGTGCTGCCGAAGGTTGGAATGGTGATTTAACAGGACCTCGTGTCCGGCCAATCTGATCTGGGACTTTTTCGGTTGTTCATTTGCGTAATTTCCTCTAAAGATGGACTAAATAAAGTGAGCCGAGCTTGAAAAGGCATTTTGTGATTTTGTGATTCTTCTTCTTCTTAATCAATTTCTAGCATCTCATTTGCATCGATGTGGGATAAGCCTCGTTGGATCGTTTTGGCAATCCGGCACGGTTTACCAGAGCCCGGGGACCCTGAATGACTAACAACCTTCGACGATGATGGGTCAAGCTACCGTTTGACTGTTGCTTAGCGATATCGCGGGCAACGGGAGGTATATCTGTGGCCCTAGTCCGAGGAACCATTACGAACCAAAACCGGCCTTTGCATATACAAAGCATTAGAACTCTCCAAAGTAGGACAGGTACCTACAGGGTAGGATCTACTTGCATCTAACCCCATATACTGTCTACGTGTTGCTGCTTTCCCTATCGCATGCACTGTACATACACTGTTTTGCATAGGAGCATGCTTAGGGCAGTTCTTTCTTTCGAGTTTGTCTTACGCTGTCTAAGACGTTGTTGGACCCGATGAGGAATTGTTCATTCTGTCGAATGTTCGTTATCAATCGCAAAGTCCTTATTTCAATGAGACTTTGAGAAATCAAAATTTGCTAAATCCTCGGCTCATGCCTAATTAAGGATTCAACCGACAATAAGGAACAACAAAGTATTGATGTCGTGTCACTGGCGCCTCCCAGGTTGAAGTGCGTTGTCACTATACACCTCGTTGTTCAAGGTTAAGGTGCCATGTCATCAATGCCTAGTTGTTTCTAATTCAGAGTTGCATCTTCAAAAGGGACTAGACGAAGATTTAGTCTATTTGACATCTTTTAGGATCTGTCGATCTACTCAAGGACACATCACCAAAAAGAATTCTGAGGATTCCGGCAACGTCTGAAATTCATGGGGCAAACTCGTCTCTGGGGCTGTAAATACATACATGTCGTTTTGCATAAGAGCATGTTTAGGGCGGCTTCTAGGTTGTCTCTTGCTTTCGAGTCTGTCTTATGCTAATTTGGACGCTGCTAGACCCGATGAAGAGTCGTGCATCTCGATGGTGCATGTTGTTAATTTTTCAAGTCCTTAGATTAGCGAGACTTTGGGAAATCAAACCTTATTAAATCCTTGGCTGATGCCCGGTTGAAGATTCAACCAAAAATAAGGAACCGCAAAGTGTTGATGTCGTGATATTGATGTCATTTTGGTTATTGTGCTAAGCACGTACACCGCCCGGCTAACGCGCGTTGTCGCTGAAGCCACCCCGGTAAAGGTGTCACGCCATCAATATTGAGTTGTTTCAAGTTCAAAGTTGAACCTTCAAGTCGGACTGGTCGAAGACTTAGTCTGTTTTGACATCTCTTAGGATCAGTTTGATCTTGTCAAAGGATACACCCTCGAAAAGAAATCTGAGGATTTTGGCAGTGTCCGTACATCATGAGACAGACTCGTCTCTAGTTCTAGAGTCTAGGTTTGACACCAACGACGATGTCATGTACATTGCATTTTTCTTGCAAATGAACTGCTATAAGAGTGCCACTGATCTTTCAATTACTTTGCAATAAAGTTCTGAGCTATTGCACCGAGCAAGAGAATACCGAAAGGAAGAGCCAAACCTACTTGGGAACGTCTTCAGAATCTGAGTCAAAGGTTGGTCAGGTTACAATCCCAATCAGTCACAACGGAAGGCTCTCCGCGCTCTTTGTTGGCTGCTCTACAGTCAAGGTCACCACCGGTTGTACAGGAAGGGCAACCAGCATCCCCATCTTCTGCATCAAGCACTTCTGAATCACCTACCATGTCAGGTCAGCCAGAGGTTCAACCACTTTCTCTGGAAGAGATGCTCATGAATCTTCAGAACAGTATTACCACCATGCAGCAGAGGGCCGTCCAGACCGATACTAACATCACTCGGCTCAATGACCTTATCAACACTCGTTTTCCACCTCCACTCGAAGAGGAAGGCGTGGACGATGAGGACGACCAGGAGCAGCCTGTCATGGTCCCAGATCCGAATCACGAGGGGTGTCTCATTGTTCAGCCCAACCCTATGGAGGTTCACGCACCTGTTGCAAACCCAAATCCGGCAGGTGGTAGGCCTGTTTTGAATCCTGATATGGTAGCTCTCATGGCCAAGATGGCTAAGCTAGAAGAGGCTGTCTCAAAATCAGGAGGGATTGATTTGGATCGTCTCTGCCTGTACCCTAATGCTAAACTGCTAGACAAATTCAAAATGTCTGACTTGGTCAAGTTCGATGGGAGCGGTGATCCCAAGACTCATCTCTATGGCTATCATGCTGCTATGAAGCTATTCAAAGTAGAAAGTGAGGCCATGTCTCAGCTCTTCCCTCAAACTCTCTCTGGGCCTGCCTTCCATTGGTTTCTGTCGCTCGACATCTCCAAAAGAAGAACTTGGGAAGACATTGGGGCTGCCTTCATCGCTCAATACAACTACAACTCTCAGCTCAAGATGACTACTCGGGAGTTAGAATCCACGAAAATGGACGCTAAGGAGTCCTTTGCGGATTTTGTTAAAAGGTGGAGAGCCAAAGCCGCTCTAATGACTGAGCGCCCGAGCGAGAGGGACCAACTCCGCATCATCTCCCGCAATCTCCAGCCGGACTATGCTAGGCACCTGGTGCTTGCTCAAGCATTCGCCAACTTTGAAACCTTCTTCGACGCTGGCCTGGCCATCGAGGATGCGCTACAAAGTGGAATTTTGCCAAGAGGGGAGTCCTTTTCTTCCAATCCTCAAAAACCAAAGTCGAAGGCTTACTCTGAAAGTAGTAGTGCACTGTTTGGCGGTAGCAATTACGCCAGCACGGCTACAAGTGGGGATAACGCTGCTGCGTCCCCTAATCATAGCCGATGTCAATCAGGTTCAAAACGCTCAAAGCTACCGGGCCCGAACCCAACCTCGAAGTTTCTCTATCTTCGAGGCACCTTTGTTCGCAGTGATGGAGAAACTTGTCAAGTCTGGGCATCTCAATCCTTTGGCCCCAACTTCTCCACCCAAAGTCTTACCTACCGGTTATAACCCTAATCTCTTCTGTGCCTTCCACCAAATGCCTGGCCACCACACTGACAAGTGCTATCGTCTTCGACATGAAATTCAAGATCTCATTGACGATGGCACGGTTCAAGTTCCACCAAAACCCAACATCGTTACCAACTCCTTGCCTCAACACAGGTCTGACCCTCTGATTGGTCAGATATCTATCGCCTCCACTCAAATCAATCCTAGCTCCACCATATTCAATCCTAGCCATTATATCGTCCCAGCACATCAACCCAAACCCATCGTATCCATCCCGTCTGAACCGGAGGTTAACATGATGGCTGTAGGTTGGGCAATTGAGGTTTTCACTGCCGACATCTGGTTTGACAGTGATGAGGGGCTTACAAAGGAGAAGACTGACTGGCTGAGGTCCATTGATCAAAGAAGCATCGAGTAGGTTTGGTTGAAGAAACTGAAGAAGCCGAAGTGCTGTTGCTTGGGCCTGACACCTGCTGAATCCTACCTCTTTTTGTGGAAGCTACGGGTAGCTTTTTAACAGTTGCATTTTCAAAACCGCGTCTAGTTTGCATTGGCAATATGTCTGAGTCTGACACAGAGTCTTTTGCGTTTGTCTAAAGTCTAGCTTTGAGTCGGAGTTCGTGCCTCTTGGCCCTCCACATCGTAGCTTGTATTTTAAGTTTTGAGTCTGCTGTACTTGGCAAACCCCGAGGGTTTTTATGATATGCTTTATCTTGCTTCTAAGTACTTTGCTGGCTTTTATATAAACTGTGTTGACCCTGACGACGAAGGGATAGATTTTGATGGGATCATCCCCCAGGAAATGTGTTCCCTCGCCGAAAGGGAAGACGAAAGGCATGCTCACCCTATTAAAAGAAGAAGTAGTTTCAATAAACTTGAAAGACAAGTATAACCTCCCGAAGGATTCAAAGTTGGTCCAAGCACTGCCCCTAGAGGAGCCTTGTGCCCAGGCAGACAGGCTCGAAGAATTTAGCAATGTCTTGGCGTGGTCTCATCAAGTCACGCCTTGCGTTGATCCTGAGATAAACAAGCATCAAACCCCTTGCTATCGGGTGCCAATCCAGAAAGCAGAAACACCAAAGGCTCCGGGCCTCATACCATGTTCAAAAGCAACAATAGTGGCGTTCCGCCAAGTACAAATGAGATAGTGTACAAAATGGCCCAGAGCGGGGCATGTCAACCGAAGCACTCTTGACCTTGCGTCATTAAAGCCATTTTTTCTGGGGCTACAGCCAAAGATTGTCGACCTCGACAGCAACAATTTCAAAACCTTGGTCAACCTGGATCAATTCGAAAGCTCGTTGGGCTGAAAACCCCAAGGGCGGGCAGTTCCAAGCAAAAGTTAGAGCAGCCTGCTAGACCGAAAACCTTTGAAGGGGGGTCTAGGCAATAGTAGATAGGCAATATTCAAAAGCTCGCTAGACCGAAAACCCAAATGGGCGGTTCTAGGCAAAAGTTAGAGCGCAAAAGGTGAGGTAAATACTCGAGAGTTAACCCTTGGCCTGAACGACGTTTTGACCTGATTCCCTAGCATGGGATACGTAGGCAGTCTCCCTTTGAGACTCAGTCACAATCTATCAAATTGCATCCATGGTTGACGTTTTGGTACACATCAAAGGTCGAAGAGGATCGAAGATTAGGTCAAGCTGTGATGAAGGAATCAGATGGGGAAAACCTTTGTCTTTCAATTTTATTGCAAACTGCTTCTTCAATTTACAGGCTGAGCATAAAGCCTTAAAATATTTGAAGCATCAAAAACAGAACAAAATGCTAGAAGCCTAATGGCTCATAGTTTATTCTAAGTTCAGCGAAGTCTGGTATGAGCAGTTGCAGCCTCGCGTGCTAGCTTATAGTCATGCGCGTTTGTTCGAAGTGATTCGCGTTGGTTTCAGTCCTGTACATGCTCTTTCAATTCCAGCAGTAGCCTCCTACTGCCCTCAGATGTCGTTCCAGGGGCTTTTGCCAAGTCTTGTCATACCATGCAGGTCATATGGCCTAATGTGACTGCACGGGGGTGTCGGTTTCAGTCCGGGCCTATACGAGTCATCATCTGCGTCTTATGTCCGTCTTTGTGACATTTTTCCAGTTTTTTTCAATCAAATGTCGTATCGGGATGCTTTTCTCGGTTTCGTTTGTACAGGTCTTTGTGCCTTTTTGCGTCTCTCGCAAAAGTCAGTTTCACCTGTCTAAGGAATGTTGTGAGTTTTGGCACGTTAATGCCCAAAATATCATTGTATTCCGTGTGCCTAAGGGTTCGCATTGTATCCTGGGGCTCTTTCTCCCTTTCGTTCAAGCTAGGCGAGTCTGTACACATGCACGCATCTGTGTGTCGATTCAAAGCACTTGTCAATGCAAATTGGATATTAGTGGTTAGTTTTTGTATTCTCACTTGCAAAAGAGAGTCAAGCAACTAGAAAATGCAATTTTTACATTGCTACCCTAGTATCAGTAATCCACTAGCGGTGGAATTTTGTGAAGCAGCAAGGGCATCTCGGCCCAAGGCCAAAGCATTTCTAGGGCACGTCCGCCGAAGCATTGAAGACTGGGCACGCAGGTCCAATGCTGTTACTCTGTCAACTGGGACATGTCAGCCCGTTCAATATCTCTCTATCTGGGTGTGCATCTCAGAAGTAACAGACAATACAATATGAGGCTCAGTGGTAGTCCTTAGGCGTCGTTGTCCTCCTAGGAGCCGCCCTTAGTTTGCATCTGCATTTTCAATTTCGTATACATCATTGCATATTGTGTATATTAAATGTTGAAGCAGGAAGATAGCCCAACATGGTTGCCGTCATACAGGTTTGTTTGCCGAAGGATGCGATGCAATCTCCTGCGGTCTTGGTTCAAGTTGTTAGCGGATGCGATGGAAATCTCCCTAACTCTCAATCTAGTTTGCCGAAGGATGCGATGCAATCTCCTGCGGTTTTGGTTCAAGTTGTTAGCGGATGCGATGGAAATCTCCCTAACTCTCAATCTAGTTTGCCGAAGGATGCGATGCAATCTCCTGCGGTTTTGGTTCAAGTTGTTAGCGGATGCGATGGAAATCTCCCTAACTCTCGATTTGTTTGCCAAAGGATGCGATGCGATCTCCTGCGGTTTTGTTATCGTTGGTTAGTGGGTGCGATGGAAATCTCCCTAACTCTCGATTTGGTTTGCCAAAGGATGCGATGCAATCTCCTGCGGTCTTGTTCTCGTTGGTTAAGGGATGCGATGGAAATCTCCGTAACTCTCGATTTGTTTGCCGAAGGATGCGATGCGATCTCCTGCGGTTTTGTTATCATTGGTCAGCGGATGCGATGGAAATCTCTCCTGTCCAATTCTCGGTTTGTAAACCAAAGGATGCTATCCTGCGGAGCCGTTTCAACGACAGCCGGTCCTGTCAAAGTTCTCCAGTGGTTTGATCAATCAGCACATTGATCTTTCCGTCCGCATTCATGACAGCCGGTCCTGTCAGAGTTTCCTAGCGGTTTGATCAATGAGCACCTTGATCTTTTCGTCCGCCTTCACGGCAGCCAGTCCTGTCAAATTCATCAAATGGCGATCAACACATCATCCAGTCCACAATGACGATCAGATATCGTCCAATGGTCCGTTCATCCACAACTAATTGTTCCCCAAGAGAGTCCGTCTTGGCCTATCCCGAACGATAATCACCCTCAGTCTAGCCGCAAGTGCATCTTCCAGCAGGCTTATTGCTCTATCTCGGATGGTCTTTGATAAGAAGATTGGCTTTGATTCCCAACAGATGGAATTTAACCTGCCTGACATGACCTACCCGTGTTTGTTGGAATACTTTGTGCCGAGGATAGCTTGATCCCCAGCAACGACGGCCTGTCCCGTCCACATCTATAGCCACAGCCTGTCTTGTCCAAATTCGATCAACAAGCGGCGATACAATCATCCACTTCTACTTCCATCCCTGGCAATGGATCACACGTCCATTCCACCAATCAGGTTCTGTAAGTATGTTTGTCTACTTTACTATGTTCTGCTCTGGATTACCTTGAGGGGTGTCTAGAATTCTTTGACGTTACTTGTACCAAGTCAATGGTGCTTCAAGTGCCGTCAAAGAGGGGCTACTGTAGACACCCCAATTTGGGCTTCCAGATTACTTTACTTACGGTATTTGATTCCCCGATGATGAAACGGATCAAGAACACCCTGGGAAAGTGTTTGAGCTTTGAGTGTTTGAAACCCTTGAACCTAACCTAACCTAAGCGACTTCCAAAAGCCAAAAACCCTACTGACCCGCGCCAAGGCTCAATCGTCTCGCGCCAGGGCGCAACCATTGCACGCCAGGGCGCACCGTCGCGTGACGGTCTGACTCCATCGCGCGATGGTTGATCATCGCGTGCCAGACTCACTCCATCGCGCGCCAGGGCGCACCATCGTGCGATGAACTGACTCCCTCGCGCGAGAGTCAGCCTGGGTCAAAGTCAATGTGTTGACTGTTGACCTACGCGCGACAGGTGGCGCACTCGCGCAATGGTCCCAGTCCATCGCGCGATGGTTCCCAGCAGTCACTTTCACCTTTTTCCAGCCAGTTGGTTGCTTGCCTGGGAGTCTACAGGGCTATTTGAACCCCGTTTTCTTCCTCAGGACAGTGGCAGTGCAAGCTTTGGGCACTACACCCTCACAACAACCTTTCCTATCACCTTTTGCAAGCCTTCACCACTAAGTTTTGGCCTTAGGCCTTGTTTGCCACCCCTTGCACCCTTCCAAGTCTCCTATAAATACCCCCCCTTGGTCTTTCATGAAGGGGTAGAAAAAAAAGTTACCAAATTTCATTTTCAAAGGGTTTTTGCTTTGTACTCTTTTAAGCTAATAAAAGAGATACAAAGACACCTCAAGAACATAGCTTGTTCTTCTTCTTCCACTCAAACACCTCAATCAATCTCAACCTCAACTCAAAGCTCAAACACTTTTCAAACCTCAAAAGCCGAAGGTATAGCTTACCTTTGTTTTGCTCTCTGTTCTAATCCCTGAGGGGGGCTGGCTGGGCCAAGGCTGGTAATCAATACCAGTCCTGGTCCAAAGCTTGCAAGGTTTCAAAAACCATCATGACTAGAACCAACGCGCGATGGACTCACTGTATCGCGCGACGGTCCTCTGTTGCTAGCGACAGTCCACGTGGGGATTGGTGTCTTGCTGTTTTATGTCTTCATTCTGTATAGATCACTTGCAAGCATGTAAATGACCAGTTTATTGCTTTTCCTTTGTTAGAACTGCTAGCTTGCATTTCAATACTTCGTTACGTTACATTTGGAGTACCCCTGGGACCTTTCTGAATATGTTTCAGAACCCAGAAACATGTAAACCAAGCACTGGTCTGGTCCAGTCCCTCGCGCGACAGACTGACACCATCGCACGATGATGCGCCAGGGCGCACCGTCGCGTGCCCGGGCGCATCTTCGCGTGACAGAGTGACTGTCTCGCGCGACTGTTTATCACCATCCAGTGGTTGGCCTTGCATGATTCACTTGGTTTTAGACTGTTATTTTGTCCCCATACTGTTTATGGGGTGTTTTGTCAATTTGTAGGGCTTTTCAACCTTTAAGTTGTTTAACATTGTATATTATAACTGCCATAAACTGCTTGGTTTGTTCTGGGTGTGCACTGGTCCTTCCAGAGCCCAGAGGGTTTGAAGATAAGAGCTGTAGGTTTAGGCTTACTGGCGCGCGCAGGTCTTGTAGTAGCGTGCGCAGGTTTAGTCATCATGCATTGACTTGATCAGTGCATGCTGGTTTCTTCTTATGCACGACATTCCAGTATGTTTAAACTCCCACAGCAGTCTGTTTTCATCCTATACTAACTGCACATCCATGCCATTTATCACATCTTGCAAACATGTTACAGTTTAATCCCAATTAACTGTTCCCCGCCCTAATTGGCTTAAAATTGATTAAAGAAGAAATTGAATCACAATCATTTGGAAAATGCCTAAGTAGGGACCGATCTCCGGATTGGGCGAGAGGGGTGCCTTAAAACCCTTCCCCTCTCGTAACCTGGCTCCCGAACCAAGATATGGTTATGATGGATGGTTCCTTCACTTTTTCAAATCAAACAGCGCGGCAGGAGCTTCGAAATACGGTTCCTTGGATGTCGGACCTTCAAACTCGAGTGGCAACTCTGTATTTTTGCGAGCGCCTGCTTCTCCGCTCGCGCTCCCTCGATTATGGGCCCGTGCATTTTTGGAATCCAGAAATTCTAGGGCATGCTGCCCACACCAGGACTGAGATTGATTTTGTAAAGAGAAAGGGGAAGCTAAGAAAGCCTCGGAAGCGGGAAATGCACGGGACGACGGAGTATTGGCATGGAGGCCGAGGACAGATCTAAGCGCTCAGAACCACTCCCAAGCGCTCGGGAGTGGTCTCAAGCGCTCGAGACCGCGACTGGGGCCTACTGCCCTATTCATCTTATTCGTCTGATCTGGGATTTAAAGCCCCAAATCCCAGCGCTCGAGAACCAGACTACGGCACACTTCAACCTCGATCGTTCTCACACTCTCTCTTAGGCAATCTCTCTCTCTCACTCGATCGACCTCTCTCCACTCTCTCTCGAACAAAACTCCAATCGAACCAAACTTCTCCTCACAGTCACGGATCGAATCGGAGATCTCGAGATCTCTTCGATCTTACGGTGGGCGATTGTGTGTCAGGAGGTACGAATCAAGAGAAGGAATGAGCTTTGGGGAGGAGAAGAACCAGCCATGGCCAGCGGTGGTGATGGGGAGTTGCCCAGCCGCGAGGAGGCAGCGGCGGTGGCGACTACGGCGGTGATGGAGGCGGACAGCAGCAGTGCGGTCACACCAATTCAGGAGGGGGTTGTTGGTGAGGGTTTGGCTGCGGTGGGTGGCACTGGAGAGGGTCCAGAGGCAATAGTGAGCGCCAGCGGCGGTGTGGCGGTGGTAGGGGACGCAGGTGACAACAAGGCCGCGCGAGGAGAGGACAGCGGCCTGGCCACGAGTAGCAAAGACATGTCGGGCAGTGGAAGAGATGGCACGGGCAGCGGGGATGGCGTCACGGGCACTCCCCATACTCCTACGATAGAGGAGTTGCTCGCGGCCGCTAAACGGGCCAGTGGTGAACAGAGGGAGGGGGCTGGTGATGAGGCGATGACGGCCGGTCGCGTCATCGCGATGCCGATACTGAGGGCGACGGCTGCTGAACCGAAGGTCGGGGATAGTGGGATTGGTGCTTCGCGCGCGGTCCCATTCGCGGAGGGGGATTTCTTGGACTCGACGAGGCCGTGGGATATTTTAGATGCACTTGGCCTCGACGCTAGGATTACGGAGGTGTTGAGGGGTGCGAGGATGACAAAGGATCAAGCCTCAGCGCTCTTGTTAGGAGCGTTGTTGAGTGGTACGGGGGCGACATCGGCGGATATGGGGTCGCCGGAGACAGATGCCATGGGGGGAGAGGAGCTAGAGGAGGAGGTGGTGGTTGACGAGCGGGTTACCGCGGCTGCTGAGGCGAAGGCCTACTTGGCCAGAGTGCGTCCTGGGTTCGTACCGAAGACTTATGCTCCGCAACTCCACTTCTTTGAGCCGACGGGGATGACCGGCTACGTCCCTGCTCGGACGGATTATTCGGAGGACTTGCTCCTCCGAGATCGGGATACACACATCTCTTCCGGATGGACGACGGTATGAGCTTTAATGGTTTAACTTCTTGAATTAGACTTGCTTTTGTGAATCATTGCACTACTTATTAATGCTATTTCTTTGCTCTGTTAAAACAGCGTACTAGGGATATCTACGGCCACAGCTGCTTAGCCAGCTCACTGAAGTACTTCAAGGAGCTGCCCCGGAGAGTGCGGGAGTTGGTAGAAGAGGTAGGTTTCGGGCCGTTCATTCAGCTGATGACGGCGGTGAGGGTTGATCGCGCAGTTCTGACGGCGCAGACGGAGCGGTGGTAGGACACCACCAACACGTTCCACTTCCGTTTCGGGGAGATGACGGTGACTCCCCTCGACTTTGCAGCGATCACGGGACTCCGGGTTGGAGGTGAGCCGATCCCATACGACCCGAGCATAGACTTGGATGACGTAGCTTTGGAGTGGTTCCTCAGACGGGACCCGCGCCATAGCGGAGGGTGGCGGAGTACGACCAGTTCAAGAAGTATTGGGATCACGAGCCGGCGAGCGACGTCGAGGTGGCCCAGATGGCCAGGGCCTACTCGCTATACCTGATTGGGGCTTCTCTGTTCTCGAACAGGCAATCTCGGGTTCATCTCAGTTACCTGGTGAGCCTGGTGGATCTGAGACAGGCGCGACGATATGACTGGGGAGGTACTACTCTGTGCACACTCTACTGCTTCCTTGGAGCTGTCTCACATGGAGTGGGAGACATCGTTGGCGGTTACTGGAGGGTAGTTGAGGTATGACTCAATGTTGCTGCTTTAAACTGCTTTGATTGATTGATTGAATTGAAAATGCACTGATTTGAATTGAATCGACATCCAAAACTTGCAACTTTGGGCTTACGAGGTCTTGGGAAAGTTCCCTCCCGAGAACACTTGCACGAATCCGCACTTGCTTCCACGTGGACTTGCGTGGGGCAAGGAATATAAGAGAGCGAAAGAGCGGCGAGGACAAGTGATGACCTTCCGACGCTGGCTGGACAACATAACCGGGGTTACGGTACAAACATCATCCTTCCTTTCTTTCATGCCTTTTTGAAAAATGAAATCCTTTGATTATTAATGCGTGAATGTTGAATGCAGGTTCACTGGGATCGATGGGCCAGGGTGGAGGCTGACTTCCTTCCGAGGAGCTGGGAGGTGATGCGGAGTAAGTACTCTATGAGGAGTTTGATGTAATAATGAGTGTAACGACCCTGATTTTTGGTCAATAAAAATTTCGCTAAAAAATTTGAATTTTATTTTAATACTTGGATTTCATTTTTAACATCCAAAAATCGATCGTTATTGACGTATAAAATTTTGTTAATTCTTTATTTATTTTATAAATCCCTTTTTGCGATTAATAATCCGTCATAATTAGGTTTTTGACTTAGGAGATTGGAATTCATCGCCCGGGCATTAAGGTCATTTTCTAAAGACGAGTATGCCTATTTAGACCTTGGTATAATTACTTGGTAATTGTAGAAAATCCTAGAATTTATTTTCTCGGCTGGAAATCCTGCATGGCAACCGATTAGCTAGCAACCCTAATTACCGTTTGGCTTAGTTACATTTCCCTAACCTAGAGTGTTGCATCGATGCCGTAGTAGTTAGTAGAAATTTTTGGTCTTTGCCTTGGCGTCGGCTCGCTGTCGCGCCTGCCTTGCCTTGGCGTCGGCTCGCTGTCGCGCCTGCCTTGCCTTGGCGTCGGCTCGCTGTCGCGCCTGCCTCGCCTAGGCGTCGGGTCGCTGTCGGGTCTGCCTCGCCTAGGCGTCGGGTCACTGTCGGGTTGCTCTGCCCTGGCTGCCATCGGGTTCTGCCTTGGCGTCGGGTCGCGCCTTGCTTTTGCCTTGGCGTTGCTGGGCTGCCTTGCTCTGCCTTGGCTGCCATTGGGTTCTGCCTTGGCCACTGTTTGGCCACTGGGCTGCTTTGGCCACCGCTTGGCCACTGCTTGGCCATCGGGCTGCCTTGGCCACCGCCTTGCTTGTGGGCTGCCTTGGCCATGCTCACGCCGCCTTGGCCGTCGCCTTGCTTGCAGGCCGCTTTGGCCACCGCTTGGCCACTGTTTGGCCACTAGGCTGCTTTGGCCACCGCTTGGCCACTGTTTGGCCACCAGGCTGCTTTGGCCACCGCTTGGCAACGCTTACCGGTCGTTTTGGCCATCGTTTATCAGTCGCTGGCCGCCGCATCACCGCTATTAACCGGTCGCTTTGCCACCGCTTTTACCAGTCGCTTTGGCCGCATTAACGCTATTACCAGTCGCTTTGGCCACCGCTGGCCACCGCCACCAGTCGCTTTGGCCACGCTCACGCTTTGCGTTGGCGCTTGACCTAGGATAATATTTATCCGTTGGACGATAGATGCTAGAGTAATCTTTACCCATTAGTCAATAGGTAAACCTTGGTTAATCTTCCTAAGTACGAGATTAGATTAGTAGTGCTTAATTGCAAAGTATTATGCTTTTTGGTATTAACCGTTGGATAATAACCATTAGGAGATTCTTTACCCATTGGGCGATAGACTAGAATTCTAGCCATTCTTTACCCATTGGTTATTAATCCATTAGAGAAACTATTATCCATTGGATAATAGTTAGTCTTGACAATCATGTACTTGTTTGATTTAAATATTAAATTTGGCCATGTGTTAAAATCCATTAAATTAAGATTAGTCCATTAGTATATTAGGTTAGTACATGGTACTTTGGATGAAGTAGAATACTATATCATATCTAGTATAGATATTGTGGAGTACATGTGTATATATATATATATATATATGTATGTACTTGTTGTATATATATATTTTATTGTATATGGCATGTGTGTTATTAAATATTTTAACTAGAAAATCTAATTTACTTGAAAATGTGGATTTTATTAAAGACCCAAAGTACATATACATATATTAGTATATTGTATGTCTTCCATGCAAGTACAAGGTTTATTATTTAATTTTTCCATGGGATTCTCTTATTATTAAAGACTAAATTGTCCATGTGTTAAAATCCATTAAAATAGATTTAGTTCATTAGGTTAATAATTTAGTACCTAGTACTTTGAAAGAAGAAGATTAGTTTATTAGATCTTGGAAAGTGACATATCTAGTCTAGATATTGTAGTACTTGCTTGTATATATAATATGTGTACTTGTATGTATATATATATGTATATATATATTATATTGTAATACACATGTGTGTATATAGATTTTTATAATAAGAAAATCTAATTTTCGTTTAAAATACAAGATTTCAAAGTACCCATAGTACCCATATCTATAATATATTATGTGTATTCTTCCTAGTGCATATATATATATAGTACTTGAGAGAAAGGCCGAGAGAGAGAAATTGGGAGAGAGTGAGAGAGATCGGATGGAGAGGGAGGGAGAGAGTGTGATGTGTGTGCAAGTTGATTGACCTTGCTTGGTCATCCTTGTCCTAGTTTGTGTATGCTTCAAGTGAAAGCATAACCAATGCCATCCAATCTTGTCCTTCCTTGTACAAACCCCATTAGAATACTTGAATCAAATCTCCTTCCTTGCCTAGTCTTCCATAATCCAATCCAAAGGACACATCCTAGCCTTGCATGCCTAGTTTTTAGGTTGTTTCTTGCAAGGAAGCAAGATTTGATGAAATAAAAAAATAAGGTATAGAGAGAGAGAGGGAAATTCGGCTAGGGAGAGAGAGAGGGAGTTCTTGGCCTATAAATAGCAAGCCACTTCTTCATTTGAACTCACACCTTCACCTCATTCTCCAACTTCTCTCTAAAAACTCTAAGAAACCAGTTTCTGGACAGCCTACTGTCCTCTGAAAAACTCCATTTTTTCTCCGGGCGAAAGTCATTTCTAGGAACAACGACCTCCACAAAAGTCATAGAACACTTCGAGAGCTTCAGTTTAGACCCAAGAACCACCCCAAACGGTCAAGAGATGACCAAGATATCGACCTCCAAAGTTCAGTGAAAAATCTGGAAATTCAATTCCAGACAGCTCACTGTCCACTTTCTTATCCCCATTTTTCTCCGGGCGAAAGTCGTTTCTAGGAATAACGTCCTTCACGAAAGTTGTAGAAAATTTCGAGATCTTCGTTTTAGACTCAAGAACAATCCTATTCGGCCAAGTATTGACCGAGTTACTGCCATCCAAAGTTGGGTCCAGATTGTGAGCATTCGACGCCTGTAGCACTTTCCAACTAGCTTATTCGGGCCCGACTAGTTTCGGATCAAGGTAGAATCTTCTTATACCTCTAACTCTACGTAGTATACCTATACCCCTACCCTACGTATATCGTATGATATGAGCGTGATTAAAAATATGTAGTACTTGGCTAGTTGATCGCATGATGTTGTTTGACGTAGAATTCTTTGAAGTACATGAGCATGATAATGTAGTTGTGATATTTAGCTTGTAGAACTTTCTTGGTTAAAAGAACTGTGGGCTGCCACAGCCCCGGGTGGATATCGGGGCGGCCCGAAAAAGAAGCACCTCGCCCTTTTTTTTTTTTTAGAAAATTGATTCGAAAATTTTTTGAAGAGTCGCCACCCGGATTTGTGGTTCGCCACCCGAGAAACTGTTTTGATTTGAAAATGCTTGATTTGAATTGAAAACCAGAGATTCGTTTGAGCGTTCGGAAGCCATGTTACGAGGGGGGAAGGGTTTTACGGCACCCCCCTCGCCCGATTCGAAATCGGTCTCTACTAAACATTTGTGGGATTTTTCAAAGGGATTTTATTTCATCAAACAGTTAGCACATATTTACAGCTGTATTCAGTACAGGAAGGTGTGTGCATGTGCATGTGTACTACGAATGAATGGGAAGTGATGACAAAGTGCAAAATGCTAGAGGCTGGAAAACTTTTGTCACTGATCCACTCTCGAGTGCTCGGAAGTACTCCCGAGCGCTTGGGAGTGTTGCATGTCCAACCTGCCAAATATGTTAGTCTCACAGAATATGGTGCTGAAAATGTAAGCCAGAATATCATTGATCGTGTCACAGGCTCAACATAGAGCTTAGCAGAATGGGATGAATCCAATAGACTGGGATCAAACCTCATTCTTCCAAACTGTGCATCCCTGTTCTTTCGGAAAATGGTTCAACAGGTCTAACAAGCAAAAAGGGATGCATGCATGGACATGCAAAGACAGTGTTAGGATAAGAATTGAAAGAAGAATAGGCTGAGTTTACATGCAAGTACTTTCGAGCGCTTGGAAGTATTCTCGAGCGCTCGGGAGTGATTCACATCTCAGGACTGACTTCAACCAATTAAGACTTTCAATGAAGTATGTTGATACACTAGATCTTACATCTTAAAGCATGGAAAAGAGATTTTCCTTCTTAGATCCAGACCAAAACTCCTTTACATGCCTTAAATGCAAGTCACTTATTTCATTTTTTTTTTCAAAGAAAACAGCAAGTTTTTGGTACCAACTTACTTCAAAAGAGTTGAAAAGAGTTTTGAAACACATTCAGCCCATGCATGTCCATTTAAACACTCAAAGGAAAGAAAGCAATGCTGGATTCACTCTCAAGCGCTTGGGAGTAGTCCCGAGCGCTCGGGAGTTTCTCCAGTAAGCTTCACACAGAAAAGGAAGCACTTGCACCCCTTTGCTCTTGTTATCACACGAAGGTCTCTCAACCCACACTCAGTATGAAAGACTGAGAGGGCTGAAGAACCTCCCTCAGAAAGGAGAAACAGCCCAGTTTTGTTGGTTTTTGACAATAAGGTAGAAGCTTCTACCTTTGGTTGGGGATTTTACTCCTTGGAAGACTTTGAATGATGAAAGGAAAAGAGAAACTAGGGAGATCAGAGCTTTGGAGTACTCTGGACTCCTTGTATGTCTTGAATGCCTTGTATTTTTGTTCTTTTGCTCTTGAAAGTGAAGTTTTTGGAAGAGGTGGGGAGTATTTCTGCTTGAACAGCTAAAGGGGGGGTTTTTTAGAGAGAGAAGTTCGTGCATGTTCTGTGCTGGAAAGGCCCTTTTATAGGCAAAATAGCATATAGTCTCATTTTAGAAAATACAATATGGAATCTTTGAAAATCCATCAGGACTGACTCACCTCTGACTGAGGTGGAGTGTTGCCTGAGGTTTGAACCGGCCAGAACGGCTGTAATGATGGCATGCATGGGTAGTGGGGAAGCTCAAGCATTCATTGGCCAATACAAAAGTCTCGAGCGCTCGGGAGCACTCTCGAGCGCTTGGGACTTTACTCTCGAGCGCTCGAGAGTTTATCAAATCCCAGGTTTTGAAAGTAGTTTGGAGCGCTTGAGATCGATCCTGAGCGCTTGAAACTGGTTCTGACATTTTACTTTCCCTTTCAAAGTCTTCAAGAAGCAAAGTCCTGACCGGTCTAAGGCTTGTTTCGATCCAAATTCATCATCGGGGAGCCTCCGGGCCACAAATTAAGGAAATTCGAAGTGTTCAAATTGGGGTGTCTACAAGAACGTAGTTTACTTTGATCTTATGACTACTTGATTGCTTGATCGCCTAGTTACCACGTGATTGTATGAACTCGTCAATAAACATGTGTTGCTTTATTGAACCTCCCGAAGGAAATGCATTTTAAAGATAAAGTATCGTTTGAAACGAAGTATTTGTATTTTGACCTTTTAACGAGCATGAGTTATGTGAATAGTTCCACCGCGGAGTCGATGCATGTTACGAGACACATGGAATTGGAAAAGTAGAGATATGACACCTAAGATGTGGTTGATACGGATAAAAAGTGTTTTGGAAATGCATAATGGCCGGACTTGGTAGCCATTATTGGCCATGAGTCAGATTTGGTAGCCTTTGTGGCAATGAGCCGGACTTGGTAGCTCATTGTTGTGCGACACAAGGTGCCGGTCTTGGATGCTCATGGTTGTGTGTGTGTGTGACACAATGTGCCGGACTTGGTAGCCATTGTGGCCGTGCGTTGGTAACCTTGTGGCAATGAGCCGGACTTGGTAGCTCATTGTTGTGCGACACAAGGTACTTGTAACCCATAGTTGTGTGCGTGCGTGTTTTCGGAATTGATGATAAAAGATGAGACACAGAACGATGAGTCGCGTAAGGGAGACACACGGAAAACATGACACCAATGCTCGTTAGTGAATGCGCATGTGTAATTGTATGAGTTGTTTGAAAGCATGTTAAAATCGTATACTATCTTTGATGTGTATGTTAAGGGTTAGTGGGTTTGGATTACTCTATTGAGCTTTCAAGCTCACGGTGTTGCTTTATGTGACCCTGACATATTATACTGGTGGCGACACTGGTATAATGTGTCAGACTTGTTAGATGAACAAGGGGAGCTGTACACCTTGGAGGCTTTTGGAGCTGAGGAATTTGCTAGGATGGAAGAAGAGAAGGAGCTGTAGATAACCTTAGATATCCATTCCTTTTGTGTAATAAATGAACCCTTTGGGAGTTTATGATGTAATAAAGAGCCAGACTCTCTTTTGTTGTTCAATAAAATGTTTATTTAACGTACCCCAAATTCGGGGCGTTACAACTTGGTATCAGAGCTTTAGGCTCAACACTCGGCCATGGGTAGAATGGGTAGCCTTTAAGATAAGTCTTGAGATAAGATAAGTTGACCGTTGCATAAACGTGACTTGATTTTTAAGTTTACCGTCCCAAATTGGGTGGAATTCTGACAAAACAATCTTCGGATTGAAGTAAGGTGGAAACTGGCAGTACCGCCGAACTGGGAATTCCCGAACAATTGGATGATGACTTAAATCAAGAATCGAATGCGGAACGTAGCTAAATCCAAGTTTTTCCTTAGTGTTAATTGAACCCTTGTCTTTAAACACTACTAATTGAGGTTTAAACTTTTCCTTGTAGATGAGCACCTATCGAGCCAACCTATTAGCTGAAGCCCATCGATTTAGAGGGACCCTGAGGTCAATGACAAACCTGCTTGTGGCGGACCCTTACTTCCCCTATGCCTTCCCTTATGTCTATGACTACCACCTAGAGCACGGTGCCTTTCCACTTCCCGAGACCGAAGAGGATGGTGATGAAGAGGCCGCACCCATCTTAGTCCAATTAGCACCCCCTGATGATGTAGAATTCGTGGTGGAAGGAATTGAGGAAGAAGAGGAAGATCCCGAGGAGCCTGAAGAGGACTCCGCGGATGAGGATGGATTTCACGACCCACCCCAAAATGAGGCGGATTGGCAACACCTCATGGAGGTGCAACATTTAAATGCCATGGATAATGGATGGGAGTCTGATGAGGAGGAGGTGGGAGACGAAGAAGCAATACCTGTCCTCGTCCAAATAGCACCCCTTCTCCATGAGGAACTTGTAGTTGTGGGGAACGAAGCTGAAGCCATTCCCGCTCTAGCTCCAATAGCACCTCCCGAGAATGAGGATCTCGAAGAAGATCCCGAAGAAGATCCCGAGGAGGAAGAACCAATGGAGATTTGGGGAAATGAGGGATCTGACGGAGAGAGTGAATCTGATGACGAAGAAGAGCCTAGATGGCTAGGGGTTGTGCCCGACATCATGGACAAAGCCTCTGACACCGGCGATGTACCTCCGCCACTCGTTGAGACTGACATAGGCCCATATAAGGCCCAATTCCCGAACACCTTTTAGGCTCATTAAGAAGCTTGTGATGCAAATGTAATAAGAAGGTTGGTAGTAGTTGAACTTGTAAGGTAGTAGTAAGCCTAGGATAATATTAGCCATTTACGTTGTACTTGATCCGATTAAGTAATGAAAATATGTATTTCCTTCTTACGTGAAATCACTGTTTATGTGCATGCTTGTAATTACCCCTCACACCGTTAAGTCTTATCTTTTGTTTTGTAGTAGAACTCTATGCTTATGTTTGTAATCCCTTGTTTTTCTATGAAAAGCTTATTTTCTTAAGATAAAGAGTACTGTTGCGTACTATTCAATATTTTTCTTTAGTAAATGAAACCCTTATTACAAAGGACAATTATTTTAGTTGACGCAAGTTGCTAAATGATAGTAATCTTCTTGCTTATCTATAAAATCTTCTCTGTTATGGGTACTGTAGCACACTACCATTAGACATTTTATTTTAGTTTGATGAGAGCGCCAAGTGTCGACCATAACCCAAAAGGGGGGCCCGGTAATCGCGCATCAGCCATACCTTAAAAAGGGGGGCCCGGTAACCCATCCTCTCAATCCTCCAAATTTTCAAACTCAAATTCAAACCTTTCCCTCCTTCACACCCCTCACCCGGCCCTATATATACTCCATTCTTTTTCCCATTTCTTCACCCCTCTTCTTATCTTCATCTCTCTTACCATTTTAACCCCTCCAAACCACTATCCAATCAAACCGAGCCATGGCGATCTACCGACGAGGATTCCCGGAGGACGCCCAGTTCCGAGAGATGGAGCGAATCGAGCTCACCTCGATGATCCGAGCAATACAGTTGCTGCCCTTCACCTTCGTCCTCTTCTGTGCCGTGATCACCATAGCCATGCCACGGTGGTTCGACAGGAACGACTGCCTTACTACCTTCTGGTACTGGATTCCCGTGGTGGCCGTCGCATTCGCGGCGTTCGGAAAAGAATACGAACGTCGTGCACTCCAAGCCTTCAACGATTGATGGCGGCTCGAGGCGTAGCAATGGCACCATAGCCATTATTATCTGCTTTCACTTTCTTTTTCTTGTATCTCATGATGCCATTAGGCGTGTAATATAATAATCTTCTCTAAATCTAAATCTAGCTGTCTTGTTCATTGCGTGCTAACTTCTTAACAAAACCTCTAAGTTCGAGTAACACCACCATTTCAGGAGAGTGCAGCTGTTAGTCTAAAGTGAGTAGCGAGTACGGACTAGAAATAGCCAACCTACGCCTAACCTGCGACTTAAGTGTGACTTGCTTCTTTTAAGGGGGATAGACGACGATTCAAGGACCAGTATAGCGACTTTGTCAAATCCGTAGACACGCTCCAATTTCGAGGACGAAATTATTTTAAGGGGGATAGGTTGTAACGACCCTGATTTTTGGTCAATAAAAATTTCGCTAAAAAATTTGAATTTTATTTTAATACTTGGATTTCATTTTTAACATCCAAAAATCGGTCGTTACGCCTCTGCCTGTCCATTGCTTTGAGGGTAGGCCGGTGTGGAATAGTAGTTCCTTATTCCATATTGGGCGCAAAAAGCCTTGAACTTTTTCTAGAACTGCGACCCATTATCAGTGATCAGGGAATAAGGAACTCCAAATCGAGTGATGATGCTCTTCCATACGAACCTTTCTATCATAGGTTCTGTGATTTTTGCCAGTGGTTCTGCTTCAATCCATTTGGTAAAGTAGTCCGTTGCTACCAACAGAAACTTCCTGTTCCCAGTAGCCTTGTGGAGCGGACCCACGACATACCCCACTGCGCAAACGGCCAAGGACTTGTCAGGGGCACCAGATCTTCAGCTGGTGTTCGGATCATAGGTGAGAATTTCTGACACTTCTCACAGATTTTCACATACACCTTTGCATCTTCTTGCATGTGCGGCCACCAGTATCCCTGGGTAATTGCACGGTGAGCAATGGACCTGCCCCCAGCATGACGCCCACACGTTCCCTCGTGTATTTCATGGAGGAATTTTTTCACCATCTCGGGATGCACACAAAGCAAGTACGGTCCAGTGAAGGACTTTCTGTACAACTTCCCCCCTGGTGATAGCCAAAACCTTGCAGATTTCGTCTTTATCTTGTGAGCTTCTTTTTTATTTGTGGGGAGTGTCCCATCTCGTAGGAACTCTACTATTGGATCCATCCAACTTGGTCCTTGGTTCCGTCCAGGACCAATTCCACACTTCTCCCAATGCTCGGCTCAACAAGTCCATTGCTACTACCTTTTGAACTCTGTTGGCACAGCCACTACCAACCAAGCCAGTGAGTCAGCGTGGGCGTTCTGTCCAGAGCTTATCCGCTCGATGTGTACCTTCTCAAAGGTATCAAGCAAATCCTTGGTCGCCTCCACGTAGGCCGCCATCTTTTCACTCCGGGCCTCGTATTATCGGGTAGTGATTCACCACGAGTTGTGAATCACGGAATCTCGAATTCTTTTACTTTCAAGGTTCTTGCGCTCCGTAATCCGGCCAGGAGTGCCTCGTTCTCCGCCACGTTATTCGACGCACTAAACCCAGGCGCAGGATAATTCGATCATAACTCCTTCAGGAAGGAAAAGCACCACCCCAATTCAGATCCGGTGTTGCATGCGGATCCATCTACAAAAGCTTCCATTCCATTGGGTCCTGTCGGCGGGTGCCTCTCTCTTCTCGGCAGACGGCTCGTCCAACCTGTTCCTTTCTTGTAGGAGGCCGTGGAGCTACTGTGGGAGAGAACTCGCCACGAAATCTGCCAAAACTTGCCCTTTGATTGCCGGGGGTTGCGATAATCAATATCATACCGCTCAATTCCACCGACCAAGTTGATATTCGTCCGAGAAATCGGCCTTTCGAAGCAATGACTTCAACGGGAACTCCGTGTAAACGACCACTTTAAGACTTTGGAAGTAGTGGGGCAACTTCCTAGCGGCCGTACTCGGTGCCAGGACCAACTTCTCAAGAGGCAGATATCTCGTCACCGCATCCAATAGCGTCTTGCTTACGTAATAGACAGGATTTGCTTGGATCCCTTGTCCTTCGTAAGACCGCACTTACGGCATGTTCGGATCGCTAAGTATAGGGTCGAGGACCTCGCCAGGCTCGGAGTAAAGGCGAAGTGGGGCCTTTGCCAAAGTACTTCTTGGTCTTAGGCAGCTTGCTCACACTCTGCTCCCCATTCGTAACCTTCCCTCTTTTTTAACAACTGAAAGAAAGGTCTACACCTATCACTCGAACGACTTATGAACCTGTTAAGGGCTGCCGCCATCCCTGTTAACCGCTGGACCTCCTTCGTGGTCCTCGGACTCTGCAGCTTTTGCAAAGCTGTTATTTGATCGGGATTTGCCTCTATCCCTCTAATGGTCACTAAGTGACCCAGGAACTTCCCAGAACTTACCCCAAACGCACATTTCGAGGCGTTGAGCTTCAGCTTACACTCTCTCAGTATCTCAAAAGCTTCTTTTAGATCAGCGATGTGGTCTCGTTTCTCCTTGCTTTTCACCACCATATCGTCTATGTACACCTCCATGGTCTTGCCGAGCAGCTTCTTTAGAATAATCGTTGCTAGTCTCTGGTAAGTTGCTCCAGCATTCCTAAGTCCAAAGGGCATAACATTGTAACAGTACAACCCTCGTGGTGTGATGAAGGACGTCTTCTCCTGATCGGGGCCGTACATAGCTATCTGGTGATATCCTCGATAAGCGTCGAGAAAACTCATACGCCCGTACCCAGCTGTTGCATCCACCAACTGATCTATCCTGGGCAGGGGAAAACTGTCTTTCGGACAAGCCTTGTTTAGATTCGTGAAATCGACGCATACCCGCCATTTCCCACTCTTCTTTTTTACCACCACTGTGTTAGACAACCATTCGGGGTAGTATACCTCTCGAATCGCCTTTGCTTCGAGCAAACGGTCGACCTCCTCGATAACAGCGTCCACATGCTGTATGGCAGACCTTCTTTTCTTCTGCATCACCGGTTTGTGCTGCGGGTCCACATTCAGGTGGTGGCAAATCACGCTTGCATCCACCCCAGGCATCTCCTCGGGCACCCAAGCAAACACATCAACGTGCTCTTTGAGAAATTTCACCAACTCTTCCTCCTCTTCTTTGCACAGATTTTCCCCAATCAGGAAATATCTTTTAGGATCATTCTCGTTGATCTGGATTTTCTTTAATCCTTCCACCATTTTCTCGGTGGGATCCCCTCCGACATCCTCGATGGTCGGCTGGTTGGTAACCTCGACCGTTCGCACCAACTGTGCCTTGGGTGCCTTCTTGATTATGGAAACCAAGCACTGTTGGGCTGTCTTTTGGTTCCCCCTTATTTTCTCGATTCCAGTGGATCCTGGAAACTTCACCATCTGATGATAGGTGGATGAAACTGCCCTCATCTTATGCAACCAAGTCCTTCCTATAATCGCGTTATAGGAAGATGGCACATCCACTACCAAAAAATCAGTTCTGAGTACCACTGTTCCTGCCGGAACAGGGAGGGTCACCTTACCCAACGGCCAAACTGCCCCTGCACTGAACCCAACCAACGGAGTTACTGACTGTACCAAGTCCGCTTGTGCCAATCCTAGCTTTTTGAATGTATCGTAATAAAGCACCTCAGTGCAGCTTCCTGAATCCAACAGGATCCTCTCCATGTCAAATTCCCCAATTCGTAGGGTTATGACAAGAGCATCGTTGTGCGGCACCTGGACTCCTCCCAGGTCCTCATCCGTGAAGACGATGCCCTCGTTGCACCCTTCCGCTTCACGTCCCCGTTTCTTTCCTAACCGCATCACGTGCTGGTCGTGTTTCACCTGCCTCTAGAGCAACCTCACCTCATCTCTCGTATAAGGTGTGGCCATTCCATGTATCATATGGATCACGTCCCTTGGATTCTGCTCGTAATCCAGTTCCATCGCTTTTCCCGCACCCTTGTGCTCCTCTTGGATGAACTCTTTCAGATACCCATGTGAGAACAGGTCATCAAGGTGCTGCTTAAACATCTCGCAGTCTTCCGTCATGTGACCCCAGTCCTTGTGGTAACTGCAGTGCTGACTCGTAGCCCTTCTTGCATCTTTATCTCCCTCCAGCCTTGGGGGCCACTTGAAGTACGGACGGTTCTTTATTCGATAAAGAACCCGATAAATTGGTTCTTTCCAAACCGTTGTCACTGAGAAGAAAGACTTTGGGTCAGGGGCATGCTTTTCCCGGTATGACTCTTTCTTAGCTTGCCCATGCTCCTTCCTCTCTCTATAAGTCTTGGGCTCGGGCTTATCTGCCTTCTTCGCAGGGCTCTTGACTTGCTCGGCACTCAGTTTGCCATCTTCCCGTAGTATGTCATCCTCATTCCTGGCATGCTGCTCAATTCGCTCCATTAGTTTTGCCAGTGTGCTCACTGGGCCCATGTTTAGGGACTTTCGTAGCTCCCCCCGAACAGGTAGCCCAGTCTTGAACGTCGCTATTGCATACTCCTCACTGCAACTTTCAATCTCGTTGAAAGTCTCCCAATACTTCTTGGCGTAGTCCCTGATCGACTCACTCTCTCCTTGCTTCATAGCTGAGAGACTCTCAAAAGTTTTGGGTGGTTTCCTGCTCGTCAGGAACCGAGCAGTGAACTCCTCGGCCAACTGTCTCCACCCTCGTATGGTGTTAGGCCCCAACCTATGGAACCATGATAGGGCCACTTTTCCCAAACTAGATGGGAACATCTTGCACATGATTGCGTCATCACCGTCGTGCATAAACATCGCTTGCTGGTAATGCTGTATGTGCGCCACCGGGTCTGCATTGGTTTCGTACAGGATAAACGTCCCGTGCTTAGCCCTGCTCGGTAACCTTGCCTCCTGCAATCTCTTTGCAAAAGGAGAAGTTGCTATGTTGCTAAGGGCTCTCCTTGCTGCTTCTCGTGCAGACATGGTCCCCTCCTCCGATACCTTCGTAGCCCTGGCATTATTCCTTTCCCCGGTAATCAGGTCTCTGACTGTCCCTCGTGGTGCTTCCGCTCCCTCCTTCCTGGGAGGAGCTCTTGCTCTCGCTTCTCCTTTTCGTGAAGAAGCCCTTGGTCATTTCCGTGAGGCTCCTGCTTCTTCTTTTTCGTGAACAAGCTCTCCTGTCTCCACCATATCCAACCTTTCTTTCTGGACTTCCTTCGTGAAAGCCGGAATCCTCCGGATGTTCTCATATCCGCTGCAGTTGAATCTCATATTCTCGTCTTTTAATCAGACGAGCGTATTCCTCTATTTCCTGTCTCTTTCTGTCCAGGATGTCCCTGCTGTGCACGCTTTTCGAACGTGCCATCGACTCCCTCCCATGGCGGGACTTACTCCTTCTCGTGGATCCTGTGGCCGTCCTGGTCCGTCCCTGTTTTCGCGCCATGGGTTGCCAGGGGGCGATCCTTGCTCGTGGTTCTCCCCGCACGCCCACCGTCGGGCTTTCTCAGTGGATCTGGTGGGGATTTGTCAGCTCCCCCACCCAGCTGATTGTTTGCATCAAGTGGAGTTTTTGGATCTTCTTCCGCCATGGTCGTTTTTTCAAAGGGATCTCTTTCGTTTCCCACAGACGGCGCCAATTGTAGGTGCAGGAAAACGAAACAGGCTTTCGAACAGCACGAAACTGTAACGGCTACTCTTCTCTCTACACCGGAACCCTAGCACACCGCCGGTATTGATCCTACAAAATAAACAGAAGGTGAGCGCACCTTTGCCGTCTCGTGGCAAAGGCCCTCCGATGCCAAAGTTAGTATCTCGTACTAGTAAAACCTTAATTCTCAGTAAGTAATAAGCCAATAGCCAGGAATTGCGTAGCTTTACCTCTAGGTTTACCTCATATTTATAGACCCATGTTTACTTGCTGTCCAAGCCATCTTGCTGCCCTAAGTTTCCTTTCTTGTAAAGGGAACCTAGAATATCAGGGATTCTCATTCCCATAACTGCGTATTTCCTTTTAGACCATTTAGGCACTCTTCCTAAAGCTGGCCATTCATCCCATTCTCGTTGGGTATCTCCTCCAGATCTTGTTTCCTTACTAGATATTTCCATTTCTGGACCACTCTGGAGCACCTCCTGGCACCTTCTCCAGATTGCTGCTACTGTTCGGCCTTCTCGTTGCCGAACAGACCCTTTGGACCAATGATTTCTCATATCACTAGACCCCTTATCACGAGGTTGGTCCAACAACTACCCTTGCTCTTTGGACCATACCCCTGCTCGGGTAACTTGGGCCTGGGACCTCTCGTGTCTCCGGTCCTTGTGCCGTTCACCTCACTGCACGGCGGATATTCCGACTGTATTTATTCTGGACCCCACGTACCACCTGTTCGGGCCTCTTTGGTACCTGTTCGGGATTACCTCCCTATACCGATGATAAAATGGATACCGTGATTGCTGCTTGACTTTTTGTGAATCTTAGAACTTTCGATAAAAACTTTTAGCCACTTAGATGACCCAATCTGTAACGCCCCGAATTTTGGGTACGTTAAATAAACATTTTTATTAAATAAACTAAAGAGAGTCTAGCTCATTATTACAACATAATTCTCACAAGAGTGCTTTTATTCAACAAAAGAGGGGATAATCTAAGGTTAACTACTGCTCCGCCTCTTCTTCCATCATTGCAAGCTCCTCGGCTCCGAAGGCCTCCAAAGTGTACTGTTCATGCTGCTCATCTATAAAATCTGACACATTATACCAGCGTCGCCCCCAGGATAATATGTCAGGGTCACCACAAAGGTAACACCGTGAGCTACAGAAACTCAATAGAATAATCCAACCCACTAATCCATAACTTATAACACGAAGGTACATAGGCAATTACACATGCTCATTCAACAACATAATTAACAATGACACATCCGCATTCATTATCTTGCCTACGTTGGTGTCATGCCTTTCTTTGTTTCTCCTACGCGATTCATCGTAAACCATGTCACCATTTCCAAATCAACATTTTGAAAGTCATTTCTCATTCTTTGTTACCAACGGGCTACCAAGTCCAGCCACGTTATCAAATCTTGCATTGGCTCCTCTCCGCGGATAACCAAGCCCAATTACCAATGAAGCTACCACGTCCGGCTCCGTTAGCAATCTACACAATGGGCTACCAAGTCCGGCCTCATTGCGGTTTTCGCAAGTCTACACAAAGGCTACCAAATCCGGCCATTATGTAGTTTCAAAAGTGTTTTACCAAGTTCAATTCTTTCCTTTATCCACACCCTAGGTGACATGTTTCTACTTTCTCGATTTTCGTGTCTCGTAATCATGCATAGACTCCGCGGCGGAACAAATCACTTTTAAGTAATCTAGCAAGATCATCCAATTCTATATTACCTAAACGTACTCAAATTATTCCTTAAAGCATAACGCCACATGTACGGACGCCCTTGGAGTGGAAAGCCACGTATGCTTTATCAACAACAAGTAGTGCAATCAAATATACATACATGCTCATAATCATCCTCAAGACAATAATATATTATCAAAATCCGTTCTTTCTTCCTTTGTGGAGTTTTCAAAACAACATATGTTTATTGACGAGTTCATACATGAACAAGCAACTATCATGAGATCAAGATTTTAAGTAGTCATAATATCAAGGTAAACTACGTAAAACAAATCATACTACACATATGGCTTCATGCTCATATAATACAATATACTTAGAGGAAGTAGTTAGGGATTAACTACATTCAATTCAACATGCATACAATTATACTTAGGATAAGTAGGTTCGAAGAACTCTACCGTTCTTCTTGGCAGTAGGGTGGCTACGGGAATTTCGTCGGAGTAACGGCTTACGGTTGACTTCCGGTAGCTTCGAAAGAGAAAGGTTTCTCTCGAACTAAGTCTTGACTATACTACTAAACCCTTACGGATCGAAGGGTGGTGGAGTGGTGGTTTAGTGGCGGCTTAGGATGAGTTTCTTGAAGAACAAGAGAAGAACTTTAAGAACACTCAAGAACAAAGCAAGAACAAGCAAGAACACTAAGCTTTCTAGAGAGAGAAGTTGAATGGTGAAGGTGTGAGTTGAAAGGCATGGAATGGATGCTATTTATAGGCAAAATGGAGCTTCCCCCTCACTCCACTTGGCCGGCCACTAGCCCTCCCTCTCTCCCACATGGATTTGCTCCATGGTCTAGTCTTGTCAATCAATAGTACTCCAACCAAGTGCCATAGGTCAAATAGTGTTCAAGTACAACCCACATGTCAAAGTACAACTCATATACACTTCACTCTCCCCCTCTCTCTCATTCGGCCATCTCTCTCCCTCTCTCTTCCATGGATTTGTTCCATGGTCTTGTCTTGTCAACCCAAAGCACAACAATAAGTGCAACTTGGTCAAATAGTGTTCAAGTACTCCAACTTGTCAAAGTATAACACACATACACTTCACCTTCCCTCTCCCTCTCATTCGGCCATGTCTCTCTCTTTCTTCCCCATGGATTTGTCCATGGTCTTGTCTTGTCAAGCCAAAGTACAACACAAGTGCAACTTGGTCAAATAGTATCAAAGTACAATGCACATGTCCAAGTACAACACACATGCACTCACTTTCCCTCTCCCCTCATTCGGCCCTCTCTCCTCATTCGGCCCTCTCTCTCTCTCTTGGTCAAAGTACTATCATGTATATATATATATGTATATCTATATGTACATTTATGGAAAGAACAAGGAAGGTAAGGACAAGACTACTTAAATGTACACATGGCTTATGATTATTCTTTTTGTAGGATAAAGTACACATGACTAGTCTTGTCATGCTATAGTACTCCAACCAATTGCCAACTAGGTTAATAGTGTTCCAAGTACACCCATATGTCAAAATGCAACTCACACACACCTCACTCTCCCTCTCCCTATTCGGCCACTCTCTCTCTCCTCTCCCATAGTTTTGTTTCATAGTCTTGTCATGCAATAGTACTTCATCCAAGTGTATCTAGGTCAAATAGTGTCAAAGTACAACACACATGTCAAAATACAACTCACATACACTCACTCTTCCTCTCTCCCAACAGGCCTCTCTCTCCTTTCCCATGGATTTATTCCATGGACTTGTCAAATCAAGTCCATAATCATGGCAAGCAACCTAAGTCTAGTCACATCAAGTCCTTTCTCTTTCAAATCAAATTTAGGTAATGATGAGGGTCCAAACAATGATGGAGGTGGTCAAGGTGTAGTCTTGTCCTAGAATGGGTCTACTTGGAAGAAAGACTAGAATCATTGGCTAGGTTTTGACTAGAAATGGGTTGGTATGTAACAAATAGGCTTAAGGCTATTAGGTGGCTTGGACAAGTGGCCAAAGATACATACACACACCTCACTTTCTCTCCTCACATTCGACCTCCCTCTCCTCTCTCTCTAGCCGATTCTCTCTCTTGGTCAAAGTACACACATATATATATATATGTGTGTGTGTGTGTACATTTGTGGAAAGAACAAGGAGGATAAGGACAAGGCTACTTAAATGCACACATGGTTAGGTTTATTCTCTTTGTAGGAGAATATTGAAGAAAGGACACATGACTTGACTTGTCATCCTATTTGGCAAGTCTAACATCTATTGTCCAAGGGGTAAAGATTTCCCTAGCATGTAATAACCAATGGTCCAAGGAAAGTCATCATGAAGTACAATGGTTGCTTTTGACTAGACTATTCCAACTACTAGTCAAACTTGGTCTTCTTCCTAACAACTATTGTCCAATGGTCAAAGATCTTCCTAGCATGTAATAACCAATGGTCCAAGGAAAGTCATCATGAAGTACAATGTTTGCTTTTGACCAGATTATTCTAACTACTAGTCAAACTTGGTCTTCTTCCTAACAACTATTGTCCAATGGTCAAAGATTACCCTAGCATCTATTGTCCAACGGATATTACCCTAGCCTTCATCGTCCAATGGATAAAGACAAAAAGGGTAAAATGGTCCGTCTAGGGTTAGGGAGAAGTGATTAGGCTAAATGGGCATTAGGCTATTCTAACTAATTGGTTAAAGACTAACGATACTTAATCTAGGCTTTCACTGCTCGAGTGGTAGTTTGGTTTTATTTAGTAGGAAATGGCCTAACAATGGAATATTAAAGCCCGACGGTGCCAAACGCCAAGGCAAGGCGTGAGCGTGGCCAAGGCAACCTGGTGGCAAAGCGGTGGCCAAAGCAGCCCGGTTGCCAAACAAAGGCTGGCAGCCCAGAGCTGCAATGGCCTAAGCTGTGGCCAAAGCATGGTACAAACAAAGCCAAGGCTAAGGCAGCCCGATAGCTGGCAAAGGCTGCTTGGTACAAAGCACCTGGTGGCCAAACAGTTGGTCAAGGCACCGATAGCTGCCAAAGGCTGCCGGTGGCCAAAGCAAACTTTGGCAAAACAGAGGCCAAAGCAGCCCAGCAACGCCAAGGCAAAAGCGAGGCGCGACCCGATGCCAAGGCAGAACCCAATGGCAGCCAAGGCAGAGCAAGGCAGCCCAGCAACGCCAAGGCAAAAGCGAGGCGCGACCCGACGCCAAGGCAGAACCCGATGGCAGCCAGGGCAGAGCAAGGCAGCCAAGAACGCCAAAGCGTAAGCGCGACGTGCGCGACCCGACGCCAAGGCAGAACCCGATGGCAGCCAGGGCAGAGCAAGGCAGCCCAGCAACGCCAAGGCAGAAGCAAGGCGCGACCCGACGCCAAGGCAGAACCCGATGGCAGCCAGGGCAGAGCAAGGCAGCCCAGCAACGCCAAGGCAGGCGCGACAGCGAGCCGACGCCAAGGCAAGGCAGGCGCGACAGCGAGCCGACGCCGAGGCGAGGCAGGCCCGACAGAGGCCCGATGCCTGGGCGAGGCAGGCCTAACAGCGACCCGATGCCTAGGCAGCCTAGCCAAGCCAAAGCAAGGCGGTCAAGCCGACGGTCAAGGCAAAGACCAAAATTTTTCTACTAACCACTCCGGCATCGATGCATCACTAAGCCAAACGGTAGTTAGGGTTTGCTAACTAATCGGTTAAAAGCTAACTATGCTTGCTAAGTAGGATTTCCAGCCGAGAAATATAATTTAAAGATATTATTTACTTATTAGGAAAAATATACGAGTACGTTTACAAGTATAATAGTCATGGGAGAAGGACTAAATTGTCCGGAGAAAAATGATTCAATTTTACAAGTTTCAAATCTAATTATGACGGATTATTAGAATTTAAAAGAAAATTTTAAAGCAATCCAAGCAATTAAAATAAAATTTAAATATTTATCAAAATTTTCATAAGTCAATAACGACCGATTTTTGGATGTTAAAAATGAAATCCAAGTATTAAAATAAAATTCAAATTTTTAACGAAATTTTTATTGACCAGAAATCAGGGTCGTTACACAATCCAGAGCCAAATAACCTTTCAGACAGAAATACAGTATCCCAGGAGAATCCATCTGTCCACCATAACATTGATCTAACGGCCTGAACATCATTTCTTCCCCCGAGCAACCTGTTGCTGGAAAATCTCCCTAAGGTATCAATCCCTCTGCTGCAAAATCTATCCTTTGGCCACAACATCTATTCCTCAGCCGCTAAATCCTTTCTACGGCCGCCAAATTGTCTATTTTCCAGATTCTGGAACGTTCTATCAATCATTTGATCCAACTACGATACCTCCTCGATGCGTTCGGGCTACGTTCAAAGATCACCATGAAGAGTTTGTATTGCATTGCAACTCCAATTCCTACCGTGAATTTTGATTGGACGTAGTGAGTCACCAATTGCCTATATAAAGGAGCCTTTGGGCTCCGAAATTAATAAGTTCACACACCCATTCAAACCACGAAACTCTATCAATATACACTCTTAAATCTCCTCTGCAAAAGCCCTAACCTCCTGAAGGCAGCCATCAATCCGACGATTAAACCCCAAAGTTCAAACCCTAACCATAGAGTTTTCAAGAAGCAATCAGTCAATCCCATTAAATCCGAAGCAATCAAGCTACTGAGGGATCAAGGTGGTGAGGCCCAAGGGTCTCTGGTTTGATTTATTTACTGTCTTTATGCTTAAATCGTAGCGTTCTGATTGTTTGCTAACTTCTCTGTCTGGTGTGAGGAAGAACGTCGGCTGGGACTTCGATCCCTCAGCCGATACATCCAAACCAGGAGGATCTCTCGGCCGTGACATCTATTCACCGGCCGTTAGATCCATCTCCCTATGATATATTTGTTTTATTTTCGCTTTCTGATGCATGATTTCAATTATCGTCTCGGCTTACCTATTAACTATTTAAAGGCTTAATCAAACAAATTATGTGTTGGAATTAAATAAAGCACGTGTTAATCTTATGTCGAATAACTATGGGCCAGTCTCATGACTGGGCAGAGAGGGGTGCCTAACACCTTCCCCTGACTGTACCTTTGGCTCCCGTACCATGACTTGGAATCTCTATCTGTTTTCCTAGTTTTAATAAACTAGGTGGCGACTCTGTTTTGATGATAACCGCTATCGTGTGGCGATGTTTCTAGCCATGGGAATATCCACGATTTTGGTTTACGAAACAAACAACCAAACAAACAGCAACGATCAATCTGTATGGCGATGGCCCGCTTCAGGGAGGTATCTACAACTTTTGGCAAACTCTACAGTCACTTGTACTTAGTGGTATATCAAAAAGGACATCACCCGATTGCCGCCTATGATGTGTTGGCAAAAGGACTGGTGCCCTTTGACAACAGAGCACCCTTGAGACTACCTAAGCCTTTCATGTGTTAGAAAGCCATAGAACTTATTAAAATAAGATAGGAACCTACAGGCTAGGAACCTACTTGCATCTTTTCTAGAAGTTCTTCCTCACACCTTGTATATGTTGTTGTAACATCACTTTTTGTGCAGAAAGGTTGGGGCTTAAACTAAGAGCCCTAACTCTAAGTCTTTATCGTCAAGCACTGAGACATAGCATTGCCTGCAAGGTATGTTTTTTTAAAAGTTGAAAGCACCACTACTTACTTCCTACTCCTACTTCGTTTAAAGCATCATGAGGCACATATTTCTAAATCAACATCTAGCAATGGCAGTAGCATAAGCCGCCCCGTCGACAATTGAACTAGGGGTTGCTCTAGCAATCTTTGCCTTGCTAGGCTAAAGGAAAGAGGGAGTGTAAGGTAGTAGAGCAGATTATGGATGATTGTATGCAAAGTCAAGGATATTATGGATTGAACTTGCAATACTTACTTCTCCATGGATGATTCAGCATGTCAAGTGTGAGACTTTAATTCCTATTTCCGAATCAGCCTAGCAACCCATCTTTCAAAATTCAAAATTTTGAGCATGCTTACCGCAACGAGCCGGTAAGATTTAGGAGTTTGTGAATGTGCTTGCAGGTAATCATGTGGATCCCAATTACCTCAATCGTGTTTTGAGAAAAGGAAAAAAACTTGTTGAATGAGTTTCTGGTAGATCGATTCCGATGTGCTTTGGTAAAAATAAGTTTTGATAAACACCTATTGAAAGAATATCCTAAAGCTGGTAGAATCACGTTAGCATTGTTTGAAGTGAAAGAATATTTCCTAACCAAGAATTGAGAGAGATAAAAATTTTCGAAACTTTTCTTAAGTGAAAATGATTAATGATGATCAAATCCTCAAACAACAAGTTTTTCATAAAACCAAAAAGTGTAACATCCAAATAGCTGCTAGCACAGCGATGGACTCCGAGTCTACTCTCCGTTGTGGTCATCTGCTCAGCTTTTCGGTCTGCCTCATAATGTGGATTGGCTTGGAAGTAGGATCTTAAGTGGCATGCAGTATTTGTAAACATCGAGTCTTAAGAATCATCCATATCAAAAATTGCTAGCTATGTATGGTATATCAAGCCTTTCTCGGTCTTTTTTTTTGTTGACTTCTCGCGGGTACCCTTAAAATCACGTTCTGAACACATTGAGCGGCTCGGATCATCAAATATATATATATATATATATATATATATATATATATATATATATATATATATATATATATATATATATATATATATATATATATATATATATATATATATATATATATATATATATATATATATATATATATATATATATATATATATATATATATATATATATATATATATATATATATATAAGGACAATCCTTTCCCGACCAATTTTACGATGATTCGAGCAGCTCAATATGTTTAGAATGTGATTTTAAGGGTATATTTATATCTATATAGACACACACACACACACCATCTAATAAGGGCGCCCTCACTTTAAAACAATGCGGACGTCCATTTTGTGCCATTGGATCTCATCCAACGACTCAGATTTTAAAAGCCTAACTCATGGGTAAAAATGAGATGGGTCGGGTAAAATGTTCCCGGATTCCCACATGCGGGTTAGAACCCCCTAAATCCCATTTCACGCCTCATTTTGAACAGACGAATGAAGAGAGAGAGAGAGAGAGAGAGAGGACGACGAAGATAGAAGAGGAATGCAAGCCCCTTGTTCTTCATTAGATCCATTCAAAACCTCTAGGTAGGTATATATATATATATATATATATATCTCGCGCGCGAGCACTCTCTCTCTCACTGACTCTCCCTATCTCTTTGAACCCGGTCTATACTAGGGTTTTGTTTGGAATGACACCCATGACAAACAAGGACGACGAAGACCCACACCCAGGACGAACAAGGATGACGAAGACCCGACCTTTGTCGAGGTATCTCTCTTTCTCTCCTTCTCGGTCAATTTGTTCAACCCCCAATTTTTAGGGTTTTTTTTTTGAAAATCTGGTTTTTTTTTTCGACAAGAAGAAGAACACCCCTTGCAAATCTGAAAATCTAATTTCTTTTTTCCAAAATCTGAATTTTGTTTGAAAATCTTACTTTTTTTCTTATTTATGTTCCTTTTTTGGATTTATGTTATTTTTCTGAAGAACAATGAACAAATCCAAACGTGGGTACAACATGACAATGATGACGATGCACTAAGGTCGATTTCTCTCTCTCGCTTTGACTAAAAAATTAGGGTTTTCATTCAAGCGACTTGGGGATTTTTTTTTTTTGAAATTAGGGTTAACAGGGCAATCAGATTGAAAACCAATTTGTGGATGTTGGTTCATCGGTATTTTCAAAAGTTTCAGGCTTGTTTGAAAAAATCTGATTTTTTCGAACTGATTTGAAAATCTATTTTTTTGGTTTTTTTGTTTCTATGTGTGTGTGTGTGTTGTAAACAGGAAACGGAATTTTAGTACTTAACATGCATGCAAAAATGAACAAAATTTCCTCGATTCATCTGCAAATTCTAAAATCCAGTCAAATCGAATAAGGTACACTTTTTCTTTTTGGGTGATTTAAAAAACCCTAACTCGAACAAGAGACAAATCCAAACCCAGTAAATTTTAAGGCATGTACCTCTTCAACTCGTTTTGAAGCAGTTTCGAAATCTAGTAGATTTTCTAAGTTCTCAACAAGTTCAGATAAAGTTAATTTTTGCACCAGTACTGCAACTTCATATGTTTCAGAAAATGGTTCATAGTCAACTCAAGTATATAACACTTTTTAGGATAATCTATCTACCATAAAGTACCCTACTGTAGACACCCCAATCCGGACCTCGAAGAGTCTTTGTCCACCCGATGATGAAATAAAGGAAACGGCACCTTTGTGAGCTTGAAAAATGATTTCCCTAAGCCCATGTAAGCCAAACAAACCAAAAAGTCCAGAAAAGCCTAGATAACAACGCGGAACAACAACATAAGCGCACGGCAGGTTGAAATTCAAGGGGCCGTGCGCGACCAACATGTACCGCACGGCACCTTGAGAAAAGTTCTGACTGGCTCAGAAAGGTGTCGGCCACGCCAGTTTGAGCCACAGCTGATGAATGGCTCAGCCGAAAGTGCACTTCTGGCCCGCCCAGAAAAGACCTCCACTATTTGAAATTCAAAATCCTTGGCCTTTTGCCTATAAATTAACCCCTCCACTCAAGGGACAGGGGCTCTCCTTTTGGCTCTTCTCTTGGCTTTTGGGCATTCTTACTCCATAAGCTTTCTCTCTCTAGTTTTTATACCCACTTTCCCATTTCCATTTCTATTTCCATTTCCAAGTCTTAAAGAATGTCATTCCCAAAAGACATTCTTTAAGCACTTTCATTCACTCCCTTCTCATCATTGAAGTTGATCTCTCATTAACTTCAAAGTCCCATCCCCCAAACTACCTAACGTTCTCTCACACCCATACTTTCTTTTGTCTCATTCAACCTCCTCCATCCACATCCGTCATGATCTATCCTCATTTTTGCATCAACCATCCTTGATCAAGCTCAACACCAAAGGTAAAAACAAATTTCCTTGGACTAGACTCAGCTCTGGTCTTGAGGGGACTTTTCTGCAGTTAGATCTAATCCCTTTTGGTTAGATTCTGACTTAAAACTTATTTTCATAAAATGAAGCCAGCACTGTGCTGAGGTTGAGGTACCGCGTGGCTGAATGACCAGGCGTGTGGCACCTAGATCTTCAGCACACGGCATGTTCTATGTTGATATTATTGTAGGCAGGCTGTCTGGATCTGAGTTATTCTCTATTACGGCTGTCCGTATCTGCTGTTTACTGTTTTTGTTTCTTTCAAAACGAGATCATATCTATAAGCCATGTCTTGGCTCTTAAAAAGAGTTCTCTAGATCATCCCAAATGATCAAACGTGTTAAAAACCATTTTGAGGTAATGCTTTGAGAAAACAATAACGTTTTTGGAATGATCGGATCATCACATGGCCTCTGATTTGTCTTTCAAGAGATGTACTGTGGAAACAACGAGCCAGGTGATGTTTTGAGCATTTGTGACAGTCTGACAGTGGAGTAGACGTCCCGCACGATAGGATGTGATGCCACGCGCGACACCCCAGTGTGCCGTGCACAGTATGACTAAGGTCCAGACAATTTGCTGAATGTTTTTCATTCCATCTGCTCACATCATTTTATCACATACTGTACAGACAGCACCACGTACACATTAACGTGATATATTTCCCATGTCCCTTCCCCGATATTTGCTTTATTAAAGAGCTTGATATTCCAAATGATATTCGAGATTCCCCCTTTTTTAAAACAACTAGTAGAGACCGGTGTCACCGGGCGATTGGGGTGCTTTTTAAAGAAAAACCTTCCCCATTCGTAACATGGCTCTCGGACCCAAAATCTCAACGTTTTTGCTAGACCAAAAGCCTTTTGCAAATGAATCCTCGGTTACTCGGATCATTCATCTCAAAAATCCGAGTGGCGACTTTTCGAAAAAGGGCACGGGAGCCCACAGTGGCGACTCCGCTGGGGATCCAAACTTTATTCAATACTTTTTTTTTGTTAAAAAAAAATGTACAAAAGTATTGAATGATCAAGAGGGTCAAACTTGAAAGATGTTTTCAAAAAGGGGAATTTTCAAATATTTTTTGGGAGATTGAGCTCTTTTATCCTGTACACTTTGCACCGCACAAGCTTCGCTAGTGTGTTTCGGCTATCTTGCCCGGTTTACTGGTGACAAGTGTTGGGAGGTAATCCCGAACAGGTACAAGGTGTGGCCGAACACGTGGTACGTGGGGCCCAGAACAAATACAGTCGGAATATTCGCCGTGCAGTGAGGTGAACGGCACAAGGACCGGGGATACGAGAGGTCCCAGGTCCAAGATACCCGAGCAGGGGCATGGTCCAAAGAGCAAGGGTAGTTGTTGGACCAGTCTCGTGATAAGGGGTCCAGTGATATGAGAAATCATTGGTCCAGAGGGTCCTGCTCGCAACGAAGGCCGAACAAAATTTGGAGAAGGTACCAGGAGGTGCTCCAGAGTGGTCCAGAAATGGAAATATCCAGTAAGGAAAACAAGATCTTGAGGAGATACCCAACGAGAATGGGGTGAACGGCCAGCTTTGGAAAGAGTTCCTAAAAGGTCTAAAAGGAAATATGCAATTATGGGATTAGAATCCCTGATATTCTAAGTTCCCTTTACGAGAAAGGAAACTTAGGGCAGCAAGATGGCTTGGACAAGCAAGTAGACATGGGTCTATAAATATGAGGTAAACCTAGAGGTAAAGGCACGCAATTCCTGGTTATTTGATTACTACCTACTGAGAATTAGGGTTTTCAATAGTACGAGATACTAACTTTGGCATCGGAGGGCCTTTGCCACGAGACGGCAAAGGTGCGCCACCTTTTGTTTGTTTTATAGGTTCGATTCCGGCGGTATGCTAGGGTTTCGGTGTAAGTGGATTTTTTCCCCTTACAATTGGCGCCGTCTGTGGGAAACGAAAGAGGTCCCTTCGAAAAAGCGACCATGGTGGAGGAAGATCCAAAGACCCCAGTTGACCCGAATAATCTGCTGGGTGGGGGAGGTGACAAGTCCCCGCCGGATCCTCCAAGAAAGCCCGATGGCGGGCGAGCGGGGAGGACCACGAGTAAGGACCGCCCCCTGGCAGTCCATGGCGACTCCAGAAACAAAGATGGACGGACGGCAACGGGATCCACGAGAAGGAGTAAGTCCCGCCGTGAAAGGGAGTCGGTGGCACGTTCGAAAAGCGTGCGTAGCCGGGAAGATATCCTGGACAGAAAGAGACAGGAGATAGAAGAGTACGCTCGCTTGATTAAAAGGCGAGAGTACGAGATTCAACAGTTGCAGAGGATACGAGAACATCCAGAGGATTCGGGGCTTTCACGAAGGAAGTCCAGAAAAGAAAGGTTGGATATGGTGGAGTACAGGAGAGCTTCTTCACGAAGAAGAAGAAGCAGGAGCCTCACTCCGAGACGACCGAGGGCTTCTTCACGAAAAAGGAGAAGCAGGAGCAGGAGCTCCTCCCCCGAGGAAGGAGGGGGCAGGAAGCACCACAGGGACAGGTACGAGAGACCTGATTCCGACTGGGAAAGGAATAATGCCAGGGCTGTGAAGGTATCGGAGGAGGGGACCATGTCTGCACGAGAAGCAGCACGGAGAGCCCTTAGCAACATAGCAACTTCTCCTTTTGCAAAGAGATTGCAGGAGGCAAGGTTGCCGAGCAGGGTTAAGCACGGGACGTTTATCCTGTACGAAACCAATGCAGACCCGGTGGCACACATACAACATTACCAGTAGGCGATGTTTATGCACGACGGTGATGATGCAATCATGTGCAAGATGTTCCCATCTAGTTTGGGAAAAGTGGCCTTATCATGGTTCCATAAGTTGGGGCCGAACACCATACGAGGGTGGAGACAGTTGGCCGAGGAGTTCACTGCTCGATTCCTGACGAGCAGGAAACCACCCAAAACTTTTGAGAGTCTCGCTATGAAGCAAGGAGAGAGTGAGCCGATCAGTGACTACGCCAAGAAGTATTGGGAGACTTTCAACGAGATTGAAAGTTGCAAGTGAAGAGTATGCAACAGCAACGCTCAAAATGGGCTACCTGTTCGGGGAGAGCTGCGAAGTCCCTAAACATGAATCCAATGGGCACGTTGGCAAAACTAATGGAGCGGATTGAGCAAAGACGCCAGGAACGAGGATGACATACTACGGGAAGACGGCAAGCTAAGTGCCGAGCAAGTCAAGGGACCCGCAAAGAAGGCGGATAAACTCGAACCCAAGACTTACAAAGGAAGAAAGGAGCACGGGCAGACTAAGAGAGAGTCGTACCGAGAAAAACACGTACCTGATCCGAAGTCGTTCTTCTCGGTGACAACGGTTTGGAAAGAACCGATTTATCGGGTTCTTTATCGGATAAAGAACCGCCCATACTTTAAGTGGCCTCCACGCCCTGAGGGTGACAAAGATGCAAGAAGGGCTACGAGTCAAGATCAGAGTTACCACAAGGACTCGGGTCATATGACGGAGGACTATGAGATGTTTAAGCAGCACCTTGATGACCTGGTCTCACGTGGGTATTTGAAGGAGTTCATCCAGGAGGAGCACAAGGGCGCCGAGAAGGCAATGGAACTGGATTACGAGCAAAATCCGAGAGGCGTGATCCATATGATTCATGGATTGGCCACGCCTTATACGAGAAATGAGGTGAGATTGTTCCAAAGGCAAGTGAAACACGACCAGCACGTGATGCGGTTGGGAAAGAAACGTGGACGTGAGGCAGAAGGGTGCGACAAAGGCATAGTCTTCTCGGAGGAGGACCTGGGAGGAGTCCAGGTACCACACAACGATGCCTTGGTCATAACCCTACGAATTGGGGAGTATGACATGGAGAGAATCCTGGTGGATTCAGGAAGCTGCACCGAGGTGCTTTATTATGACGCGTTCAAGAAGCTAGGATTGGTACAAGCGGACTTGGTACAGTCAGTAACTCCCTAATCGGGGTGCAGGAGCAGTTTGGCCATTGGGTAAAGTGACCCTCCTTGTTCGGGCAGGAACAGTGGTACCGAGAACCGATTTTTGGTAGTGGATGTGCCATCTTCCTATAACGCGATTATAGGAAGGACTTGGTTGCATAAGATGAGGCAGTTTCATCCACCTACCATCAGATGGTGAAGTTTCCAAGGTCCACTGGAATCGAGAAAATAAGGGGGAACCAAAAGACAGCCCAACAGTGCTTGGTTTCCATAATCAAGAAGGCACCCAAGGCACAGCTGGTGCAAACCAGTTAATAATCAACCGACCATCGAGGATGTCGGGGAGAATCAACTGAGAAAGTGGTGGAAGGATTGAAGAAGATCTAGATCAACGAGAATGATCCTGGAAAGGTATTTCCTGGTCGGGAAAACTTGGGCAAAGAAGAGGAGGAGGAGTTGGTGAAGTTCCTCAAAGAGCACGCCGATGTGTTTGCTTGGGTTCCAGAGGAGATGCCTGGGTGGATGCAAACGTGATTTGCCACCACCGAACGTGGACCCACAACACAAACCAGTTGATGCAAAAGAAGAGAAGATCTGCCGTACAAGATGTGGACGCTATCATCGAAGAGGTAGACCGCTTGCTCTGGAGGCAAAGGCGATCCGAGAGGTGTGTTACCCGCAAAGTGGTTGTCTAACACGGTGGTGGTAAAGAAGAAGAATGGGAAGTGGTGAGTTTGGCGCCGACTTCACAGATCTAAACAAGGCATGTCCAAAAGACAGTTTTCCCCTTCCACGGATAGATCAATTGGTAGATGCAACAGCTGGATATGGACGTATGAGTTTCCTCGACGCTTATCGAGGATATCACCAGATAGCAATGTACGGCCCTGATCAGGAGAAGACTTCCTTTATCACACCACGGGGGTTACAGTGTTATGCCCTTTGGTCTGAGGAATGCTGGAGCAACTTATCAATGATTAGCAACGATTATGCTAAATAAGCTGCTCGGCAAGACCATGGAGGTATACATAGACGACATGGTGGTGAAGAGCAAGGAGATACGGGACCACATCGCTGATCAGAGAGGCTTTTGAGATACTAAGAGAGTATAAGCCGAAGCTCAACGCCTCGAAATGTGCGTTTAGGGTAAGCTGAAGTTCCTGGTCACTTAGTGACCATTAGAGGGATAGAGGCGAATCCCGATCAAATTACGGCTTTACAGAAGTTACAGAGTCCAAGGACCACGAAGGAGGTCCAGCTGTTGACAGGATGGCGGCACTCAACAGGTTCATCAGTCGCTCGAGTGACAAGTGTAGACCTTTCTTTCGGTTGTTGAAGAAAAGAAAAGGTTACGAATGGGGAGCAGAATGTGAGCAAGCTGCCCAAGACCTAAGAAGTATTTGGCAACGCCCCGCTTCGCCCACTCTCGAGCCTGGTGATGTTCTAACCTTGTACTTAGCAGTATCAGAGCATGCTGTTAGCGCAGTCTTATTGAGGAGCAAGGGATCCGAGCAAATCCTTGTCTATTATGTGAGCAAGACGCTACTGGACGCAGAGACGAGATATCTGCCCCTTGAGAAGTTGGTCCTGGCATTGAGAACGGCGGTTAGGAAGTTGCCCCATTACTTCCAAAGTCACAAAGTGGTGGTTTACACTTCCCGTTGAAGTCATTACTCCGAAAGGCCGATTTCTCGGGGCGAATATCAACTTGGTTGGTGGAATTGAGCCAAGATGATATTGATTATCAACCGCGCACGGCAGCAAAAGGCAAGTTTTGGCAGATTTCGTGGCGGAGTTCTCTCCCACGGTTGCTCCACCGCTTCCTACGAAAGGAGCAATGGGTCGAGCAATCATCTGAGAAACGAGAGGCACCAGCCGAACAAGATCCTTTGGAATGGAAACTTTTGTTGATGGATCCGCGTGCAACACCGGATCAAGAATTGAGTTGTGATTTTTCCTCCTGAAGGAGTTATGATCGAGTTATCCTTGCGCCTGGTTTCAGCGCGCCAAACAACGTGGCGGAGTACGAGGCACTCCTGGCCGGGCTACGGAGCGCAAGAACCTTGAAGGTAAAAAGAATTCGAGTATTCTGTGATTCACAACTCGTGGTGAATCAGCTGTCCGGGGAATACGAGGTCTGGAATGAGAAGATGGCAGCCTACGTGGAGGCAGCCAAGGATCTGCTTGATACCTTCGAGAAGGTACACATCGAGCAAATAAGCTCTGGGCAGAACGCCCACGCTGACTCACTGGCTTGGTTAGCAGCGGCTGTGCCAACGGAGTTTAGAAGGAAAGTCGCAGAGGACTATCTTGCTGAGCCGAGCATTGGGAGAAGTGTGGAATTGGTCTTGGACGTGAACCAAGGACCGAGTTGGATGGATCCAATAGTGGAGTTCCTACGAGACAGGACACTCCCCACAGATAAAAAGGAGGCTCACAAGATAAAAGCAAAATCTGCAAGGTTTTGGCTATCACCAGAGGGGAAGTTGTACAGAAAGTCCTTCACTGGACCGTATTTGCTTTGTGTGCATCCCGAGATGGTGCAAAAATTCCTCCATAAAATACATGAGGGAACTTGTGGGAGTCATGCAGGTGGGAGATCCATTGCTCACCATGCAATCACACAGGGTTACTGGTGGCCGCACATGCAAGAAGATGCAAAGGTGTACGTGAAAATCTGCGAGAAGTGTCAGAAGTTCTCGCCTATGATCCGACCAACCGAAGATCCGGTGCCCTTGACAAGTCCCTGGCCGTTTGCACTGGGGCATGGACATCGTGGGTCCACTTCACAAGGCTACTGGGAACAGGAAGTTTCGGTGGCAACAGATTATTTTACCAAGTGGATTGAAGCAGAGCCATTGGCAAAGATCACGTAACCTATGATAGAAAGGTTCGTGTGGAAGAACATCATCACTTTCGATTTGGAGTGTCGTATTCCTTGATCACTGATAACGGGTCTCCAGAAAAAGTTCAAGGCTTTTTGCGCCTAATATGGAATAAGGAACTACTATTCCACACCGGCCTACCCTCAGAGCAATGGACAGGCGGAAGCATCCAACAAGACTATACTTGACGGGATCAAGAAAAGGTTGGACAAAGCAAAGGGCAAGTGGCCCGATGAATCGCCACTGGTCCTATGGGCACACCGAACAACTCCTAGGAGGTCTACGGGAGAGACCCCTATTCGTTAGCATATGGAACAGAGGCTGTGATTCCATTGGAGGTTGGTTTACCGACCAATAGGACCACATTGGTGGAGAGTGGGGGCAATGACAGAGCTCTGGAAATCGAGCTGGATCTCGCCGAGGAGAGAAGAGAACGAGCTCTGGTGCACCTGGCTTCGTACCAGGAGCAGCTGATGAAAGGCTACAACAAGCATGTCCACCCACGAGAATTTGGTGTTGGAGATCTTGTGTTAAGAAAGGTGCTCGGCAACACCAAAGTGGCCAACGAGGGCAAGTTGGGGCCAATTGGGAGGGCCCGTGTCGAGTTACAGAGGTTGTTGGCATTGGGGCATATCGATTGGCGAACCTGGAACCCGATATCAAGGCCCTGGAATGTTCACAACCTGAGGAAGTTCTACGTGTAAAGAACTTCGATTTCGTTTCTATTCTGTTTTAAGATGCACATCGTGATTGTGTGGGAATTACGAATAAAATTCCCTTATGTTTTGTTTTACTAGTTGCAAGGGGTACGCGTAACGCCCCCTTGAGTTCTTTGAATTAAGAATAAAATTCCAGGATTTTGATAAATAAACACCGTTTCTTACGAGTTCTTCTTTCGTTATGCTTTAAATACGAAGTCAAGCTAAATCCTTAGTCCTCACTCCGTATTGGGGAGCAGAGGTGGAGAGGTGTAGGGTAGCTGAATGAAATTTCGAATATTTCAAAATTGTACCAAGTACGAATACACTTGACTGTTTGTTCGGGTACGAATACACCCAGAATCATGTCAAGTACGAATACACTTGACTGTTTGTTCGGGTACGAATACACCCAGAATCATGTCAAGTACGAGTACACTTGACTGTTTGTTCGGGTACGAATACACCCAGAATTATGTCAAGTACGAATACACTTGACTGTTTGTTCGGGTACGAATACACCCAGAATTATGTCAAGTACGAATACTTGACTGTTTGTTCGGGTACGAACAAACCCGGAATCGAGCCAAGTGTAAGTATACTTAAGCGATTGCTCGGGCACGAAAACGCCCAGAAAGCATATGAGAATATGCATACTGTCCTCAAACACGAATATGTTTGGAATAATCTCAAGTGCAAATAGGTTTGTTTACTTGTATGCGGGCATGCCCACAACAGAGTCTGGGTATGAGCAAACCCAGGATCACTAGGTCCAAATACGAACACATTTGGGTAACCTAAGAATGGAAGCTTCCAAGCACGAAGCATTTGAGCTGCATACGTGAACATGCAATAATATCTAAAGTTCGAAAAAACTTGAGGTTGCTCGGGTTCGAAGAGACCCTGAACACAAACAACTATGCGTATTGCAAGTAACTAATGCAACCAGCATTACTCTAAGGTACGAGAAACCTGCAATAGAGAAAGTGAATACAATACCATCAGCAGGCACGATAAGGCCTGGGGAGCATACGTGAATATGCATAAGGCTAAGTACGAAAACACTAAGCACATAAAATTTCGGCCATGAGACGGCCACCTATGTTAAAGAACGGCCACGAAGGGCCAGCCAAACATGTTCAGGCCACGAAGGGCCAGGCAAGACAAAAGTTTAGGCCAAACAGGGCCACCAAAGCATAAAAAGCCACGAAGGGCCAGAATCAGCAGAAATTAAAGTGTTTGAAAATATATCAGGCGCCACGCAGGGCAATGCCAGTGGCCACGCAGGGCTAGCAGAAACTAGTTCAGAAATCCCAACTGTTATCATGACGATACAAAGAGACTAACTTACTCTTCGTTCGTTAGATCTTGGACGACAGGTGGAGAGGCTGGAGCAGTTGCAGAGACAGGAGCTGTCGCATCATCCACAGTTGTGCCAGGTTCAGACGGACCGCCACCAGCTTCCTTCTGGCCAGTGTTGGTCGCTTCTCCAGTTTGACCAGCTTCGGCATTTTGCTGTTCGGGGACGTTGTTAAGCTCCCTGTCCAGGCTGTCCTCCTCTTCCACCACCTCTTCCAGCTCCTCGGTGGCCGCCTGGGTGCTTGGAAGGTCGATCTCAGTCCACAGGGTAGAAGACTCTGGGGCACCAGATTTCCTGAGGCAAGCCAGCCAGCCGGCCTCGAACACTTGGTCCTGAATCCCAGGCATTTGATCCGTGTAACTCTTAGTAGCCACACGAATCCCTTCATTGTAGCCTTGCTGGTAGGAGGCCTTGGCTTCGTTTTTACTCGCCTCCAACTCCGTCAAAGTTAGATTCAGATTGTCCTCGGCACCCTCCAGCTTGTTTTTCAGCTCATCCGCAAGCCCGCGGGCCTGGTTTCTCTCTCTCTCCAGCCTCACTATGGTATTCTGCAGCTTGGCATTCTCGCTTGCCAATCTGGCGCGCTGGGGCTCAGACTGGCCAAGTTTTTGCGCCATGGCAACCATCTTTTGCATTGCCTGGAGGTACAGAAAACAAAGCAATGTCAGACACAAGTAAGAATACGTAACGCACTAAAAAAGCACGACAGGTCACTTTAGCGCTGTGGCTCATGAACGAGCCCAGGAGGTTGTCGAGAGCAGAGACTTCTTCTCGCATGTCCCCAGGCAGCGTAAAAGCTCTGCGGATAAAGGGCAAATTTTCAGATTCAAGATCACACGACAGGACCGGCCGCCGCCATGGGTAAACTGAGGGGCCCAGAGCGGTCCTGAGGAGCCGTAGCCGACGGAGGACGCTCAACCGCAGGTTTCACCGACGCTTGTCGCGCGGATCGGCCTCAATCTCCTCTCAGGCGAAGCCTGGGAACGCCCGTTGGCTGGACCTCGGCGGCCATGAGACGGGCGCCGGCTTTGAAACCTTCCGCGCCATTTAGTAGAGCCGCGCCTCTTCCACGCCAACGGTGAGAAGGTCGCCGAGATTGATCTACCGGTCCATCTCTCGGGTGGGGAGATGGGAGTATCCGCCGAAGATGTGGAAGCTTCTTCGCAAGCCGGATTGGTTCGTTGGGCAGGAGGGTCCGAGAACGCCTTCTTCCTCGCTGTTCGGCCGTTGAGCCGAGGATCGTGGATGATGGGATTATCACCGCCGTATTCGCCGGTCGATGAATCCGCCATATGATGCACGATAACTGAGGAGAATCTGTGCTGCCCTTGCTCGGCCAGCCAGACACGTGCCTTGACCGTTGAAGGCAAGAGCGCGGTTGATATCAGTAACGTGGACCTGAGGGGTGATGATGGCGTGCCCCTGGTTGACGTTCGTGGCTGCAAATACGAGAAAATTAGCAGTCAGTAAAAGCAAAAATATGTAATGTAATACGAAATGTTGCTCGGTATGAAGTTCTACGAGAAAGAGAACTAACGTGGAGTGCCAAATCTGTGGGGTGCGTGAAAGCCGACGACTCTATCGTCCTCGTCTCTGGGCTCGAAGTTCCCCGTGACGATGAGGAAGTCGTCGTCGTCCCCTCTAGCAGAGTCAGGCAATTCGAGCACCAACCTTTTTCTGGAATCCCTACTCTTAAGATAGTAGGTTAAGGCGTCCTTGGTTCTGGATATGCTATAGAGGTGGTGGATGTCGTGTAAACCTAAGGATGTGCCAAGCATTTGGTTCAGGGCATTGATGCCCATGACAACCCTAAAAATGTTGGCTAAGACCTGCATCGGGGACAGTCTATAATGGGCTAAAACCTGGCGGAGCAATGGTGCCAGGGGAAACCTGACGCCGCCCTCGACGACGGCGACGACAGGAATGTGCAGAGTGTCATTGTCAAAGCACTCCCGAATGGCGTTTTCAGAGGCTAGTGTGGTGGCCACGTTGTCAGGAATCTCGTAACGAGATCTGAACTCAGCCATCCGCTGAGGGGTGTCGCAATGACTACGAAATCTACCCATACTGAGAATTGTGGGTATAGGTTTTCTAAAAAGAGAAATGGGTACGAGAAACCCTAAGGGGACTGTGATAGTTCTAAATTGACGATGAAGACTGAGCAGAAAGGGGGAGTAAGAACTTACGAACAGGAAGAACCCTAGAATCGGAATGAGACCCTGAGATGCGAACGGTGCTTCAATGGCGGGAGCACTTGGGCGTGTTCTCTGCAGAGGGAAGATGGAAAGAGAAAAGTGGGGTTTGAAATGGGGACGAAAACCCAAGTATACCCCAGCAAAAGGGGGTGACGTATGAGAAACGTCACCCCAGACGCCGTTTGGGCGCTCCGTTCCCCGAAACGTCTGCTCGCATTTAATACGGGCGGCACAGAGCATGCCGCGTGTAAAGGTGTTAGCTGGAAAAGCCTGTGCAGACCAAACGACGAGGCGTTTAGGTTGGGCTAATGATGAGTTTGCACCAAGTACGAGAAACATAGGTGCAGGAGCAAAGTACGAGAACCTTGCCCGGTGTTTAGAAACTTTGCTCGTCATATTAAGAGAAAATAACGAGTAAAGCTGGGGAGCCATTGTAGGGAGGTAATCCCGAACAGGTACAAGGTGTGGCCGAACACGTGGTACGTGGGGCCCAGAACAAATACAGTCGGAATATTCGCCGTGCAGTGAGGTGAACGGCACAAGGACCGGGGATACGAGAGGTCCCAGGTCCAAGATACCCGAGCAGGGGCATGGTCCAAAGAGCAAGGGTAGTTGTTGGACCAGTCTCGTGATAAGGGGTCCAGTGATATGAGAAATCATTGGTCCAGAGGGTCCTGCTCGGCAACAAGAAGGCCGAAGCAGCAATCTAGAGAAGGTACCAGGAGGTGCTCCAGAGTGGTCCAGAAATGGAAATATCCAGTAAGGAAACAAGATCTGGAGGAGATACCCAACGAGAATGGGGTGAACGGCCAGCTTTGGAAAGAGTTCCTAAAAGGTCTAAAAGGAAATATGCAGTTATGGGAATGAGAATCCCTGATATTCTAAGTTCCCTTTACGAGAAAGGAAACTTAGGGTAGCAAGATGGCTTGGACAGCAAGTAGACATGGGTCTATAAATATGAGGTAAACCTAGAGGTAAAGGTACGCAATTCCTGGTTATTTGATTACTACCTACTGAGAATTAGGGTTTTCACTAGTACGAGATACTAACTTTGGCATCGGAGGGCCTTTGCCACGAGACGGCAAAGGTGCGCTCACATTTTGTTTGTTTTATAGGTTTAACTCCGGCGGCGTAGGAAGTAGCCGTTACAGTTTTGTACTGTTCGAAGGCCTTTTTCGTTTTCTGCCCATACAACAAGCTCTCCCGGGATGCCTAGCAACCCTCGACTATGATGAGCCATCGTGCTGTTCGACCATTGTCTTGCAATACACTTGACACGGGGTAGTACATCTTGGCTCTAGTCCGGGGAACCCTTCTGAGACCAAAACCAGCCTTTGCACTTGTACATAGCCGTAGAACCTTCACAACTAGGACAGGAACCCATGGCTAGGACTTATGTGTTATATCTTTTTTACGTGCATTTTATTCCTATACACACACATCATTCATGCATCATTGCATCTTGCGGGCTAGAGGATTAGGCTCCCCTAGAATTCTTTAGGACCCTCCGGTCGGTCTTGGAGACCTTAAATCCATGGAGTTTGCGATACCTCCGGTGTTTACTGTGCCTGAATGGCTCCCTTGGTTTGAATCTAGCCTTGAGCGCGTGTGTATTTAGATTCTGATGGTCATATTGCTCTGTCTCGGATGGTCATGGTAAGGAGATTGGCTCTAGTTCCGAATCGCTCGGAATTCAACCTACCTGACGGCACCTACCCGGACTATCACAAATCTTCTGTACAAACGCTTCAAGTGAGATTCAAATCACAGTAGGTCCTAGGCCTTGTTTCTAGGAGATGCATAGGAGGTAGGGCGAGCATTCGGATCAGTTATGAGTTGCTCCCTTTTGACTTGTGCCAGCGCTGCAAACATTGATCGCCTACGAAGAAAAGAGGCTGTACCCAATTGGTTTCGTCCATCCTAAATACTAGTCCGCATAGACACCCTGGAAAGAACCCCACTGTTTGAAGTCCAAGTTGAGCATGAAGAACAACCATTGTTAGAAGAACTTGTAATAGAAGAGCCTGTAGTCTCAATCCCGCTCGAAAATCCTTTACTCATGGCTGATCAAGGAGACGGAATAGAAGAACTCAGGCAAAATATGGCTAACATGGATGTTCAGTTTAACAGTCCATCGCTGGTGTCGACGCGCAACTCAAGGCCACCGTAGTCTCTATGAAAAACGACATGAACATGATAATGGAAAGTATGCAGGAAATCAGCGATAAGTTTCAGACCAGGCCACAGCCCGAGTGACTCAAAGAAGAAACACCAACAACTGATCCCAACCTGGCTGCCCTTATTGCTAAAATTGGCAAGCTGGAGGAATCTGTCCAAGAGACTAAGCGACTTGGGAAAGGAGAAATTGATATGAGCAAGCTATGCCTTTTTCCAAATGCCGAGTTGCCGGAAAAATTCAAAGGAGTGGACTTTGCAAAGTTTGATGGTACCGGTGACCCAAGGGCCCATCTCCAAGGATATGTTGGATCCCTCACTATGCGCGGCATCGAAAAGGAAGCTATGGCCCAATTATTCCACGAGTCCTTGTCTGGTCCAGCCCTGCAATGGTTCTTCACCCTCGAACCATCCAAGAAAAGGACTTGGGAAAACATCGGGACAGCTTTTGTGGCCCAGTATGATTTCAATGTTGACTTGAAAATGACCACGAGAGAATTGGAAAGCCCCAAGATGAGTGAGAAGGAAAGCTTTGCCGACTTTGTGAAGCGTTGGAGGGCTAAGGCTGCCCAGATGCAGAATAAGCCTGACCTGAAGGAACAAATACGAATTATAACCAAGAACCTACCAAGCTCCTTCGCTCCCTACATGGTTCTTTCCCAAGCTGCCCCAAACTTCGAAACTTTTTATGATTCCGGACTAGCCGTGGAGGAGGCTTTACGGGATGGAACTCTAGAGAAGAAAGAATCAGGATCCAGGTCAAAATCCAAAAGGACATACTCAGGAAATAACAATGTTCTCTTCGGGAATACAAATCAGGCAGGAACCTCATCCACCAAACCCAGAGAAGTCAACCAAATCTCTGAAAAACCAAAATCCCAAAGCCGAACTTTTACCCAATTCAGCACTCCCAGATCCACTATTCTCAAGAAACTCACAGAAGTCGGAGTATTGAAACCTCTTCCACCACCACAAACCATTCCACCAAACCTAAACCAGAATGTCTACTATGACTTCCACCAAATGCCTGGCCACACCACCGACTACTGCATCCGCCTCCGTCATGAGATCCAAAACCTCATTGACAACAAAGTTGTCGATGCTCCACCCTCAGATAAACCAAACACTGTTTCAAACCCTCTACCGCAACACAACGCTCCCTTCCGCATTAACCAACTCACCCTAGCCAAAAACCAAAACCTCCTAGAGTTTGAACCTACCCTGTTCATTCTCCCTGATACCGAACCGAGGCCTGTCGTGGGAAATTGCTGAAGAAACTGCCCTTTGTTTTCTATGGGAATGGAAAGACACATGGGGAGAACTGATTGCTGATTGGGAAGGGTTTGAAGCCGCCAACTTCCAAAGAAATGACGAACCCTTATTCGAGGCCGGATGGGAAGTTGACTGGCAAAACATCCATGCAGATCCTCTTGATGGATTCTCTTTGTATGCGCTGTTTGAAAATCAAGGGGAAGAGTACCAAGTTTTTCAAGAGATGCCCGAGTGGGGGTGGGACCTAACCCCAGACGAGTACCAGCTTTTGGCGTGGAATGACCCTTTGGATACCTTCCCCTTGCCAGCACTGTTCGGTGAAGAATATTAGCCAGGATATCCACCTGAGATGATGACGTACAATTGCCAAAACTCGCTCCGCTCCGCCAGGATTTCTCTCATTTTAATGATTTTGTCATCAATAACTTGTATAGCAATGTGGGCCTCACCCCATACCCGAACCTCCCTGGATTTGAGGAAGAAGTTGCCAGTAATGAGTGTGATCCGATGGACTACCTTGTCGATGGGACTGAATCCAAGCTATCAGTTACTTTTCCAAAAGACGCTGATGTTACTATGATGAACTTGTGGGAAGATGAACCAAGGGCTGGAACAAACTTATGGGCAAACACCGGGGTAGTCAACATAAAAATGGGAAACGAGGAATGGATGTCAACAAGACAGTGATGGAGGCTAAAAGGTGGAAACCCAAAGATCTGTGGGATGATTTAGTCATTGTTGATTTGGCCGCCAATTTGCAGGATAAGACCATTGGAAACAAGCGTAAAGCCCTTGCAGACTTATGGAGCAAAGAATCGAAGTATCGTCAGATTGATCATTTGACCAGAAGCGGCCGTGTTTATCAACCTCTGAACCTTCAAATCGGAGAATCTTCCAACCTTGCAGCCCCGGGGCCCTTCGATCCCTTTACCACCCCAGTTAAAAACACTTTCCGACCCTTCGACCCACCAGCCAAGGAGCCTTCCCGACCAGAGAAGAACTCTGAAGGAATGATTAAGTGCCAACTTGAGCAAACTCAAGCCAAGATGTCCATTTGGGATGTGCTGGTTCATTCCACACGCCACCGTGAAGGGCTCATTCAAGCACTCTCTCCACTGAAAGTTCCCTCCGCCATAACCCCCGATGAGCTTGTGGCCTTGATTAAAACCATACCTATCAAGCATGCCATCACCTTTACCGATTGAGACTTACCTGCCGAAGGAATTGATCATAATTGGCCATTGCACATCACCCTAACATGCCATGGCAAATCGGGTCCAGTGATCTTGGTTGACAATGGTTCAGCAATTAATGTCTGCCCACCCCGCGTTGCTTATTGCTTGGGGTACAAAAATAAGGACTTCTCTCCATCTGAAGTCAAGGTCCGATCATATGATAACACTCGGAGAGATGTGGTTGGGACTCTCTACTTCCTATGACTTTCGGACCGTATCAGACGGAAGTTGAATTTCACATGGTGAACATTCCCGCCTCTTTTAACCTGCTATTGGGAAGGCCCTGGCTGCACCGATCAGACATCATGGCTGTGCCCTCCACAATCCATCAGAAAATCCAATTAGGACTGGAAACTGGAATGCTCACTATCCACGGGGACTCTAGGATTCATGCCCCTGTTGAGGACAATGCCCCGCTCCTGGAAATTCAGCATGGGAAAGAAGATATCGCCTTAGGAGGTTTCTCTCTGGATACCTCCAGATCTGTCTATTCAGTTAGAATTGATGATGACATTGTCATCAGCAATGTCGCCATCAAAATGATGAAGAAGTTGTCTTACATGCCAGGATAGGGACTGGGAAAGAACCTCCAAGGCCCTGCAAAGTTTGAAGCCCAGGGCACTCTGGTGCGTACAACTGGCCTTGGTTACTCACCCTCGTGTAGCGGCAAGGTGAAAAGGGGAAAAAGGCTAGGAGACTACTTTGTCAAAGAGGAAGCAAAACAGATCTACCAGGGGTAGCCGGAACCATTTTGGGATGAGGAAACCAACACCTTTTTACCAGGATTTGAAATATTTGTAAACGACGTCTGGCCAGAAAGTGAGGAAGAGTTCGAAGTGGTGGAAGAATAGAAAGAGCCCACCGACTGGATTGAGGTTTTTGCCATGGGTAGTCTCGCAACTCTGTTCAAGGAGGACGAACCAATGGGTATGGCTATGGAAGCAGAAGTGCTGATGATGGGACAAGATACTCCTGAGGATCCGACTTTGCTCATCATGGATGCCGCTGAGGAATACAAGAACTGGACCTTCATACCGAGTGCAACTTGCCGTGGATCTGAGTCCGAGTCTTCTGAGTCCTCTGAGTCTTCTGAGTCTACTGAGTCTGAGTTGGTGCCTCTTGGCCCAAACTCTCACAGTCTGTATTTCGAGTTCGAATCAACCCGTGTGTATGGTGCCCCTGAGGCCTCCGTTAACAATGAAATGAATGAATCTGATTCTGCTTACTTCCCTGACTTTGAAATAAATTGTGTCGACCCTGATGATGAAGAGATCAATTTCGATGGGGACATCCCCAAAGAAATTCGATCCCTAATCGAAAGGGAAGATGAAAGGCATGCTCAACCAGTAAAAGAAGAAATTGTTTTAATAAATTTGAGAGATGAAGGGAATCCCCGGATGACCCAGATTGGTTTCGCGTTATCTGCTGAAGAACGCGAAGCCCTTGTAAACTTACTAAAGGAGTTCGAAGATGTGTTTGCATGGTCACACACAGATATGCCCGGAATCGATCCCGAAATTGTGGAACACCGGATTCCCCTTTATCCCGATGGAAAACCAGTAAAACAGAAACTAAGACACATGAGGCCTGATTGGGTGCTTAAGATAAAGGAAGAAATCACCAAGCCGATTGACGCTGGGTTCTTAATGGTAACCGAGTACCCTCAGTGGGTCGCGAACATTGTCCCCGTACCAAAGAAGGATGGCAAAATAAGGGTTTGTGTTGATTTCAGGGATCTTAACAAAGCTAGCCCTAAAGATGACTTCCCGTTACCACACATCGATGTGCTAGTTGACAATACCGCCGGCCATGCCCTGCTCTCCTTCATGGATGGTTTCTCAAAGTACAACCAAATTCTCATGGCTCCGAAAGATCGGGAAAAGACTACGTTCGTCACTGAATGGGGAACGTATTGTTATCGAGTCATGCCCTTTGGACTGAAGAACGCAAGATCTACTTATCAACGGGCCGCCACGGCATTGCTGCATGACATGATTCATAAAGAGGTGGAAGTCTATGTTGATGATATGATCGTTAAGGCCAAAGAATGAGAGGGACATTTGCCTGCACTTAGGAAATTCTTCGAAAGGATCAGAAAGTATGAGATGCGCCTCAATCCAGCCAAGTGCACATTCGGAGTCACTGTAGGGAAAATGCTTGGATTCATGATCACTACCCGCGGCATTGAAGTCGACCCATCAAAGATCAAAGCTATCTTAGAAGTGGAGCCACCGCGGTCTGAAAAGGATGTGAGGAGTTTTCTTGGTAAAGTACAGTTCATCAGTAGATTCATGGCAAAGCTAACTTCAACTTGCGAACCCTTGTTCTGCTTACTCAAGAAAGGAGTACTGTTCGCCTGGGATGATAGGTGCCAGAAAGCTTTCGAAGCCATTAAGGCCTACCTGAACAAGCCGCCAGTATTGACACCGCCCGTAATAGGAAAACCTTTGATCCTATACCTGTCAGTCACTTCGTCTTCGATGGGGTGTATGTTAGTGCAGGAAGGAGACGATAGGGTTGAAAGGGTTGTTTACTACCTCAGTAAAAAGATGGTTGGACCCGAAGAACGTTATACTCCTTTAGAAAAGACATGTTGGGTACTCGTATGGGCTTCCAAGAAGTTGAGGCACTATATGCTAGCCTACCCGGTGAAGTTAATATCCGAATGGATCCCCTGAAATATCTATTTGAAAAATCGGCTCTCACAGGTAGGATGGCACGATGGTTGCTAATATTGGCCGAATTTGAATTAAAGTACGTTACTCAGAAGTTCGTAAAAGGAAGGGTTGTCGCTGAATTCCTAGCCGATTGCCCATTTGAGGGAGGGGAAGATGCCGAGTTCAATTTCCCTGATGAAGACATAATGGCGGTAGCAGAAGATGTTTGGCAATTGTACTTTGATGGGGCAGCCAATCAAAAAGGGTTCGAAATCGTTGTATTGCTCATTTTGCCTGATGGATCACACATTCCGCTAGCGTTCAAGCTCAACTTCAAAGTCACCAATAATCAGGCAGAATACGAAGCTTGCATCATGGGCATGGAGGCAGCCATCGAGATTGGCATAGAAAAACTGGAAGTCGTGGGAGACTCGAACCTGGTTGTATCCCGAGCAAACGACGACTGGAAGGTTAAGGAAGAGAAGCTGAAGCCATATCATCAGGATCTCGAAGATCTTATTACCCACTTCAACAAAGTGACATTCACTCATGTCCCTAGACTCAAAAATCAATTTGTGGACACTTTGGCAACACTGGCATCTATGGTTGAGATCCCTGTTGGCGTAAAGTTAAGACCGATCGTGATAGAACAAAGGGACACACCGGTATACCAACATGTCATGGTGGTCGACGAACCCGACGATGGCCACCCATGGTATTATGACATTTGGAGATATGTGGAAAGAGGAGAGTACCCCATGGGAGCAAGCAAGAAGGACCGAATCGCTCTTCAAAGAATGGCAGCTTAGTACATTATCTGCGGAGGAAACTTATACTGAAGATCGCACTGTGGCACACACAAGTTGTGCATCCATGGAGAAGATGTGAAGAGGGTAATGGAAGAAGTCCACGAAGGTAAATGTGGCCCCCACATGAATGGCATAATGCTCGCCAAGAAAATCCTCAGACAGGGATACTTCTGGTCCACCATGGAAACGGAATGTGTGGAATATGTACGAAGGTGCCGAAATGTCAAATCCATGCCAACCTCACGCATGTTCCACCGCATGAGCTACAACAAATGACCTCGCCATGGCCTTTCTCAACATGGGGAATTGATGTCATCAGAAGAATAGTACCGGCGGCTTCCAACGGTCACAAGTTCATTATAGTAGCCATCGATTACTTTACGAAATGGGTAGAAGCTGCTTCCTACACCACTTTGACCGCAGTCCAAGTTGCGCACTTTATCAAGCAAAATGTCATTTACCGGTATGGGGTTCCTCAGGCTTTTGTATCTGATAATGGAGTTTATTTGAAAGGGCGAGCGCGGGAAGTATTGGATGAGTTCCAAATCCAAGTGCACAAGTCGACGACTTATCCCCCGCAGACCAATGGCGCTGTGGAAGCAGCTAACAAGACAATCAAAGCCATTCTGGAGAAGACTATTCAATCTACAAGGGACTGGCATGAGCAACTGCCCCTAGCTTTGTGGGGATATCGCACGTCTGTGAGAACACCAACCGGGGCAACACCTTACTCTCTGGTTTACGGAATAGAAGCAGTGCTCCCCATCGAGTTGGAAGTCCCATCTCTTCGGACTATGATTGAGTGCGAAGTCCAAGAGGCGGAATGGTTGAGTAATCGATTCGAAAAACTTATGCTGTTTGATGAACGCCGGTTGAGGGCTCTTTACCATATTCAAGGGTATCAATGAAGGATTGCACGTGCATTTAACAAGAAAGTGAAACCTAGGTATTTGGTAGAAGGTGACATGGTTTTGAAGGAAATTCAAGCTCCGATCTACGACCCACGAGGAAAGTTCCGACCGAAGTGGTCTGGGCCATACATCATTAAAACTATCCTATCTGAAGGAGCCATGCAGCTCATCGACTTGGACGGAAACGAATTCTCAACCTTGGTTAACTTGGATCAACTCAAGCGCTACTACCCCTGAAAGAAGCTCGCTGGGCTGAAAAACCGCAATGGTGGGCAGTCCCAGGCAAAAATTAGAGCAAAAGCCTACTAGGATGAAAACCCGTTAAGGCATCTTAGGCAAAAGTTAAGGCATACAATAAATGAGCTCGCTAGACCGAAAACTCGAAAGGGCGGTTCTAGGCAAAAGTTAAAGCGCAAAAGGAGAGTGTCAAAACTAGAGCGAACCCTACCCCTGAACTACGTCATGACCTGATTCCTTCGCCAAGAGGATACGTAGGTAGTCTCACGCCGAGACCCGGTCACAATCTTTCGAAATAAAAATCCAGGTTGAGAAGGTTCGAAGAACAAAGTCAAGGAAGGGGAAACCCTCCAAGACTCATTTTTATTAATACGATTACTTCTACTACATAAGGTTGAGCAAAGCTTTCAAAAACAAAAAGAAGTATGACATAGTGGGTCCACAATTTAGTCAACGGTCAGGATGGTACGATCGAGTCAGTGTCCTTGAGCTCCAGCCCTCGCAGCAATGTCCCTCTTGAGCCACTTTCGATAGCTCCCGAGTACCGCCACAGAAGGGTAGGGATGCGCATCGGTCACCTCGCGCGTCCTCCAGAAGCGCTAATAATGGCAAAGAGCTGAATGACTAAAGAGAGGCAGAACCACGTCCACGAGAACCTCTGCAGGGGCCTCCTGCCTTAAACCGAGCTGACGCTAGATACGATAAGGGATGTAAAAGGTGAAGGCCCCCAAACCAACGAGAACGACCCACTAAGGGCCCACGTAGTACACTGTCATGGGAGGGAGGTCCAGCCATCAGCACCTCCAGGAAATGGTCTCAACCCATTCGACCCTGCTCCTGTCAGCAAACTCAAAACATCGCTGAGAAAGTAACCTTGCCTCATATGACCAGTTGCCAGGAGGAATGGTCAGCACATTCACCTTGTCGTAGAGCCAAATCTGTGAGAAGAGAGAGAAAACAAGTAAGAAACCGTAGAAAGCCAAGCCGAGTGTTGAGGTAAAATGAGAACGTGGGAGAAACTCGAAAAAGGAGAGCTGAGTGAGAAGCCAACCTGTAAGAGGAGAGGGCTACCTCCAAAAGCCCCGGTCTCCCCAAAACGGACCTTGTCCAAACCTATCAGCGTCTCGGCCAAAACCATTGGGATCACGTCCTTTCGGGCCTCAACCTGAACGGCGACGCTAACAATGCCAAGCTAGCGTGACTGACAGAAGGGCCCAAGAGGTAGGCCGCAAGCAAATACATGCAGAGAGCAGTCATGCGTCGAGTTTGATAAGTCATATCTGCAGGATCGCCAGGAGGAGAAAACAGCTCAATGAGGCGCATAACATTGAGATGGCCATTCCTAACCAAGTAGCGAGCAGTGTCGTCACCCAATCCAAGGGCCGCGGCCAAAACTCTGCAAGCGCTCTCAGCACAGGAGGAATGATGACCTCCCCTGAGCCGAAACCCCCGATGTACGCACGGAACTCCTCGTCCTCGACAGTAAAACAAAGCTTCTGATCGCCCAAACGAAACACAGGAACCTCCGAATCCCAGAAGCTCGCAGCTGCCCTCAAAAGCTCGGGACGAAGACGAATGTTGAGAAGGTATCGCATGGAATAGAGACCGTGGGCTCGGAAGTTTAGCCAATCAACGCCTTCCATGGAAACTAACCATGGACGGAGCGAACTGGTGAGAGAAAGAGCCATTGCAAAGAGTGAGAAAGAAGATAGGATTTGAATGAGGTGAAGAGAATGTGGTATAAGGGAGCTTGAATTTATAGGAAGGGTGGAGAGGACAACTCCAACTTTCAAAAAAAGCCTTGGGCTTCCAAAAGTGCATGTTTTCCATGAGTCCTACATGGGGAAAAGCTTGGTCAAGTCTTAAAAGGTTTAAAACAGACAAGCACTAGTCTAGAAATGTCATTGCATGGGTCAAACGTCAACCCCTGAGCAACCTGCCTTGGAAAACAGCAAAGCTAGAATCTGTTAGGAAAGGCGCCACGCACGGCACCTTGACATGTCGCACAACATGTTGATACAAGAGAAACCCCACGGCACCTTGATTGACGTACCGTATGCTGCATCCAGCCCCGCGCGGTACCTTGAGGCATCCGCGTGGCATGTTGAGTCTGCATTTTTGTAGTTTTTGGCAGCAGAACACCAAAATGGAATTGAGGCATTACGAAGCACCAGCAAACACCAAAACACACTCTAATGGGTATTTCAGACTTCAGGGATGTTTCGTTTCGAGACAACTCTCGGGATTCGTTGTCGTGATATGAAAACTCGATAAAATTCCGTTTCTTAAACTATGTCGAGGTGTCAAAGTTTGTTTCGAGTCATTCCAAGTTGTTTTTCTGAGTCACACAGGTCATAATAGTCAATAGTGACTTAATCCAAGTTCTGGTTCGTGTTCAAAGTCAAAACTCGAGAATGTCACATGTTAAAGTCAACATTTTCTTACTTTTCAAGTATGTTTCAAAAGCAAAGTTGAGTTTTCGAGTCTCATATCAGAGTTTGGAGGTCATTATTGTCTCGTAGCTATGTCCAAAGTTGGTTACGAAAGTGTCTGTGTAAATTCTTGTATACAGAGTCATCTTTCAAGGGTTTACTTAATTAATTTCCTTAATTTCTATTCCATGGTCAATATGCTTTGGTTGTTAATATGTCACTCATCGTGAACCTCGCGTTCAGCTCAATCTCTTGAATCAACGGCTAGTTGCACGTTCCAGTCAATGTTTTAGTTATTCAGTTTTCTTCATGCAAACAAAAGAATATTGAATGGCAACAATGAAAGAATAGATCTCTGTATATAAAATCCCAAAGGCATCCATGAGTCGAAGTACAAAAGAGACATGATGGCCCAATGATCAAAGCCTTATTTACCAAGGGCAAACAGGTGCCCTACAAAAGAAGCACGCAGGCTCCATCAAAACAATAAAATAAAAGGAGCTCAGCTCTCATCGTCATCCCCGTCCTCGCCCTCCTCCTCGTCCTCCTCAGAAACCTCCTCGGCTGCCTGAGAGTTGCTCACCTCCTGAGTGCCAGTTGCTCTGGGCACGGTGCTCCCTGAGGTGGCCTCCAGGTCAACGTCCGTAGGCTCGACAGTCTCGTCCTCAGAGACGTCGATAGGCTCGTCCTCGGTCCCCGCCAAATGTCGTGCCCTCTTCGATGATGGCTCCTCACGAGAGCCAGCAGAGGAGACCTGTGGCTCTAGAAAGCGGACGGACTTTTGCCGTAGTCCTCGTGAAGCCCCTCCTCTAGCTTGCAATGATATGACATTCATTTAATAATTCCATTATGATCATGATTTAAACAATATGAGTGAAACAAATGACTAGGATTTGAGAGATTACCATCGTCCCGCCGGTGCGAGGCAGCACCTCTAGAGAGTGGCACATGGCATACTGTCGCACCAGCTGCTCTAGGCCCATCATGGCCTCCGCCATCTCCTTCACGTACTCTGGAGGATCCTGCAATGAAGAAGTTGATTCTAACATGCAAAAGAGTGAATTCATGAATGAATGAAAGCACGTCATACCTGAGCAAGAAACTCTGGAGACTCAGCTGAAGGACGTGGCACCACTGTGGGCAGCATGCCCTGGAATTTCCGGATTCCAAAGCGCAAGGGCCCAGATCGATCGAGGGAGCACGAGCGGAGAAGCAGGCGCTCGCAAAAATACAGAGTCGCCACCTGGGTTTGAAGGTCCGACACCCAAGGAACCGTATTTCGAAGCACCTGCCGCGCTATTTGATTTGAAAAAGTGAAGGAACCAGTCCGTCATAACCATATCTGGGTTCGGGAGCCAGGTTACGAGAGAGGAAGGGTTTTAAGGCACCCCTCTCGCCCAATCCGGAGATCGGTCTCTACTTAGGCATTTTGCAAATGTTTGTGATTCGAATTCTTCTTAAACCAATTTTAAGCCAATTAGGGCGGGGGAACAGCTTAAGGGGATTAAACTGCAACACTTTGCAAGATGTGATTGAATATGGCATGAATGGATGGAATACTATGAAAATGGGATAAAACTTAACCCCTGATCAGAAATAAACCAAGCTGCTCAAGAATGAGTGTAACACATGATAGCCACCTTTGCATGCATGGATCTACGCGCATGCAAAGAGGACCATCGCGCGATACACCTACTCCCTCGCGCGAGGGTTCATGCCTCACCACAGGTTGAATTTTATCCCCTTCTGGGCTCTGGAAGGACCAGTGCACACCCAGGAGGCAAACCAAGCAGTTAATATGGACTGAAAGTAAATAATTATGACTAATTATTACAAACATGAGCTTAAATGAAAGAAATACAACCCCTAAACAGAGGGGGTATCAAAACAAAGCCAAGGACCAAGCTGCTCATGCAAGGGCAGCCTCTGGAATCAGGGAGACCATCGCGCGAGACAGTGAGTCCCTCGCGCGAGGGTCCTGACTGGATTTCCAGGGACTGCTTTGCATGTTCTGGGCTCTAGTACATGTCTAGATGCAACCCAGAAGCATTCCAACAAAGTAAATAAGCAATAAAAGCTAAACTATGTATTTTAACATGCTGAGCAGTGAGCTAAAAGGCCTATCATACTTCAAAACAATGAATAACATGATAAAACAAGAATAACCGACTCCCCAAACCCCACGAGGATCTGCCGCGAGACAAGGGACTGGCGTATGTGAGTCTATCGCGCGAGGGAGTGCTTGGCACGAATTCTTGTATTTCTGCTGACTTTAGGGCCAGGACTGGTATTGATTACCAGCCTCGGCCCTGCCAGTTCCCCTCAGAGATCAGAAAAGGAAAAACGGTATGTATGCTATACCTTTGGTTGAGTTTGAAAAAGTGTTTGAACTTGAGTTGAAAGAGTGCTTGAACTTTGATTTGAGTTGAGGTTGAATGCTTTTGAGTTGTAGAAACAAGGTGTGAAAATTTGGTGTAAAATTTGTAACCTTTTTTTCCAACCAAGGTGTATGGATTTCAAAACCCTTTGTGTTTGATTTTTGTGAACCTTTTAAAAAGACTAACATATGGGGGTATTTATAGGCCAACACCTTCCATTAATGGGAACCCTTCACTTTATTCTAGAACATTCTAGAATAGTCTAGAATAGTCTAGAAACATGCCAATAATGGAAAGAATCTTCTAGAACATTCTAGAACATTCTAGAATCTTCTAGAACCTTCTAGAATCTTTCCATTAATGGAAACCTTCCAAAAATGGAAAGTTACAGATCGGTTGCAAATTTAACCAGCGCGCGCGGATCGAAAATCGGCGCATGCCAGTAGGGTTCCGGGAATTTTTAAAAAGTTTTGAAAACACTCAAAGCTCAAACATGCTATCACTGCCGGGGCGTTCTTGATCCATTTCATCATCGGGGAATCAAAAACCGTAAGTAAACTAATCTGGAAGCCTAGATTGGGGTGTCTACAGAGTTCTGTTTTCACAGTACTTGGAGCACCATTGAGTTGGTACAAGTAACGTCAAAGAATTCTAGACACCCCTCAAGGCAATCCAGAGCAGAACATTGTAAAGTAAACAAGCATACTTACAGAACCTGATTGGTTGAATGGACGGACGGACCGTCACTGGGGATGGAAGTAGAAGTGGACGATTGCATCGCCGCTTGTTGATCGAATTTGGACAGGACAGGCTGTCGCTGCAAATTTGGACGGGACAGGCCATCGTTGCCGGGGATCAAGCTATCCTCGGCACAAAGTATTCCAACAAACACGGGTAGGTCGTGTCAGGCAGGTTCAATTCCATCTATTGGGAATCAGAGCCAATCTCCTTATCAAAGACCATCCGAGACAGAGCAATAAGCCTGCTGGAAGATGCACTTGCGGCTAGACTGATGGTGATTGTCGTTCGGGACAGGCCAAGACGGACTGTCCTAGGGAACAATCGATTCGGATGATGAGCAGACCATTGGGCGATAATCGATCGTCGTTGTGGTGAATGCGACGATACAATGATCGCCATCGATGGATTTAATAGGACTGGCTGCCATGAAGGCGGACGGGAAGATCAATGTGCTGATTGATCAAACCGCTGGGGAACTTTGACAGGACCGGTTGTCGTGAATGCGGACGGGAAGATCAATGTGCTGATTGACCAAACCGCTGGGGAACTTTGACAGGATCGGCTGTCGTGAATGCGGACGAGAAGATCAATGTGCTGATTAATCAAACCGCTGGGGAACTTTGACAGATCGGTAGTCGTTGAAACGGCTCCGCAGGATAGCATCCTTTGGTTTACGAACCGAGAATTGGACAGGAGAGATTTCCATCGCATCCGCTGACCAATGATAACAAAACCGCAGGAGATCGCATCGCATCCTTCGGCAAACCAAATCGAGAGTTAGGGAGATTTCCATCGCATCCACTAACCAACGATAACAAAACCGCAGGAGATTGCATCGCATCCTTCGGCCAACGAAATCGAGAGTTAGGGAGATTTCCATCGCATCCACTAACCAACGATAACAAAACCACAGGAGATTGCATCGCATCCTTCGGCAAACCAAATCGAGAGTTAGGGAGATTTCCATCGCATCCGCTAACAACTTGAACCATAACCGCAGGAGATTGCATCGCATCCTTTGGCAAACCAAATCGGTATGACGGCAACCATGCTGGCCATCTTCCTGCTTCAACATTTAATATACACAATATGCAATGATGTATACGAAATTGAAAATGCAGATGCAAGCTAAGGGCGGCTCATAGGAGGACAACGACGCCTAAGGACTACCACTGAGCCTCATTATTGTACTGTCTGTTACTTCTGAGATGCGTACCCAGATAGAGAGACATTGAACGGGCTGACATGCCCCAGTTGATGGATTTGAGCTCGTGTGCCCTCTCTTTGATGCTTGGGCAGACGTGCCAGACAGATATGCTTTGCTTGGCCTTGGGCCGAGATACCCTTGCTGCTTATGAGATTTCCACAGCTTGTGGATTACAAGAGCTAGGGTAGCAAATGTAAAAATTGTACTTTCTAGCCGCTAATATCTAATTTGCATTGACAAGTGACCTGAATTGACACACAGACATGCGCACATGTACAGACTCGCCTAGCTCAAACGAAAAGGGGGAAAGAGTCCCAGGGTACAATGCGAACCCTTAGACACACAGAACACAATGAAATTTTGGGCATTAAGCGGCCAAAACTCACAACATTCCTGAACAGATGAAACTGACATTTATGAAAGCGCAAAAAGTACAAAGACCTGTACAAACAAAATTAAGAAAAACATATCAACATGACAATTGATTGAAAAACTAGAAAAAAGCCGCAAAGATGGACATAAGACGCAAAAGATGACTCATATAGGCCCGGACTGAAACCGACACCCCCGTGCAGTCACATTAAGTCCATATGACTTGCATGGTATGACAAGTCTAGGCAAAAGCCCTTGGAACGTCATTCGAGGGCAGTAGCAGGCTACCGCTGGAGTTGAAAAAGCACGCACGCGAGGCTGCAGCTGCTCATACCAGACCTCACTGAACTTAGAATAAACTGTGAGCCATTAGGCTTCTAGCATTTTGTTCTGTTTTTGATGCTTCAAATATTTTAAGACTTATGCTCACCCCGTAATAGAAGAAGCAGTTTGCAATAAAATTGAAAGGCAAAGGTTTTCCCCCTTCTGATTCCTTCATCGCAGCTTGATCTTCGATCCTCTTCGACCTTTGATGCGTACTAAAATGTCAACCATGGATTCAATTGATAGATTTGTGACCGAGTCTCAAAGAGAAACTGCCTACGTATCCCAAGCTAGGGAATCAGGTCCAAACGTAGTTCGGGCTAAGGTTCACTCGTGTGTTTACCTCTCCTTTTGCGCTCTAACTTTTGCCTAGTACCGCCCATTTGGGTCTTCGGTCTAGCGAGCTTTCGAATATTGCCTATTACTTTTGCCTAAACCCCCTTCATAGGTTTTGGTCTAGCAGGCTGCTCTTACTTTTGCTTGGAACTGCCCACCCTTGGGGTTTTCAGCCCAACGAGCTTCTCTCAGGGAAAAGTTACTTTTGAATTGATCCAAGTTGACCAAGGTATAGAATTTGTTGCCGTCGAGGTCGATGATCTTTGGCCGCAGCCCCAGATAACATGGCTTTTAATGACGCAGGGCCAAGAGTGCTTCGGTTGACATGCCCCCGCTCCGAGCCATTTCGTACACTTTCTCATTTGTACTTGGCAGAATACCACTGTTGTTGATTTTGAACACAATGCAAGGCCCGGAGAGTTTCTGCTTTCTGGATTGGCACCCGGTAGTAGAGGATTTGATGCTTATGATCAACACGAGGCGTGACTTAATGAGACCACGCCAAGACGTCGATGAATTCTTCGAGCCTGTCTGTCCGAGCGCAAAGCTCCTAGGAACAGTTTTGAACCAATTGAACCTTTCGGGTGTTATCCTTGTCTTTCAAGTTTATTGAAACTACTTCTTCTTTTAATAGGCTGAGCATGCCTTTTATTTTCCCTTTCGGCGAGGGAACACATTTCCTTGGGGATGATCCCATCGAAATCTATCCCTTCGTCGTCAGGGTCGACACAGTTTATATAAAAGCCAGCGAAGTACTTAGAAGCAAGATAATGCATATCATAAAAACCCACGAGGTTTGCCAAGTACAGCAGACTCAAGACTTGAAACAAAAGCTACGACGTGGAGGGCCAAGAGGCACGAACTCCGACTCAGAGCTAGTTTTTAGACAAACGCAAAAGACTCTGTGTCAGACTCAGACATATCGCCGATGCAAACTAGACGCGGTTTTGAAAACGCAATATTTAAAAAGCTACCCATAGCTTTTACAAAAGAGGTAGGATCCAGCGGGCGTCAGGCCCAAGCAACAGCACTTCGGCTTCCTTTGGCTTCTCGACCAAACCTACTCGATGCTCCTTTGATCAATGGACCTCAGCTAGTCAATCTTCTCATTTGTAAGCCCCTTATCACTATCAAACCAGATGTCGGCAGTGAAAACCTCTATTGCCCAACTTACAGCCATCATGTTAACCTCCGGCTCGGACGGGATGGATACGATGGGTTTGGGTTGATTTGCTGGGATGATGTAGTGGCTAGGGTTGAATATGGTGGAGCTTGGGTTAATTTGAGTGGAGGTGATAGATACCTGACCAACCAGAGGGTCAGACCCGTGTTGAGGTAAGGAATTGGAAATAATGTTGGGCTTTGGCGGAACTTGGACCGTGCCATCATCAATAAGATCTTGAATCTCATGTCGAAGACGATAGCACTTGTCAGTGTGATGGCCAGGCATTTGGTGGAAGGCACAGAAGAGGTTAGGATTGTAAGCAGCAGGTAAGACTTTGGGTGGGGAAGTAGGGGTCAAAGGTTTGAGATGCCCAGACTTGACAAGTTTCTCCATCACCGCGGATAGAGATGCCTCAAAAGCAGAGAAACTCCGAGGTTGGGTTCGGGCCCGGTAGCTTTGGGTGTTCTGAACCTGATTGATGTCGGCTGTATGATTAGGGGAAGCAGCAGCGTTATCCCCACTTGTAGTCGTGCTGGCATAATTGCTGCTGCCAAACAGTGTGCTACTGTTTCTAGAGTAAGCCTTCGACTTTGGTTTCTGAGGATTGGAAGAAAAAGACTCCCCTCTTGGCAAAATCCCACTTTGCAGTGCATCCTCGATGGCCAGGCCATATTCAAAGAAAGTCTCGAAGTTGGCAGATGCTTGAACCAGCACGAGATGCTTAGCATAGTCGAGATGCAGGTTGCGGGAGATAATGCGGAGTTGATCCCTCTCGCTCGGGCGCTCAATCATTAGAGCGGCTTTGGCTCTCCACCTTTTAACAAAATCCGCAAAGGACTCTTTGGCTTCCATCTTCGTGGATTCTAACTCTCGAATAGTCATCTTGAGCTGGGAGTTGTAGTTGTATTGAGCAATGAAGGCAGCCCCTATATCTTCCCAAGTCTTTCTCTCGGAAATGTCGAGCGACAGAAACCAATGGAAGGCAGGCCCAGAGAGAGTTTGAGGGAAGAGCTGAGACATGGCTTCACTTTCTACTTTGAGTAGCTTCATGGCAGCATGATAGCCATAGAGATGAGTCTTGGGATCACCGCTCCCATCGAACTTGACCAAGTCAGGCATTTTGAATTTGTCTGGCAGTTTAGCATTAGGGTACAAGCAAAGACGATCCAAGTCTATTCCGCTTGTGCTGATCTTTTTAGATTTGGTGACGGATTCCTCTAGCTTTGCCATCTTGGCCATAAGAGCAGCTATGTCAGGGTTTTGAACAAGTTCCCTACCCGCAAGATTCGGGTTTGCAGCAGGCGCACGAGCCTTCCTAGGGTTGGGCTGAACAATGAGACGCCCCTCGTGATTCGGATCTGGGACCAAGACAGGCTGCTCCTGGTCGTCCTCATCGTCCACGCCTTCCTCTTTGAGTGGAGGTGGAAGACGAGTGTTGATAAGGTCATTGAGACGGGTGATGTTAGCATCGGTTTGGATGGCCTTTTGCTGCATCGCAGTGATACTGTTCTGGAGGTTCATGAGCATGTCTTCCAGAGAAAGTGGTTGAACCTCTGGCTGACCTGACATGGTAGGTGATTCAGAAGTGCTCGATGCAGAAGATGGGGATGCTGGTTGCCCTTCCTGTATAACCGGTGGTGACCCTGACTGTAGAGCAGCCAATAAAGAGCGCGGAGAGCCTTCCGTTGTGACTGATTGGGATTGTAACCTGACCAACCTTTGACTCGGATTCTAAAGACGTTCCCAAGTAGGTTTGGCTCTTCCTTTCGGTACTCTCTTGCTCGGTGCAATGGCTCAGAACTAGACAGTAAAATAAGTGAAAGCTCAGTGGTGTTCCTGCAGCAATTAGAATGCAATGCACACATCGTTGTCGGTGTCAACCCTAGACTCTAAAACTAGAGACGATTCTGTCTCATGATGTTCAGACGCTGCCAAAATCCTCAGATTTCTTTTCGAGGGTGTATCCTTTGAATAGATCAAGCTGATCCTAAGAGATGCCAAAACAGACTAAGTCTTCGACTAGTCCCTTTTGAAGATTCGACTTTGAACTTAGAACAACTCGGTATTGATGGCGTGATACCTTTACCGGGGTGGCTTCAGCGACAACGCGCGTTAGCCGGGCGGTGTACGTGCTTAGCACGATAACCAAAATGACATCAATATCACGACATCAACACTTTGTGGTTCCTTATTTTTGGTTGAATCTTCAACCGGGCATGAGCCAAGGATTTAATAAGGTCTGATTTCCCAAAGTCTCGCTGATCTAAGGACTTTAAGAATTGACAACGTGCACCATTGAGATGCACGACTCTTCATCGGGTCTAGCAGCGTCCAAATTAGCATAAGACAGACTCGAAAGCGAGTGACAACCTAGAAGCCGCCCTAAACATGCTCTTATGCAAAATAACATGTATGTATGTACAGTTTCAGAGACAAGTTTGCCTCACGAATTTCAGACGTTGTCAAAATCCTCAGAATTCTTTTCGGCAATGTGTCCCCGTGTAGATCGACAGATCCTAAAAGATGTCAAAATAGACTAAATCTTCGTCTAATCCCTTTTGAAGATTCAACTTTGAATTAGAAACAACTCGGTATTGATGACATGGCACCTTAACCTTGAACAACATGGTGTATAGTGACAACGCACTTCAACCTGGGTGGCGCCAGTGACACAGCATCAATACTTTGTTGTTCCTAATTGTCGGTTGAATCCTCAATTAAGCATGAGCTGAGGATTTAGCAAATTTTGATTTCTCAAAGTCTCATTGAACTAAGGACTTTGCGATTGATAACGAACATTCGACAGAATGAACGACTCCTCATCGGGTCCAACAACGTCTCAGACAGCGTAAGACAAACTCGGAAAGAACCACCTTAAGCATGCTCCTATGCAAAAAAAGTGTATGTACAGTGCATGCGATAGGGAAAGCAGTAACACGTAGATAGTTACGGGGGTTAGATGCAAGAAGATCTTACCCTGTAGGTACCTGTCTTAGTTTGGAAAGTGCTAGAGCTTTGTATATGCAAAGGCTGGTTTTGGCTTGTAACAGGTTCCTCGGACTAGGGCCACAGATATACCTCCCGTCGCCCGCGATATCGCTGAGCAACAGTCAAACGGTAGCATGACCCATCATCGTCGAAGGTTGTTGTTCATTCGAGGTCCCCGGGCTCCGGTAAACCGTGCCGGATTGCCAAAACGATCCAACGAGGCTTATCCCACATCGATGCATATGAATGCTAGAAATTGATTAACAAGAAGAAGAATCACAATATCGCAAAATGCCTTTTCAAGCTCGGCTCACTTTATTTAGTCCATCTTTAGAGGAAACTACGCAAATGAACAATCGAAAAAGTCCCAGATCGGATTGGCCGGACACGAGGTCCTGTTAAATCACCATTCCAACCTTTGGCAGCGCGAAACTCACCGTTTTGACAGACTTTTAAGGAATTGTTCGCAAACGTATTAAACTCTAAGTATGAATTAATATTGGTTCGATTATCCCCAGCAGAGTCGCCACTGTGGGCAGCATGCCCTGGAATTTCCGGATTCCGAAATGCAATGGCCCGGATCAAGGGAGCGCGAAGCGGAGGCAGCACGCGCTCGAAAATACAGAGTCGCCACTCGGGTTTGAAGGTCCGACACCCAAGGAACCGTATTTCGAAGCACCTGCCGCGCTATTTGATTTGAAAAAGTGAAGGAACCAGTCCGTCATAACCATTTCTGGGTTCGGGAGCCAGGTTACGAGAGAGGAAGGGTTTTAAGGCACCCCTCTCGCCCAATCCGGAGATCGGTCTCTACTTAGGCATTTTGCAAATGTTTGTGATTCGAATTCTTCTTAAACCAATTTTAAGCCAATTAGGGCGGGGGAACAGTTAATCGGGGATTAAGACTGTAACACTTTGCAAGATGTGATTGAATATGGCATGAATGGATAGAATACTATGAAAATGGGATAAAACTTAACCCCTGATCCGAAATAAACCAAGCTGCTCATGGAATGAGTGTATCACACATGACAGCCACCTTTGCATGCATGGATCTACGCGCATGCAAAGAGGACCATCGCGCGATACACCTACTCCCTCGCGCGAGGGTTCGTGCCTCACCACAGGTTGAATTTTATCCCCTTCTGGACTCTGGAAGGACCAGTGCACACCCAGGAGGCAAACCAAGCAGTTAATATGGACTGAAAGTAAATAATTATGACTAATTATTACAAACATGAGCTTAAATGAAAGAAATACAACCCCTAAACAGAGGGGGTATCAAAACAAAGCCAAGGACCAAGCTGCTCATGCAAGGGCAGCCTCTGGAATCAGGGAGACCATCGCGCGAGACAGTGAGTCCCTCGCGCGCGTGTCCTGACTGGACTTCCAGGAACTGCTTTGCATGCTCTGAGCTCTGGTACAGGTCCAGATGCAACCCAGAAGCATTCCAACAAAGTAAATAAACAAGAAAAGCTAGTCTATGTGTTTTAACATGCTGAGCAGTGAGCTAAAAGGCCTATCATACTTCAAAACAATGAATAACATGATAAAACAAGAATAACCAGCACCCCCAAACCCCACGAGGACTGTCGCGCGAGACAGTGGACTGTCGCGCGCGTATGTGAGTCTATCGCGCGAGGGAGTGCTTGGCACGAATTCTTGTATTTCTGCTGACTTTAGGGCCAGGACTGGTATTGATTACCAGCCTCGGCCCTGCCAGTTCCCCTCAGAGATCAGAAAAGGAAAAACAGTTTGTATGCTATACCTTTGGTTGAGTTTGAAAAAGTGCTTGAACTTGAGTTGAAAGAGTGCTTGAACTTTGATTTGAGTTGAGGTTGAATGCTTTTGAGTTGTAGAAACAAGGTGTGAAAATTTGGTGTAAAATTTGTAACCTTTTTTTCCAACCAAGGTGTATGGATTTCAAAACCCTTTGTGTTTGATTTTTGTGAACCTTTTAAAAAGACTAACATATGGGGGTATTTATAGGCCAACACCTTCCATTAATGGGAACCCTTCACTTTATTCTAGAACATTCTAGAATAGTCTAGAAACATGCCAATAATGGAAAGAATCTTCTAGAACATTCTAGAACATTCTAGAATCTTCTAGAACCTTCTAGAATCTTTCCATTAATGGAAACCTTCCAAAAATGGAAAGTTACAGATCGGTTGCAAATTTAACCAGCGCGCGCGGATCGAAAATCGGCGCATGCCAGTAGGGTTCCGGGAATTTTTTAAAAAGTTTTGAAAACACTCAAAGCTCAAACATGCTATCACTGCCGGGGCGTTCTTGATCCATTTCATCATCGGGGAATCAAAAACCGTAAGTAAACTAATCTGGAAGCCCAGATTGGGGTGTCTACAACCACAACCAGGCCAGGGGCTCCCTGAGCAGTCATCATGTCCACTGTCCAAGAGAGGGCAGGGAAGCTAGTCCTACTCAGGCCTGCGCCGTCGCCGCAACCTCCGTCGCTATGGCCTCCACCTCCTCTGCCTCCATAACCTCTACCTCGCTTCCTTCCCCCTCTTCCTCCAGCACCACCTCGCGCAGCCTGCACCATTTCCAAAGCGGCGCATATCCCTAGACTCGGCATCAAGTACCGAGCATAGTGCCCACCTGGAAGAACGGCTCTAACTCGAGGTCTGGCCGTGTAAACCGCTTGACCTCCCTCCGTGTATACTGGCTCGTCCTTTGCACCAGAGCCGAAAGTGGCCCAGGAACTCGAAAAGCATCCATCCTCAGCTACTGACATGATACTCAGTCACCTAAGTACCACTGCCAGCCGTAAGGGGACTCGAGAAGCACCCTCCCCCTAACAACCTCCCTACTCCGGGCAATGTAAGGGATCTCGAAGCGATCCCAGACCCGCCAGCGAACCTGTCATCAATAATAAGTAATATCATCAGGCTGGTCGAATGAAAATGGAAAGGAAAGTTATAGAACAGATATGGGAGTGCATTAGTACCCGGTCAGGACACAGCTCTTCTAGGTAGAGGCAGAAGGCATTCAGATTGCCCCTTTCCCTTTTCACTCCCTTGTACTCCTTCGACCAGCGCAAGACCCGAGGGAATATCGTGTCGTTAGGACACGTGGTCTCAAGAGTGTACATCCCTATCACCTCGTACGACCAAAGCTGCAAATCAAGACATTGAAAGTTAGCACAAGATATACATCGAATGAATGCAAACGGAAAGTTAACTATTGAAAAGAAAGGAATTAAGATATACCTCCCAGACCCTCCAGTAGCCACCAAGGCTCACGCCTGCTCCGTCTGAAAGAGACCCCATGAAGGCGCAACACGTCCCCAGTGCTGCACCTCCCAGTTGAAGCGGGCGATCTCCCCGACGTCCCTCAAAGTCGGGAGAAGCGAAAGGTGTACTCGGTTGCGCCTATTGGGAAACAGGGACGCACCGAACAAGTACAACAGGAAGCACCTCGCCATTTGCTCCTCCTGTACCCTGTCCGTCGAGACATCCTCTATCCAAAACCCCAGGAGCTGGGCGTACTTGGCGTCGTCGACCTCCGCCCTCAGCTCATATCCCAGCATCTCCCGCTGGAACACTGCCTGTCTCCCTGTGGCAGTGTCAAAAGGGATAGGGTCACCTTCGACCCTGAGACCGGTGATCGCCGCAAAGTCCAACGGCGTCACGGTCAGCTCGACAAAGGAGAAGTGGAGGGTATTCGTCGTGTCCCACCACCTCTCAGCCAGAGCATTCACCACTGGGCGATCATTGCACACACCCCTCGTCAACACCCTGACAAACTCCCCGAAGCCTGCCTGCCTCACTATCTCCTGCACTGCCCTGGGCAGCCTCTCCCAGAAAGTCGGCACATTCGCCGAGCCACGGTAGCACGAGAGCAAGATCACCTATTGCAGCAAATCAGCAATATTTAATACACGGGCATAACATGCAATAGAATGATATACTTGGAGCAAGAAAATGGAAATACAGTGCATTGGAATTTGAAATGCGAATATTTAAAGTATACCTTGTCTCGGTTGCGAATATTTAAAGTATACCTTGTCTCGGTGCAAGGAAAGGTGCTGCTGAGGGTCCCTCAAAACCAAGGCCTCGTCATACGTAGGCCTCCTCGGTGTGTAAGGGTCTAGAAGCGAAGGCACCACCACGTGCTGAAAGGGCACGTAGGTCGCCTCGTCATAGGGTCCTCGCCTCTGTAAGGCTAGCGTCGCCTCGTCGACCACATTCCTGCGAGGGACCATCACCTCTCCGGCCTCCTCGTCAACTCGCTCCTCCTCAGCCTGTGGCTCCTTGGCACCCCCGGTCCCGAGCTCAGCCTGCAGCTCCGCCTCGTGGGACGCAAGCAAAGCCTCCGCCAACATGAGGAACCCCCGCACTACCTCAAGCACGTCCTCCATGGACGCCGTCGCTAAGTAGTCACCCATGCCTATATAGCGTGACGACCCCGCACCTGCGCCGCTGCCCGTGAACATGGGCGGTGTATCCCTCACCACCGGATCCACCACCGGCTCGTCCTCAACGATAGGGGCCTTCCCCAAGTCAGCCCGGGGCTCTTTCACAGGAGAGGCCTCTGTCTCCTCCACTGCCCGGTCCGAACTACCACCGCCAGGACCCTCCGTGGTCCTCTCTTCCACACCAGCCGCTACCCCCGATTGGCCCAAGGCCTTGGCATCGCCCCTCGACTCCACTGCACCCGGAGTCTCCCTCCCTTGGCCGTACCCAACCAATACTACACTATCACCATCGCCGCCGCCACCACTGCCATCCACCGCGGCAACCGAGACCACGGTCTCCTCGGCCAAAGCCGGCTGAACCGAGACCTCCGTAGTCTCCGGTACGCTCCCAACTGTTGTGTCATCCCCCGGAGGGATGGGAGATGATGTAACCTCAACCCGAAGTGATGTATCATCACCGGGTATGTCGCTCTGCTTCATGATCGTAATATGGGAGAGAAAGAGGGAGAGAGCAGTCGAGATAAAGAGACGAGAGAGGGAGTGAACAGCGAGAGAGAGAGGGCGGTGAAGAGAGAGAGCAGTCGGGAGAGAGAGAGAGTAGCGAGAGAGAGAGATAGCCGTGAAAGAGAGAGATGACCGAGAGAGACAAAAGAGAGAGGGAAATTCGAACGGTGCGAGGTGTACTGTTTACACCTCGCGTATATATATAATCCCCTGAACCGGTTCATTTGGAGATTAACTCTGGACTGGGTTCACAACCTAAGGAGCCGCACGGCACCTTAGAGCAGGCGCGCGGCAAGTTGAACGAGCATGCAATACTTTTGGTTTGGGTACCGTGCATCCCTAACTTAGCTACACGCGGCACATTGATTTGTTCGACAGTCCTGATTTCTGAAAGCAGTTTGTACCATTTCCATTCAAGATCAGAAGTTAGATGCAAACAAGTAGAAGAAGAAAGGGACTTTTTCATTGATAAAAGCCCGGGGTTTCCCCCGGGGATCGTTCATTACATTTTTCAAAAAAAAAAAACAAGAAGAAAAAAAAGAAAAAAAAAGGAAGAAAAACAGAAAACGGGCCAACTGCCCTTTCTTCTTCTCCTACTTCTTCTTCTTCATCGCTTGCTCCTCAATCGCTCCCCCCGTCCGAGGCATCGTTCGCCCCGTCCGAGCGGTCGTCCAACCCATTTGGGTTGTCCTCGGAGTCTTCTACGGTTTCCTCCAAGTCCCCCCCTGACGCACGCTCCAGATCATCCTTGTTATCCAACTGGTTGAAGCAAAAGTCCTGCAAGTTGGACATTGCACGGCGGAGAGAGCAGATTGTCGTGATAAGCCGCGCGATTTGTGTGTTTAATTCTTCGATTTCTCCTCGGTAAAAGGCCATCTCGGCCTCCAAAGACTCCATGCGGGCTGCCAAGCGGCTGTTATCCATGCCGGAGTTTCGAAAGTAACCTGTTTTTCTTGAGAAAAGGAAGAGGAATGTAGAAGGACTTGAGAGATTTTGTTGGTGGTGCATGGAATGAGTCACCACCATACTTATAAAATAGTTCCAGCCGTCGAAGGGGCACGCCTGAATTAATGGCACCCTTGAACCTGCCAACTGTTCTCGGAAATCGAAGGGAAGCATGGGAAAAATAGGTGCCGTGCACCACCCATAGGGCCCGCGCGGCATGTTGACTCCAGAAAATTAAATACTTTTTCTCAGAAATTGATTCACTCAGCCATCAAAATCTTCTTGAAAACTCAGTTTTCTAGTCATGACCTCTTAGAATGTTGTGCATTGATTATTGCACCATTTGATTCTTATCCTCCGGGATTCGTGGGATTTCGCGTTCCCCAAAAATCCGCCGTAATTCATAAAAATCCGTCCTCCAGGACTCAATGTAATTCACCATCACCGTTCGACCTCCCGAAGGCCCGTCTCGAGTTTTGAGCCTCCCGACGGCCCGTCTCGAAGTTTTCGCCTCCCAAGGGCTTGTCTTGAATTTTTCGACCTTCTGAAGGCCCGTCTTGAAGTTTTCGCCTCCCGAGGGCTCGTCTCGAATTTTTCGGCCTCTCGAAAGCCCGTCTTGAAGTTTTTGCCTCCTGAGGGCTCGTCTCGAATTTTTCGGCCTCCCAAAGGCCCGTCTCGAACTTTTCACCTCTCGAGGGCCCGTCTTGAATTTTTCGGCCTTCTGAGGGCTCGTCTCGAATTTTTCGCCTCCCAAGGGCTCGTCTCAAATTTTTCGGCCTCCGAAGGCTCGTCTCGAATTTTTTGGCCTCCCGAAGGCCCATCTCGAATTTTTCGCCTCCCAAGGGCTCGTCTTGAATTTTTCGGCCTCCTGAAGGCTCGTCTCGAATTTTTTGGCCTCCCGAAGGCCCGTCTCGAATTTTTCAACCTCTCGAAGGCCCGTCTCGAATTTTTCGCGATATTTTACATGACACATGGCACCACTAGCAGTTTATTGTTTTTCTCTGCACGATTTTTGTCCTTCGTGACTTGTTTTCTCGCATTTCACTGTCCTAACTAAACTACACTGGTCTGATCCCTACAACGGGGTACGTAGGCAGCTCCCTGAGCGCGACCACCATTGTTATTTACTCGCATTTTTCATTTTGTCTCTGTTCAAAGGCTCTAGAACAGCGGATTGGGATGCCTATTCTTTAAGCGTCACTCGTACCAACAATGGTATCCGAGTTACGTTAAATGGGGACTACTGTAGACACCCCAATCTGGACCTCAGAGAGTCTTTGTCCACCCCGATAATGAAATAAGGGAAACGGCACCTTCGTGATCTTGAAAAAAGATTTCCCTAAGCCCATGTAAGCCAAACCAACCAAAAAGTCCAGAAAAGCCCAGATAAAGCCCAAAAGCCCCTGGACTGGACATGAGGTACCGCATGGAACGACAACATAAGCGCACGGCAGGTTGAAATTCAAGGGGCCGTGCGCGACCAACATGTACCGCACGGCACCTTGAGAAAAGTTCTGACTGGTTCAGAAAGCTATCGGCCATGCCAATTTGAGCCACAGCTGATGAATGGCTCAGCCGAAAGTGCACTTCTGGCCCCCCCAGAAAAGACCTCCAATCTTTGAAATTCAAAATCCTTGGCCTTTTGCCTATAAATTAACCCCTCCACTCAAAGGAAAGGGGCTCTCCTTTTGGCCCTTCTCTTTGCTTTTGGGCATTCTTGCTCTATAAGCTTTCTCTCTCTAGTTTTTATATCCACTTTCCCATTTCCATTTCCATTTCCAAGTCTTAAAGAATGTCATTCCCAAAAGACATTCTTTAAGCACTTTCATTCACTCCCTTCTCATCATTGAAGTTGATCTCTCATTAACTTCAAAGTCCCATCCCCCAAAATACCTAACCTTCTCTCACACCCATACTTTTTTTTGTCCCATTCAACCTCCTCCATCCACATCCGTCACGATCCATCCTCATTTTTGCATCAACCATCCTTGATCAAGCTCAACACCAAAGGTAAAAACAAATTTCCTTGGACTAGACTCAATTCCGGTCCTGAGGGGACTTTTCTGCAGTTAGATCTAATCCCTTTTGGTTAGATTCTGACTTAAAACTCATTTTCATAAAATGAAACCAGCACTGTGCTGGGTTGAGGTACCGCGCGGTTGGATGACCAGGTGCGCGGCACCTAGATCTTTAGCGCACGGCATGTTATATGTTGATATTATCGTAGGCAAGCTGTCTGGATCTGAGTTATTCTCTGTTACGGCTGTCCGTATCTGCTGTTTACTGTTTTTGTTTCTTTCAAAATGAGACCATATCTACAAGCCATGTCTTGGCTCCTAAAAAGAGTTTTCTAGATCATCCCAAATGATCAAACGTGTTAAAAACCATTTTGAGGTAATGCTTTGAGAAAACAATGACGTTTTTGGAATGATCGGATCATCACATGGCCTCTGATTTGTCTTTCAAGAGATGTACTGTGGAAACAACGAGCCAGGTGATGTTTTGAGCATTTGTAACAGTTTGACAATGGAGTAGATGTCCCGCACGGCAGGATGAGATGCCGCGTGCGACACCCCAGTTTGCCGTGCACAGTATGATTAAGGTCCAGACAGTTTGCTGAATGTTTTTCATTCCATCTGCTCACATCATTTTATCACATACTGTACAGACAGCATCACGTACACATTAACGTGATATATTTCCCATGTCCCTTCCCCGATATTTGCTTTATTGAAGAGCTTGATATTGCAAATGATATTTGAGATTCCCCCTTTTATGAAAATATCTAGTAGAGACCGGTCTCACCGGGTGATTGGGGTGCTTTTTAAAGAAAAACCTTCCCCATTCGTAACGTGGCCCCCGGACCCAAATTCTCAACATTTTCGCTAGACCAAAAGCCTTTTGCAAATGAATTCTTGGTTTCTCGGATCATCCATCTCAAAAATCTGGGTGGCGATTCTTTGAAAAAGGGCACGGGAGCCCACACCTGCACTTCTTTCTTTTCAAACTGATTCAACACAATAAAATACTACACACATAGAAACCAAAAAAAAAAAACAAATTTTTAAATCAGTTCGAAAAAATTTTATTTTTTCAAAAAACCAAAAACTTTCGAAAATGGCGATGAACCGAAATCCAAAAATTGATTTTCAATCTGATTGCCCTGTAAACCCTAATTTCAAAAAATAACATAAATCCAAAAAAATAACAGAAATCAGGAAAAAAAAAAAGATTTTCAAAAATAATTTAGTTTTTTGAAAAAAGAAATCAGATTTTCAGATTTGCAAAGGGAAACGGGTGTTCTTCTTCTTGTCGAAAAAAAAAACTAGATTTTCAAAAAAAAAAAACCCCTAAAAATTGGAAGTTGAACAAATTGACCGAGTCCTCGTCGACCTTGTTCGTTGTGGGTGTCATTCCAAACAAAACCCCAGTATAGACCGGGTTCAAAGAGATAGAGAGAGTCAGCGAGAGAGAGAGCTCACAAGTGCGAGATATACCAGGAGGATTTGAATGGATCTGAAGAAGAACAAGGGCTATTTTTCCTCTTCTGTCTTCGTCGTCTTCTCTCTCACTCTCTTTCTTCTCACTCTTCGTTCGTTTGTTCAAAATGAGGCCTGAAATGGGATTTGGGGGGTTCTAACCCACGTGTTGGAATCGGGGAACATTTTACTCGACCCATCTCATTTTTTTACCCGTGAGTTAGGCTTTTAAAATCTGAGCTGTTGGATGAGATCCAACGGTACAAAATGGCCATCCTCATCTTTTTAAAGTGAGGGCACCCTTTTTAGATGGTTTGTGTGTGTGTGTGTGTATATATATATATATATATGTATATATGGAGTCATTTTCTCCTAAGGACCTCTGCATTTTAACTAAAATGCGGACCTCCACATTTCTCGATCTAATTTCTTTGATATGAGCCCCTCAATGTGATCAGAACGTCATTTTAAAGGTACCCACGAGAAATCAACACACAAAAAAAAAAGACTGGGAAGGGCTTCATCCGAACAGTTTTTTATTGAATGATTCAGAAAAAAAGTGCTCAAATCAAGCCATTCCCGATCATTTTTTTGCCGATTTCTCAAGGATACCCTTAAAATTATGTTTTGAACACATTGAGCTGCTCGAATCACTGAAATTCGATCGAAAAATGGGAGTCTGCATTTTAAGAGGTCTACATGTGGAAGGAGTGTGTTTTTTTAGGTGTCCCTGGAATATATATATATATATTTGTAGTGGGTACCCTTATATATATATATATATATAAACACCTAAAAAAGCAACTCATAGTTCCCGATCAAATTTTAATGATCCGAGCCGCTCAATGTGATCAGAACGTGATTTTAAGGGAACTCGCTACAAATTAGCACAAAAAATGACCGGAAAAGGCTTGATTTGAGCAATTTTTTGCTTAGATTTAATAAACGGTTCAATTAAAAACTTCTCAAAATAAGCACTTTTCGGTCATATTTTATGCTAATTTCTCGAGGGCACCTTTAAAATCACATTCTGCACACATTGAATGGTTCGGATCATAAAAATTTGATCGAAAACTATGAGATTGAGATTTGTGATGTTTTTTTAGGTGTCCCTTAAACAGCCCCATATATATACGGGTATGTTTCAGGTAAGGAACCTAGCATTTTAGCTTAAAATGCGGACCACTCAACTGCCATTGGATCGTGTTTTCAATGGTCTGAATTATAATAAAATTTTTCAAGGAAAAAGTTAATTGTGACCTGTCATAAACCATCTGCGAATCCAGATCATTCAAAACATGATTCAACGGCCAACAACTAGCTTAAAATGCGGACCACTCAACTGCCATAGGATCATGTTTTCAATGGTCTGGATTATATATATATAGCTTCTATTGCGGACCTCCGCATCCAAGCAAAGTGCAAACCTCCCATTTCCCGATCGAATTTTGATGATCCGAGCCGCTCAATGTGTTCAGAACGTGATTTTAAGGGTAACCACGAGAAATCAGCAAAAAATAAGATCGGGAAGGGTTTTATTCGACCAGTTTTTGTTTATTTTTTATTGAACGGTTCAAATAAAAACTGCTCAAAATCAAGCCCTTTCCGATCATTTTTTTTGCCGATTTCTCGCAAGTACCCTTAAAATCACGTTCTGAACACATTGAACGGTTAGAATCATAAATATTCAATCAGGAAAGAGGAGAAATGGGGTGGTCCGCACTTTGCTCGGATGCGGAGGTCCGCATTAGAAACTTACTCAAAAAGTAAGCTTCTAATGCGGACCTTCGCATCCAAGTAAAGCGCAGACCACCCCATTTCTCACCTTTAATGATTGAATATTTATCATCCGAGCTGTTCAATATGTTCAGAACGTGATTTTAAAGATACTCGCGAGAAATTGGCAAAAAAAAATGACGGGAAAAGGCTTGATTTGAGCAGTTTTTAGTTGAACCGTTCAATAAAAAATAAACAAAAACTGCTCGGACCTAAAGAGAGAAAGAGAAGAACCAAGGACCAGAGAGAGAGAGAGGGGGAGAGAAGATAACCGTGCAGGAAGATCGATCGTCGTCGTAGTTTCGATTTCAAAGATTTTGAATTTCTCTCGCCTCTCTCTCTCTCTGGTCCTTTGTGGCGATTTCAAAAAATTGGGGAGAATGAAGAGAGAGAGAGGGCCGTGGGGTTTTGTTCTAACCCGGATTGGGGATAAGTCGACCCGCGAGTTATATTTACCCGGACCCAGACTCATTTTACCCGCGAGAACTAACCGGGTCAAAGGAACATCAAAACGACGTCGTTTTGATGTTCCCGCATTTTGCAAATTTGCGGGCTCCCGCGGGTGAATATATATATATGTAAGTATACATAATGCAAGTGAAAGAGAGAGAGAGAGAGAGGCCGAGAGGAGAGAGATGACCCCCATTTTTCTATCGAATTTCGATGATCCGAACCGCTCAATGTGTTCAGAACATGATTTTAAGGGTACTCGTATGAAATTGGCAAAAAAAAAAATGCCCAGGAAGGGTTTCATCCGAATAGTTCTGAACAATTTTTTAATGAACGGTTCAAATAAAAACTACTCAAATCAAGCCCTTCTTGGTCATTTTTTTTCCCGATTTCACAAGGGTACCCTTGAAATCACGTTCTGATTATATTGAACGGCTCAGATCATCGAAATTCGATTGAAAAATAGGAGAAATGGGGAGGTCCGCAATTTAACTGAAATGAGGAATCCCCTAATAGGAAACGGACTCTGTGTGTGTGTGTGTCTATATCAGGATGAAGTGTAACGACCCTGATTTTCGCCCTATATTTTTTTTGTTTTGTTTTTTATACAAATTTGAAATGTTAAATACTTTTTCAATAATTAATTAGATTGAGAAACTAAAATACATTATCATGTGTATAATTGATATTGCTTACAAACTTGTATAGGATATGTATTATGCTTTAGATATACATGGATCCATAATCATCCCTTATCTTTCCTAACTACACCCTAAAAACTCTAACTAAAATTTTATCCAAACAAAACTCATCCTTCCCACGTTCCCACACTCCATTCCCCACCCCTCCCCTACAAAACTAACTCCCTCCCCATTCTCTCATCTTTTTCGGCAGAGAGAGATCATCTCCCTCATTTTCCACTATCTCCTCCTTTTCTTTTTCTTATTTTGCCGAGAAAGAGAGAATTAATACATTGTAGTCCATATTCTATTTTTGTGTGTTGTCCTTCTTCTAATTTTCCGAGAGGGATCGAGAGAAGAGTGACTGGAAAGGACGGAAAGAAAAGAGAAAAAGAAGAAAGAAGAAGAAGATCATCCATTGCCGCCGTCGATCACCTCCATTTTTTTTTAATCCTGGCTAGAACTCCACAATCAAGGTAGATTTTTCTTTACCCCTTAACTCTAAGTATGTTAAAATAGTTTCGACATAAAATCGTTACTTGGA